>OW026451.1:16459109-17709109 GCA_932274525.1 Podabrus alpinus
CTATTGCGACTTTTAAAGGTCGGTTTATTTACAGATCGTTTATTATTTCGTGATTTATTACCAAACGTTGATTCGGCACGCGGTGCGCGATCATTTTCTTGAGTCGGTACACTCAAATGGGTATAAGCTACGTCTGGTTCTAAGTCGTTTTTCCTCTTTGACGGTGGTGCGTAATTGGAAATGGTCAACCTACGCGCTTCGAGAATGCGCCCGAGTTCAATGAGCCTGTCAAAAGACGTAATTTCGGTAAAACCTAACTGTGCAATATAAAATGGGTTTAAGTTTCGTAATGCGATACTTAATTGTCTTTCTTCCGATAATGGGATGACTAAGCGAGCAAACATTGTTTTTAACATTGCTACATACATTGCCAAATTTTCCTCGTTCCCTTGAGTTCTACGTGTAATTTCCTCAAGTAACCTGACGTCATAGTCAGCTGGTCGAAATTGTGCATTTAATAATACTACTAATTCTGACCAAGTAGATGCCTTATCTCTATTTGCGCGAAACCACAATAATGCTTTACCCTCGAACAGGTCAATCGCCTCTTCGAAGAGTTGACTTAAATTTACACGTCTAGCAACAATTAATTCATTGACTCTTTCTAAAAATGCAGTGATCGAAATACTTTTTGCTTCACCGGAAAACTTTAATCGCCACTTGACAACAGGTGTTGATTTCGTACAATAACTTTTCTGCCCTACCTCAACCGGAGGGGGGTTAATATTTAATGAAACTGGATTTGAAGTTACGATTACTTCTGGTTCTACTGGGGTCTCTCGACTAATTTCGGCCACGATATTCGATAATGAATCTCGCTCCGTTCGAGAATTTGCTACAAATAAGCGGTACGCGGATCTACATTCTTCTAATTCGTCCATAACTGTTCGTTTTGAATTTTTATCTTTTACTAAAAAGGGTTTTGATCGGGATAATCTATTAAAGTAATGTGCTAACTTCGTTTCTACCTCGATCTCTACGTTAGGTTCTTGGTCTCGTGAAACTTCCAAGCGACCAAGTAGTCTATGAAGAATCAATAAGCCGGCTCTTAATGCCACCAAATCTTCTGCAAAGGTAAACGGATACCACGCTAAAGCGTAACTTTCGCCTTCTTCTTCTTTATCAAGGGCTATTACTAATTCATCACGTAATTCTTTTACTGAACCGTGAAAAGGTAAACCTTTAATCTTTAATTCGTATTGGACCTCGTCCTTTCGCAACTTGTCCGGTACAATCCTGAATGCCATTATTAATCGAAATGAATAAATTTAATTAAATACAAAAAAGAATTCGCGGAACACGACTCTACTTTGTTCTCTGAACAACTAATGGTAAACGGAAATACAATATTTGATCTTAAAATCGCGATAATTTTCACTTTTAAATTTAAATAGGGGGGCGTTATGGAATCTCGTTAGTCCATTCATGCGCGTCGGTACTATTTTACTTGATTAACTAACAAAAATTCGATATAATGTGCCAAAAGGGCTTTCTTGACAGCCGCCTAGTTGGACGCTAAATTATTTTTTAAACCTACAAAAATTAATTCGGAATTTACTTGTTTTATAAACAAAAAAAAAAATTCGATACCATAACATGCCAAAAGGGCTTTATCGATAGCACCACGTTGGGCGCCAAATTATTATCCTGTTACACCACGTTCTGCATCCACGACACCTTTCCAACAGGTAATAAAAGGTTGGCTAGCTCAAAGTCGCGAAGGGGTGGGTTGGTGAATGGAACGAAAGGGTCGTGTGACGGCACGTCGCAAAGCGTGTATTTCCTATCGACGACCGGGCAATCCTCGATCGCGATTCTAAAAATTGTCAAAATCGGTGTGAATAATTTACACGGGGGGGGGGAGTTAAGTCAAAATCGGTGGGGTTAATATACACGCGGGAGTTTAAATGGGCGCCACGCATACGAAGAAATGAATCTCTTTGAAGGGGACTGGTTATCACACCTTCCAAGCTGGTACGCGACAACTTGATGATCTTACAGCGAACTCTCACTCCGGAAAAACCTCGCTCAATGACCTTACCTTTACAGGAGGCGAACTTTCCGTTGGTGAAAATAGCTAAATAAACATTAACACAACAATAATAATAACACACAAAGTTGGGAAATAATAAAAATGTATTAAATAAAATAATATCAGGGGGGAGTTGACAAGGTTTACACAAGATACTATCAAATTTACATGTCTTGTATAAAAATAAATATGTACAGTTGACGGAACCTTTCCGTGTGGTTTCCGTTGCGAAACTAATACTCGTAAAACAATTACTCTTACAAAAATACAAAAGGTTAATTTGCATGAAAGGGGGGGGCGTATTGAATACAGCACTCCACCAAAATAAATAGTTACTTAAGCGCAACTTGATAATATTCAAAACTATGATTCATAAAATTGATCATGGAACTTAATCAATGCAACTGATCATCAAAATTCCCAACAACGGGACAAACAAACTTTAGCTACAATACTAAACTTGAAACGTTACGTTAAATTGTTTGGTTACATTCTGAACGCTCGAATGGCGTGGTAAAAGTTACGTTAATAATAGATAATAATATTAAGTTAAATAAAAGGTATACAAAATGGTTGCGATATCGTCTTCCAGGGTTGAACTGAACGTTCATAAACACAACTAATGGTCAATGGGACCAATTAACATCACAATCTTAAAAATATAAAAAGGTTTCTTACTTAATTTGGGTGGTTGATGTTCGACCTCTAGGTAAAGTCGATGACGGGTCCTTCAGGAGTGAGATTTCGTCTTCAGAACGTAGAATGAAGCTGAATGTGATGTCTCAAACCATATCAGAAGGGCAGCGTAATAACCAGCTTCCCAAAAACTCTTCAAATCGGAAGGTGGTGAAATAACAGGGTGGTTCACGCACTGTATTTCACGATAAAATAGGGGTCTCCGTACGAAATAATTCACTATGTTAGTTATTCGCGAAGTGACAAATAATTCAAGCCGGCACTGTCTAAGTAAGAAATGTTAATGTGGTGTCCGATAAAAAAAAGACGATTGGAATGCACACATGGGTTGGAAGTGCAACACCTGTTTTGTACCATTCGATAAAAGCAATGCTACGTACTTGCCTTATGAGCGGCAAGCAATAACTCGACGTGATTAACGTGATAAGCAGATGGTATAAAAAGTCCGATAATTGATTCAATGTTTAGTAACAATAGACGATATTAATTGTTCGATCACTTATTAAATATTAGCAACAATTGACGATATTAATGTTCGATAAAATATTGAAGGTTTAGCAACAATTGACGATATTCTGGTTTGATAAAATATTAATTGTTTAACAACAATTGACGATATTCTGGCTCGATAAAATATTAATTGTTTAATAACAATTGACGATATTCTGGTTTGATATAATATGAATTGTTTAATAACAATTGACGATATTAATTGTTCGATAGTACCTGCAGTTGACACACACTAATTTTTAGCACAAATGACTTGTATTTATTTAAAGATCTCTAATAAATGTGAGACCTCGATAGTTAATTCCGCTTTTGGAAGCGCTAAGATACGAAAAAGGTAGTATCAGATTCCAAGTGAATCTCCTCTAATATGCAATTTGTAGCTCAATTTATGCATTTTCCCTACTCTGATTTAGGATTTTTCCCACTTACTGATTGATTTGGATCCTTGTAATTGGGTCCTATAAATTTGGAAAGAAGGGAGACGTGATTTAATTGGACAATACCTAGAGTGTGAGAGCACACTTTCTTCTTTCTCCATGCAAAGTGTATCGAGAAGTTTTGCAGGACACGTGCGAGCAAAACAATTTTTTGCTCGTCTGGTCGGACGAAAAGGGTCTAACTTTTGCACTTTTTGTTGGTTTTTATCGAAGTTTTAAAATTGCGAAATCGCTATGCTTTCCATGTTAAAAATTAACACATGAGTTTGCAAGTCGATGCCTGTCTAAGATAACGATGTCGAATGCATTCGTTCCCATGGTCTTACCATCGCACGTGCCCGTTTTTTGTATCGACGGCCGACGTGGATTTATGGATCGCATAAAAGTTTCTCTCAGTCGTTTGAAAGATTATAGTAAAGTATAGGTATGAGTTGACGTTTAGTTTGCAACGTCAATGAATAGAGAATTTATTGCTGATGAGGTGAATTATGGATTAATGCTACGTCAACATTATTAACACTTCCTCATCTACCGTATGGTTTATTGTACGTGTATTAAAATATTTGATGATACTTTCCTAACTATACAATTCTTAAGATTATTGTGCATTTGCAAAACGTAAATTTATTAGTTGAGCGAATGTTTCAATCTTTTATTTTTACAACCCGACCTAAAAATGTTTTCTCAAAGAGTAATTTTCAACGGATCGATTCGAAATTTAAAATATAAGTTTAATAGATCATAAACGCAAAATCTAAGGGTGCGCCCGATGCGCGTAATAAGGTGACACTTTTATTCGCACCTAGTGCCCAACAACAAACTTTTCTTTCCAGTTAATTGGATCACTATCCTGGGTTGCAACGAACGCTCGAGTTTCCCGGGCTCCAAAGCAGGAAATAAAGGTTAAACGCCCAAACAACGGGCTAAAGAGGCGTGTGTAGGTAAAAAAGTCCAGATTCTACTGACTTCTTCTTATCTATTCTTATCTGGCCTTCTTATCCAATTTAAATCTAAACGTAATTTTGGTTCACAATCTAAATTAATATTTTTCAAATTTAGGCTACTAAAATTTTTGTCAAGACTTGCAATTTCTTGAGTTAAAGGAGTTTTAATCAAATAAAAATAATCACGCAATAATTTAGTTATGTACATGAATTAAATAAATTAGTTAGGTAAACTTCGTTCTCCTTTTTCTCTTTTAATGTATAGCCTTTTCACTACTGATTTTGGGTGTGAATATCCAAATTTGCATATCATTTTTCTGGTTAAGGTGTATTTTAGACTGAAGTCGACAAATTTCTAACCACTTTTTAAAAGTGTGTGATCCAAAACAAAATTTTGCTGCATTCCTAAATATTTATATAATTAATTGGGCAGTAATTGGGGAATTTCATTCAACACATCAATATTTGCAAATGTGTTATCCAAGAGAACATTTATTTTTGCACATTTATTAAATTAAATTCCATGCAAATATCATTACTAAACAATTTTGTAACTTCTAATAAGTTATGAAGTTGGTTGTTGGTCCTAGAATATAATTTTAAATCATTCATGTACGTAAACCAAATGCATTATGGTACGATTATTTTTCAAATTTAGCTTAAATCCTGCCGTGATATCGTCCAAAGTGCCTAAAGTGGATTCATAGCTTAACAAAACCAGAGTGTATTCAAAGCATGTCCTTGAAATATTCCACGCTTAGTTTCCATTGTACCATTTCGACATCATAGCAGATAAAAATTTCAGAATTTTAGAGTCAATTTTATAGATTTGTAATGGTATTATTATTTGCCTGTAGGTACTACATCCATATTAGGACAATAATTTGTGTAATATACGCTTATTATTATAAATTATTTTACTTTGTAAGGATTATTTCTCTAAATCACGATGAAAAAGAAAGTCTTGGAAACGTAGATCGATAAAGAGATAATTGGTTTGGATTGGTGGAAATTCCCCACCAACACCTCTATGCAAGGCTGAAGAGTGAAACCTCTCAAAGTTATCAAGTACACTGAAAAAAATAATATTCATAATATCAATAACTCTCGGAAATTTTATATTTCATATACCGGTCTTGCATCTGCCCTAGGATTTTTGACACAAACTGACAAATATTAATTTTAAATAGCAAATATAAAATTCAAATAGCAAATATTAAATCCAAATGGCAAATATTAAATCCAAGTGGCTAATATTAAATCGAAGTAGCAAATATTAAATCCAAGTGATAAATAATATAGAAGTAACAACAAAAATTATTACTGTAACAAATAATTACTTCTCTAATTCTCGCCTATAGGCGGCAGTAAAAGTGAATTATTGTGTGGTTAGAATTTACTTTTCACGCAAATATTAACTTTTACAGACTGTAACAAAAAAGTAAAGCTTTTAGTGGGCGTTAAGAATTACACAATGTCATGTTTTATTGATGTTTTAAGAAAACCATAATTATTGTAAAGGTATGTAAAAAATAAATGTAATTTTCCGTTAATAAAAATATGGGTCAAGTAACTTGGATAATGTGATTTTTTTTTACATAGTTACAGTCAGCTATAAGTATACCATCAGATATAGTCAATGTATATGACTGTTATATTGCGTGCCAACTGAATCAACTAATAAGTATACATGTACTTCTGTGGTGGAAGTCATACAATACATTAATTATTATGGACTGTGACCATCCATCATTTTCATGCCATGCAAAGGGTGCCGTTTCTAATTTTGTTTTCGTTGAGTTCTTACTATTTCACACCATGAAATATTATTAATTTATCTTTTATTACGCACATTTTATATTATACGCCCAATATTCTAAAAGTCCGAACTAAGAGTTTGTTACAAAAATTAACTACATAATTTGGAGGAAAAATGCAATGGTTTTCTTTAAATTTATTTTGCATTTTGATCAAATTCTAATGGTTAAAATTTCTCATTGAATTATCTTCTGGCATATAGAACACTTAGCTAGTCGAATTACATTTCTAGAAAGTAAACTTTTACTTGAATTTTGAAACTTAAATCTAAATTAATTAGAAGATTATAATATCAAAACTTTAATGTTGAACTTGAAAATTTGAAAACTACAATATTATGTTGGAACTTTAAAGTTTTCATTATCAAATGTGTTTCGCCTTGTTACGATAATTTTGGAATTTAAGTTGTTTTTCTTCTTTAGAATTATCTTACAGCAAATTAACATTGTCGATTTATTTTTAAATTGATTAATTCCGGCTTAACGTTAGAAAACGAAAAATATAATATTTTAATATTGTTCACCGACTTAAATTGAATATTTTGTTCCCATTATTATACGAGTACTTTAGTTAGTGTTTCTATTTTAAAAACTTATAAAAACACGATTTTCGAAAATTGATGAATAGAAAAAAGAACATTAATTTTACTTTAGGTGTTATAATCTTGCTCTATTCACAATATTACTTTTTCAAACACATGTCTAACTCGAGTTATTCGCATTATTACATTTATCAAATTTCGGAAGATAAATGGCAAAAACTTTTCTAGCTTTGAAAGTTGTGATGGCAAAACAATCATAGGAACAAGCGCAGGTCGCTATGAAATATAGAAATAGCTGTCACACATGTTACCATCACAAAAACTTCCTCAGATTAAGAATTCAACAATAATTTTTTAAGCATTCTCTTAATTTATAAAATATTTATTTTAGCGATTTGTACTGCAAAAAATTTGATCTACGGTTCACAAGCAACTTTTTGTTAACAAAACCGAAGCTTATTTAAATAGATAATATTTATTCCATTTCTTATCTTAGAGCTTAGAGCTTTATAAATAATGAATAGGTAGGAATAAAGCCAGAAAGACATAATTGTAGTTCCAGAAGATTTATATTCAACATTTAAATTTACTATAACACTGGCTCTAATTGAAAGTGAGACATTTCTAGTATAGTAAATTTATCCTTCTTTAAGCTTCACTAACTAACCCGAATTAAGCTCCAATAAAAACAAATTTACGTATTTAAAATTTTCACAAAATTTAATTAAGGCTCATTTAAAAAATATTATCCAATAGATAATTTCAGTTAACGCAGTACTTATACATTGTTGTAATTTTTAAATTCGTTTTACATGATGCAACCAAGTACGAAATTTGATATTTCAATAATTTATTGCATTTCAAATTACCTTTGGTGCCAAGCAAAAACAATCCTTTTAAAATGACATAACAATTCGATAAAACAAATTTTTATTTCACTTGAAATTTTAATGTTATCCAGCATCAAATTTAAAATGGAGTTTAAAACTTTGAACGATTCATTTTGAACTTTATTACACTCACAATGTATGTAGGAATTTAAACTGGGTATTTAAATATTCGATTAACAATTTTAAATGTTGTTCCAGTAAAAGTAAATTATTGCTGATTCTGGTATAAATTTATATTAATTTGAAATCATACCAGCTCGTATAAATTTAAAACCTTGAAAATGTACAAACCTCGAGTTTTCCTACTGGAACAATTTGTTGTGAGAGTAGAAAGCTTTAATAATTATTGAAGTGTAAAAATGCCAGGTATGATCAAATAGTTAATTAATAATTAAATTTATTTTTCAAGTTAAACAATTAATTTTGAAGAAAAGGGTAGATGTTTTTTGATTTGGGGAACATTAAATTTATTATTTAGAAAAACTGCTATAAATTGGTAAAACTCGACAAAATGGTTACACGATGTTCAGTTAAATAATTTGTATTAACCCAAGAATTTATCTGTCAAATCTCGATAGTTTTCAATTATGCAATTTCTATAAATCTTTCGATCAAATTCAGTTATTTATATTGGGCCTTTTACTGTTAACTATTTATTGATTGAGAAAATGTGTAAAATGGAAATGTTAAATTGAAATAATTTTAACTATTTATTTATACGGGTAATTCTATAATATCAAATCAACCAACGTATTTTCATTACCCTTTTAGAATTTATCAGACTTGTTGTAATTCTAAGTTTCATCAAATAAACATACCCGTATTTTTTTGTTTGCCCCTGAAGTGCGCCGTTCACGTTGTTCATCCTTCCAAAATAATTAAAATTTGCCTTGTAGAGCTTTGATAAATTATTTATACTGGCTGAACCGTATCACTAGAGACACAATTTTTTTTATGTATTGAATACGCCTTTTCGGTGAGTATTATTGTATAGTCAACAGCAGTGGCTTTGTGTGATCGTTGGTTTAGTTACCTTGCGGAAATTGTGGGTTCGAATTGTGGACTTTCTTAGTTTTGGGCCTGCACGGTCTGTTTAGCTATTATTGTATCAATAATAAAGGTTAAACATTGTGAATCCTGACCAAATTTTGACTTCGAGTGCCCCCCTCCCAAAGGTGTAATATGAAATTGTCAAAAAAATTATTATAGTATTTATTACACTCTTGGGTACTTGCATACAAAATTTCAGAGTGGCGAAACTTTTGGTTTATAGGGAGTTACATAAAAATCAATGATCGTGGTAATGCAAATATAAACTTTTTCGTATCGTTTGGCATACTTTCCGCTTCATGTTTTCCCAAAGAAAAAAATTCCAACGGCGTGATATCACACGTTTTTGGTGGTCGATTTACGTGACCGGGAAACTTTGTTATGTGCAATAACTGCACTGTTTCCCGCGCTGTGTGGCAAGTGGCACCGTCTTGTTGAAACCACATATTTTCAACATTAATGTCGTCCAATTGGTGCCAAAAGTAATTGGTTATTATGTTCCGATAACGTTCACCATTGACTGTTACAGTATCACCACGATCGCTTTCGAAAAAGCGATATCGTGTGATATCACGTCGTTGAATTTTTTCATTTGGGGTTATGTGAAGTAAAAGCTAAAAAACCAATGATTCCCAAACTATTCCAGAGTTAAAAGACGGAACTCGACTCGTTATTTATGAACTACCACATAATTTATGCCGAAAAGTAATGGGAAATTTCATTAAAAGAGCGTAAGTCTGCAATGCCGGCCATTTGACCGATATCATCCTTCATATTTAATGTCAATGTCTTAACATTATATTAAAATAAAAATATCAGCAAATTGTCAAAAACCAATTTGTTTTATTGCAATTTTAAATTGTTAACTCCAATTGAATCACTCTTTCATTAACAGAATTTAATTTTGTAAATGACAAAAACCAATGTAAAATTTAATTTGTATAAAATTTTATATTAATAAGTGAAAGTTCAAGTTTGCGAAATAACAACTGTGGTTAAAATTTGATCTCCTTTAACACCATATATTCAAGTTGTTACGGAATTGTTTATAGTACTATTACAACTTAGGTTAGCATTAAGATGAAAAGCTCTATGGCTGCGTGCTGGAGATATCGCTTATATCCTTGTATACGCACATCAACTTGCTAGTTTATCTTGTACAAACCGCACAAGTTCAAATACAAACACTGCATTTTCTCGAGATTTATGCACACTTTGTTTATTAATTAATAACCATAAACCTTAAACAAATTCCGTCGCAATGTTCTTGATTAAGTAAATTTTATCGATTACTCCTTAAGTAAAGCGAAGATTGACATTTTTTAACGCATTCCATTAATTGATAAAAATCTGAATTGTGAAAAATTAAATAATATAGCGTAATTTATAATAAATTGAATGCCTCTAAACAATGTTTTTAAGTTGACTGAACATGAGATTAGGGATCATTTATAATCGAGCATAAACAAATACTGTCACAACACAAAGTTGTTATCAGCTTATATTGATGACAGCAAACAAAGCTAGTAACTGGTAGTTTAACAATTCATGATAATTCACATCCATAACTAATAATTCTTAGTTTGCTCGTTATAATAATGACTGCGTTAATTAGTAGTCAACAACCCACTTTATACTACATATACCTAGTTATCATTCCAATAGTTTTCTAAAAAAGACTGTTCAGTTTACCAGATATTTGGAATGCAGCCCTAACCTCAAACTGTGAAAAGCCGCAAAGCAACTACAAAAGTTATTCATAAATTCATGTAAAGCACAGGGCCTTAACTACAACCCCATTGAACTCCATCAGATAGATACCTATAATTAAATTAAATTTACGCTATTAAAGCTTTGAATGTACATACATAGCTAACCTCAAACTTCACAGCGGAAAAGCAGCTAGAAAGGTTATTCATAACATCCAGTAAAGCACAAAGCTTTAACTAAAATCCTTCTTTTGAATTTTGTCAAATCGGTTTAATTATTTCACATGTATTTTAGGTAATAAGTAGTATTAGCAATACATCGGTTTTTGAATTAAGTGTAGACCTCCCTTCAAGGGGAAGATTTATTAAACATTAATCTAGGCTTGATCTGTTATGAAGTCGATCTGTTCAATTCGTTTATTAAACTTGATGGCTATTGAAATGAAAAATTTTAGCAGTTGAACTTCAGCTTATAAATTGCCCTAATAAATTATTATTTATTGTATACAAATTTTATAACATTATATTTAGTTGTCATGAAACTTTTTATGACTATTAATTATGTGTAATGTCTAATGTGTAATGAGTGACTATGAAAAGAAGAGCAGTGGGCGAGACCTGGAGGGACTAGCAACTTTCGCTGCCATACACAGCGGGTCTGCCTAAATAGGTACGAATTAGCCCCCCCCCTAGATGTGAAATAGTATTGCGGAATCTATATTGACAATATTATTGTAGAGATATTTCCTCTAAAAAAACTAATAATTTTGAACCAAGCGAATATTAAGGCACTTTTTTCACGTTATGTAAATAACTCAAAATAATTAATACGTTATTTTAGATTACAAAAAATTATATATATTGCCATGATCCAAAGCTTACATTTGAGTTTGAAACACTATAGAAATGTCAAAAATAAATAAAATCCTTGAACGGTAGGCTATTCGGTAATTCCATTTGGTTCGTAATAGAACAAGTGTATCATTTTGCCAAATTGTTGCAGCGGATCACATTAAAAGCTTTTTTTTATTATTAACAGAATCCCAGAGTTATGCTATCTGAGAACTCAGCTTCATTGGCAATAGAATAGACCCGTAAATTGTATCAAAGGGCTATGTAACCTTATAAAAAAAGGAAAAAAACAAATTATTTGAGACACCACTTTTAATAACGTTTTTTTATAAAAAAAAAAACAATCAATACTTACACTTCTTAATAATATTAGCTTGATGTTCTTTAGGGGTCATCCATTAATTACGTAAGGGTTTTTTTTGGGGGGGGGGGTATTGGATATCTTACGGACCCTTACGTAGGGGGGGAGGGGTCCGACGTATTCCTTACGTAAGTTTCCTAAAATATCTTTTTAAATTAAATTTAAAAATCAAATATAATTTTTCTTTTTATGATGGTAATTAATAATTATATCCAGGTATAATGGAAATACCATATATTGAAATATATAGTACTTAAAAATCATTAAACATAGTGGCATTATAGTGTGAATTATAGAAAATGGCATCAAACTTTGGCGATCTTTACGAACGGTTTTTCATCTATGTAAATAAAAATTTAATTTAAATTTTTGTATTTATTATTATCTATCTATATATAAAAATGGATGTATGTGTGTATGTATGTTACCTATAGACTCCTAAACCGTTTGACCGATCGATGCAAAAATTCGCAAAGGAAAGGAAAGTTGATTTTAAGTAGCCTGCCTTCCTTTAAGGAATCTCGATAATCGAGATTCCTTAAAGGAAGGCAGGCTACTCAAAATCAACTTAAAAAACAATAATGAATGCTGTCAAACTGTCAACCGATCGACAATGCAAATACGTGTGCACGTGCTTTACGTTTCTATTTGACCAATCTTAACCAAATTTGGTGTAGAAGTTATTTACAATGCTACGAAAAACATAGGCTACTTTAGTACCTTGGAGCGAGGCCGAAGGCCGAAAAACCACGGTCTACACGTATGCCTGTGATACCCTTGAGTGAGGCCGAAGGCCGAACAACCACATCCGACACGGTCTAGATGGCTAAAGGCGGCCGGTAGGCCGACTGTGCCAGCTAGTATAATATATTATTATTCATCTTTTATAAATATAAGGGGAGGAGAGGGGGGTCAAAATTAATTTTCTTTTAAATAATCCTTACGTAAGATGTAGGGGGGGGTTGCCACAATCTTACGTACCCTTACGTGGCGGGGGGAGGGGGTCCAAAATTACAAAAATCATCCTTACGTAATTAATGGACGGCCCCTATATGTTTATAGTGGAATTGGATTGTATTTGTATTATTTTTGCATAAGATTGTTTTTCGCACATGACGTTAATTGGAGTGATAGGTTGATTGACTAATGTTTAAATGTGAATTATCTAAAAGTAAAAAAGTGTTGAAGTAATTCAAATAATAATAAGCAATTTATCACATACCAATCAAGAGCGAAGATTTACTGGTTTATTTTGAATTAAGGAAATTAGTAAAGTCAAATCCAAGCAAATCCGGGGCAGATAAGAAATTCCTATATAAAGCGGTCGAAAATCGGATCGAGGGCAGTTATTTTTCATATTTCATTAAGGATTGTTTATGTCGTTATTTGGATGCGCATCGCACAAAAAAGTGGAATAGTATTTTTATGGAAGTTGGTATTAAAAGTTTGAGAGCTGAGGTGGAAAAAAGCTTGGTGATGGTCTTTGATTGTTTGATTTTGCGAGGAAGTATAAGTTTTGGAGGTTATCTGGAACAACCAAGATAATCATTTTGGAAAGTTATTAATATCGGATAATTTAAAAATTTGTTAATTATTTGCGTACCCGAATATTTATGGAATCCCAATAAAATTTCACTTTTGGATGGAACATCAATTGTTTGGTCACTATATACAGCGAGGAATGGTATCGGGCTTATCAACAATTTATTTTGGTATGTGATTGGATTGGTTACGTTAACTTAAACTAGTGCACTTCTAAAGAAGGTAAAACAAAACTAATTTTTAATTTTAAAACTGTTAATTGCGCAAAGTTTTATTTCGGTCGTGTGGAGTAGCGAATTGACATTGATAAACAATTAAATTTTTTAATTTTGTATTTTTTATGTAAGAATTATAAGGTTGATTTTGAATAGTATCTTAAATGGTTTGTTGATATTTGGTATAATAATTGTAAATAAAACCAAATTTGTTGCTGGGGAAGTATTGGTTTTTATTTATTTAATTATTGCATAAGCCTGATTCGCAAAGATAAGTTGGTAATTTGTTTGAGTAAGCACAAGGTAAATTCCGCAAATTAGTGAGACGCTGGTGATTGTTTTACTACTATTTTACAACGTTCAAACGATAAGCAAAAGATTTCGAGAATTTTATTTATTCAAGACAAACATGAAAGCTAATAGACACATATTACAGTATTTAGTCTAAAAATCAATGATTATTTTAAATATTCTGAGCTAGCTGAGGTAACAAAATCATTTTATTAAGATTCACAGCAATATTGATGCAAAATATAACAAAATGCTTAGTAGTCTGTTTGTAATTCTTGAACCAAACGAAATTGTTCATATTTATTTTTTAATTTAACTTCCAAGTATAAAATTTGTTTCAGTTATTATTTTTTCATTATAACAAAGCAAATTATTTTTAGCACAACAAAATTTTAGTTATTGTTCCTGTTAATAATGTTTTTAGCCTAATAAAATTAGGGGTTATTGTAAAATATCAAAATTATCAACTTATAAAATTAATATTAATAAATGAATAAAGTAATTAAAATTTTTGCTAAACAAAAAATATTCTTTGTAAACCAACTTTATTATTATTTTTTAATAATAAAGCAAATTATTTTTAGCACAACAAAATTTTATTTATTGTTCCTGTTAATAATGTTTTTAGCCTAATAAAATTAGGGGTTATTGTAAAATATCAAAATTATCAACTTATAAAATTAATATTAATAAATGAATAAAGTAATTAAAATTTTTGCTAAACAAAAAATATTCTTTGTAAACCAACTTTATTATTAGTAATAAAATGCATAACTTACAGTTGTAGCGGTCAATTGTGCTGTGAGGATTACTAACCTGAAAAAAGAACAAAGTTTTAATTGAAAGGAAATTAGAGTAGAGATCTTATATAGTTTATAATAATTTTGAAAATAATAAAGTGTTTTATATTTTCTTCAAGTTATTATACGTAAAACTGTTTATCCTTATATCTCTTTGTGCGCTAAGAGGAAACCCTTTAAAGCTCTTGGAAGAAGCGCTAATGATAATACTATGTCATCACATACCGTGACACAATGTTTTGTCGCTCTGTAATGACTTGATAATGGATGTAAGAGCTCACAGGCACTGGGATTTTACACATTGTGAAATACATTATTACTATGAGTGGCGCTTTGTTCTTTGTGGAATTGTCTCCACTTCTTGAATTGACTGGAACGAAAACTAAGAAAGGATGAAGTGATGCGTTAATGGATAGAAGTAAAAAAAGAAATCGCGTTCAATGGGGATTATTTAAGTTCACTTATAAATATAATAAAATTTAAGCAAGGTTTTTCCATCCTTAAATTTCGACGCGTATCGTCCCTTTTAAATTATGTAATTACAACCGAATATTCATTTCTATTATGTAATCATAACTTTTTCTGTCAAAAGTTTTTAAATTATATCGAAGAAAAAATCTTTCATGAGAAAATTCATTTTCAAAATCTCGCTAAAGAATTTTTCGATAAAGCGGTTTCAAAGTGATTGAGTGAAAAGATTCACAAGTTTAATGTGATATTAAATGTTATTTTCACTTATTTCCACAACCATCTCCGGAATCCCTTCTTGTACTTGACATTAGACAGCCCAGGCGAGAGGGAATCATTTTCAATAAGCCAGTTGATAGGGGATGTGTCAAGAAGCCTGGATTAAATGATATGAAGGAAATGTGACAGCGGCAGTCGCTTTTAGTGTAAGTAATGCATACGCTAAGGATGTGTTATAAGGATTACACGTGCAACTGGTTATTTACATTATATTGTTAATGTAATCCTTAATTAATTTTGATATGCAAATCGCAAAGTCAATTACCATAAATAATTGTAATTTATAATTCATTAAAAATGTTATCGCTAAACTTGATACGTCATCGTTTTCGAATTAACTAAGTAAATCCGATTTTGCAGCGAAACTATTCAGTAATTAATTATTAGTACGTACGTCTCGCTGAAATCCGGCGCGCTATGAGTAAAAAGGAGAGAACCGATTTGCCAAATATATAATTTTCAAATAGTTGTCTTAATTCGAGTTATATTCAACTTCGTAGACGATCAATCATTGCTTATGACTGAAACTATGGTTTAGTGAGAGCTAAACTCAGCGATGACATTAAATGTATGTTTTATTATGTAATATATTTGATTTACTTCTTCAGAAAGATTTATCATTATTACCTAAAATATTTCGGTAACTTTGTGGCATTCCATTATTAAAAATTCGTCAAGTTTACTAAAAAAAATCCATATCTTTAAGCTTAATAAAATGCCACTATCATTTTGCATGCTTTTCTAAATCTTAATCCTACTTGGCATTGCGTTTATTATTTTTCAGTTAGTTTAAAATCCATTTCATAGGATTTATATTTATCCGGGATCATGCTCCATTTCATTATATTTAAATACTTATTTTCACGTAGTTTTCGAATTCTTTGGTAACAAACTTATTTTCGAGAGTTGGTAGGAATGTAATACGGTTGGTAATACGCGGAAAATTAGAGAGGACGTGGGGCAGTGACCCTACTAAACGGTCGGTCGTACGTGAATATCGCTTCCAAAAGTTAAAATTTTAATTAAAAGTTGGAAACTGTAAATTTCCTCTAGTTGTCTTTTGCTTGTTCGGACGTGTGTTTGTCACGGATATGAGTTGTAGCTATAAAGATTCGGTTCATCGTGAAGTTGGTTAGGAGAGTTTTTATGTTGCTGACGTGAACTGATGTCACGTTTTTCGTTGATCTAATTTCACGTTAAATGAGATTTACACTGGGAAAAGAAGCCGTAATCTATCACCAGTTAGAGATAGAATAATCATTCATGGTTTTTATCAATTGCACAATCCGCAATTTGTTTCATCAGTTTTATATCGTAGTTAATTTTGGGGATTTTATAGTTTACCGCTAATTAATTTTGATATCGCCAGTAAATTTGGATATGTGTATTTCTCAAGGAAGCTGTAGAAATAATATATTGATTTAATCGTGGAGGTTTACAAAAATCTGCGCGAACCAAGAATTTCCGTACCGTAACTAAACTAGAAATCACACCAAGCCACCATAAAGATTTTATTCCTGATTGCTTGTAGCTCATATCGGGAAACCTGCAGATTTACAAATCTGTTTCCATTTTGTTATCTTTGGAGTCAAAGGTTTCATTCTGGTTTAACCTATTTATGCACAAGATGATTTTAATTATTTGGAAATGTTGAAACTATGCTTTCGTCCATCATCTTTATTTAATAATTAATACGTAAGTGTATTAATTATTATTTGAACACTTTATGTAGTCGTGGGTATTTTGTTAAGTTATCCACTTCATATAATCCAGTTACTTTATTTATTTTGCTTTACTCTTCTGGAATTTGATATGAGGCTGACTTAAATTGAACCTTGTTATCTCCACCACAAAAGAAAACAACTTTTCTCAGCTCTTCTTGAATTATATATGCCGTGGTTCGGGTTGTACCTTAAGCTGTATTATAGGTAGTCAGTAGTGTGCCTTTGTTAGTGTGAGCTAAACCCTAGATATAAATGATTTTATATAACAACCTTAACGAAGAACAGCCGCGAGGAAGGTAACAACCCCGGGACTGTTACCGCGGAAAGTAACAAATAATCGGTGTTTTGCTCTTTGACAGTCATTTTCAATATCGATTTCGAGAGAGGCTGAAAGAAAAAACATTCGAGTATTGTCGTCACTTTCCTGGGGCTGCTATATGCAATTACATCCTGGACGGTATCAGCCCGGAGACCGTTTCCTTCGGGCTGTAATTTAATATAAAAACCCTAGATTTAGCCCGAGGAAAATCGATGTTCAGAATGACTGTCGCTGGACATTCAAATATTATCATTTTCCTAGAACTCTTGCATACAATTAAAGCCCGGAGGCGACAGTATTAAGACTGTTACCGCCCGCTTCGGACCAATATCTTTTTTGAACTTTGCTCTTAAAACATCTTTTATTCCGTATTCATACGATCTGAATACGGCATATAATGTTTTTTATACTAAACGTATCTACTTAGTAGATTATAAAGAACTCTTCCTCAAATATAACTGTACCAATTTTATAGTCTAAGTCGAGTCTAAGTTCAACTATTTGTTTTTAAATCCTCAAAACTTAAAACGCTTATTTATATTTTTAGCTTGAAAGTAATAATAAACATAATGTCTGAAAGAATTCCCTCAAAACCTTCTGTTGGCTTTTGCACCAATTAGAGATTTTAGTTCCTTATCGAGGTTTTCGTCTATTACGAAAAATTATCATTAGATCAAATGTCTCAAATTTAGTTAATTTATTTTTCCACTAAATTAACGTTTTTGAATTCGCTTCAGTCTTACAGCGATGTTGTGTTTCTCGGATTGATTTTTATTTCAGGAATAATGCGACATACACGAATTTTGAACTAAATATGTATATGTAGTTTGTAGAAAATGTTGTGCTCTTGAATTATACTCCGATGACGAATACATCCAAAATGAAGTGTACCCAAAAATTCCCAAAGTAAATATTTCTAGTGATTTCCTAAAGAATTCCCAAGACTTCCTAAGAATTTCTCAGAATCTTTCAAGAATTCCTAAAGACTATTTAATGTTTTCCATGCTTTCCTTCGAATTCCTGAATCATTTTGACAACAATTCATAAAATATTACAAGAAAACCATTGCCTACAAAAATTTTAATTCATTGACAAGAAAACTATTTAGTTTAATGATGTTTTTAAATCGGAAATAATTATTTCTTTTGATTCTTCGGAAATTATTAGAGGTTTCAAACCGATGTTCAAACCCATCATTTTAATAGGTGAAAAAAATGTAAATTGCTTTTCATATATTGTTTCTTTTTCTTAAATAATTTCATTTAAATTAAAAAAAATTTACTAACCGTTAGACTACCAAACTACTTTATATTAAAACATACAAAAATAGCATAAATTACTTCAGGGACGTCTTATTATGTCGCTCGCACAATCTATTATAATAAATTGCTATAACTTAAAAAAAATAGCAAGAGGGTAAGGTGAAAAAGTTTTCCTCAATCTGGATCGGAAACCTGACGTAATAGGTGTGAATACGCGTGCTAAACCACTGCCCTGTCGAGGCAATTTGTTTATGTTCATATTTTTTATCCAATTTTAGCACCGGTACACATATACCAAAGTCAAACAAAAGTGAATTAAATCACAACACAAGGAAATGTCGAGGGTAGAGTAAATAATCCTAAACATGACAAAGAAATTCTGAAATTTTCTAAGATACCCTAGAGAATTCCTGAGATTTCCTCAGACTTCCTAAAGAATTGTAAAAATTATATAATCGATGAATCGTTTCTATTTATCTACAATTATATTTTATCATAACGATAATTTTATATAATATTATAAAGTATCACGTAATCACGCGGAATTTGATTTATGTGGACGGCCAAGAAGCCAGATCATAAAGGCTTTCTAAAAAAAAATTTTAAACAGAAAAAAATCTACCGATTTATTGAAAAAAGGAAAATTTGGAGACATCTGAAACACGGGGTTAAATCAAAAAGCTTAGAAGCCTAAATATCTGTAATAAAACTTTTATAACTGTTCATAAAAAATTCTTGAGATTTCATCAGATTTCCTACAAAATTATTAAAACTTATAGGTACCTGGTTGAATAATTTTTATTTCTTTCTTTTAGTTCTTAATAATAATTAAAAATTCTTGCTCAGAGACTTTCTAGAAATAATTACTGAGAATTCTCAAAGAATTTCTGATATTTCTGAGTGACTGTACACAAGATTTCCCTATCGCTAATCGGGCTCTATATAGAAGAAACTGAAAACAGATTTTAGGTAACTATTTGGAGGGGGGGGGGAGACTGAAATATATTGACATGAAATTCCAAAGGGGTTGAAATTGTGACAAATTCCCAAAATCAAATTTGAATTAAAAATATCATGCCCACAATTTCTTTAATATTTGAAGTAATATTCTTGCAAAGATAACAAAAGGATAAGCCAAGATTATATACCTAAGGGTAAAATAATTGTTCCCAGAATGGCGAAAAATTATAAAATTGTATTGATATTATATTTCTTCTTTCTATTTTGTACACATAAAATTTTTTAATAATGAGTGAAAAATTTTAATTTGGTGCGTGAATTAATAATGGATTGGTATTGCCGGTCTGTAGCTTTGTTTAATTATAATCATCTGAGTCAATTTTTTGAGTCTTTACGTCCAGAACGATCCCGGAACAAAAATTTGAAGCCAGCAGTGAGTTGTAGATCGACTTGAACATTTAAATTTGATGATTTTATGTAGGATACACATAATAATTATGATAAACTTTTTAGAATTGGATGACAGAATTTTTGTACACTACCATTTTGTGTTTTTAATTAATCATTAAAATAAAAATAAATTGTTATCGAATTCCTAAAATTGCAATTTTATTGTTTTAAAATTAAGAGTAGTTTTAAAACATAACGAAATTAAAATTAAATTTGGGGATATAAAAAATTTGGGGATCGATTAGAGATTAGAGAAACAACACTCCAAATTGGGAAAAAATTTCTTGTTACCACATTCCATTCATTTGGAATACGACGATATACTGTAAATAAATAAAGTTGTATTATGAAATGAACATCAAGATGTTTTGCTTGATAAAAAAAATTAATAATTGTGACACAGTTATAGTAGACAATAATAAATTAGTTCCAACTTTTGCATTTGTCGGTAAACTAAAAGGCAAACTTTAGGAACAATAAAGCTTTCCCAACTCAATTACCAAAACAGTCCCTTGCAATATACATTTAGAATAGTACAATGTCCGTTCATGCGTGTAAGCAAGTCTCCAGGTATTGTATGCTAATTGCCGGATGCTGGATCTTCACGCTTAAATCCTAAAGGACTTGCTTACACTGCGGTCCCGATTCATTATCCTAGCCTATCCTAGCCCAGACCCATGCCCCACTGTCTAATAACAAGGCAGACTGGAAGGTAGGATATTACTAATTGTATTAGTTTCCTGTTTCTAACTGATATTTCATTACAGTTCAGATATTCTTGTTAATATTCGTGCCAAATTCGATAAATGATTTAAAAAATATCAAAGCCTTATCCCTACATTTAGTAGCAATTTTAACGAAATAAAAAGTAATGTAATTATTTTGTGCTCTTTGTATCTATTCAATTGGTTTTAAAAGATTAAGACAAGTAAAGATTAGTAATACGAGTTCGCATTCTAACTCCGATTTAGTTCCTCTAATTCCCACCATAGGGGTTAAATGACCGACGTTTAGCTCAAACTACAACCATCAAAATAAATTACGTCATAAAACAGAATCTAAAAGTTATCGTGAAAAGTTGAAGAAATCGTTGGACTACTGAACTAAGTGTAAGTTCACCAGGAGATCGTAACTTTTAGGATAAAGCTAATGTACACGTTCATGTGCATAGCTATGCGCTGACTGAGCGATCGGAAAGCAAGATTTTACGTTCTAACCACTAAGATAACTGTCGGTAAACTAAAACATAAAATTTGACTTTTTTACATTTTTTATACCAATCTACTATATAAAATTTATCGGAAAAGCAAATAACGCATTAAATTA
Organism: Podabrus alpinus; assembly: GCA_932274525.1. Lineage (NCBI taxonomy): Eukaryota > Metazoa > Arthropoda > Insecta > Coleoptera > Cantharidae > Podabrus > Podabrus alpinus. The sequence continues at coordinate 16,480,586 of OW026451.1, forward strand.
AAAAATAATTCAGCAGAAAAAACTTGGCTTATCGATTTCAACTATTTCGATTAACACGAACGACTTTAAAACTTTAGTCAAAGTCATATTTCAGTAAATTCGCCTGTAAATTTAAATGGCACATACCACTGGGGGTCGTATCAGGTCTCCTTGGTTCAAATCTTTATTATCGAAAGAGCTTCTAACTTGAGCTCTTATTGCTAAGATTTGTAGTTTCCTACGATCATGTTTATGGTATCAGAACTAAATCCACTCTCAGCTTGTATTTATTACTTTTGATCTATTTATTCTATTTCATTTATTTTCTAAGTAAAATGATCTTGGAAGTAAACACAAAAATATCCATTCCGAGATATCGTATAGCTAAATCAGTGCAAAAAAAACTTATAGGAAAATTGGAACTCTTTACCTTTTTAAACACTTCGTTTCGCTCTTCCTGTATGCTAATGGATTTAGCATACACAACTACATTCAGCTTTGTTCAAATTCCAGCAAATAAATGGATTGTTATTTTATGTTTTGAAATTCCATTTTCTTTTACATAATTGCGTGCAACAATAATTTTATAATCTTCACGTATTTATATTAGACAAATTACTCTACAAGTCGATGGCTTCATCACAATTCTATTGTTAATAATGTTATCATACAAATGAATAGGATTTCAAGACTTCCTACAGAAACATTTATCAAATCGTATAAATATAAAAAAATAATATTTTATTTTGAAAAATGGGCAACAGTTTTATTAACCGACAAAACTAAATAAGTATCTTACATTTATCATTAGCCATCTCATGTTGAGAAGCAATAAATTAAGCAAGTAACATGAGTTTTATTTGTTGAGGAGAAACTAAATATTTGAAGGCGTCATCACACCTTACAAAGATTGATATGGCATCGTTTTCTATGCACGAAAAACTTACATCTATCAGACAAATACCATAAGCGTGTTTCTAAAAATTCGCCCATGTGCATGTTTTCATAACCTCGCCTAAGTGCGTGATAGAAATTCGCGTGCTTTAGAATTTAATCTTCTTTACTTATAAATTAATGATTATTAAAGCATTGCTAAAAACTGACTTGAAATAGCAATTTATTTAATTTAGCCTTTGCTTCAGATTTATTTTAATTGTACCACTCCGTGAACATATTTTTGCAATCAAAACATTTAAAATGAAATAAAAATAGTTTTAATTCTTTTAGATTTTGATGAAATTTGACAAGAGTGGTAACACCACAGGCGTTTGGATTAAAACCGAGTAACATTGAAAAGTTGGGAAATACTTCAGCGAACCTGCACATTGTATACCACGATATCGAAGTTTTCGTTTTAACTTCCGATTTTTCTCAATTTTTGATTGAAATGTGCAGACTTTCTATTTATTTATTTTGTAGTTCAATTACATAACTATGTTCCACATATTGACTAGTATAATAGAACCATATATAGTGCAATATATGTAATTTCAAACATTATTCAAACATTCAAAACAGAAACCACTACGCCCACTTGAATATCCAGTTTATCAAGTATAGATCAATATAATCATGAAAATCATAGCTACCGTAGAAATTAATGAATATACTCATCGATGAATTGTCTGGTTTATGCCTCAAACGTCAAAACGTAAAGAATTCCTATTATATAGACTTCGTAATATGAATACCAATGTACATATCTGTGGAGTTATATGAATAAAAATAAATCTTATACCGTATTAAAAATTTGTTTTCATCCATCATCTCAATCAAGCTCGAGGTTTTCTTTTCTCAGGATAGTGGATCAAGTGTTTCAAAATCATGTTATAAAAAGTCGACGTTTATAAAGATAGCGAAACGTTTTTATGCAGTAGTTTGATTTTGATCGAGTATAGAGTACCGTAATATAGAGTATAGTAAGCGACTAATTTACAAGTTACTTAGAATTAGTAATATTTTTGATAGTTTATCAAAAAGTTTTTGTAACTGCTGATGGTAAGCCATAATAAAGTTGTGAGATTTCAACAAAGAATTTCAGCCATGCAGGTGTATTATTAAATGTTACACCATAACACCACTGTAGTTAATTATCAACTTAAAATACAAATAATCAAATTGAAAGGATCAACACAGAATTGAATTTTAAAGTAGTAAAAAGGGTAGAGATTGATTTAAAATTTTAAGTGTGAGGTGCCATTCATAATCCTAACACTCACCGTAAACCCATCTCAATATCCCTGATTCTTCGAATATTACGCGCCAGTTGTATAAAGCTCGAGTCAGAGTTAACCCTCGGCTTAGCCAATCATATTGGTTGTAGACTGAAATCAAAACTTTGTAATATAAGGACTATCCTAATAATCATTCCCAATAATCATCATATAAACTATAATATATACTATATCAATAACATCATAAAAACTATCTATCTACCGGAAACAATGGGTTAAAAATTTCAAAATTAAATGTAAGATATAAGTGAAATTGAAAAGCGTAATAAATTGCTTTAACCCCAATACAAATCAAGAATTACAATAATAAAGGAATTTATTATCCATTTTAGTTGCGCCAGTACTTGACTATCTGATAATCGAAGCTAGTACTCAAGATATTCTCGCATCCCATGTATATTAAAGGTTGTTGCCTATTATTTTAGATTAGATTAACTTTAACTTATCTTCGAAGGAATTAACAACTGAAACCACGTTGGAATTGATAAAAATCGCACTTTCAACGCATTCCTATGGAAAAATATTTAATACAGGAACAACAGTGTAAATAAAAAATTTTGTACACCGTAAACTTTTGTACAAAAAGGAAATGGCATCTCTGGAATAGTTTTATATCTTGAATAGTTTTCCCTAGGGATGCATTTGTTTTTGTTTTTTAAGTGCTTTTCAATTGGTTGTTCTTCCCGAAATAGGTTAAGGATTCCACAAAATTGACATTTTCGTTACATTTCCAATTTGAACATAATATCCAAATTTAAATCTGTTCAAATTCAACAATAATAGGAGATAATGACGCATCTGGGCTTGGACCCGAATTAATTTGTACAATAAGCTCCCCAAAAATATGTTTCGAATGCATCCTATGCCCTAAATAAAATTCTGAGCATAAATTTAAAAAAATTGTTCTCTCCTTTATAATCAGTGCATTCCGAGATACTGCCTGTATAGATTTATTTTCCAATTTTGCCTTAAAATTTGCCCAATGTTTTAGTTATCGATGTACAGCTTTTTTTCTTTTCCTCTAACCGCTAAGTGGTCCATAGATAAATGAATGTAAACTAAATTCTCGGTAAATCTGCGCATAGAACAAATTCTTAACCCTTATTTATTACACTTGTTTTAATGAGTTTTTCAGAATTTCAGTTTTTATTCATCTATTCGCTTTCAGTGCATTCTGCGAAAAACAAATATTTAAAGTGTACTTATGAAATTCTATGTAGAAATAAGAAAAAAATATTATTTTAACCTTAGAGTAGTTTTGGATATCTGCCCTGTAAAAGAAATACTATTTTTAAAATGAAAATTATATAAATTGTTCATAAGTAAGTCCTTTACAATGTTCTTTTATTCAATTTTCAGCCAAACCGAAAATGAAGTTCGGGGTTCAGTGAAAGGCGATAATATTCGATTCATATTCTTTATGTTGCATATTTATTGTGTAGAAATATATTATTATCTATGTAGATTAAAAAGACCGATTCCTCAATTACATCATTTTTACCATAATATGATGAAGTCAAAATTTCAGGAATTCTTAAGAATCCTTTAGGAAAATCGATAAAAAGTTTTATGACAGGATTTGTGTATTATATAAAAATATATCTACATGGAAATTTTAATCGGCGTCGTTATGTCGAGATTTCATATCCAGCGTCCTCGGATTGAAATTAAGCTTTTTCATATGTGTATTGAAAGTTAATCACTGATTTCTTGATGAGTGAGTGAATCCGGACTCTTAGCTTTCATATTGCTGTGTGCTTACGTAAGGCCTTTAAGAGACCCACACTTTATGATACAAAATTGTTATGAATACCCTCGCTAATAGGGTTAAAGGTTCTTGTCGTTAATGTTTTATATGGGTGTACGTAATTGTACCCCGTCAATGGAAAAGTATGTGAAAATTTGTAAACACAATTTAATGAAATAAGGTGCCTCAGCTTAGCTCTTTCGTAGTGCATGTATCTTACCTTGTACAGGGTGGATTCGTTCCGTTACCAATGCTGTAAATGAAATTATGGTGCGGAACAGGTCTAAATAATTATCCTTCGTTACAAAGTTATTAATGTTTTTATTAAGCACACAAATGAAAATAAATATTTGGTTATATCAAAAAGTTCTATTATTAAATCTATTATATAAAAATTCTGAACGTAAAATGATGCAAAACACGTGTCGTACGAAGTCCGGAGATTTCACTTAAGTTTATAAAGATTTTATTGCAATGTACACGGTACCTTATTAAATCCAGGAATATTTCTTTTACTTGGAATGGAGATGGTACAATTGCGCGTCAAAGACACTCAAAGGGTTCATTTACCATCGGAAACTTCCAGATGCAGTTTGTTGACCTCGTTTTGTGTTGAAGTTTATTTTCTTCAAAAATATTTGCAATCCGTTACGATTTTCACCTTATTATTGGTTTTCCGTAGGTAAGTAACTATTTTGTTGAATTATGCACTCGTATTTTGTAATTTCACTATTTATTTTTACTATAATTATCAATTTTATTAGGACGATTCTAAATTCGCCACTTTGCACCTGTGAATCTCAACACCCACCCTTTATCCATTGTTTTTATTTATTAATTTTCGAAGTTCCTCGCTATCCTGATCTTTTCATAGACGTATTTTATTGGTCGATCGAAAAATCAATATTATTTGAAGTTTCACAGCACAGGTATGGACTAAGCCCATTGCGGTTCGTTGAAATTTTATAAGTAAAATTTTTATATTTTCAGATTGGATCGACTTCTTGATATTGCTTCGTGGTTGGACAAATAAAGATGATGGACATGAAATTTCCATACGCAGTTCATTAAGTTGTGACATGTCGAACTCACGTAATAATTTTAACAAACTTATTTTAAATTTAACGCTAACATGGATTTTTACATTTATCAATTAATTAACAAATTTCTGACTTTTAAAATACCTTTCTTATTGCTAACAATTTTTCATTTACTATAAATTAACATTTTAACAAAGACAAATTATTAAATGATGCATTTCAAATTTATTTTATTCAAACCTGTTTTATGTCCCGTTTTCAACGAATCATTTGTCTTTAAGTTAACTTCTTGGTATCGGATGAAGTTTTTCTGATTACTTTGATAAGTTACATGCTTTTATTCATTAACAAAATTTTACTGAAACTTAAATGACGTACTTCCATTGACGTGGTATCTCGATACCGCAATATGTATTCTTCTTCTTCAAGTGCCTATCCGTTACCGGATGTTGGCGACCTCTCTCCCATGTATGTGTTGTGCATTTGTAGTACTATCACACACATAGGGGACCTACTTGTTTAACGCGGGCTCCGAACCGCGGGAAGTGTATAACTACACTTCATCTCCAGAGAGGCTGTTCTTAGCATATTACACCACGGTGGTTTGCCATGGCCTTCCGAGGGGAGACGGTCAGAATAAAGTTTTTACTGAGCCCGGAGTCGAACCGTGCATTCAGCATTAGCAGCAATGCACTTAACCGCTTAAGCTGATCATCGTCTCTCTCATACGTCTCATATGTATAGATGATAATAATTATGCCTTTCTCAGACACCTACAGGTCCTCAGGAGAAGCAAAATTTCCATTTGTTTTCAACGAATCATTTGTCTTTAAGTTAACTTCTTGGTATCGGATGAAGTTTTTCTGATTACTTTGATAAGTTACATGCTTTTATTCATTAACAAAATTTTACTGAAACTTAAATGACGTACTTCCATTGACGTGGTATCTCGATACCGCATTTATCCCCTTGTTAATTTGTAATTTAAAAGAAAAATACCTATTTTTGTGTTAAATTCCACAATTAACATTTATGTGCTTTTTATTCATAAACAATAAATTAAATTTTTTAGTGTAATGTTTAATTACCATATATAATTATTAACTCAAATCAAATGTTCAAAAACTAATCTACCTAAATTATATCACATAAAAATTAACTAAAGGAATTCAATGAAATTAACTAAATAAATTCAAACAAATTTAACTGATCATTTTCAAAATTAATTAACTAACTTATAATAATATTCAAAACTAACCTACTTATTTTTACGAACAAATCGACCAAGATTTATGATATCAATTAAATTATTTAAATTCAAAAAAAAATCTTTAAAATTGAATTTCTATTTAAAATTTCTATGTTTATTTCTTGCCTTTATATTTTCAACCTTACTACCTGTTCTCTTTTATCTAATCTATCTATCTCTGACTTATTCATATTTGGGTGATTTTTACATTCGTTGTTTCAATTCCCGATTATCTTTACATCTTGTGATTATTAGTTTTAAATTAATTCATTCCTTATTATTTATTGGTACTCTTTATCTCCTTTTAATCAATATTTTCCTATTTGTTTCCCGATTATTCATTTGGTAACCTCTTATTTGGTCCCACATAATTATATAATTAATTCATTACACTTACACCTGTGATCTATTCTTGTATCCTCAGGTATCTATCTTCCTCTAACTTCTTCTAGTTACTCCGTCTGAGTTAACCATTATTATTTACCCCCCATTTATTTCTTATCATTCAACATTGAATACCAATTTTCTTTTTATTAAATACTTGCTGATCTTTTCAAATTACTCATCATTACCTGTCTTAAGTTCAATTTTCACCCAAATTCTAACTTAATTAAATTCTTCTTTAACTAATCAAATTCATTAAATCATTTTACTAAATTATCTTTAAATTGAAAATTCTTTTAATTAATTGAATTTTTAATAACATTTTCCTTTATAAATTTCTGACTGTCATAAAACGTATCATCTTTAATAAATTTTATCTTGGTCAATTTTCTCGTGTTTGTTTTAATAGCTTTAATCATATTTACATTGCTATTTTTAATTGGTCATTGTTCTATTCTTACTACTTCTTGAGCGGTTATTTTTATTTTAGTTGTTGTTTTTTATTTTTTTTTCTTAAGTTTCGCCATTAATTTTCAATCATCACTTATTGAGGAATGGTAGAAGAAATCTTTTCTTCCCCTTCTGGTAATCTTTTTATTTTAAATTTCACCCGCTTGTAAAATTTTCTCTTATTAACATAATCTTTTTCTTTAACCTTTATGCCTGCATCTATGCTGGACTCTCTTGTCCAATTTATCTCGTTATTTATTAACATTTTTCTTTTTAACTGCTTCTTCTTAATTTTCTTTTGTAAATTATTTATCTTCTTCCCGATGTGGTCATGATTTGTCCATTTATTTAATTTTTCGTTTGTAAACTTGTTGTACCCCCTTGTTTTTATAAATTTTAACTTGTTGACCCATTTTTGTCTATTGATTAAATTTTTAAGTTTCCCAATTTTGATTGTTACCGATTTATCTGTTAAGTTTTTTGATTTTAATTTTGTTAATTTATGTAGTCTTTTAATTTTAAGAAATTTTGTAATTTTAGCTGTAATATTTTTAGTACATAAACCGCTTTTTAATTTCAAAATGTTTTGTCGATGTAGAATTTTTCCATGTGTTCGCATGCCTCTTATTTGGTATTTTCGCTTTGCACGTAGCTTTTTAACTTTTAATTGCACCCGTTTGCATGCTTTTCTCGTGTGTACTGTGTATGACCGGCATTGAATTTTTCCTGATAGCCTTTTAGCTGTTACGCTAACCTTTTCTTCTACCACTTCTTCCTCCTTTCTTTTTAAAGATTCTTTTATGTCTTCTGCACTTCTGTCACTTTCTTTATAATACTCTTCTATTCTCTTTCGCTCTTCTTTAAACAACGCTTCCATCCACACTCTCAAATCTTTCAAAGTTTTAACCTCTTCCGTTTTCATTATGTTGTATGTATTGTTAATTTATTTATGGGAAAATGGTTATCAATTGTAAAAATCTCATGTACGTTTAATGTAAATTTAAGTAAACTTTTCTTTATGTAAATCTTTATGTAAATAATTGTAAAATTTCTCGTTCTAATTGACTTAACTGATATTTTTAATTGACACGTCTTGGTACCCCCTATTTCTCGATGTAATTAACCTATCTATAAATTTAATTATAATGACCTAATTTTACTCGCGGTACGAGGTTATTCGAGGTGACTCGAGCCTCACGTTGTTGCGCCAAAAAGTGCTATGTACCCCCTCGCTAATAGGGTTAAAGGTTCTTGTCGTTAATGTTTTATATGGGTGTACGTAATTGTACCCCGTCAATGGAAAAGTATGTGAAAATTTGTAAACACAATTTAATGAAATAAGGTGCCTCAGCTTAGCTCTTTCGTAGTGCATGTATCTTACCTTGTACAGGGTGGATTCGTTCCGTTACCAATGCTGTAAATGAAATTATGGTGCGGAACAGGTCTAAATAATTATCCTTCGTTACAAAGTTATTAATGTTTTTATTAAGCACACAAATGAAAATAAATATTTGGTTATATCAAAAAGTTCTATTATTAAATCTATTATATAAAAATTCTGAACGTAAAATGATGCAAAACACGTGTCGTACGAAGTCCGGAGATTTCACTTAAGTTTATAAAGATTTTATTGCAATGTACACGGTACCTTATTAAATCCAGGAATATTTCTTTTACTTGGAATGGAGATGGTACAATTGCGCGTCAAAGACACTCAAAGGGTTCATTTACCATCGGAAACTTCCAGATGCAGTTTGTTGACCTCGTTTTGTGTTGAAGTTTATTTTCTTCAAAAATATTTGCAATCCGTTACGATTTTCACCTTATTATTGGTTTTCCGTAGGTAAGTAACTATTTTGTTGAATTATGCACTCGTATTTTGTAATTTCACTATTTATTTTTACTATAATTATCAATTTTATTAGGACGATTCTAAATTCGCCACTTTGCACCTGTGAATCTCAACACCCACCCTTTATCCATTGTTTTTATTTATTAATTTTCGAAGTTCCTCGCTATCCTGATCTTTTCATAGACGTATTTTATTGGTCGATCGAAAAATCAATATTATTTGAAGTTTCACAGCACAGGTATGGACTAAGCCCATTGCGGTTCGTTGAAATTTTATAAGTAAAATTTTTATATTTTCAGATTGGATCGACTTCTTGATATTGCTTCGTGGTTGGACAAATAAAGATGATGGACATGAAATTTCCATACGCAGTTCATTAAGTTGTGACATGTCGAACTCACGTAATAATTTTAACAAACTTATTTTAAATTTAACGCTAACATGGATTTTTACATTTATCAATTAATTAACAAATTTCTGACTTTTAAAATACCTTTCTTATTGCTAACAATTTTTCATTTACTATAAATTAACATTTTAACAAAGACAAATTATTAAATGATGCATTTCAAATTTATTTTATTCAAACCTGTTTTATGTCCCGTTTTCAACGAATCATTTGTCTTTAAGTTAACTTCTTGGTATCGGATGAAGTTTTTCTGATTACTTTGATAAGTTACATGCTTTTATTCATTAACAAAATTTTACTGAAACTTAAATGACGTACTTCCATTGACGTGGTATCTCGATACCGCAATATGTATTCTTCTTCTTCAAGTGCCTATCCGTTACCGGATGTTGGCGACCTCTCTCCCATGTATGTGTTGTGCATTTGTAGTACTATCACACACATAGGGGACCTACTTGTTTAACGCGGGCTCCGAACCGCGGGAAGTGTATAACTACACTTCATCTCCAGAGAGGCTGTTCTTAGCATATTACACCACGGTGGTTTGCCATGGCCTTCCGAGGGGAGACGGTCAGAATAAAGTTTTTACTGAGCCCGGAGTCGAACCGTGCATTCAGCATTAGCAGCAATGCACTTAACCGCTTAAGCTGATCATCGTCTCTCTCATACGTCTCATATGTATAGATGATAATAATTATGCCTTTCTCAGACACCTACAGGTCCTCAGGAGAAGCAAAATTTCCATTTGTTTCTAATATTGTAGATTTTTGTAGATTCATGTAATATACATAAATCTATATCAACATTTTTTTACATTTTCTTCAAACGTGTGTCGGGGTGGAGGGGGGGCTATTAATAATATCACTTAATATAGGGGCGCATATATATATCACGATTTGCCTATACTCAATTTTCTTTTATTTTGGCACCATCACAGTAAGGTAGCCTTAACTTATTTGGACCATCAGTGGTAGTGGTGCATTCAGGATAGAACCCAGAAGGTGATTATGACTCTAGCTAATCTTTACATTGCTTTGCTGTTATATAAACATTACCCCAGAATAAGAATTGCTAGGGTACGAAACGAAAGGTTTCCATTCGATTTTCCTTTTCCTGTAGGCATCCATCAACATTACTTTTTTCTGCAAAATTCACTGTGAGTACTTTTTGATAATAATATTGGCGTCGGCCAATCTATTACTTTCAGCTTTATAAAATCCACTCATAAACATTATTTCATTGTTTTTCTTTGCGGACAGATACAAATCGATAAGAAACCACTTGGTGATCACTTATAATCAAATTATTGTCTATAATATGCTTAAATTGGTCGAAAATGGTCGGCTAATAAAAATAATAAATTATAGAATAAAAGCTGAAGTTAAAAATGAAATGATTGCTTTAAAAAAGTTAAAACTTCTTGATGTGATTGCGTAGTACTAAATAATAAAAAGCTTTTCATCAAGTTGGATTTAAAGTTGAAGTTGAATATCAACTAACAACTAAGTAAGTATATTATTAACTGCCAATCAGTTACTATGGTGAAGAAAGCGCGGTTGAGAAATCGCAACCACAAATAATGCCACATTTTTGTCAGCTGCTTTTATATATTCCGTAAATTTTCTGCAAAATTGAACCCATGGAGTTGACGTAAACTAATATTTTCATTGCATTTTAGTAAAACAATTTTGAGAATGGTTGGTTAATTTTATATTACATCAAACTTTATACCAATAACAATATTTCTTCTTGTGTAAGCTTATAGGGAAAGTAAGGATAAAGCTATAATCGCATTTGTATAACATAACAGTGAGATCGTTTTAGATGTTTTCAATTTTAGGTTGAAGAAATGTTCAAGTATTCCCAAGCTGAAGCATTGTGTTATCTCATTACAAAGCAGGGAATACAACTGAAAGGCAAACAGCAACAGAGTTTGCATTTCATCTGTAAAATTGAAAATAAACAAACTTTGTTCTTTATTTGTTTCATACAAATTGTTTTTTTTTACCCGTTCCTTGTTATTATAATATTTTATAATATAAAATACACCTTCCTATAATATAAAATCGAATAAAAGTAACCTACCTATCGTACAAAAAATTGTGTAACTCATAATAATAGCAAACTACGGGCTGTAAAAAACGAACGAGATTTGTTTTCGTTTTTGCGTAAGTTGAAATAACTAGATGAATCTTTTGCATTGATTACTGGAATTTAACTTACACCTGCTCTTATTAAAGAACAATCACAAACCAGAGCGAAGCGGTCATTAAAAACTGAAACATTGAGTCATGCTGTGGAGCCGGTCAAACCAGTAAATAAAACGAAATTGCTCAGCATCAGCAGGTGTAATAGGGCCGGAATCAGACAGGTGAATCACGAGATGAAGTTTTTACAGGTTGAATTCACCTGCTTCTAATCTTGTCTGGATCTCTTCTTCCACAGTCCTTAATCAAGTAATGACATTAACTTCGCTGATAAATTTATTCACTAAAAAGCGGAAAGATAAAAGTTTGTGAGAATTATAGTAAAAGATTAATATAACTGCTTGATAACGTTAAAAAGTTTTTTAGGTTAATTGCAAGTTGCAGGATCAAACGAGTTACAAAGATCAATATTATAAAAGCTTAACTCGACAAAATTCATATTAAATTTAAAGAAACTTGGAAGGAAATACGTGTGCTGTATGAAGAGAAAGCAAACGTAAAATTACACAGTGTTTATGTAGGAGGTTGTTGGTACATAATAATATAAAGTATAAAGTTTGTGTGTAAACAAGAGGGGTGATATGTCGAACAATTAGAATCTTCATTCAAAATCAAAATTGTTCTTTCTGTTAACTTTTAAATTCACCTAATGGCTTAATGCAGGTACTTCACTCATGAAAAATCTACCGTTCCATATAGATTTCAGGTAGGTATGGCTTTTAAACACTTTCAACTTTTCAATCTGTCGGTGTACTTATCAACCCTTATTCAAACCTTCAAAAACAATAATTCAATTAAGATAAGTGCTACTTTTTTGTTTCAGCATAAAAGAATTTGGTCCAAATTGGTTTCAAGTTTTAAAATAAAATTTGATTAAAAATGTTTATACTCTCTTTTGTGTTAAAAGCGAGTTTAGAATTTTATGTAATATGTATTTATAATTTAAATATTTATACGTAAGCAAATAAAACAACAGTAATAATAATATATTGCAATCAGCAACAAAATAAACAATATAAGGTAGATAAATATAATATATTTGTAAATAAAGTGATCGAAAAGGTCACAATATTAATTTGTATAGAATCTCAATATAGTCGTTAGTTCAAATCTCAATCACTCCTAAATTAATTATTTGTGCCGTGGTTTATAGTCCACTTTAAGCTGTAAGTCCCATATGCACGTATAAAACAAACAATACTCAAAATATGTGTTTCTAATTAATTTCCACACTTATGCATCTAATTTCAGTTTCCTGTGGGAAAACTTATTTTACCATATTATTACTAATGAATATTAGAACCATGGAACTTATATTTACTAGATAAAACATAGCCCATAGCAAACAGGTTATTTTGAATTACAGATGTACGATGGTGGGGGTATGCAGAAAATATTTTCCTTTTACATCCTGAAACGGCTGCAGCCGAATATACGCGTTGATGCTATGGCAAGCGTTTATTTTTTGATTTTTATATAAAAATTTCTATAAAACTGCATGTTTCAAACATTGAGTTTGATCTGAAATTTTTGTTTTAATGTCATGTTTACTAATGGCATGTAATCTGTGTTATATCGAAAAGGAAAAAAAATTTTGATTTGTAATAGAACACTTTCAAATAAAGAAGTTTAAGTTGAAATAATATACCAATAAATTAATTAAAATTTACAAAATTATTTTTGACACATCCGGTGGTGAGCACTGTATAAATTATCGAAACTTTTCTGGATAAACTTATCGGCTAGCAATTTTTTTTAGCGGGAGTAATTATTATTAACTTAAGTTTATCAAGAAAAGCTTCGATTACTTGTATTTCACGGAAAGCTGTAGCTTATAATAATCAAGCAGAAAGCAAGAAGAATTTTATTTAAATAGAAATAATCGGAAACAAAAATCAAAATTGAAAAGAAAAGTATGGTATTTTCTTTGAAAGCCAAGCACCCTTGTTAATAAAAAAAGATAACACTTCAATATAAAATACTGAGAACCTTAAAACTAACTATCAATAAAAGTAAACCCCATAGACCGGGGGGTCTGCGGGGTATGGAATACCCCCCCCCAGTTGTAAAGGATTCTTTTCAAAGGCATTCAAGATTTACCGTTCTTCGTTGATTTTATTTAAATTTTCGCTTTGCATTGTTTCCAAAATTTATTCTATTAATTACCGAGTGGCCTGTAAGATTATAAATTTATTTTCTATAATTGATACGTAATTGGAAGGGTTCCCGACCCTTCTGGGCATGTTATGTACATATACTGGGGTTCTATGATCTACAGGTAGACACTTTTTGTGCTATTATAAATTTATATTATAGTAGGTCCGATCTTCCGTGTAAACCAATTCGAACCTCTGAAAATAATTTTACGCGGTATTCGAGGCACCAATAAAATTTTAAGAGACTTACGCCCGGTTTCATAAAACATTTAACAAGCTGTTAAATTTAACTAGCCAATAGAATGCGGCTGTTAGTCCTAACAGGCCAATATAAATCATCTATTGATTTTAACAGCTTGTTAAAGGTTTTATGAAATCAGGCATTAGTAAACGTTAATATACTTTTCTTGTATTGTTTAAGGGCGGTCTAGCCGAGTGTAGCATGGAAAAAGTGCTCTGCAGCAGGCATTTTTTTATTTTAAGGGACTTGACCTAATTTAAAGACTTTTGGCGAAAGATTTCGTTACTAACTTTCTATTGTATGAATTAATTTATTACAGGTAATAAAGGATTAGCGGGCATGACTTTAGCCATCTATTACGGTGATTGCATAGGTTGTACGGCCTAAAGGCCGTACTGATGGGAAGGAATTAACGAATTAATTTAACATTACCGTATTACCGACACGTGCACAAAAAGCCCAATTATTAAATTTATTTCCCTAGTCAGTCATCTTGTGATTTGTCCAACATTTGCTGAGCGGATAAGGTACTTTAAGAAGACTCTACCTTGTGTTTTATGTTTACGAAACGGCATTTGACTCCATGGATTAGTGAGCTATACATCAGGCTCTGCATAACTGCAGAATTGATTTTAGATGCTCCACCATACTGGAAATATCGCATCACAAGTCATAGCTACATACAACCTTCACATAAGAACTAAACCCATCAACTTACATAGAGGAATTAGACAGTGGGATTAGCCTATTGCCGAAATTGTTTATTCTTGCTTTAGAGAACGTGTTTGAAAAACTACCCTGGATAACTTGCAGTATTAATGTTAACGGAAGATATCTTAATCACCTACGATATGTGGACAATGAGGTGCTAATAGCTAAAACTCTGGAGGACCTTCAAGAAATGCCAACTCAATTGCACATCATACTGAATAAGGTTGGATTGAAGATGAAGCTCAGAAAAACAATGGAGATGGTATAGTTGGGATCGATTATCAAGAAATTGAGAGCGTACCTAGTTATAAATACTTGGGCAGGTGTTTACTTTGGGTAGAGAAAACCAATATGTAGAAATTAAAAGACGAATGGGAAAATCCGAAAATTTCTTTAGGAAAATTTGGTTATATTTTAAAGAACAGGATATGGGCGAGAGGGGATCTGAAGCGGTAGAACCGACAACTACTGCATTCGAAACCTAACGTAAAAGAACGAGACGTAGATCATCAATAAGAGGGGTGCTGACAGCAGGCGACTGAACTGGATATAAGTGGCATCAAACAGACAATGGTGGAAAAAGCACTTGAAAGAGCGTATATCCAAAACTGGATGAAATAACTGTAGAAGAAGAAGACCTTTACTAGAGCAGCACATTGTTATTCACGTATATGATGCCGTGGTTTGAATTCCACGTTCAATTTTAGATCCGACCATGTGACCATTGATTCAGCGGTTTCACCTCGGTGCTCCATTTGAAGTCAACCAGAAAAATAGAAAATAGACTTTTAAATGAGGAATTCGTAAAAGCAGAACTCGCAACAATTTACAACATCACACCCATTTCGACCATTCAGTTAAAAAATAAATACGGCGATATCACCGATACATTCCTGATTCATTTCGCACCATCAACCAAGATCGTACAATTAAAATTTATCAAATATATTGGCCCGGTTATCGGCCGTTGGGAGAAGTACCACAGAAGAAATGCCCGCACCCAATACTTTCGATGCCAAAACTTTGGGCATGGAAGCTAAAATTACAACATGATCCCGAATGCGTGAATGGCTGGAAGAAGACTTCACCAAGGACTGTCCAAGAGACACCAGAGACGAGAAAGTTCGATGCTGCAACTGCGGAGGTGCAGTTGGAGGCGCCCTCCGAACCCTTAAATTACATCCAGTCAATACAACAGGAAGATACAATTCAAATACACAACATTTTCCACAATTATCAACACGAAATGCACCCATACCACATTTTTCGCAACACACGCCCACAATGTCACAAGACAATTATTATACACTCAACAACTAACACAGCCAGAAACACAAAACGGTCAAAACTACGTAAAATTACTCTTTGCCGAATTCAATCTATTAAAAAACGCAGTACACATTCCAAAACTCTTTACAATCATTCGAACACTTAGAACCACATTGGCAGGTGTAAAAGACCTTTTCGAAAAAATTCAAATTACCTCCGAACTATCTGAACAATTTAATGTTTAATACAAATCAAACGAAACTTAACATCATAACATGGAACGCCGACGGATTCAAAATTTAGAAAATTTAAAACTTAAAAAACAAAAGCTCACACATCGGAAATTCACATATTAAAAACTCATACATTACACATAAATTCCATGCAAATTTATACACAAATTATTAATTAAAAAATATTCATACAATTCAACCAAGGCGCTGGGTTTTTGCACTCTCTTTTTTCCCCAGAAAACATTCAATATGTAGTTCAAAGATATCATGTAAATACTTAAAATCAAAATTATCTGATAAATTTTATCATAAATTCTTCTTCTTAGTCGTGTTGTTCGTTTCCGAACGTCGTGACCCATCTCTTTCTATGCATGTGATGTGAGTTCTAAGTGTTTTCACATACATAGAGGACCTACTTGTTTAACGTGGGCTCCGAACCACGGGAAGTGTAATACACTTCATGTTGAGATGGGCGCTCTTGGCAAATTACCTCGGTGGTTTGCCGCTGCCTTCCGAGGAGAGACGGCCAGAATAAAGTTCTTACCCTGCCCGGATTCGATCCGAGCGTTTCGCATTAGTAGTAGACGCACTTATCATAAATAGGTGCAGATAAAAACACAATGTAAACACAGCTGCAAGCATACCAACATTAGTTGGTACTACAACAGTAGTTGCTTCCAGCAAATTTGTATATTATGCTTGAATATAACGTAGAGTATTTTATGTTATGTTATGTTATGTTAAACCAATGAGATGCATTCCTGAACGTGACGGACACATACACAAATTAAGGCTTTTTATTTATATGTAGATACTTATACTGAAATACTATGGTATAGAAATAATAGTAATAGTATAAACTCACAAAGTGATACACTGGTGCTCGGGAACATCAAAGAGAAGCATATGAAGTCCGCAGAAAAGGTGGCTAGGTAATGTAAAGAAAAAGCTGAAAATCAGTGGTTTCGGAAAGCGGAAACTAGAGAGATAAGGAAAAAAATTTCCGCAAGCTAACAGGTATACCAAAAACTACATTTAGGGCCGGTTTCAGCAACCTTAACCTTAACCTGTGTTAGTTAACACAAATTAAAAATAATCCGTTGTTAAATTTTCAATGGGTTGTAGCAACCTTTTCTAATATGTAATTAGTTAATCTCGGATTATGTGTAGAATAGTTATGGTGGTACTCCTGAAACGACAACCACGCCTACTTCATACTATGCAAGTAGTTCAATTAGTTCGAAAATTATCAACAAGTGAGGTTTATAACCTATATTCTGTGAATACAGTTCATTGAAATATTTTATATTTTACATATATTTTACTGAAATGGCACAGAAAAGAACAAAAAATTATAAGAAATAGAGAAGGAAGACAATTGCGGCTACTAAATGTAAAATTACGTGATATTGATAAATAAATTGTTAATTTGTTAATAACTGAATTTTTTTCTCAAAAAGTACTCGGGTGCTCATAAAAAAATATTAAACTTTTATTTTATTTTATTGTAAATTTAATAAAGCTTTAAAAATTAATCCGCACGTGTGTGCAGTCGATGGCACCTATCACGCCTGGAATTTGAAAAAAACATTTTAAACAAAATTGTAATAATTTTTTTCTCTGGTTTTCTCTGTATGAGACGGTCAAATTTATATTAATTGCGTATTTACACACTTTTCTATAATAAAAGGAGGTTAGGTTTTTGGTAATTTAACTTTAATTACTGGTCAACTAGTAATTAAATACTTTGGGTATTTAACCTGTGTTAAGCATAAATTAACGTTGCTACAACCCAAACTACAGATTTAATCTATGATTACGCTAATCATTGATTAAATTTAACCTGTGTTAAAAATTATATTGCTAAAACCCAAATCGGACTTAATCTAAGATTAAATATTTAATCTATGATTAAATTCCTAAATTAAAGTTGCTGAAACTGGGCATTACTGTCTAATTTTTAAGAGTAAAATACAATTTTCCGAAGCGAAACAGCTAGAATAAAGTTCTTACTGTATCTCCTTCTCGTTAGAAGGCAGTGACAACTCATCATTTTAAGCTATTTTATTTATTTAAGAAAGTTTATATTAAAACAAAATTAAACAGTGCCAATCACATTCGCAAATTGGTGGACGACAATCCACCAAGGTAATCTGCCATAAAATGAAGTGTATTACAATTACCATGGTTCGGAGTCCACGTTAAACAAGTAATCCATCTATGTATGTGAGAACAAAAAACTCAGTATTTTAAACGTTCAGATGCAGTTACAAATTCATTATTTATGTATTTATTTGGAATTTATTATTATTACCGCGAAATAACTCAATTAAAAACAAAATTCCGTTTGCCGGTGTTGATGTTGGTTTGAAAATTAATAATTTTCTAGCTTTTATAAATTTTTTACAAAGCCGTTGTACAGAGCTACTATTATATAACAAAAATTAAATGCTGTTAAATGTCATAACTTATTTAATTGCTGTATTTTTATTATTCACTTTATGCATAAAAAGCCATCTTTGAATTTTTACCTCGTAGTTTTGGAGTTATTTTACTTTTTAATAAAATATTATTATGAATTTCTTGCATAAAAATTCTATGGAAATAAAGGCAAAATGTAACAACAAAAGAAAACTTAATAATAAAGAGGTTAGTTAACTTTTTTTTCAGAAAATCTATTATAAAACAATTTCATGAAACACAAAAAGATGAAATAAAGAACATTAACTGAACTAAACTTATATTATTATTTTTTAGTAGGTAATCTTTGTTTTTATTTTCCTTTGTTTTATCTTCTTGTTCTCTCTGCTTTAGTTTGTAAGTATTGTTTACTCTAGAAACAGAGCCTTGGGTTCCCATTATTTATTATAAACAAGTTCAGAATGCTTTCGAATTCTTTCTGTTGCAAAGAAAATACATAAAATTCAAAATCCTGCCTGGATTACATGTTTTCACCTTATTCGTGAGTTTGAAAATTGAAAAATGAAAATTGGCTAGTTATTAAAAAATATTAACTACCTAAGTATTATAGTTTTTTAATTTATAAAGTAAAAATAAACCTGAAAGAGCAAGACAATATTATATTATTTTTCTGGAAAATTGGATAGAAAAAAATTTGTTTATGTATTGTAAAGCGAAGTTGAACTTTCGAATAAGAAAATTCTATCAGAAAAATTTCTATTTTGTGACAACTAATAACAAAGAGGATTTCTGGCTTTGGTTTTCAGCACAATATATTAATTTACTTTACACAATAAGATTTATCAAGTTATATGTGCTCGATATTTTATATTGCTCTTATCTTTGACGTTGTCAGAGATAATAACTCTTCTCTTGTTGCATTCAAAATGATAAACAATCCAATGTCATTTTCCTAAAAATTTCATATTATGCGGAATTCTATACAGAATTTTTGAATAAAAAATCTGACAATTTTATTTTCGTTTAAATATTGTAGGGTACCTTTGTTCTTTTGTGAAAGGTTGAGTTTAAAGCCGTGCTTGATTCTATTGACACTAGAAAATTAAATCAATAACATCGAAAATGGATGGACATGGGTGGTTTGAAATGTGATCATGCATCAAAGGTATATTTGAGAATATAACAAACGAGCTCTTTTGTGTCCTAGATAGAAATTCAAAAAACTGAAAACGAAAATTCTATAGCCGAATAGAAGTTTTTCAAGTTGCACATTTTCTTGTAACAGTAAACAAAAGAACTAAAAAGTTTTTTAATTTTCTTCGTAGATTACAAAGCGAGTAAATTGGTTATTACGCCTGTATAATTTATTAAAAAAGGAGAGTAAATTAAATAAACTGAAGGTTCAAATTTATTCTAAGCGGGTTAGAAAATTTTGATTCTCTAACTGATATGTTAGAATCTAAAAGAAGATGAAGTACGTTTAGTGTAAAGTAAAGACATGTTATGCACCGGATTCTTAAAGGGGACATTTACGATTTGCGTGTTATTGGATTTCAGTGAAAATGTCGCCCTTCGAAATCCCAACGGGCACACAATCCCGCAATCCGCTCTTTAGAAAGTATATTAAAGAGGGCGGGTTGCATTACAAATGCTGCTTTATACAGTTCTACTTTTATCCGCTTGATTTTTACAGTTTTCAATTAGACTGGCTTTCTTTTCTTTAACGGCTGAGAAAATTAATAAAAATCAAATCAGTTTTCTAATAGTGAAAATAAATTCTCTTTAAAATCCTGAAAACCTATAAATAATTTAGCTACTCGAGCTAGTCGTGACGTTACACGGTAGACTTCTCGAGCGTTTACTTTTTTTTTACTTATTACTGAAACGATGAGAAAATTGTTACTCAACTAATTAGAAAGTCGTTTAAATGACACGTAAAAATATCAATTTTGATTATAAAAAGTTTTACATTGTTAGAAGTTATTGAAAAATCAGTCACCTTATTTAACTTTTAAAATATAAATTAAAAGGACGGCGAATAATTTAAAATGTTTGATGAAAAGTAAATTTAAGTTGTGCGACACCAGACTAGCACAAGAAAAAATTCCATTTACTGAAAGGTTTTTTCCGTCTCTGTTTTTCATATTTTTTTGCAGTGTTAAATTGCTCGAATAATTTTTCTAGTAGCTACATTTGTATGTGACTAGAGAAAAACTACATTTTTCTTTTACAGGAGAGATGTGTGCAATTAAAATTTTTAATCCTTGTAATGAAAGTTTACTTATATAATTTACACTTTTTAATAAGGTAAAATGAAAATGAGCTTTAGAAAATAAGCGCAGGTGAAAACGTTAAGAAAATTTATTTTAAAAATAGTTTAATGAATTATTTTTAGTGCATAATTAATTTACTTATATATATTATTTTATATGTACTAGCAAATATTTAAAAATGATATATTATTATGGTATGAAAATTAGTCCATATGTCTGTAGTGATGTACAATGAGTTGCATAAGTTAATACACTTTCAAAGATCGAACGCTATAGAAACTCCTGCCAAAGGTCAAAACTTATACATTCATCGGCGTAATAACGAAAACGCGTCCAAATGCTAAAAATTAGCCCAACTAGAAAACATTCGTTGAATGTTTGCTTTCGTTTTGACAGTTTTACACAAATTTCGCGTTTTATTATTAAATGGTATTAGTATTATTTCATAATATAAATAACAATCAGCCTTCTTTAAGGCTATTTTAGCCTTATTAACATTTTTTAAATTTTCGCGTCAAGCTAATGTTTTTACGTAGCATTTCATATGTATGTATTTCGCCCTCTTTACTCCTCCTTCGCGCATTGTATAAGTTTTGAGCTTTGGCACGTAGTCTACCTTATTTATACACACCTAAATTATAACGGATTTTGAATTTTCTGACTAAAGCATTTTCTTTCATACCAGGAGCGGACGGGTACTCTAATTGAAGGGCCTAGTGGAAAAAGTAGTTAAGTCACTTTTTTTTCAATTTGTTGATTTTTATGCTAATTTGTAGAGAATAAATGCCGCAATGTGAAAATGTGCTCAACTAAATACATCAAATTGAAAAAAAGTGACTTAACTACTTTTTCCACTAGGCCCTTCAATTATAGAAAATTTCACAATGTGAGTCACTCTTAACCCTTCTCTTACTAACCTATTTTTTTACGATAACTGCCAAGTAGGGTACATGTGATTCTCCCCCCCCCCCCGGGTGGGTTTAGTACTTAAACATTGTAAAACAAATAAATTTATCAACAACAATAACGTTTGTATTTGAGCACACTTGACTCTTATCGGCACTTAATATGACCAATACCTACTACGTAAACAAATCTTTAATATTATTTAAATATTAGAACCTTTTATCTTCTGTCCTCCACTGACGCGCAGTGAAGGATTAACGGGATTCCGCTATATGTGCTTGTTGAAGTTAGTTATTATACGATAATAACTAAATTCGCAAGATATCATCTGTATTCTATTCCGATGCTGCGAACCACGTTCTCTCTACGCACATTAAAATTCTTTGTCTTGTAGAAAGTGTATGGCCACTTCTCGATCTCACACCGTTGGCGTTGTCCATAAATCAAGGAAATTCATTACAGAGAGATGTGTTTTATTTTATATGCAAAATACAATTTCACAATAACTAATATATTAAACAAGATAAAACTCGATTGCCGTGGTTGTGCGGTCTGAAGGCCACACTTAAGAAGATTGCGACTAAAACTGTAAGCCGTAGTTGTTCGTTTTTGGTCCCACTCAGCAGAATTAGGTGTTTCCATAAAGTTTATTATTAAATTTCTTATTGAAATACATATATGACTTTATGAATATTTTTCGGTTCACAAAAGCTTTCAAATTACCATTGAAATTTGAAAATTAACGAACACTATCCGAAGCGGTTGTAACCTCATAGGTCGCTTTGATTGTCAATAGTAATTAATTATTGAAAAGTCAAATTAAGCTATATGTAAGTATCACAGCAAATAATATGTCGAATATAAATAAATAGACATTGAGATCATCTAGGTCGGATTAAGTTAGCAGTACCTACATAATATATAACTTCATCAGGTATGCATCTTGTTTATGTTCATCAGAATCTTATTAATATATTCATGCGCGTCAGAATTCTAAAAATTGATTACACCTGGAGCTACTGAAAAGACCAGGTTGTATCGAAATATCCAACAATTGTTATCCTGGATAATAAAATAAGTACATAACAAAAAGGGGGGTTTTGAACGGCGAATATTAAAATGATCCGCACCAAATGTGTCACTGTAGTTTTTTATCGAATATGTAATAAAATAAGGATTTAAGGCAATTTTTTTATGAGTTATGATTCCATGGTATTTTCTTCTTCAATCATTCCCAATTCACTTCTCCATCCTGTGAATTATGCAGATTTTTTCGTTTCTTGAACCCTTTTTTTAACAACAGACTTTGCTCTATTCTGCAAATAGAATTTAAGTATGTGCATTGGTTTTGAAAAGTACTATAGAAAACAATTTTTACTCGAAAATCTTTCAATTTAATCTCAGGATTTCTTATGTATTATTTAATGAAATCACTTTATTTCTTTAAATAACATTATTTTCTCCATGTTCTTGCTTCTAGTCCTGAATATAAAAATATTTATAGCTATTAATATGACTGTATCGTCCTCCAATTTACAGTAAAAGATTTCCGGTTTAGAAAGCTCCCAGATACCTTAGGTTTTCAATCCAGTTTTTTTGAAATTATTTAATTATAAAAATTTAGAAATCGAAAGAAGTACGTACATAGATCAGAATTTATTTTGCACCATCATGTTACATTTTCTGTAATTTCCTTTTACTACTATATACGAATTTCTTGATACTTTGTTATTTTGAAATATTCCATTATGAAACAAGTTTCATAGTTTAGAACTGGTTTTTGAAAAAATTTATAATTTCAAACAATGAAATTCTGATCAAAAGCCGTGGAAAATATTTCCACTCCTAATTTTGCTGCCAGTCCGCTTCTGTTTGAGACATAAACTTGGATCAATTCTGTAAATGGTTATTTGGCAGTCAAATTGCTCATTTATCAATGTTAATTAATGTATTTTAGAATTACTTTGTACGGATTTGTCCCCATTCTTTGGTGCATCAACCAAAAATTTGCTTTAAAATTACTTATAATAATCATCCATTACAAGTTGGATTAAGCGTTTCGTTTTTATTATTTTTTTAAATCAAAAATTCTTCTTTATTGTGAGTCTCGCAGTAACGATAATGTAAATGTTTGTGTTCTACCCTAATCAGACAGAAAAACATAACATTTTGTCTGCATTTACTACCGTAATCTAGGACAAATTCACGATCTCATTTAATTTGGTTGATATTTATTTTGTTTTATGTCTTCTTCGAAAGACCAAAGATAAAAACGTCAAATTATGTGGATGGTTTGACCTATATTCTACATAAAATATAATAAACCTGCGATATCCCGTCACCAATTTTACTTAACTTTAAATTCCATATAAAATCGTTTCCTGTACCATAAAATCTTTTGAAATAAAATCGAGTGTTGCTAAGTAAAAAGTAAAATAGTAAGCAATTTATATCCATTGAACAAAACGAAAAATATTGGATGAGTCAAATTGCGTATCCTATTCAAGATTCGTCTCAACCATTGAAGTTGCAATAGATCATTGTAAAACATGAATGATCCGAACGAATAAATATAAAAAAATATTTACAGCACTACTACCAATGAAGGGTTCAAATTTATTGCAAAATCTAAGCGTTTTCTTGCTGCCAATATTCTTATGTTGCAGATTGTAATATAACCCACTATCTGGTTTATTTTGAACCTGAAGAAGATTTATGTGTATATTTTACGATACTTCACATGGTATTTACATTTTATTTTTAATAACGACTAAATTACAACTTTTTTTATCTCGAGAGTCTTATAAAAAAATTTTAATTCTTCCCGATGCTTCATAAAATCGTCTTATTTTGTATAAGTTGAAAACGTAAGAAAATTTTTAAACTTTTAAGTAGAAAATAAGCTTAACTATAAATCGAAGTAACAAAGTTTTCTATTTTGACTTATCGACGTAATCCTCGAAAAGTATAGCTTAGTGAGTAAATGTTAGTTTAATTGTAAATCCAGGGCAGACAAGAGAAACGTTCAAATAATTACATAAAATGGTTCTTGATGTTCAGAGAAATGATATGTATGTTAATGCACGAAAATTATCCTGCGAATTGTTTTAGAAGGAAATTCGTAAACGGCAATTGAAGAGCACTCGTGTTCTGTTCCTACTACAATTAGTGTAAATTTGATATTCATCGACATTCTCTCATAAATTTATTCACTCAACCGAAAATATTAAACCATTTAAATTTTAATAAATGAGGAGCTTTCGCAATTTCTTCACTCTATAAAATTTAATAATGGTTTCTATTTATATTAAAATATAATTTACATAAAATACTTGACACAAATAATATTGCTGAAACTGTGATGGTTTGGTGACTTTTTGAATTAGCATCAGTGAAACCTTCGAAATTGGATGGTCATTGAAATGGATAACAGGTAAAATAAAATCCCAGTGAAATGAAGTGGGAAGGACTACAAAGGCATTTGTCAATTGCTCTGTAAACAGACAAAAGACAGCAGAAAACAAACGAGAGATTCGTGAGGAGCCAACATAATAAAAATGCAAATTGTGACCCTAGTTAGCAAGAAGAAAAATCAAATATGAATTTTTCATTGCATTTAAGTTTTTCTTAGAATTTTATTTTACTTGAAAATATAACAAGAGGTAACCTCTTGTTTATGAAACAACTAAAAGTCCAATTTAACTTTTGATTGATTTCGTGATATTTGTAGATACACAATTTTGAAAAATTTTAGTTCATTGTAAAAAAACGGAAAAGGGGAATAAAATTTTATTACTTTGTTTTGATTCTTGCTTTATTAATAAAACTTAAGGTCGGTTTATCTGCACTCCACATGGTGGTGGAGCATATAAAACTAGCATTTATCGATATGGAAGAGGCGTTTGATAAAGTAACTTCTGAAAGTATAAAATACAGCATTTAACCACTACAAAGCTACTCCTACCAATGCAAAATATAGGTATGCATATCAGTTTTAAACTCAAGCCATTATAAGATACGCGGATTACATTACCATACTGATTATTCGAAAATTTGAAAACATCCTTTATGTTGACAGGAGCTTTGAACATTTTAATGAATGGTAGAGCAAAAACTCCCATTGCGGTTAATGAGAACAATACGGAGTTCCATCCAACACAAACAGTAAGTTGCATGACATGAAAAGACTAGCCTCACGGGCATTTCTCTCAAACTCTCATAGCTAACGACAAGTATCTCGGTAAAACTTAATAGCAAAAGCTAAACTGGGGTAAATATGTAGGACATACAGTAAAAATGCAAGCTTAGCTTTGCATCAGTATTATGAATATTTGGAACGGTCATGGGATCATGGATCATGGGAAAATCATTTAAGAGACACTCCAGATCCGTTTAAAAACAATTTTGGATCAAAAGTTGGAATTATATTCCATTCTTCCTCTCCGTGGTATTCTCACGTCTGTAGAATCGTAATCCCGATAGTTCAGTTATAGCTGTTAACAATACTCCTCCAACCTTTCAAGGTTTAATCAATTTTTCGAAATATGTTGTGTCGTGCCAAATGCCACATTGCTACGCTCATAATTTGTTTGGATAATTTTAATTTGAGGTGTTCTTATTTAATAATAATAATATATTAAATTAGCTGGCCGTTCGATCTACGGCCTGAGCAGGAGTGAACTCTACGAGGCCGTAAGATGAACTTTTAAGATCATCATGTAATACAAAAATTCAACTTTCTGAGACGGGCTGTTTGGTCCTTGTTTTGAAGAAAGTATTTTGAAAGAGAGTGCAAGTTTTTATTTTTTTGGATTCATGAAGACACGATAAATGACATCATCGTATAACTTTATCACATTCGTTACCAAACCCTCATTAGGGTAAAAGGACCGAGGAGAAGCTACGCCGTTGATAACGCTGTTCGGAGTCACCACTACTTTAATTGCATTACTTTCACGAATTGCTCCTAAAGCAACATACAGTTGTCCGTGATTAAACACATCGCTTCTTAAATCGTAAGCGATTTAATCGTAAATTCATAAACTGGCTGCAATGGGAACCTATTGCGGATGCAGCACTCCAATCGCTTAAATAAAATATCACATCACTTTCACCACTATTAGTTTAGTCCCGTTAAGCAATCCTTCTAGTAAACTAAGATTTCTAATTAGTATAACTATTGCCCCAACTTTTAATTTTAGGTCATGATCTGGAACACCAGATCGTTGCTAATTACACCAGATTCAGCGCTGTAGGAATGAACTATGAATCCTTTTATTTGGAATCTCGTATTTTTCTGATCGCCACTTGTCTCGGAGCACTGTCAAAAGTGGTGCAAATTAGGGAAGATAGTACAGGAGTGGAAGGAATCTCGCCTAAAACTGGGCCATGAGATTGAAGTGGTTTCGCAAAGCAAATATGCATCAAGGGGAAGATGTTCTTTCTGACGTACTTTCCTTCTATGACCGTTTCCCCTACCAACCCGTATTGGCCAGCGTGGTAGGGTATGGCTAAAAATTATTTTCTGAAGGGAAGGAGGTCTGCTTAGTGGTCGGAAAAGATGACTTGAAGTGATATTATCCTTTGAACTTTGACAAATGACACTCCTTTAAAAATAAAGGATACTCCGTTATCTAGCGTCTGTAAACCATGTGTAGTTTCTATTGCATCAAATGAAAATAAATTGTTATAGGAACTACACTTTTTCAGAAATAATTGGCGATAAAAATTTGCAGTAAGATGTGGCAAAACGTTAATATGGTTTTCTCTAGCCCCACAGCACCATTTGGTTCTATTCTTTGCCTTCTACAATGCTGCGGAAAAATGATTACATTTACGATAGATATGTCTCGAGAAAACAATGATCGGGCTTGAAGCTTGAGAGCCTTCACATCTTTTAAATCTTCCCCAAATGTGTCTCCTGTGCAAGTAAATTTTGCAATAGTAATAGGAACACTTCCTTCTATTTGCCTCCGTTTCGACACACTATAACTATGAATTTTGCCCACGCTTATCTTTTACAAGTCTTCCACGATTTTTACCTTTGATGGTGGTCGATATAAACGCGGTAGATTTGAGAGTGTAAGTAGAAGAATAGGTTACATTTAAATGCAATTCTGTATCCAAGGATATCGGACCCTGACCATGGGCAAGATCGTCTGTAAAACAAAGTCGTTTTACAATACAATCTCCATTTCCAAACGAAATAGGAGTAACATGTTTGTTAAATCGCTGGTTTTTGTATAGTTTAAACTTATAGGGATATAACTCTTCAGCGGCCGAAAGTTTGCGTACTTTGATGTACCATATGTAATCTTCTTCTTCTTCGTCAGCTTGATGTTCCTCCAAATATCCAGTCCACTCCTGGACTATACTAAGCCTCTCCCCCCATGAAGGAAAGGTTCAGGCCATACCCTACAACGCTGGCCAAGTGTGGACTGATAGGGGAGCAGGATGCCAATTAGCCATCATCCATCCAATAAGTGCAAACCGCTGGCAACCTTGCTGGACTCTCGTGATCGATTGATCACGGGCATTTGCATTGCGCTGCGTCTAATATGCGAACAATATTTTAGCTTTTGTAGATATCCTTAGATTCGTAATTATTTCCAATATCATGAGTAACCACTTGCAACTTTTCCAAATTTTGAACATGGTTGATGTATGAAATTCGTATATCGTTATCCATGTGCCTGGAGTCCCATAGATACAATATAAGACATAGCATAAAACATAGATAAACCATCTCCTTTCATCGAAACAATTTTGTGGAAAACGGGATCACCAGAAATGTAAATATTTTCAAACGATTCCATTGTTGTGTTTTAATTTATAACTTGAATAAATTTTCTGAAATGTCTAAATTAAACTAAATATATTAATGCGAATCTCCTTTATAGAATGCCATCACAAGAAAATCCGATGATCCGGTGATCCGTTAATTTGATCATTTTAATAAAACTTCAACTAAAAGTTTGTACATTCACCCAACGAAGTAAGTAAACATGTTCATGAATATTGCTACAATTTGAGGGTTTATCTAATAAAATACGACAAACACCGATATCTTCTTCCACGGGGTGAAATTTAAGGTTTCGTAATTTTTCCCAGTGCATCGATGTACTTGCGAGATTTCAGCTTTCCAAGTGATCTAGAAGTGGCCAAACATTTTTGAGCCAGTCAGGGATTGTAGCTTTATAATAAATTGATTAGAAACTACCAAATTACAATTTTCTTCAATTCAAAACCTACGAAAATAAAGAGAAAATCCGCTACGAGAAAATATAAGTAATTATTGGCATATCGAAAATAAAGAAGTTAATTTTTGTAGTAATATAACCCCAACAACATTTTCACTTTGTTCCACTTTTATCCACATCAAGTAAACAGTTTTTCAATATTTCTGTTTAAACGGAGCAATTTAAATTGAAAAGCAAAATGTAAATATTGTGGGTTTATAATAAGATTCCGATATTACAAACTGTTTGTTATTAAATAATAAATTACCTACACCAACATTAAAAAAAAAAGATTTGTTTTAGGTCTTAAAGACTAAACTTACATTCAATATTCCTTAAGAATTGCAACACATTTTCATTTTCACTGATTTCAACAGAATTATGAAGCAGCAGCACATCGGATATATGGAAGCAGTCATCCGATGGATCTACTCGTTGTATATAAAGCGCTTTACCTTTATAAGATTTTAGTCTCTGCAAACTAACGCTATGTATAAAAAGTAAAAAATAGAATCTTCATGAAATATTCAGTATTAAAATTATTCAAGATTTCTGAACGAATTTATTCGAAATATATGAGCCAAAAATTTTAAATCATTTTTTTTAGTTTTTACGTCTCCAAGTGCCAATATTTCCACGAGTCGGTAAAATTATTTAAAATTTCACTTTAGTCATATTACAAATCATTTCATTTTTAAAAGGTTTTAACGGGATTTTTTTAAAGGCTGTGTAGTATTTTTTCAGGAAAAATAGCTTAGAGATTTTCACCATTATAGGGTCAGCAATAAATTTAACTTACTGTTTATTTTGTGTAGTTTTTCAAAGTAACTACACTTTTAATACCAGAAGGTACTAAAAACGCTCAATAAAAGTTAAAATTATAGTTACATTTAAAATTTATTTTAATCTTATCAAGCATAACATTTAATCTTTTTCAGTAGTAAAAACGAAAATTGTGTAGAAAGTTTTCTTAGCAGAAACGAAAAGATTAATGCAGTTAAAAAGTAGATGACGTTTTCATCAAACTGAAAATTTAAAATTTTTAAATTAGATTAGGTAAGTAAAATATATGAAATAATGGGGATTACTGCAGGGTCTCATTTGTTACGTACATTTATTGCAAACCTTGTGTGTTTGACAGTGCTGGTTTCTGAAAGCAGCAAAGTTAACCGCACCCCACACACAACATGTGGTGAAGTTTTCACTCATTAGTAGAAATAAGAACTTCTGTGCTATTAATCTTACTAAGAGGTCGTTAAAATGTTATTATATAACTTATGTGCATTGAAATATTACTTTGCTGAATTACAAAATTCTATTAAACGAGAAAATATTATATCGGCAATTGACTAATAAATATGATCTAGTGGATGGGGGATTATGCACGAAGATTGTTTCTCGTTTCATTACCGAAATATAATTCTCATTAGGGGAAGAGCTTCGATAAATTAAATTTTTTTGATAAATTATTTCAACCACCAGAGGGCGTATGATTATTAAACAACTATAAAAGCGAAAACGTAATGTCTTTCTTTGTAAGATGGATTTCTCAAAACTACTGCTTTTCTTATTATCAATAACTTTAGCGTGACTTCTGTACATCTATCAATGCCATTTATAATTAGTGCAGTTTCCTGAAGATTAAAGCTGAAGTTGCCTTATTCTACTATTTTCAGTACGTACATTTTTATATTCGTTGTTATAACAAGAGAATAACAGAAGTCAAGAATGTCTAATTAAAAATGAGAAATTTATTTAAACGGGCTATGTTAATGACTTTAAAAGAAAATCAAGAAAAACCATTCTGTATTGTCTACTCTTACAACTTGCACGTACAAACAGCTTTTCCACTTTAGCTATAGTGGCTTTGGGGGCCGGACATTTAACAGCAGACTCGACTCGGTTACGGTGACATTTGGGAACGAACTGAATTTCTAAAGTTTTTCAATTTAATTTAAACCACCATCATTAGCAACATCGGTCAAAATACCGATTTTTTATACACCCTGTATTGTGTAGGCACCTTTTATTACTTTTACTTTTAAAAGCTGAGACGCTGACAGTAGTGACGCAGATAACTTGCAAATTCTGTCGTTTCATTTGTAAACTCAGTACTGACGCTTGAAGAAAATGAAACTATATTTCAGCATTTTCAGATAAAAAATGAGGTACTCCTGGGAAGGACTTACACCTTAATTTACATATTAATTATTGACACAAGTATTGCGTTTCAATAAAAGTTTTTAGTAATTTTTAATTACAATAATAAATAATGGACTTACCAACTTTAGTTTTAACATCATTTTCACTCTTTAAGTTAGTTTAAAGTTGTACTTTTATTTTGCACCACTCCATTTTGAAGCAAAAGTTAGTACTTTAATTTGACAGTTACTTCCGTCTAATTTATCATGGAGGAGAGTCACATTTTGTTTGATTTTTTGTTTTCTTGGAAGAAAAGCTACAAGTTACTGGTATTTCTACGTTTATTACTTGTTTGAAGGAATTCAAGTTATTCCGTTATTCATGTCGGTACGTAGCTTGTAAAGTCAGATGCCATATGGTTAATTTTTTAACACCTGTCGTATTTTATTAAGGTGATAGACTTAATAATTGTTTAATAAGTCTTAGGCTTTCAGTAGTTTACGTCGACTAAAAGATGTCCATCGTCTCACCTAAATAGTACTTTGGATTTTCCGATGCATAGTTGCCCATTAGGTAGGAATTGTTGTGATGGGCTATTTTAATGGATTTAGTTTGATCATTTACCACTCGGGTTGCAGGTACACGGAGTTGATATGTAACCAATTTTGTGTTTATAATTTGTTTTATATCCTAGCATTCTAAGAAGTTCTCAAGCCGAGAACTCTCGGAGAAGCAATGAATCGAAACCATTTAGTTGAAATTCAATGAGGTAAACCGCTTTTACGATTCTTCTTACATTTTAATTACCGAATAAAATTCCTGATACTGTTTTTGCTTTCAAGTTTTTTGAAAACCATAATTTGCTCATTTATAAGTTAAGATTTAGGTGGTTCGTTAGGCCACCCCAATTATTATTATTTTGCCGAGAAGGTAAAGCCCGCTGTCGTCGGGGAGGGGGTTTTAGTCAGTTAGAATCTGACACTACCATCCCTGATGGGGTGGTGCCTATGAAGGTTTCCCCCTTCCCTGCAGAAAAAAAAATTATTATTATTTGTTTATTGAGCTGTTCCTTCAAGAAAAGTCGCATTTACATCAAGAAAACGTCAGATTTGCATCACAAAATATCACCAATGATTTAAATGAGACAAACAAGACATTCTGCACTTTTTTGACACATTTGAGAGAGTGCTAATGATCTCGCCAAAATTTGTTTTACTGCTCGATTGATCTGACTGAAAATAATCACGAAGCGGATAGAAATGCCTAGAAAAACAGCTAAGAGCCTGCAAAAACGCGGAAGGAAAGTGGTATCACTTTCAACACTAAGAAGAAGCTCGCCAAAACTCTGATAATTCCAGTGCTATTTGGTGCCGAGTTGTGGACACTCAAAGCACAAGACAGAAGAAAATCGACGCTTTCGAAATGTGGTGTTGGAAAAGAGTGTTACATGTACCCTGGATAACTTAGGGAACCAACGTGTAAAGTTTGGCTGAAATTAAGGAATATCAGCGTCTGTCGAAAACTGTATAATCCCGTGCCCTCCGGTATTTTGGTCACGTCCTCATAAGAGGAGACAATTTAGAGCGACTGATAATTTAGGACAGGATGGAGGGCATCAGACCGAGATGAAAATCTCCAAAGCGCTGGTCAGACCATGTTTCGTGTTTCTATTTCTGTCCCCGTGAGTAAGTAATATTCTTATGTCGTATCTGTCCAAACTTGAATTTTACAGCGTTAGGGTGTTTTGATTTTTTTAAAGGTGGCATCTTCACTTTAGGATTACCAACAGTACCTGGTGGGACCGTCCAGAAAAAATTACATTATTGTGGTCTTAGATTTCGTCAGATAATTACATATTATTATAGTTCAGAACAACGCCGTATCTAGGTACGGCCACGCCCTTGGCGGGACATAACATTTGCGCCCCCCACACCGGGGTGTTTGGAATGGTGTTGTATGGAATACCCCCCAACGAAAACGGTGTATCCGGGGTCCTTCCGCGGAAATTTTACAAAATTAAAGTGCAAAGTTGTAGGTTTAAAGTTTTTTGATCAATCATCAATCAATCATGAGTCAAAACTGTACTTTTCTTGCTTTTACCAGGGCAAAATCGTCGATGATATCGTTAAAATCAATCTGAAACGCAATGTCGTATTCTATATTCAGAATTGCTAAGTTTGTCAATCTGTTTTCAGACATACTTTATCTTAAATAGTTCTTGATCATTTTTAACTTGCTGAACGAACGCTCACAAGACGCCACACTTACAGGCATTGTTAAAAATATCCTCAGCGCAATTTCAATGTTCGGATAGGCGTCTCTTAATTCATAATTAGAAATAACGTTCAGAACATCCAAATGGGAGGCCTTATTGATGTCCTTTATCAGCTCTTTTGCGTGATACTTGAAAGTAACTACTTCGTTCACAAGCTCTAACGTATCTATATCTTTGGCATACATCGCACCAAGATTAGCTGCACACTTTTCAAGAAGAGAATCAGGATACTCACTTCGGCCATTTCACCAGCCATTCTTTTGACTTTTTTCAGTCTCTTAACAGGAAAACAACTTGTAATTTCCAAGAAACCACATGTAGCTTTGGACAGTAACTTAACAATCTGGAATAACATTCATTTCAATAAAGTGAAATTTTTGTCCTTAACAAAATGCACTAATCTAAAAAAAATTATTTTTCATGGCCGATTTTGCGCCCCCGGGTAGTTGCGCCCTTAGTGGGCGCCCATCTCGCCACCGCCTAGATACGGCGTTGGTTCAGAATTCCACAGTGAATAGTTCATAATTGGACACATTATGGTTTAATTTCGTTGTGCTTAGCCTTCAGCTATTAACTATTGATAATTTTGTTAGTGTGAATTCAGTTTTTTTTCCTGTTTCCTCTCCAAGTTAACCACCTAGATAGGGAGTGTATTTATGCAAATGGATACATATTATGTACATATAAAAATAACAATATTAAACAATATAAAACTTAACAATTAATATGAATGATTGGTAAATGTTAAATGGGGGATGATGTAACAATTGTTGACAATTTAACGATGAATAGAATTGAACATTGAATAAGAATTTAACAGAACTGAATTATAATTGAATTGAAGAAAATATTGAAATACATTTTTTATAAATTATATCAAGAAACTCGAACTTAGTTTAGGGCATAAATCCACTAAATCCACTATAGACAAGTTAAGATGTGGTGTTAAACTGTTTTAATGAGTTAATGATTAGTTTGCAAAAAGATATGTATAATTTGGTTATGAATTTATTACTGATTATGTTCGAAATGGTAAAAGGTGTAACGTTGTGAAATTGACAATGTAGGGCGTAGTTGTGACGATGTTGGGTGTATTTTGGGCAGCAAGACAACAAATGTTGCAGAGTCTGCCTACTTTTTGAATCGCAGGGGCACACGTCACTAGGACTGATCTTAAATCTGTGCAGATACTCGCGCGCAAACGAGTGACCCGTCAATATCTGCGTCATTTCAAAGGAGGTATCCACGGCACTTCGGAGCAAGCGAACATCATTTAGCGTAGGTAAATGCTGCCGGGTGGTCGAACCTTGGACGGCATTTCTGTACTCGGTATCCCAAGTACATGCCGCCTCAAGACGAATCACCCTTCTTGCATAGCTAAGAGGGAACTGGTTGTATACCATGCGACTGTGTGAAACAGCCGCGTCTTTGGCACATTGATCTGCAACCTCGTTCCCTTCAATGCCGCAATGAGCCTTTACCCACGCAAATCTGATGATCGTTTGGTCCTTCAGTTTGAGCAGTGAACGATGGATGGAGGTGACCAAAGGTACGGTGCTACTCCTATTAGCGATGGTAACAAGCGAAGAAAGGCTGTCGGAGAAAATGCACACAGAGTGCAGTCTCCTGGGGGAGATCCAAGTCAGGGCGGCGTCAATCGCATATAGCTCGGCTTGAAACACGCTACAAGCACCGTTTAACCGGTACTTGTGGGTTTCTTGCCGAGCCTCACGGTATATGACAATTGCAGCGCCGACCTCCCCACCTTCCTGCTTGCTGCCATCGGTAAATATAGCAACATCAACCTGGTCGCATATTCTATCGACTTCCGGCGAGTTGCAAGCTTTAACGAAACTGATCGTTTGTCTGTAGCGGGGATGTAGCATCCCCGCTGGCGACGTACGATTTTGCAAGACGATATCGTCCGGAAGACGATCGAAAGTACCATCCATTTTCACCTGCTCTACCCTTGCTACCTCCTCTATCCTTAGCTCGATTGGAGTAAATCCAGCCAAGGCTAATGCAGATATTGCTGAGACCGTATGGAATGCGCGAGTAGCCCTGATGGCGAATGCCCGCTTAAAAGATCGCAACCAACCCAGCACATACTTGTATCGTAGCACTCCACTCCAAATAAAAGAACCGTAGGTAATGGTCGGTTCGATGACCGCGTGGTATATTGTCTCCACATTTCGTGGATTAATACCCCACGTGGGCCGTACGAACCGACATAAGGATTTAAAGATTTTGTTTGCTTTGACTATGACGTGTCGAACGTGTAGGCAGAGTCTGCCTACTTTTTGAATCGCAGGGGCACACGTCACTAGGACTGATCTTGAATCTGTAAAGATACTCGCGCGCAAACGAGTGACCCGTCAATATCTGCGTCATTTCAAAGGAGGTATCAACGGCACTTCGGAACAAGCGAACATCATTTAGCGTAGGTAAATGCTGCCGGGTGGTCGATCCTTGGACGGCATTTCTGTACTCGGTATCCCAAGTACATGCCGCCTCAAGACGAATCACCCTTCTTGCATAGCTAAGAGGGAACTGGTTGTATACCATGCGACTGTGTAAAACAGCCGCATCTTTGGCACATTGATCTGCAACCTCGTTCCCTTCAATGCCGCAATGAGCCTTTACCCACGCAAATCTGATGATCGTTTGGTCCTTCAGTTTGAGCAGTGACCGATGAATGGAGGTGACCAAAGGTACGGTGCTACTCCTATTAGCGATGGTAACAAGCGATGAAAGGCTGTCGGAGAAAATACACACTGAGTGTAATCTCCTGAGGGAGATCCAAGTCAGGGCGGCGTCAATCGCATATAGCTCGGCTTGAAACACGCTACAAACACCGTTTAACCGGTACTTGTGGTACTCTTGCCGATCCTCACGGTATATGACGATTGCCGCGCCGACCTCCCCACCTTCCTGATTGCTGCCATCGGTAAATATAGCAACATCGACCTGGTTGCATATTAGATCGACTTCCAGCGAGTCGTTTGCTTTTACGAAACTGATCGTTTGTCTGTAGCGGGGATGTAACATCTACGCTGGCGACGTACGAGTTTGCAAGACGACGTCGTCCGGAAGTCGATCGAAAGTACCATCCATTTTCACTTGCTCTACCCTTGCCACCTCCTTTATTCTTAGCTCGATTGGAGTAAATCCAGCTAAAGCTAACGCAGATATTGCCGAGACCGTATGAAATGCGCGAGTAGCCCTGATGGCGAATGCCCGCTGAAAAGATCGCAACCAACCCAGCACGTACTTGTATCTTAGCACTCCACTCCAAATAAAGGAACCATAAGTAATGGTCGGTTCGATGACCGCGTGGTATATTGTCTCCACATTACGTGGATTAATACCCCACGTGGGCCGTACGAACCGACATAAAGATTTAAAAATTTTGTTTGATTTGACGATGACATGTCGAACGTGTTCATTGAATTTTAAATGTTGGTCCAAAATTATTCCTAAAATTTTAATGAAAGGGTCAAAGGTCAAGAAAGTGTTCCCGAAATAAATATTGCAAACTTTGGTTTTTGGAGTGAAGGCTACTGCTTGAGTTTTCGGGGCGCTAAATGTGTTAATTTAACACCTGCGCCCCACTCACCGATCGCAAGTAGAGGTGTGTTGGCACGACTTTCCATCTGCATTACACTGGGCGCACTCACGATTAGAAAGACGTCATCTGCGAATGCTTGCAGATGACATCCCTCCGGTAAACCTACATCGAGAAGTTCGTCCAGTATAATATTCCAAAAAGTAGGTCCGCAAACAGAGCCTTGGATGCATCCTTTGGTCATGGTCTTGCGCGACTTCCCGTCAGCGTAGGCCAGCTCAACAGACCGATCGGCGATATAACTTTTTATTAAGTTATATATGTTCCGTGGGCATGCAATGTTTCGCAGCCTGTTGAATAGCGCTGGCCACCAAGCGTTGTCGAACGCCGCTTTGATATCCAAGGATACACCAAGTACCAGACATTTACGACTTTTCTCACGTCGGATAATCGATATTGCATCATGTAAGGCGTTGATCGTAGAGGTCTGTTCCCTGAATCCATACTGTTTAGGACTCCATGCCTGACGCTGAACACCAAAATACGTTAAACGCTTGGTGAACAGCTTTTCCAGCAACTTTCCGAAGACGGGCAAGAGTCCTATGGGCCTAAAAGCCGAAAGGTCCGTTGGATCGGACCTATTCGGCTTAGGCAAGATCTTCACATAGGCACTCTTCCACGGCTTCGGAAAGTGGCCGGTTGCCAGGCACGAGTTCATTAGTTTAGTAATGAATTCAGGGTAGGCCTCCGCGACCACGCCGCAAATATCTTATGTGAGGTTGTCAATGCCCGGCGCTCTGTTTATTCAGTTTATTGTTGGTGTAGTTTATAGATCGGCTAAAGCGGTTAAGTGCGTTGCTACTAATGCTGAAAACCTGGTTGCGACTCCAGGCTCAGCAAAACTTTATTCAGATTGTCCCCTCATAAGTCAATGGCAAATCATCGAGGTGCAATCTTGATTCGATCTTGAATCTTTATTCGATCACAAAGAGGAGGAAGCCTTATATTTGTCCTCGTGGGTGCGATAAGTACTTACCTCTTATCGACCATGCGTCCTTTCGGTTTTCAGAGTCTACGGAACGGAACAGACCAGAACAGAACAGAACAGAACAGAAAGAAATGCATTATACGAAGATTCACCTGTTCTAACAACGGGCAAGTCAAATAATCATTACTTCTCTGCCAAGAGGAAAACCGAAGAAGGAGAAGAGATAGCTATGACTAAAATAAAGTACCTGGGAAAGTGTTAACATTTTGGGCGCTTGGCATTTTATTTCTGGGCATAAAAGACAATTAGATTACATCGGTTTTAAAAGATGCCAGGGGTAGTCACCACATTTTTTGTTAAAAAGTGAAACACAAAAATTTTCACAGATACAAAAAATTTATTATCCAATAATGTTCTACGCCGTCTTCCAATTTCCCTGTCTGTGCTCGTTGCGTGTTGAAACTGTGTGACAAGCATAGAGAACCTACAGCATAACGTGGATTTCAAACCATGGGAATAGACGATTTTCATGTCGTCCACTCCCACAGGGACGTTGTTAGCCCTATAGAACGTTGCTTGGGGCCACGTTGGTGAGCCAAAAAACGGTGAGCTATGGCACTACTATAAACCATCACCAGATTCAAGGATATATTTTTAAATGATTTTATTCTATAGTTTTTTTTTACAAATTTTGTATCTTTTAAACGAAGTGCTACAGAAAAAAATTGATACCCCATTTTGGTTAGAAAATTCAAGGGCTACAACTTTAATCTAGTAAACTTTTTTGAAAAAAATTAGTCGACTATATAATTTTCTTTATCTTGATTTATAAAATATCTTTAGACTTATTTTATATTTGCTTTGGTCAGTGCATTTTACTAAAAACTACAAGTTTATTTTGAAATAGATTGATGTTTTTAAAAAATTTACTGGAGCAAAGTTGTAGCCCATTAAATTTTCCGTCATAAAAAGGGCGTTAATCTTTTTCAAAACATTTCGTTAAAAAGGTACAACATGGTTTGCAAAAAATACGAAAAAATAAATAATTTTGAATTCTTTAACATTTCTTTACTTAATTTGATTCATAAGTGAAAGCCATTGATTTTAGACAATAAATGGCTATAATCTAGCTTGTAGATAATTTCACTTTCTTTAAAAAGATCGTAAACCGTTAACAATTAAAAAATAAATAGTTTCAGTTCTATGGCCATTAGAATAAGGAATAAGGAGTAAACAAGAGTAAATTTAGACAAAAATTTAAGTTTGTAATTTTAGGTTTACAAAAGTATTTTTATCATAATCTAAGAGGTGTACATCGATCGCGGGGAAATCCTGTATTGTTTAAATTATTATTAAGATAATAATTAATTTTTAAAGTTTAATTTAATACCAAAATAATAATAATTAAAAATTTATTTGTGTAAAATATGAAATATTTTATTCAACATAAAATGAGTGCATATTAAATGTATGTAGTATATTAAATTATTTACTATGTACGGGTTAACATTTTAATATAGGTTTATTTTCTACTTCCGAATATAAGGATAAAAATTCTTAATAAAAATTCTTAATAAAAATAGGTAGGTAATATACAACAATATTAATTGGGTAAACACCAAAACTGAACGCGAAACCGTTAAGGAGTCGGATTGAATTCACTATTTACAATACTTCAAAGATGAGTTCAGATTTGAAATCAGTGGCCAAAAAAGCTCCAAAGGATTCAGTTTTACGAAAATCCATCAGGTTTATATTTGGAGTTTGTCAAAAGAATCTCAGATTTTCAATCAGGAGTAGATTTGGTGAAAACAAAAATAGATGAAAATAGTCATCTTGTGGTGTCGGCGTTGATGTTTTGCGGCGTTGTGCATAATCTTTACTCAGCTACGACTTCTAATCCTTATACATACATTGTTGTGAATTAGTTTTACCTTGGTGCTTAGTGGCTTTTAACTTGGACATTTTGGAAATCATAAAATCAAGTTATGCAGTTTCCCTCATGGAAGAGGAGCTTACTCTGGATTTAACCTGTAGTGAAGCCGGAAATTAAATTATACTACTATTGTTTGAATTTCAGAGCAAACCAATCGCTGCTGTTTTGGGAAATGGATATTTATGTGTAGATATACTCGTATTTATATACCACATGCGGTTCTTGTAAAATGCATTTCCGGATTCTACTGATCTTTAAAAATTCATGTACGCCAGGGGATCGATCCTTTGAGAGAATCTTGGAGAAAACTAGATGTGGCCATTTGTAAGGTGGGTAGCGATGACTATAATGATTTTTAATTTAACATCCACTAAAATTCATCAATACATAAAAAAATGTTAGAAGTCACTTCCTTTTTGTTTGCTCAAAACAACTCTAACAAAAACCTACCCAGTAGTATTTTAATAATTCTATAAAAAGAAACGTATACAACGCAAATACGTATTGAAAGGATTTTGAATCAAACGTCACTGCTGAGTTACCATAACTGACATCTTTAGTCCTTATTGTATTCGACCTTACTGACGTCAATCGTTTTGTCAGACATTTGCCATCAGTTCTATTTTTTGCTGTTACAAAACATTTTATAATATTTAAACTTTTGTACTAGACACAAATACCGTAAACCAGTTACTTATCAATATTTTATGTTTACATAAAATATTGTTAAAATATATTACATAATATTATATTACATAAAATCAACATTATACGAATATACCATCTAGTTATTACTCTTAAAAAATAAGTAGTAGGTACATAAGTTCATGTAATTTATAAAAAACTCCATAAATGAAGAATACCTAAAAATGATTGAAAATGCTTCTCTTTCAAGAGCAGTTCAAAGTTTTTATGCTTGAACACATAAGTAAACCAAGTAGCTTAATAAAATTTATGAAAAGAAAACATCGCGGAATTAATAAGCTATAATAAATACGACAATTTTATAAAGTTAAATAATCTTTGGTATAGTTTTGGAGTTAATCCAGTGGGGTTAACTCGGTGTAGGGTTTGCGTTAAGGTAATCCAGATGTATTTGTTCTATTTTTGGTTGGTTAGGATCTTAATGAAATAAATTATTTCAGCAATTAATATTGACCTATTTTTTTTAGTAAAAAATACTATAAATAAATTGGAAATCAATAGTTTCACCATATAAGTCTTTAATTTATTTTCCAGCTGCCATCATTTAATTAAAATCTGCCATTTTCACGATTTTGCAATAAACTCAAATGGACGGTTCTTGTGTGTAATTTGCAAATGACATATTGCATGAATTCATATTACCACAGACACAGTAAGATTGTCAAATGTAGAATATTGGAGGAACAATAATTAATCAGGCAATATTGGTAATATTAAATAATCACAACAATGATTTTCAACCCATAATAATATTATGGGACTATTTTTACTTATACAAGAAATATATAGGCAGGGAACCGAAAATTTAAATTTAAATTTCAGTTTCAGATTAGATGTGATGTCCAGATAATACTTTTGTAATTTTTAGCAGGATGTCTGTCTGTGTGATGGTGTGTTAGTCTGCATACGAAACTTTCATATCAATCTTAAAGCCTGAACCGCTAAACCAGAAAAAATGGGTGGAAATTTCTATTTATTAATTCAATTATTTGAATATTCCGTCTCTTTGAAATGCCAGCGCATAAAGGAAGACATGGAATATGCGATATTTTAATGAAGTACCTTTTCAGTATACTTTTTGCTAATAATCTTCTATATTGGTCCCCAAATCAAATTCCGTCGTTAAATTTAAAATTTTGAGTATAATACCGTTGAATATTAATAAATTATATAAAAATTGAATTTGGTTGATAAAATTCATTTTTATGCTTGAATCTTGAGTTAAAAATATTTAGCAAGATTACAATACATTGCTGGGTTCCATCAAGCATATTTAACTCGGATCTAATTGCAACTAAAATGAAATTTTGCATTGAAAAGTTAAATGTAATTTCAATTAAAATAATTTTAACTTTGAAAATAGGATCCGAAAGATATTTAATTGACCAAGACGAGATGTCTCGTATCTCGAGTTACATTTCAACCATTGGCAAATACTTGTGATCGAACTTCAAAGAGTTAATTTAATTAAATGATCTGGCACCATGTTAATTACCATACACGAACATTTTGATTAAAACATGACGCCTTTGTATACCTATACATATAACAAGTCATCCAGATGCTTTCAAATTAAATTTGATATATTTAACTTTTAGGTGTGATTCATCTTACCTGTTATAGTATAGGAGAAAATCTCGAAAATTGGTTGCCTTCCTGAAACAAAAAAATTATTATTTATCTTGTAAAATGTAATATCTTTTGATTAAATTCATTTTGTTACAAAACATACAACAACTCGATTAAATAAAATGTTCTCCATGTGTATTATGCAATACTATGGTATTATGTCATGCTTACTTATTTGTTTTATTTATACTTACAACCAGTAAGTATCATGAAAAAAAAGTCACCATTATTAAAAATTCCTAAACCAAATTTGTTTTCATATTAATCTCTCATTTATATTAATTTATTACAAAATTAGGCTTTCTTATACGGTCATAAATTTCTACTTAAAATTTGTTTTTGTGCAATGAAAATCGCGGAAAATCGTCAGATTTTACTTCTTAGATAACTTCAAAGTTTAGGTAAGTTTAATTAATGTAGATAGAGTCAAAAACGTAATTCAAAAATTAGAAATTTTGCTTGCTAATTCACGATAAACGCTTGAATCTGTCGCGAAAATCTTGTTAAGATTTCAAAACGCAGATGGTTTTCCAAAATAATAATGAAATAATCGAAAAATTTTAACGACGCCATAAAAATTCCATATTTTTCATATCAATATGTTTTGATTAAAACGTAATATGAAATATTACTTGAGAGTAGAAAGGTTACTTCAATAAGGAGAAAATGTATTGTCATTTTTCATTTTAAAGCTCAAAGGAGTTACAACCAAAGTCTCAAATAATGAGCCCCAAAAGACAAGACGTATTTCTAAACTTAGTAGGCCGGAAGGGTCGTTCTAGCTTGCCTGATATCCCATCTAATTAATAGCAATTAATCATACCCCAAAGTCCCGCGGCCATGTTTTTATTGTAGTACAGACGCTTGTCGCATTATCAACTGATATCTGCAGAAACAATTTTGCTGACTCGCTGATTATAAGTTGAACTTCGTTTTCCAACAAATATAGGTGCAAATGAAAATGGGAGTTAATTAAAAATATTAAACGTTTCCAATTAAACCCGAAAGTTTAGCACATCGATATTTTAAAATATCAATCACTTTGGAATTTGCCTTGATACCTAAAATAAACAAGATTTTTTTATCCGACTATCAGAGTAATCTGCATAATCACAAATCGCGTCGTGGATGATAACGTGCCCTAAGGCGATCTTTTAAATCCGCTATTCGAAATTACACTGTCATATCACGTTTTTTTACTTTAAAATGACATTGTTCTACATCAGCTAGATGGTGGATGCATTGTGTAAGATATCCTTTGGCTATAAAAATATGCAAACCACTTCTTGTATAAAAGTTGAATACTGACGTAATACTGAAAAAGGAAATGAAAAACAAAATTAAAACTTTTTTAAAATTAACGGAATATGTAGACTAGAGAATTCGCGTATCTAATATTACAACTTTTTATTAAAATAAAACAAATTAAGCTTTTATACCAGCTCATAAATGGTCTTTGACGACTTTCTTTATTCAGTCAACAGAAACAAACAAATAACAACCACAGAGATAAAATAAACTAAAAGTACGTCAATTTCAGCGGAAGCCAGCGGCAAGAACTAAGTCGCAGCGACTTTTTTTATAAGTATAAAAAAATTTCGGTTAGCTTACGGTTTTAGTTTTTTTATACAGTGTGTTCATTTTTAT
The DNA here is from genome assembly GCA_932274525.1 of Podabrus alpinus. NCBI lineage: Eukaryota > Metazoa > Arthropoda > Insecta > Coleoptera > Cantharidae > Podabrus > Podabrus alpinus. The sequence continues at coordinate 16,524,472 of OW026451.1, forward strand.
AGTTTTCGCCCTAAATATTTTCAGAACCAAGATAAATATTAATGTAACCAAACACTAGGGAAGGAGTAAGAACTAATACGAAACAGGAATTTTTAATATTTTACATTTTACTTTCACACCATGTAATAAACTATAAATAGCTTCCATTTGTTATCAAAAGCTTTGTTTTAATCATGTACATTGCATATGTTCACCGATGCATTCAAAATTATACTAGATTTTCCTATTTTAAATAGAAATTATTTTTAGAATACAAAGTTCACCTTACAAAACAGAAAATTATAAAGCAATAAAAATGGAGAAATTTGTAAACTGCTACCTACTACAGATGATTACGATAATTTTCACATCTTCGAATTTAACAACCACACTTAACAAGTTCAAGTAACAGAAAAAGTTTACATGTTTACAACCTTGTAATTTATTAGTAGTTAGTCTACTGTAGAATATAAGCAAGAATTTAAAGGCTCAAAACCTTTAGGTAAGTTAATTTTATAACAAATGGGATTTTTACGGTTGATTTGATATTTTGCCTTTTTATTACCATTTGTTTGTCTGTAAGAAGAATACAACTCTTACCACGTACTAATTAACCAAGTTTCGGTAACTTAAATTATTAATAGTTGTTTCATTTTAATGTAATAAATATTCCCACAACTTAATGCGTTAATTAAACGCGTTAAGTGAAATTGTCAATTTTGACTAATTTCAAGATTGCGAATAAAGCTTTGCTGTTACATTAATAATAAATTCGCTAATAAAATAACTAAAATATTGAAGCCAGAGACGCACCAAGAATATTATGAATTGTTGATGTGATTCTGAAATGAAAATTTTTGATTCGATTCGATTGAACTTTGAGATATACAAACAAGTGGTATTACTTCTTCTTTTTATTTTTTATTTTTATTTTACAAATAATCAATTACACACTGTATACAGGCTAAAGCCTAATTACATACAGATTATTTAACTACACCATATAAAATATAAAATTCATCGCAATCCCGCGCAAAACGCAAAAGTAAGCACAAAAAGCAAGGGGCCAAACACACCAAGCATGAAGGTCAATAAAGGTCAATACAAACGATACCGAGTTACATCCTCGTCAAGCGATAGTACTCCCTACTACGGGAGTAGAATTCCAGGAGTCCAATGCCAAAGTCAGCACCCGCAAATAGAAAAAGTTGGTTCAAACTGGAGGAGGCTGAGTACAGCGGAGCATGGTTCATATATACTGTCCTAGCAAAAGGGACATGCAGCGTGGTCCGACTCCGGGCGTCGGGTGACCGTGGTACTCTTATGCTAATCATTTTCAGAGCGTCTGGGCAATCTATATATCCTTCTAAAATTTTAAATAAAAACACAGCTGATGCAAAGTCCCTCCGAGTGTTCAAATCCAATACATCATATTTGAGCCTTAGAGAATTAGTCCTCACATCATAGCCAGGGTAAATACCAGTTTCAATGTAGTGCATGCATCTTAACGCTCTATTTTGTACGCGCTCAATGCCAATTTTGTCAACCGCAAACGAAGAATTCCAGATAACACTGCAGTACTCAAGCTGAGGACGTACAATACTGTTGAACAAGTTCAAAACTAGTCCAGGCCTCTTAAATACCTTTGTATTTCTAATAACAAACCCCAACAATCTCCTGGCCTTAACTGTAATACGCGCTATATGGTCACGAAACGTTAATTTGGGATTAAACCAAACTCCCAAGTCCCTAACAAGCTCCGGTCTATTCAGAGAGCATCCATTCATTATATAATTGTGTTTGATTGTTACAGACCTTGAGAATGTAAAAGCGGAACATTTTGCCACACTAAATTCAAGTTTGTTTTTGAGACTCCAATTGAATACCCTATCGACATCAGATTGTAATAGGTTGAAATCACAGATAGTATCAATTTTTAAAAATATCTTTAAATCGTCCGCAAACAGCAAATAATTAGAATACTCAAAACAGCGACCAATGTCATTTATAAATAATAGAAATAGTAAGGGGCCCAGATTACTACCCTGCGGTACACCGGAGTTCACTCCAAAATTGTCAGATAGATGCCCCCCAATAGAAACCCTAAACGCTCTATCCTTTAGGTAGGATGCAATAAGAGGCAGCATAGGCTGTAAGCCAAATCTGTGCAGTTTGGCTAAGAGAATATCATGATCAACCCGGTCAAATGCCTTCTTAAAATCGGTATAGATGACGTCAACTTGAGAACCCGAATCGACACTTTCAAAGACATATTGGGTGAATAGAAATAAGTTGGTTGTGGTTGATTTCCTGGGTACGAAACCATGCTGGTTAACATCCAAAGCAAGCTTTACATGTTTATAAATCCGATTGTGAATAATACTCTCGAATAGTTTGCTGGGAGCTGCCAACACCGATATTGGTCTGTAATTTTCAAGCCTACTGCTGTCCCCTGACTTTAGGATCGGACAAACCTTTGCAGTTTTCCAACACAACGGATACGTCTGGTGGCAAAGAATGACATTGTAAATATGTAAAAGTGGTTCACACAGACATCCAATAAGAATCTTTAGAATATACGGGGGGAATCCATCGACACCACACGATTTACCTGGTTTAACCTTTCTGATTGCATTGTATACCTCTTCCCCAGTAACGAGGGGCACCTGAATAATATTCTGAATTGGCAGTATATCAGAGTCACTCTCATCGGGACTAAGTACATAGTTACTCGAGGTAGCACCATAGACGGAGTTAAAATAGGTACCAAATTGTTCAGGCTGGCTCTCAACACTGATCTGAGATCCAGCGCTGTCGAGCATAACAGTAGGTTTTGTAGTCGTTTTCTTTTTAATATTGACATAGTTCCAGAAACATTTAGAGTCCCGTTCAATGCCACTCTCAATGTATTCAATATATTTTTTATATTTAGTCCTAATCAAGTTCTTGAGATCTTTTCGCTGTTCTTTGTATAGAGAAACAAGTCTGTATGAAATAGATTTATTCTTGCGATATTTATCTTTTAGTCTTAATTTTGTTATAATTTCTTTATCAAACCATGGAGGGTACTTTTCTGATCTGCTGTGTTTTATCTTAGGAACATTGTTGTCAAATACTTCATAGATATTTCTGTAGAATACCCCCACTGCCTCGTCCACTTCATTAACCCGATAAAGAGCATCCCAGCTCCTGTCACTAAATTCATGAATTAGATACTCGAGATTTGCATTTTTAAAATTATACGACCCGTCAGGCACAGTGCTACCCATGAATATATCCGACTCAATCATAACGCGCACCAATAGGGCTGTATGATACACATCCTCACTTACAAAAGGTATTTCCTCCCTCTCAACAACACAGTTAACAGTGCCCAAGACAAGATCTAGTGTTTTCCCACGCTCATTGCAAATATTATTAAATTGATGCAGATTGTGTTCATCCATGAACTCAGATAGCAATCTAGTATTAGGAGCCCCGAACCCGACATCGTAGGCAGTGCCGCGAATATCGCTTAAGTTGAAATCACCAAAAATTATAACATTGTCCCCGATCTTATTTAAGTTAGTATTAATAAAATTGATAAACTCTTTATATACAACAGCAGGTGAGTTAGGGGGAATATAAACAGATATCAAGGTGACACTCCCAGATCCCGTCCCAAATGTAACTCCAACAGCATCAAAAATGTGATCCGATAAAAATATATTTCTAATAGTGTATTTGCTTCTAAGAACAATAAACACTCCCCCACCCCTCGCCACCCCAGCACGCACCGCCCTTCTATCACTCCTAAAAATATTCCACGCTCCGCCGCCAATCAGTTCCCCATCCAGGATCTCTGCATTCAGCCATGATTCAGTGACACATATAGCATCGAACTCCCCGTCTACAAGGTGCAAATAAAAATCCTCCAGCTTCGTGCGCAAGCCCCTCACATTCTGATAGTAGACACGCATTGGCATAAATATTAATCATGTTACTGACAATAACCCAAATTTGTTTAGATCAAACAGTATCCGCATAACATACATACATACAAGATGAGTTCAATCATCAGAATACATTTACCCCAAATAATGAACGTACTGAGTTATATAATACTACACATCCCACCCCAAAATTACAAAACTACCGGCCACCCCAAAATTATAAACAGTTATTTCAAAATAAGATTCAATTAATATTGTGTAAAAGTCGCATGTACGTTACATTACAAAAATATGTGCTATAAGGTAAAAATAATATTAACATAATGAACTGAAAATAGATAATCATTTAGACACAAAAACAAGAAAATACAAACATACTACACTTTTCAATGAAGATCGGCTCTTACTATCTTTCCATCCTCGGTAGAGGCCAGGATTTTTCCATCCGAGGTCCACACCTTCCCAAACCCATAGGTTTTCCTTGCCTCCATTAATCTTTCCATACGGTGTTTAGTTAGGTCCTCCTGGATGGTGAAGCCACTGCCTTTAAGATTTCTTCTGCTTCCCATTATGAGATCCCGGGTTCGCTGAGACACAAATCTCACCAAGATTGCACGTGGACGAACGCTACGCGTAGATACCGCACCGACTCTATAGCTTCTTTCAACGTCATTTATTGTAATGTTTAAATTAAGCCGGTTTTTTAAAAGTTCGAGAACCAACTCATCCGTATTCTCATTATTTACCTCTTGCACTCCAAAAAATCGAAGGTTGTTTCTTCTGCTGAATTGTTCCGCTGAATCACTAAGTGTTAGATTATTTTTTATAAGGGAAGCAATAGTCTGCTCCTGGAGGTCCACCTTTTCAGTCAACGCATCAATTATGATGATTTTACTTTCTACCTCCTTAATTTTTTGGGTGTTACTAGAAACCTGTGTTCTTATGTTCTCCGTTATGTCAATCAGCCTGTCCAGCTTCTCATTAATTTCTATAAGGGGATCCATATTTTCATCCTTCCTCGCTCTTGTATTCGGCATTTTGCCTAGTTATCGTTTATCACAATGAACACTCGGCCAGTCGTATATCAAATTATACACGCGCCGCTATTCTTATCACGTTAGTAGAACAAAAGATGTCCAGGCCGTGCAGATGTTGAACCAAGAAAGACTAGGATCGACGAGACTACCGCCTCCGGTACTCAAATCAAGGAACACCAGTTCAAAATATACGTACAACCTATTCACCAAGCTTCAATCTGCTTCCAAGTTTGTTTCCAGGTGTGACTCGAGATACTGGGAGAAAAAAAAACAAACTACTGCCTCAAGTCAAGGAACACCAGCTCGCAACACACTCACAATCAGGAGCACAAACTCACTAAGATAACGGAAAATCAATTAATTCAGTGCCAGCAACATAAACAGACGCGTATCTACTCGGCCATTTGCAATGAATTATTACTTTAATTTTTACTTTCTAACTATGGAAAACGTATGTCGACAATTATATTCGAAGTACCCAAACGGTCACTCATCCAAGTACGAGTCGTTGCCAATATTGCTTCCAAATATCACAATCGAATTTATTTTAAATTTTCACAAAAACATGGAAATATTAAAATTGGAAAAAAGCGAGATAAGTGCTATATCCGGTACGGTTGGAAATCATTGAAGCGAATGAAGAATATTTCTCAATCAAGAAGCCTACTTCCTCCCCTTTCAGTCTGGTTTACTATTCATGACCATCAAATGACATTTTCTGTCTAATTTTGAAGTTAAGGTTGTTATTAGAAAATTACAAATGCATTTTGAGAAAGACTGCCCAAAACATTTTTATCCTGTTTTGAGGGATTAATACATCCAAAATTTAGTGTACACAAGAATTCTCAAAGTAAAGAATTTCTAAAGAATTCTTGGAAATGTATATAAATTTTTGGAATTCTAACGATTTCCCTCAAAATTCCTGAGGATTCTATATTGATTCCCAAAAACTATTCAATGTTTTGTTTTTAATACTTGTATTACATTGTTTACAACTCAGAAAATGATATCATCAAAAAATTATTGTTTACAAAAATTTCAATTTCTAAATATAAACAAACGCCGTAAAAAATTTTAAACAGCAAGGTGCGTCTTCAGAATCATCATTATATAAAAATCTCAAGCAAATAAAATCATAAGATCAAGTTTTCTAAAAAAATTCTTAAGAATACCTGTGATTTACTTAAACTTCCTAAAGAATTGTAAAAATTATATATTAGTTGAGGAATCGGTCATTTTTTGCTAACTACATTTACGGGACCGGATGCTAAAGTTGTTAACGACATTGTAGATTTGAGGCACACTTCTTTCTTATCCGGGCAAAGGACGGGTGGAATCATGAGTTTCTGGCTGCAAAAAAAAGTTTAGGTTTAGAAGAAGGCTAAAGGAATATAACTGAATGAACTGGTGTTTATAATTTAGAGAGAGGAGGGGTAACTCTCATATGACCTCCTGTGGGGCTCAAGGAATTTATCTTCAAAGTTCTATTCTCAAAGTCTCTCAACGCATAGCAACATCAGTCTGTAGGGATTTTCATTAATTTTAAAGTAGTTTTATCGCAACCAACTGCTATATTTTCGTGTGTCGCACAAAAATACACCATCACTTTTCAAACAAAAATTTTCTATCGGCTACTTACGTATTTCACTCATCATCAAATTCGAAAACACTTTTAGAAATTAAACTTTTAGACACTTTTCTAAATTAATCCTTTATTCAAAAAAAAATTCCATACAAATTCTTACACGTCTTGTTCAATCCAGGCTCATAAAGCAACTCCTTCTCCACTTTGCTGCCGCTTTACTATTTTTAAACATAGTGCCAACCGAAATATAAGATCCCCAACAATAATTATGAATTGCAAATAATATTTAAATTTTAGTCAATTTAATAAAAAAAACACGACAATGTTTATAAAACAAAAACGGAACCTAGTCCAATTATGCTTTAACTGTAACAAAAGTATAACAAAAGTAAATACTTTTGTTGCAGTAAATCTGTATAATAATAACAAAAAACATAACCAAAATTGGGGCTTCCGTTTTGCGAGGCCCAGATGCCCCTTGCTTCTAATATACGGATCTGTCTACATATAGATATACTTTACTTTTACCGAATATTTATCCTTAAAAATATTAAATGACAAAGGCCGTATTTAGAATAAACACCAAGTGAAAAACAAGCAAGGGAAATTTATAAATTTTCATAAAAAAATTATTAAGAATTATGTCGCATAAATCTTAAGCACAAAAAAAAACGAAGTCAACTTATGTATTAGAATAAATTTTACAAGTTTGAAAAATATTTGAATTCTCAATACTTTCAACTTACTGTAAGCTGTAAAGTCTCTAAACTTTAAAAGTCAGCTTTCTCATAAACTACTTTTTGTGACATCTTCCTTTCATCACTGCACCTTTAAAATTAAAAGAACTATCAAGAATAACCAGAAAATTTATCATAAATTCCTAAGAATTCCCGAGAATTTCTAGTGACCGTGCACAAGAATTCTCGATCGATTCAATCTGGTTTTAATTCAAAGATACTGCTGAATCTTTTTTCCATGTTTTGCAAGGTTAATCGCCGCTACTTAAAGATATTTACCACTTGAAAATGTTAGATAAGAGTTAATTGAAGTTTTACTCTCATATTAGCAAAGGAATTCTTATTCTAATCGGTTCTTGAATGTTGAATGTTGGTCCCCTAAATTATTTATTGTCATGGAACATATTATAAAATATTTGTTACTTATAGTTGGTCTACTCAGAAGCAAGCAGGAGAAAGAATTCTAATTTTTGGCAGTTACATCAGTACCAACCTAGAAGTTATTTAGAAAAAATCTGATAGTTGAATTCGTATTCTCCTTTCTCGGGAGCATTCTTAAACATTTCTGGTCCACTAATAAGCAGATCTCGGTTTTAGGTTTTATTTACTAGTCATATATGCGGGTTAGTAATGGAGCAGCAAAGAGCGCGAAACGTGTTGTTCTACAAGCGGTCACCTATCCAAGTATGAACCGCTACTTACTTTACTCTTTTATAGATTTTCACAATTTATCAATATGTTGAAAATAAAGGATTATATCGTAAATAAACTGTACAGTTATTTTAGAAGTGGGATAGGGATATACTACGAGTATATGTATAAGGTATTAACACATTAACACAATATAATTATTCAGATTTACTACTAAAATCGTCTAAAATATTTCATTCTGAATTAATTTCTAAATTTTTATTCATCTAAAGTCCTATCGCCCGGATTCTGGACACCTATTGCGCTCCGTTTGGCGCGGTCCTGATCGAATAAAGAGTAAATTGATTAAATTTTGTATATTCTTTGTAAATTCTCGTCTTAAAACAGCTTTTACCTTATCATACAATACAAGCCGTCTTTAAATTTTAAAAATTAATTAAGTGTGAGATAAGTCTTTCAAAAGATAAGCTTTTAAATTTAAAGTAACCCTATAGCCTATAGAAATTTTAATAACAGACTCTCATCTAAAAATTTATACAAAACACCACACCTTTATCGCAACTTGCAAACTTCACTTTTGGTGTTGAGGTATACATTTTCATGTAATTTTTTACTAAAAAAAAAATACAGAAGTATTTTTATTAAAATCGAAAAGAGGAAATGAAACAATGCTTTATATTTTACTGAAAACGATAAACAATGAAAAATGTTTTCTTTTTGAAAGTAAAACGCAATTAGTAAGTACCTGTACACGATTACCATGGATAATTAAAAACTTCAAACAACATTATTACACCCTAAAAAGTCTTTTACGAGCTAGTAATTAAAATATTTAATTCAGTTGTTAAGGGCGTTAAAAAAATATTTAATGACTTTCGTATTCACAAATTAATGTAACGTTCAAAAGTATCTTATCAGTAAAATTCAAAATACATAAATTATTTTGTTACGACAGGTAATTAAAGTGCGTTAATTATAAAAGACAATAATTTAATATAAAATTACATTTTACTTTTTGAAGACACTTAAAAGCAAGCAATTTTTAAAATACTGGCAACTTGTGGAGCCTGAAGGATTCCTTTTATCAAGTTACGGCAACTTTAATTACTTAAGTGCCATCTAATTTTCTGATTACATCTCCTAATAAATTTTTGCAAGTCTTCTCTTTTTACTTATACAGAAAGTTTCACATTATCTCCGAGTGCAATTTGCTATTTTTGATTTCAATTTCAAAAATTCCGCAGTTCATTGTGCTCCATTATGTGTTATATCAAATTCTAAATAAAAAGTAAAAAGAAGGAAATCAGAATTGAAAAGTTCACTTCGACATAAGGTCGAACAGTTTAGTTCAAAATAGTTTTCTCTAAGTAGATAAATTGTGTGAAAATGTTCTAAAACTTCGACAAATAAATTTTTACACCTTGAACTACAAATTTATGACCTAGTTTATTATGGAATTGTTTGAAACTTTAACACGATTTTCTTACCAAATGAAAATGTGTGATAATTCCAGACAAAAGGTAATTTTGTGGTAACATCGCTTCCTTTTAAGGAAAAAATAAAAAATATGATTTATATTTGACGCACTATAAAATAAGGCTTCCGATTGTATTAGCAAACTTCCACATATATTTTCTTACTCGACTCAAATTAAATTTCTTCCAGAAATGCCAGTAGTAAATGCTAGGTCAAACGAATATTAGTAACAGTAACTGGATTAAGGGTGCTGCCTTTATAGATAATAAAAGTTTTTCTAAAAATATGAAACCGTAAATATAAAAATAATGAAATTCAAGTTTGCTTAATTATTAATTAGATTATTCCCAGAAAAAATAATCTAAATTTTTCTAGTTTAAAGAATTGAATTTAAAACGTATTTGCCAAAGTTATAAATAAACTCTGTTTTACATAATCCCTTAAAATTAAAAACTCGGGTAATACTTTAAGTTGTTACATTTTTCTTTTACGTAAGCATTTTTAAAGTAGGAACATAAATTATTTAATAAAATCCATTACCTAACAGAACGTAATTTAGAAAAGCTGGCGAACCACAAATAATGCAAAATAAATTAAATTCTCGTAAATTTATAAAAAAATGTTTGAAAGTAAAAATTTCATTTAATAAAAGGAAGACAAATTTTATCAAATACAATAATTGAATATTTGATCTAACCAGTATTGGAATGCAAAGTATAAAAATTTTTGAAAAAAAATCCTAAATGTAATTGAAATAAAACAAATGAAAACCAGAGCAAAGAAAATTTTATTAGTGTGTAATTTCAATTGTGTACAACCATTTTATTTTATTAAAGCATTTACACATTGTTTTCTTTTTTCCTTTTTATGTAACTTGTTTAGTTTTCCAACAACTACTTAAAATTTATAAGACGCTATAATTTAAATTTTTTTATTATTAAATTCTTTACGTAGTAAGAAACTGGCGACGCGACGTTTAACTTGTAACAAATTGCACAACAAAATGAGTATTCTTAAAGAAAAAGGCACAAAGCAACAAATAAGTTTGCATCAAGAAAAAAAGTGGCAGTTATTTTTATAGGAATATGTAGCTTTTTAAAAAGCTCTATTCAGCAAAATTCAACTAATACCGCTGCGTATGTAAGCGGTAACAAACAGCCGGCATTTCCGCTAGAGGTTTCCTGAGGAAAATTGAATTTTCGTAGAAAATGTGTAATCAATTTTATATATTTATATCGCTTTACTTAACTTAAACAACAAATTACGTTACATATTTTACAGCTTTTTAATTTATATTTTCGAAAACTTTAACGGCTAGGTACGCTTGCGGATTTTATAAAACAAGAAAATTGTTAATTAAATTTGAAAGAAGAAAATTTTATAATTCTGAAAGCATTACGTATACGTAATGGAAAGTCCAGAATGCAATAAACCAAAAACATCTACAACAAATCAAATATAAAGTAAAATAGGTCAACCCAAAAAGGGATAATCTTAAGATATAAATGTGATAAACGTGTAATACAAAATTTTGTAAAACGCATTATTCACTTCACATAAATATTTTTACGGTTTAATAATACTTTGATAAAGGAAAATTGATCATTAAGTACAAATAAATACAATCACGGTTAGGTTTTTTTTTCAATTTACTTTTCAGGAAATTAATTTAAATTATAAATATTATTTACATCTTTGCAAATTTTAATTAAAATATCTTAGGTACTCCATCATTTGGTCCCTACTGTAGAGCTCAGACATACCATCCCAGCACTTCAGCGTATCAAACGCGACATCTCCTTAGAATGTTTCATTTTCTTACAAATGGCCCATCACCACCTTATGTGTCTGTAACATCTTCAATATAAAACTTATTATTTATTTTGCATTTTTTACAAACAAATTTAAATACTTATAATAGCTTTGTACCTATGCTACACATTAAAAACTCTATCGCTATGAAAACCACAGCACAACATCGAGATTTCAGTGATCGTATTTATTTGTGATCATTGCTCCATTCTACCATAAATTTTGAAAATATTTTCAAGACGTTGCTATAATTTGGTCCGATAGTTTGCTATTAGGAACTCTTTGTTCCGTAACGTTCCATGTTCCGCGTCGACAAGCTTTTTACAGCTGAAAATGGAATAAGAATAAAAGAAACGAATTAAAAATTCCCTGGTCCGTTAAACAATACTTAAAGCTCAACTTGGACAAACAGTAAAATTACATGCATATTATTTCAAATACAATTGTGGGTTGATATCAAAAATACCTCGGTAGCAAAATTGACCTGGTATTGAATTCCCTTGATAATAGATACAAATTCCGTATGTTTGCCTATAGGCAACAGGACTATTGATAGAGAGTTACACCGTTTTAATATCAAAAGAATTGTTTATTTTTCCAAACGTAAAAATGCACAAAACTTGATATTTTACAACAAAAGACATAAAGAGACGCAACTCAACCAGAATTTGTAAGCTTTCGTAGTATTAAAATTCCAAATATTAGGTAAATAGACAAGAGAGCACCTCGTGTCATGATTTGTCCTTTGGTTTCAGAGCGATTTAATATTAAACAGACAGATATAATTAAAGAATTTAAAACACCTTTGTCTACTATAATGTTAACCCATCAATTTCTTTTTTATTTTTGCACAGGAACTAATGCGACGAACCGTTTGGACTTTTTGCAGTTCCAATAAAACCTGGAACCAGACTCTAGCGGTCCTTTTTCTGCCATGCAGAGTTTTTACACTTTTTTCATCTTAATTCATCTTAAATACAGTCAAAGTTCGCATGGTCGAAAAATTATTTAAATTAGTTTTATGATTAAAAAAGTAAACAAATAATGTAATCGATAATAATATAATAACTCGAGGAAATTGTATTATTTTTTCCTTTACAAGATATACTATACTTGATTAAAAGTTGCTTCCCAATACAATTAAATTGGAATCCAAGTGACAAAGTAAAAATGGACTGATTGGGTACAATTTATTCTCGTCATGATGAGCTATGTAGATGAGCAGATTAACAACTTTTTTGTTTGACAGATGATAAAAAGGTGAAGAAAAATCTAAAAACAGCAAAGAAAAAGTTAAATCCCGTTAGCTCACTCTAAGAGTGATTGTTTGCAGTATATTGTTAGAAGTCGTTAGCATACGACGAGAAGCAATGGTAGAGAGAATAGTAGAAATATGAAAATGAACATAGAATATCTGCTACTAAGCGCTAGTATTCTTGTACCGCATCGCTTTGTATTTTCTCATTAGATTATTGAGTTTCTCGAAATTTGGCCTGCGTTAATCCTGAAGTTAGAACCTGACCGAAACTAAGATAATTTTATCTAGATAATGTAATTAACCTGGGTGTTTTCCCGTTATCTAAAAACCGTTGATGTTACCGAATGAAATTTATAAAGCGGATTCTTTTGAAAGGTGCCCGAATATGCTAAAGAAAATTTGGAAGATTCATATTTTCAGCAAGATATAAAACAGCAAGAAGGACGACCGCACTCATGCTAAGTGGAATAGGCCGATATCCGTATATCTCTTCCATATAGTATATCGGCACCTTCCCTTTGAGGAAGTTGTTTTTCAGAAAACTATACTATGTAAATATGTATGTACATACATAAATAAATTTTATAGGTTTTCTTCTATACACAGCACGGTTTCAAAAAGGGATTTACTGCTATTTTTGATTTTGTTCAGAATATTACGTTAAATGAAAAACAGATGAATGACAGAAGTAGGTTGGCAATGGAAGCATGTTTTTGATCACATCAACGCGTTGACACTATTCTGCTATATTTATTTTGGCGGAATGGAAATTGGAATAATTGGATGCACTTTTAGCGAATAAACAGGGACATTATTTCAGATGTTGCCACGGGGGGGGGGGGGCTTTTTTACCGATGAACAAAATTTAACTCTGTAAGACAGGGCCATATTCAGGAATAACAGGAATTTATTTAATAAAGTTTTTTTATTTAATTTAATGTGGTATTACACCACACTAAGTGGATTAATACGCTTTAGACGTGTTACTATTTAAAGACAATATAAAACGTTTCAAGGCAAGACAAAACGCTTTAAGACAAAACAAAACATTTTCTATAGAAACGTTTTGTTCTATCACGTTTTTAGATGAAACAAAATGCTTTTTAATGCGACAAAACGTTTTGTCTTGAAACGTTTTGCTCTATCCATGTGCATGCAGCCTAGGAGTGTTGATGCAAGAGAGTTTGGATGATTTTTGAGCCTCGATAGAAAGTTTTCACTAGCGCTCAAATGCAAAAAGCAGTAATTTTGGAAACGTGCCACATTGTCAGGAAATTTTTAAATTCTCAAAATAAAATTTATTTTTAAATTTTTTTAATTTCAAAATTTATACTTTTAAATACTTAATTGTATATAATTACATAATAACACTAAAATGTAAAGAATTGGATGGTTGGAGTTAATCCCCCATCTTATTCTAATCTCCACAATGTATGTGAGTCCCAAAATAAATGGATAATAATATAGTTTATAAATTGTAAAAACAAATTACAAGAAAAGGGGTAATTGCAATAAAAAAGGTTAAAAAGTTCAGCAGAGCTGGTTTTCGACAAGTACCCAGGGCATCTGAGAAGGGTCAATAGCCTTTCTGTAGATGTTCCACTAATTTGGTCTTGAAAGTGGCCTTGGTTTTAGATGTTGAGAATAATTCCAGGTATTTATTGAAGATGTTGTACGCCATATATTGGAATGATCCTTCAAATTTCGATGTTCTGTGGTTAGGGACAGTCAGGCAAGGGTTGTTTCTCAAATCTCGGTTGTGGCAGTCACCCCTTCTTGTTAATAGGCCACTTAGGCAACTAGGGAGTGTGTACTTGTAGATTGAGAACAGGAAAGCGGCAAACTGCAGTTCGTACCGCGCTTCCATCTTCAGCACACCCAATGATTGATAGTAAGGTGTCATGTGTTGCCTATAATCGATGTCGTAGGCAAATTGAAGACATGCATTTTGAATGATCTGTAGCCTGTTCTTCAGCTGTTTCGATAGGAAACCATGGTACACGGTGATGCAGTAGTCGATGTGACATAGCACCAGCTATCAACTTGATTTTGCTCAGTTTCAGGACTTTAATAGGCAGTGCCATTTTAAATGGTGATTGTAAGAATTCAGCTATTTCCTCTTCTTCTCCCTGGGAAATCTCGGATGCGAAGGGCTTGAATCTCCCCTAAGATGATATACGAATACCTAGGCCTATCCTTTATCTGTTCTTGTCCATGTTCTATCTAGTTTTCTAATGGTGGGTACATTCTCTTTGCTTTCTCTGATGTTTGCCGTTGTCTTCCATAGTGAGTATTCGATGGCTTCTGTTGGTGTTTGTCCTTCAAGATATTCCTAAACAGCTTAATTTCTTTCATCATTTAGGAGGCTCTTGGTTTTCCTTACTGCTCTGTTAAGTGTTTCTTTTTCTTGAAATGTTGTGGTCATCACCCGAGTCTTCCTTAGCCGTCTTTTCTACTTGATAGTTTCCTTAACTATGTTTGTATTAGTCTGCTTTATATTGTATGCATGTGGTTAGGTAGTCGCGCTCCAAACTGTTTGCTATATAATTATTATAAAACTTTATAATGCCGAGTAAATGTCTTCTGAGGTTTTCCAGGGAATATTAGTATTATCTTTCGCACCGATCTATGATCTAAATAGCTCCCAGTGTGCCCAGTTATTGGTAAGGGATAAATATATAGAAAAGCGCTACGGGTCTTCGAGACCCTGGGCTGAATCAACGATTCTTCTCCATGCTTCTCTGTCCGTCGTTTTCTCCCTCCATTCCTTCAATTTCAAATCTCTCAAGTCATCCTACCATCGGGATTTTAGTTTTCCTTGCCTTCTTGTTCCTATTAGCCGTCTTTTAAATATCATCTTTGTCATTCTTTTAGTTGTCATTCTTTCCACGTGTCCAAGCCATCTGACTCTGTTCGAACGCACAACCGCCACTATGTCAGGCTCTCCAAATATTTTTCCCATCTCCTCGTTCGTTCTCTTCCATCCGTTCTCTGCATTCAAACCACCAAAAACCTTTTTGAGAATATTCTTTTCCCACGCTGTGATTCTATTTCGATCGGTCACACTCATTGTCAATGTCTCTGAACTATATAAAAGTGTTGGTCGGATTGTAAGGGATACATAAATATATTAAATTCTTTGAGAATATTTAGCCTCGCAGAACCAAAGTAAAATAGGAGAGTAATCTGACTATAAATTGAAACTTTGCTTTGCTGTTGGATCACCTGATGGGACACCATTATTGTCACGCAAAAATCGATGACATCCGGAATCTTGTTTGTGTCGCTTAGCCAGTGTGGAAGTTTCCTATGGAAAGGACTCCCAAGTTTTAGATGCCGTTTTAGGGTGGAAAATCCGGCTTTATACTGTTCCCCTTCAACGGTATGTCTTAGGGAACTGTAAGTTGCCGATATCATTATAGGTCCTTTCTTATCTTCGTTTAGTTAAAAGAAAACTAAACATTGAACTTTCGAACATGCAATGGCGGAGTTTAGATTACTCTATGGGGGTTATTAAACTAATGGATTCTCCAAAACTTTGGGAACCCTGCTTCTTGCACAAAAAGCCTTCGTTTTTATTAAAAATACAAAAATGAATGAATATTTTGCAAAATTGTAGTAATTTTAGTTTGGTTCGAAAAGCTAGGGTGGGACAATAATTGCTCCACTCAGACCCCTCTCTTCAAATTTTTCCTTATAAATTAATCATCGTGTGATATTGAAAATGGTATATAGAAATTGACGAGTATACCATGGAACAATATCTCGATAGTAGGGATTTACCTTCTGGAAACGGCGTTTTTACGTTTGAATTTTATTTGCACATTTAGCAATCTGGAGTTAATTTGTATTTTTAAAGAGTTTTAAGAATTGCATAATCCGAACTTCCATCTCACTAATCAATATAATTTTATAGCTAGTTAGCTGTTATTGCAGGAATATGGTCTTGGTGGTCGGTCATGAACGGTGTCGATTAGTCTTGGAAGTAATCCTTGCATAAGGTTTAATGTGATATAACTTCTTTTTATCTTATTCTGATGTAATTAAATTGCATTCTTAATGTTCCAGAAGTGCCCTAATTTCTTTTATGTACAAGGTACTACTGCACTTGGTAATATAATTAAAATTTTATTTCGAAGAAACTTAACAAAAGTGTTAAAACAAAGTAACTTCAACTAAGTTGAAATGTATTCGCAAATTTAATCAAAAAGTCATTCAGAGGTATTTAACTATGGATGTGACTATGCAGACCAATTTAAATTTTATAAAATCAAAAATTGTTTCAGATAATTTGGCGAAAGTCCGGTCTGAACTTTCTGGTCTGGTTTGGAAATGTTTTTTGGAATTTTGACTTATGTTTTTAATTTATCTTGTTTAGCGTTAGTGAAATAATTTTGATGTATTTAGGGTACTTTCTGTATTGTACATATTTTCAATATCTTTTTTATTTTGACGACGGTCATGGCCTGATCAACTTCTAACCTATAGGGTTTCCCGGTTCGCGTAAAAATTTCTTGACCGCCCCCGTGCCTCTGAGAGCACGTAAATCGGTCGGTCCCCCCGTGATAATGATTTGCCTTCATAAGAATAAAAAACAGGATAACAGGCACATCGAGGGCCAACTTATTAGCAAGCTACCTAAGATGTAAAAACCAAGTATGCTCACAGAACTAATTTGAAAAACTTGATAAAACATCTCAAATAAATTAAAGAAGCTTTTTATTTTAAAATTTCTAACGAAATTTTTTTCTCCGCCAATCAGATAATTTTGTTTCATCAGTGAAAAAATAACATTCCATATTGCAAAAAAGTTAATTTTAGTTGTGAGAAATTTGAAAGGATCAAAATGAAACTTTTTTTTGATTTCTTATTCTTCTTGTCTTGTAAGTCGTATTGTTCGTTTCCGAACGTCGTGACCCATCTGTTTCTATGCATGTGATGTGCGTTCCGAGTGTTTTCACATACCTAGAGGACCTACTTGTTTAACGTGGGCTCCGAACCACGGGAAGTGTAATACACTTCATGTTGAGATGGGCGCTCTTGGCAAATTACCTCGGTGGTTTGCCATTGCCTTCCGAGGAGAGACGACCAGAATAAAGTTCTTACTCTGCCCGGATTCGATCCGAGCGTTTCGCATTAGCAGTAGACGCACTTAACTGCCAAAGCTATGACCATCTCTTATTACCATCATTATCTTATTCTTATTCTACCGAATATCAAACCCACATAGGTACGTGCCAAATTTCATTACCGTAGTACTTCTGAAAAAAAATGTCGCTTAATATTAATTAACTTTTATTATTGTATTTCAACTGAAGTTTATATTCATAATCCATTTTTAAAAGTCTCGTAATATATTTTTAATTAAAGTTTCATGTGCAACTTGCAGTTAAAGTTACTTTATTCTAACATTTCAGTAGCTTCCTGTAAAAACAATTTAATCATTTTATATTGTGTTAAACCAGCGTAAGGTTGAGGCTAATATCCTCAATTAGTCTGTGACTAACAACTCTGCTTGTTTGCAACTGCTGCAAATTTCTTTTTGGAAAGATTTTTAATTTACTGCAAATTTTAATAATCACTCAATTGGAAGGTTGATAATCTTTTAAACCACACGAAATGTTTCCAGAACTCCCGTAAGGTTTGACTATCCGATACTATAATATTTTATAATGAAATCTATAACCATGTTTTAGGCAAAATTGACATATCCACTTTTTAAAATAATATATTTTCAATTTAAGTCAATATAGCCTTTAGTTCGTAAGAAAAGTTAGTATGAAATGCAGTTAAAAAGTTTAAATTAATGAAGTTGGAACTTTGAAATCTTGAAAAAACTCTTTTATCCGGTCAGTTGTTGAGTTGCATTTTATGAAAAGGAAAACAGTGAAGTTTGCCAAAAGTTTAAATTTGTCGATTGCGTGGTAGTTCATTCAGAAGAAAATTAGATACCTATAATTTGTATAACAATTTGGTAACACTTATGTAGTTTTAGTTTCCAACCGATAAATTTGGCCATAAAGTTTACATAAATGACAAGACCTTTCTACAAAGTATGGTAGCTCATCGTTCTAGGTCATGAACGGATATCAAATATTCATGTCTTTATATGAAAGAGTACAATATTATGTGCTTCTAGGGTCGGAGATCGCGTTGTTCAGTGTTTTGTAAGTAATTTAAAAAGCACTACATCAACATTCAAAAATTTACGATGCAACTATAAAACTATAATTAAGAACATTTTCAATTCCCTTTATATACGGAAAACCTGTGTAATATTGTCGTAAATTTAAAATATTAATAAGACTACTTTCGTGTACTATACAAAAAACAATAAAAGATTTCAGATTGAAAAATCGATAAAACAATAAAAAAACGTTACTCTTATACACTCAACAACTTGGAATTTTATTGAAAAGTTGATAGACGTTTTACTTTTCACTATCACTGTGGTATTGAACTTCTTAGCAGAATGACTTGGAATTTCGTACAAAATTTCCTGGCGACATGTGGTTTTGAAGAAATCAAGTTTAACTCAAACCGAAAATAAAATTTTGTTGGAAAAGTATTGTTGCGGTATTTTCAGTTAAAAATTGTTGCTTTTCAGATGAATTTTTAAAAAGTTTTTTAGTTAAAGAAACGCCAAAATCTTTAATTTAAAAAATGAAAAGGAAGGTGAAAGCCAAAAGCAGAAAATTTAATTTTATGGAAAATGTTTTCTAATTAAAAAATTTAATGTCATCGTCCCAGTTTTGTAAACAATTTGAACGATAACATTACTTTTATACTTGCTTAGATTTCCACGACTGCATTCACAAATTTCCAATTTTCATGCAATAACCAAACTGGGTTAAAGTTAAGTTGGATGCTTAAAAGTTTTATTTGGCGTAATTACAGAACACGTAAAAGCAAGTTATAAAAGTAAATAAGGAAAAAAGAAAAATATAAACATAGTTGTATATTGTAAGAAAACGCTTTCTGAGTGTTTTTTAAAATTAGTCAAACAAAAGTAAAATTTCATTATAGATAAGAAGATCCATCGGTTAGAATTCGATTTTTTTATAACTAAAAGTTCCTTCAGCTCGAGATATTAGTAGTAAATACTGTGCATAAGACCTACATATATAATTTTGTAGTGGTGCAATCTACCAGCACCCTTAAATCACCCCTTTTGTTTCTTTAAAGGCAAGTAAAATATGCTAATCAACCTCCTCCAGAACTTGTTATCATTATACAGAGTATTTTACATAAAGTCCGTCTCGTAAATTATAAGAGATACTTTAGTAATGATTCCTACGGGAATTTACGCACTTTCATTAATTTAGGCGCTCATTTTATTTAAAAATTTTTGCTGAATTAACTCGAATGTATTTCGTCAGAAAAAAACAACTTTTAAAAATTAACATTAAAGCTTGCAAAAATCAACTTACTTTTTATGAATAAAATTACTAACAGAAAAATGCGGAAATTATATTGCAGACAATGAACAAAAGAAACAACGGAATTAAGAATCAATGTTTGATCTCGGCTTAAGCTCTAAGTAAATTTTAAAACATCCCTCTTGCAAATTACCGCATGTAGTTTTCCCCAGCCAATTGCACTATTCCTACATTATTTATTAATTCATGGTATTAAAGCTCACAAGTTAGCTTTTGTGCAATTTAGGAAGCAATTACAAAATCTATAAGCTGAGTAATGCATATCCAAATGAAACGGGTTGCATAACTACAGTTTAAAACATAATTTTAAAATTTAAAACTCACCACTTTTGTTGGTTATGTTAAAAGCTGCGCCTTTGCAATATTAGAAGAAACATTACTTTAATTACTTAATTGACTTTCGGTAATGACATAAATATGGGTATAATTACAAAACTACATTATCTAATTTAACTCCCTGTTCACCTTATTCTCACATAATGGGTACGTGCAACATCGTTTTGCTCTTAATGTTGAGATTGTTATATAAATTTGGAGGGATAAAAATCATACATTAATAATTATTAAATTTTCAACAACTTTCTTTACTTAATTAATTAGTGTAATTGCTTTTAGTATGATGTAGTTTTCAGACAAGCGATTGTTGTTAGAAGGGTAGTTTACATTAATATTCTTCATTATCTAACCAATGGTAATAATACTTTCACTGTAAATAAATAATGGCATTAACCATTGACTAGTCTGGGTGCTCGTAGTAGTAGCCAATATTGGAAATTATATTTACTTACAAAATACCATGTGTTCACACACCAGACTCGAATGAAAATTAGAAGCATGTACTTATTTCCATTGTGATAGCACCAATTTTGAAAAAATTAAGGAGCAAAGAAATATTTTTCGAGTATTAGTAAATTGAATTAAGCGTTTCCAAATACGTCACAGTGTTTCGTGGCAAGCTGTCAAGCTGCCAACGAACTGATTCAAATTTGTGATAAATCGTGTTTTTTGGTGGTGAAAATTGAATTTTTTTACATTTTATAAACCGTAGAGAGTGTCGTGTAAAATTATTACTGTAAGTACTTCCGTTTATTTTATTTGCCGAATTAATCGTAAACCTAACCTAAGAATTTTACACACATAAAAGTGTTCGTGACGTCACATGGAATTGCCTCATTGAAATTTTATTTCCGTTTGGATCGGAAAAACTAACTATTTACATTATTGTATTTTGTCACTTTAACTAGATCAATTTTATGCAAAGCTGTTACACGAAAGCTATCTCAACTATACAAGCCATGTGGGTAAAATTAGTTGTGTTAACATCGTACGAGTTAAATTGAATGCTTTTGACAATATTTTTCATCCGAACCTGAGCGCAGAATTCTAAAATGTCACTCGTGATAGGAAAATAAAACTTGAAATAATAAACAAGTTTTGTACCAATCTACAAATTCGTTTACAAATGTTTAAATGGTTTTATGACCACTTTGTTCGAAAAGCTCATGTTGCATTAAGTGATATTTTTAAATCGAAAAGATTAAAAGCGACTGAAATTAATATGGTTCTCCTTGTTATTCCGTTACGTGTTTCTGTTTTGTACGGTTATCATGTAGGACAAAATATAAGTTCAAATTATAAAATGAATTGCGTTAGACATAAAATGTAGTGCATAACTGATACAAATAAAACTTTAACGATTTTAGCATCAATCTACAAATACGTTTACAAATGTTTTAATGGTTTTATGACCACTTTGTTCTAAAAGCTCATCTTTCATTCAGTAATATTGTTTAAATCGCAAGGTTGAAAAGTTACTGAAATTGATGTGGTTTTCTATTATCCTATTGCGTGTTTCTGTTTTGTCCAGTGTTCTTTTGGGACAAAATAAGTTTAAATTTTAAAATAAAGTAAAATGAACTGCGTTGCCCTTATATTATTTATTAACATTTTTTATTCCTTTGGGTTTAAAATCATAAAATAAATAATATAAGTGTTTAAACTCAAGTAAACTATTCATGAGAAACCTCCCTGACCTAAGTTCTGGGGTTAACTTCAGCTAAAGCTATTTGAAGTGCATTTTTAAAAATAAAGAGTTTAATAAACGATCCCGGTACGTATTTAATATCATAATGAAAAACCCAATATCTTAAAAGATAAGCTGAGGTTTATTAGTTTCACGATATACGATGTCGTACGGCGTTCGACCTTCATAATCTACTGCAAGCATCGACATTATATAATATAGTAAAGTTATAGTAAATTAACGGCAGTTACACGGTGATATCATAAAATATCTACCCTTCCACTAATCGTACGATAGTGCTGCCAACAAGCAAGCTTACATGTTTCTTTATTTTAAGAATATCGGGTAAGGCTACCTTTAGGAACTGATGAAGTTTGATTGTTAAATTTTAAAATGTACAACTTAATTATTATTACAAAGGATAAATATAACATAGCGACGTTTATCAAGAATCTAATTTTCTTTAGATTTAACTAGCAAAAATCTGCGCTTAGTTGTTTTAGATCCGGATTCCTTCACATTATAGTTTTGCCAAATCTCGAATTGCAAATCTAGCCTTAATCTATTCAATTGCAAGAATACAAAACTTGATCAAAATTAGAAGCACTGTGAATTATGTCCGACGGAAGCCTCTCTGACCTACTACGGATAGATTTCCAAAAATTGTTTTAAGATTAAATCTTAATGTGCTCACCAACCGTAAAACTGTGCTTAAAGAATAAAAGCAACACTATTTCCTTTAATGTAAGAATGAATCCAACAATTCCCATTATAAAAACTCTGACAACTCTTCAGCGGAAGATAATAATTAATAACCCCAGTCAAATTATCGGTCACCGGCTACCAACTTCTCGTATAAAAATCTGGTATGAATTTTCTTCGACAACAAAAATGCTCGAAAGTGATCAATTTGGGAGGGTGATCATTGAAGATTATTTCGATAATTTCCGAGGTGAGATGGCCAAAATTAAGTTTTAGGTCGTCAGAGGTCAAATCGCATTATATTTTGGCATTACAACATCTACATCTCTTCTTTGATAAGATGAAAATGATAATCAATTTTAAATTCCATCTTACAATATTACAGAAGCGACATTGATCACTCCTTCCTCAAAATCAATCAGTTATGGAATATTAAATTATGTGAAGAAAATGAACCCGAATCGTATAATATTCTCTTATTAACCTTTCAGTAGTCGCACTGTATCGGACAGATTTGGATTTAATAAAATTAGCTATAACTTCCGAATTCTTGAGGTTATCGCTCGAAAATTTTCGGTATCCTCCTCGAATATCTTTAGTAATTTTTTACTGCAATTACAAATATTTTAATTTTATCTCTTTATAATAATATGAATATTAAATTCAGGAATATATTTACTACTAGGTCAGTGGACAACGCGTTTTAAAAGGGCTGTTGGGTAATAAAATGGAGGAAAGCTAAATTTTGTTATCTTCAAAAAAGACGTGCCGCCATAGTGACATTTTAACGAATGTCTCGGCTTCAGAGCCGTATCTAGGTACGGCCGCGCCCTTGGCGGGACTTAACATTTGCGCCCCCCACACCGGGGTGTTTGGAATGGTGTTGTATGGAATACCCCCCAACGAAAACGGGGGATTCGGGGGTCCTTCCGCGGAAATTTTACAAAATTAAAGTGCAAAGTTGTAGGTTTAAAGTTTTTTGATCAATCATCAATCAATCATGAGTCAAAACTGTACTTTTCTTGCTTTTACCAGGGCAAAATCGTCGATGATATCGTTAAAATCAATCTGAAACGCAATGTCGTATTCTATATTCAGAATTGCTAAGTTTGTCAATCTGTTTTCAGACATACTTTATCTTAAATAGTTCTTGATCATTTTTAACTTGCTGAACGAACGCTCACAAGACGCCACACTTACAGGCATTGTTAAAAATATTCTCAACGCAATTTCAATGTTCGGATAGGCGTCTCTTAATTCATAATTAGAAATAACGTTCAGAACATCCAAATGGGAGGCCTTATTGATGTCCTTTATCAGCTCTTTTGCATGATACTTGAAAGTAACTACTTCGTTCTCAAGCTCTAACGTATCTATATATTTGGCATACATCGCACCAAGATTAGCTGCACACTTTTCAAGAAGAGAATCAGAATACTCACTTAAAGACTTTCCGGATAAAAAATTAAAGTCAGATGAAACCGAATGGTAGATGTTTGCCCTCTTGTCCATTTCGCTTCTAATCCTATCAAACACAACGAAACACTCTCTCTCTCAAATGATTTTTCAGCACTCAGCCAGTGGGATTCATCTTCAGCCATTTCACCAGCCATTCTTTTGACTTTTTTCAGTCTCTTAACAGGAAAACAACTTGTAATTTCCAAGAAACCACATGTAGCTTTGGACAGTAACTTAACAATCTGGAATAACATTCATTTCAATAAAGTGAAATTTTTGTCCTTAACAAAATGCACTAATCTAAAAAAAAAATTTATTTTTCATGGCCGATTTTGCGCCCCCCGGGTAGCTGCGCCCTTGGCGGGCGCCCATCTCGCCACCGCCTAGATACGGCTCTGCTCGGCTTGGGTGCATTTAAGGGCAAAATATAAAATTATTGCAAATAATGTACAGTAAATTATCTAGAGAAAAGATTTTGTACTGTTTTCTTATTAATCAAGCGGTTAAGGAGTTACAACCATCAGAGCCCGCAGTATGTACATTTAAAATTATGTATTAATTAATTCGATTAATTAAATTTTTTAAAACGTTACCGCTCATTTTTACTATGGTCTGTAGTGCAGAGGATTAAATAAAGTTATATGTACTATGACAAACATAGTAGATACATAAACGAGATACAAAATGCAAAAGATTTGAACAACAAGAAAATTAAGGGTGGTTTACATACTTGATCTATCATATACAGTGCGACTACTGAAAGGTTAACCTAACAAAAACAACCCTAAAGGAAGTCTTTCTGTATTGGAAAGCCTCCCCAAGGAATAGAATTTAATTGAATTGAAAGAGGCAGCCGAACTCTTCAGCTATTATTGACTCTACTAGAACAAAGCAAAAAAAGTAAACAAGTATTCGACATCAAAAAGTGAAACCCCATATTTATTCATAGTCTCCCAACAGTGCTAGAGATGTCTGAAATATGGACATACATAGATAAACTGTGAGGTATCAGCAGAGTGCGTTAAGGTAAGTAAGTATGTGATTAGACCTGGTTATTTTGTGCTGCCATTATCACAAATCAATCTGCTACATTATACTTACAAGACATCAGGGTACAAGGCAAGATCCAATCAGTTAACAATTTGATATGTATCACTTACGCAATCTGTTATACATATAAAAATAAGCAAAATATTTCTCAAGTCCTTTAAAGCGTTGCGTTGGTTTGAATTGCTCGTATAAATATCCCTTAAGACTCATTTTATCTAAGTGTATTGATGACGATTATGTCAAAAGGTTTTGATAACTTTTATTTATTATTCTGTTTGAATATGTAGCTTGACCACATTCTGGATAATCAATTCAAATTGTTGAACTGACTGTGGAGGTTATTGCATATTTTAGTAATAAAATTAGTGGTTGTAAAGGAATAATTTCTAAACCAGGAATTTTATCTACTACGATTCTACTGCAGGAGTTCATTAATTAATAAAAAAGTGTATTCGTAGAGGTACTCGTATATATGTAGAATACTTGGAAATTAATTATTGAGAACCCAACTGCACATTCATTTCACAAGTGATTGCAACATGTAATTAGAGAAAATGCTAAAGCAATGCACACCCTTATTAATTTTAAATAAATGATGTGGATTTTCATTATAGTTTCCAATTATTTTAGTTTTGTTAAAAAAAAAAGCGCTTAGCTTTTATAGTAATTTTAATTTAAATTTTAGAAGTACGATGTTTTATGTTTTTAATAAATTTCCTTCAAGCTAAAATATCCTATCAAAGGACCTCCGGTATGGCATGGATCTACTAAAGCTAAGAAAAAATCACAAAATAACCTATGTACTATATCTTGGTTGCTTCACAACTTCTAGCAATGTCAATTTTCTCCATGTAGCACAAACTTCTCAGCTTTATCTGATCACCGTTTATGAATATTAATTTCAAAATTACATTTAGTTTCGCTAATGTTACGTGGAATATATGATAAACTCCCGCACCCTCTCAAGAACAGATATTTTCGGAAATTTCAGTTAAACTGAAACAGTTTCTATTGAAGAAAATTGCATATGCCGACTTTCTTGAAGAACATAATCGGAATGTATTTTTAAGCAGTTAATCAAAAACATGAAGTAATAAATTAAAGTTTTTATGTACTTTTAACAGTTTATTTTGTGTCTGGAATATAAAAAATGTTACTAAATTGCATTTTTTTATAAACTTTTTATGTGAATCTTCTTTGTGTTCATTCATAACCATACAATTTAATGTTGAAAAACATCCCGTTATAAACTTTTTGCTATACATACTACATGCATACATATATTCAGAAGAACCATAGATTTTAAATTTAAAATTTGCATAATATAGAAAAATTGCTTTTTTAATACACCCCATTACAGTTGTAAAAGTGCTTGAAGCACATACAATCTCATTACATGTTATATACTGAAAGCCAATTAAGTTTTTATCGTACTTGGCACCATTACTTCGAATGGATACGATTATACACAAAAAATTCAAAAAAAATTAATGTGAACAATAAAAATACAAGTGCAAACTAATGGCTTACGGTAAAAATATCTTTTTAAAGTAACAAAAAATCTATTAAACAAAAGTTTAATAAAAACAGAATAAAAATCATCAATAAAAAATTACCACGACAAAGTAAAGCTTTAGTAAATATGAGACGTTCTCAGGAGTCTTAAAAATTAAAGCTTTTTCAGAAATATTTTTGTATAAAACTCAATTTATTTGCGGTTACTTTTCATAACCTCAAATTTTTTTCTAAATTTTAAATTAAGTAATTTATTAGTAGGGCAACTTACCGTGCAGATTAAACTTATTTTGGGTTATAAATCACATGATAAGTGTATTTGCAAGTTCACCATTAGCACAATTTTGTGTCAAAACATCAAAAAGTCTTTTAAGTTTGTTTCAACAGCTATTTGGGTAAACAATCGACAAAAAATAATTTTTTGCTTTAAATTAGGTGTTGTGGTATGTTGAAAGTGGAAAATTTTTTTAAATATTTTGGTATTAATTAAGCAATTTTCGAACGTTAACCATGTGAGCCGGAATGCTACGATCGAATTGTTTGCGGAAATAGAGTTGGTCAATCAGTTCACACGGAAACTGAAGAACTGGCAGCTGATAGTTACCGTCGTGGACCTTTGAGCGTCGCGACGGCACGCTTGCGCCGCCACCGCCACTGAAACCCAACAAGCATCCGACCGGAATCGATACCATATATATCTGGCACATCATCCGTCAACCCCTAAAGAACTTACGTATTATTTCCTATTTGAACCTCACGCATTCTTAATATATTAAAATTAAGTTTTCCATCAAATCCGCATAGAAATTTTTTGACATGATGAAAGAAATCGTAAAGTATATGTCGACTCCGAACAATGTAATGATTAGCATTATAGCTAAGCTGATAAATCAATTCTGTTATTTTCAATTTATAGATAATATTATACAACAATGCAAACTAACGCGGATATTTTGCTGTCATAATGCAGTTTTGCAAATGATTTGTAAATATGCATATGCACACAAATCCGTTTACATGCTACAATGCCCGGATTCGTACAGTGATGACTATTGTTCAATTTACACGCCTCTATGACCCATTTCTAGATAACAGAATATTACACTCCTTACTAATTTCAATCAATTATTCAAATTAACACTTTTAATTACCACTAATATTAAAGATAATTAAAAAAGTATTCCTCGCACGTCAAATAAATCCTTACGTCCTTACCATCCAAAATATACAGTTCCAAGAATCTGTTAATGAAAGAAGTTTTTCCGTTACACTATTTTTTTCAGCAGAAAAGATTGTGCGGCAGATTTTAAGTTTCAGAAGCAATAACGTCAGTGAGTTTGAAGATGTCCAGAATAACGTATTATTTGGATTAATAACAGATCGAGAAACTCCTTTTTGTTTTTTTCCCAAAACAACATCCAAAACCGTTTCTGTTTGATCACAGACAAATACAAAAACAAATTCGGAAACCGGTAAACAATATTTAAGCAATTTTGAATGATAATAAAATTATATTGAATAAAAATTTGCATACTTAATGATAAACATCAGGGTGCCACTGTATCAGGCCAAATTTTCGCTAAATCTATGTTCATTTACAAGGGTTCCAAGTAGATCCTGAGGAATTATGTACAATCTAACCCTACAAGTTTTACCCATCGAGTTTAACCTAATTCGACATAGGGAAAAGGCATTTATCAATTTTAAACTTAAACAAATGACGATTACGGACGATTTTCCTTTAGTTCCAATTTGACACACTGAATGTTCAATTACTACATTTAACTTTCAATTGTAGAGTTGTTAAAATATAGGATTATAACCCCTCAGGTTTTATTACGATAAAAATTGTAATCGCATTCGAATATAAAAAATAATTACTGTATTCAATCGAGATTTAATTTCGGCCGAAAAGGGTGTTTACAGCTTACAATAGCAAAATAAACGGGTGCAGTGAAAACGAACGGGCAAAATAAATTGATCGCTTTGAGTAATATTTTTAACAAAAAACATGTAGTAAGTTTGTGTTTACTCCTTTTTGAGTTCATCTTGAATTATAACTTTTGTGCAAAATGTTAACGAGAGAATTTATAGAGATCGTTTAATGGATTTGATAATGTTATTGCGGTCATTAAGACCAGTTTAATTGGAATAAGCTAGAGAGAGGTTTGTTGATTCGCCAAGTTTTAATAAGCCATTATAATTTTACACCAGAATTAAATTTTCTTAGTGAAGATTTTCTGTGTTATATGCAAATATGCGATTCAAAATGTTTTGTAATCAGTTAATTAGATTTTAATGTAAATTTTATGATTGAACTTATGTTCGTATTGTATAATATATGGCTTATAAAGTCAAAGATTGATTTAAGTTTTCGGTAATAATATTTCTTAGATGAACTTTAACAAAGTTAGGTTATGTAATGCTATACGATTGACGAAGCTTGATGAACAAGTTGTAAGTTGATGCATTTTAAATTCGACTTCCGAGACATTTCAAGTAGTTAGATTTAGTAATCCGACTAAATATTTCCGCATTTTGATATATTACCTGTAGAAAATTCAGGAAGTATTCTTGAAAGGTGTAAATGTTAAATTCTTTGCCAGTCATGGAGTTTCTGGTTTCTAAAGCTACATCACCAAATACTTCCATACACATTTCAGAATTTGATTATGCTAATATAAACTTGATACGACTCTTTTGCTGTAGAGTGTAGACAATTGCTTCCTATGTCAGGATAGATTTATCCCTTCTATAACATGCTTTATGTTTTTACAAGCTTTTACAGACCACTGTAAAACCACTAATGCCATTTAAATTGACTATTTTATCGATCCTACTTACGATCTCTTTATTCAGACATTTTAATTTGCATACTACAGTATTTGAATTAATGGATGCAAATACCGATTTGGACTAAATAAATTTTCTAAATAAGATTTAGCTCCATCTGCAATAAAACGAAAATCTGCAGAAATAAATTTGGCGACGATACCATGATATTGATGATGAAAAGCTTGGCGTTAAAGTTCAAATATTTGAATTTGAGATGTCAAAATTTGTTATTTGGATATCATTAGCTGTTCAAGCATAAAACATATTATCGATACCCAGTTTTTTCTATTACATTTTTAGGAATGTTTACAAAAAGTGCGACTCTTGGATATTCAGTATTTTGAATTGCATTTACATTTATATGCATTTAAATCGATTATTATAGATCACCCAGTAATTGTTAGTATGTGCTCAATTTTAAAACATCGCAAATTTTTTTAGTTATTTAATTGTACAGATCAGTATCCAAATTTAAAACCGTATAAAATAATTATTAAATTGTGGATTTGGTTACTTTCAATTTGATACTTACTTTCATTTGTGATTACCATCGAGGAACGTCATTTTTACTTCATTTTCCATTTTTTTAAGCATCCAAGTTAATAGTGTTTTTTTGGTTTATTAGCCGATTTCAGGAAACATAATGTCGAAATTTTCAAATGGTTTTTTTTTGTTTCGTCATTGTATTTTTTCAACAATGACTACCATAGGTTTTCATTTCGTTTATTGTCACGTGAAGATTTGCATTTCGTATTATCATCGGGGAGGTCAAGTTGTACCTGGTTTTTCATGATCAAAACTTGGTGAAAAGTTCATTTGCGATGTGTTTAACCTAATGCTATTGGTTTTCGTAGTTAATCTCTAACTCATTTCAAAGTTTGGATCCAAAATAGTCTCAATAGTTTCTACCTCGTTTTCACCTGTTTGGGTAAAATTCCATTATTAGGGGGGATGCTTGTAAAAGAAATCGGAAGAGTGGATTGGTCAAATTCAATATTTTGAAATTTAATAAAATCGGTATTTTTACAAATTTTCGTTTTATAAATTAATTCTTTACAGGTAAATGCCGACTTTCCGCGGAAAACTTTTAATGATAACATATTAACTAGTACATCAAGAAGCATCTAGTACATAGAGAATGGATATAGAAATGGGCATTAGAAATAGGTAATAGAAATATTACAAATAGTAAAATATCAGAAAATTGAAGATAACTAATAAATCAAACTAGAAATGACCAAGATGGACAATTTTACAAATAGTAAAATAATACAGAAGTTGAAGAATTCAAATATAAATGAAATTTAATTATTTTAATAGTAACCTTTTCGAAAGTATTTTAATAAGCTACTGGGTTTGCAAAGTTTTTTTTTTATTGACTCCAAAATCATACAATATGTCTTTACATTGACAATAAGTACTTGATATGACTTTATTTTAGGACTTGTGGAGTGACTACCCAGTGGTCGTCCTCCTTTAGAGCTAAGTTACTTTACTTATATGTGAAAAATTAATTAATTAATTAAACAAATTTTGAATCCAAATACAATAATTATACCAGGTTAAATCTGGTAGTTAGGTCTGATGGTTTGAATCGTTTTAGTCGTCTTGGTTCGTCTGATTTACACATAAGTGTGTTTGCAAGTTTGTTGGGATGCACTTTCGCTCTTTCGCTGTATTTTTCACTATAATCCCGCACTTCTTGTCGTATTGAGGTAACCTTAGGTCTTTTTGTATGGTTAGGTTTGCCACGTACCAGGGCGCGTTCACTATTACTCGAAGCACCTTGTTCTGAAACCGTTGCAGGATATCTATATTTGAATTGCTCGCTGTACCCCAAAGCTGAATACCGTACGTCCAGATCGCCTTCAGGACAGCTTTGTATATCAGTAATTTA
The DNA here is from genome assembly GCA_932274525.1 of Podabrus alpinus. Classification (NCBI taxonomy): domain Eukaryota; kingdom Metazoa; phylum Arthropoda; class Insecta; order Coleoptera; family Cantharidae; genus Podabrus; species Podabrus alpinus. The sequence goes on from OW026451.1 coordinate 16,555,858, forward strand.
TTATCTTGAGATAGTTGTGATGTTCTACCTATCATCCAGTACAGTTTGTTTAGTTTATGACCTAGCTGCTTTCTTTTTGTAAATATATGTTTTTGCCAAGTTAATCTTCGGCCCAGCTGTAAGCCAAGATATTTTGCACTTTCTGAATGTATGAGCTGTTTCCCATTCAGTGAAACCGCCGGGCAATCTTCTTTCTTCATCGTGAATGTAACGTGTATTGACTTGCTTTCGTTAGCTTTAATTCTCCAAGTTGTTAACCATTGTTGAATTTTATCAAGATGAGCCTGCAGATTTCTTGAAGCCATTACAGGATTGGTGTGCGATGCTAGAATGACTGTATCATCTGCAAAAGTTGCAGTTGTGATTAATCTCGTCGTAGGCAAGTCTGCAGTATATAGCAAGTATAGTGTTGGCCCCAGAACGCTTCCTTGCGGTACGCCTGATGATATTAGTTGAAGGTCGGTGTACTCATTTTGGTGTTTAACTAGTAAATATCTTTCAGACAAGTACGATTTCAATAGCTCGTAGACATCATGTCTACGAGCAAAGTTAACTAGAATCTAGGTCTTAACGAGATAGGATATCAATACCCATACTTTCAAAATTGAGCTGAATTATTGTGCAACATTTTTCTGGAAACTAATATTATAAAATAGATTATATCTATACCTGTCTGGTAAACAACTAAAAAATCGTTGTTTCGTTTCAGCAATTTCGAAGCTAATTAGGGGAGGTTGCTTCAACATTAGAAACTGAAAAGCTCGTTATAAAAATTGGGGGCTGGAGAAATGCACCTTATTTAGTGCGCATTTTTGTACAAAAAATTATTTTAAAAAACAAGCATTTATTAAAAGTACTGCAATTACCCCTCTCCTTAATGATGTAAATAAAGCTTATGATAAGAATGAGACCCTTACCTGGAATGCTTATCCCACAATGATAACTTACGTGTGGAGAAATTTTGTATTTACCTCGGCTAGCTCAAAAGTGAAAGAAATTCTTTGATTGTTTGTAAAATTTACCTTACTGCATTCGCTCATCTTCAGAATGAACAAGATTCATATTTTCACACTGTTTATAAACATGATTTAAATTCAAATAAAATAGAATATTGGCAATTTGATTTTTTAATTATATTAATAAATTTGCACAAATTGTCGTCATGGAGACGAAAGAAAATTTTAACCATGTGCTTTAAAACTAAATGTAGCAAATTCTTAATTCTAACTGATAAATCTAAATAAATGTTTGTAAATAAAAAAGATTTTCTGATTTTTAATGTTTTAAATTTCCCGCACTTGGATATTTAAATAAATCTTACCCCACTTCCGAATTGCATCATAGTTCGTTCCTAAGCGTGGGTGTACCGGTTGTTTACACCTAGAATTCGCCCCAGTTTACTTTTCTGTGATTATCCAGTTAATTTTCATCAATCATCCAAATATTTCCTCAAATACCAAATTTTGAGTTTTTTGTGAGTGTATTAATATTTTTTTAACATTGTCAATATAATTTAACCTTTTCCAGAATAAATCAACTTTACTTTACCCTACTTGGGTTTTAAAAACACGTTTTTCACAAATTTTCTGGAACAGCACAAAATTTGCGTCCATTCACTTTGGGTTATTTTATCGTTGTTCTTTGTTGTTAAGGTAAACAAATTCGTCGCCAAGGATATAAATTTTCTTTGATATTATTTCAACGCATGCCTGTTTTGATGCAGCAAGTTTTCATTGGCCAGTAACTTTAATTAAATTTTACCACACTTAATCTTCATTTAAATAATGTTTTTTAGGAAAGAACTGTAAATTGGAGACACGATGCACTTTAAAGTTTAAATTGAGGCGAATAATCGTCCTTTTAATTTATCGCACCAATCTGTTATAACAAATGTCATCACGAAAACCTTTTCAGTGTGCTTAACACAACTAATTCTAAATTAACCTAGTTTTAATAAGAATATTTACTAATATAATTATAACTAACAAATAATAACAAATAATTTTAAGATGATATAAATTTTATAATTTATATAACGAGTCGATCGTTATATCGCCTTGCCATGATCTCTCTATAATTCAACTTTCATTTAAAATTTGACTTAAAACTCGTTCATTCTTTTGATTTGCCAATTCAGCAGAGCAAAGAACATCGCAGTACCTATATTTTCTAAAAAGGAAATGAAATCTAAATAAAAACATTTAATTAAAATGTATTACCAATAAGAAAACAATAATTTTTCACCTAAAGCAGTTACTTCTTGTTGGCTTAAAGAACTATTTTGCATAAAAAATTACTTGTTTCCTTATTTTAGTACATTTTAATAAAAAAAACTTTTATTTAGATTTGATTTCCTTTTTAGTAATTACTTTTAATAAAAGCTTGTTTTGTAAATAATATTTTTTTATTAAATTTTATTTCATCCTTTTTAGTCTTTAATTTTTATTTATTAAATTAACGGATGCAATAATTTTTCCACTTAATTTTGAACAGTTTACTTCTTCGATTTAAAATCCGTTTAAAGATTTAACCCTGCTTAGGGTGACGTAGCTTGTCCAGCTTCGAAGAACTAACTTCGCTGGGAACTGATTGTATGTCCGTTGATTTGAGTGATAAGTCCAATTGCGCCTTCCAAACCATGAGTTCTTTTGGTACATCGATGTTGGATCGTATCGTGTACCGACAGCTGGCCCTACGACACTTGGCCCTGCGACAACTCGCCTCGGACAACTGGCCCTGGCGACAACTGGCCCTGACGACAACTGGCCCTGGCGACAACTGGCCCTAGCGACAACTGGCCTTATTGTGACTACTGGCCTCAGTTTGTATCAATTTGCAGAATATTATATATTGTGAGTATCGGAAAGTAATTTAAATACTTTGCCTCTTGATTATTAACTTGATTATTGCGTTTTGCGTTTTTTTTGCGTCTGAACACCTTAAAATGTAAACATGCAAATTAACTTCCTATTATTTACCGGTAACTCTTAAAATTTGGTTTTAGTAAAAGTTCTCACAGAAATATAATATGGCAAGAGCACGTATTGTCCAACATAGAATGATATATTTCATTGTTTTATGTTCCTGCAGTTATATTTTAAATTTAAGCCAAATTTTTACTTATCAAGTTGGCGAAAATGACTGACATCTCGGCTTGGATTAAATTGTTTTCGTGAAACCCAAATGTGACAAAATCAACCACAAAATCCTAGGTTATAATTATAATTTGTACTCATTATAATTAAATTAAATTATAATTTGATACCGGCCATTAGTGTATTGCTTAATAGATTTTCCACGGGTACCGCTATAGTAAGTTCTACATATTTTTTAATTTTTTTTAGTTTATTTTATACTATTATATATTTAATATTGTTTTAGTAATCTAAAGAATTCTTAAAGCAAACACATGGAGACCATTGTAAGATTTGGAACTTCACAACGGGGAAAGCCTACTGTCATATACCTATAGGAACTATGAGTACTGGTTTGTAGCAAATAATAATGAAGGTGAGTCAATTTGGCGATGTTCTAAATTCCGTTGGTTAGGCTGTAAAGCTCGAATTAAAGTCAATGAGTCTTCTGTGGTTGGGAACGTCATTCCAGAACATTGCCATGAAGGAAATGTGGCAACGGCTTTAGCTAGAAAAGCAGTAGGTGAAATGAAGACAAAGATGAAGGAATTACGAGCTACACCAAGAGCAGTGCAAGGTGAAGTCGAACAAAACGTACCCGATAGTGTTTTGATGGCGCTCCCAAAAAAAAACATCATTATGTAGAACTCTACAGCGTCAGCGTAAAAAAGACAATGCCGAAAATGATCTTCCAAAAATTCCAACTGATCTACATTTTGATTTTCCTGATAAGTTTGCTGCCATGCTACTTTTCGATTCTGGACCTGGAGATGATCGGTTAATAATTCTTGGCAACCAAACGCTACTTGACGGACTGGCAAGAGCAGACATTTGGCTTGCCGACGGAACGTTCAAAGTTGTACCGGAAATATTTTTTCAACTTTATACTGTTCACTTCCAATTTGCGCCTGGTATTAATCCGGTGGGTTTATATTGTCTCCTCACGAATAAGAACAGAACAACGTATAATCGCCTACTAAACGAAATTCAAGCTCTTATTCCAGATGCAAATCCGCGAAAAATTTTGCTCGATTTTGAAACTGCTTCAATGGCTGCTTTTGCTGCAGCCTTTCCAGAAGCCATTATTACTGGTTGCTATTTCCATTTATGCCAAAGCGTCATGAGAAAAGTTCAGCAACTTGGAATGAAAGAAGATTATGACACTAACGACGTCTTTCGTGAGAGGATTCGTAGTCTGGCTGCTCTTGCTTATGTTCCTGCCCCTGAAGTTATTGCCGCTTTCGATATTCTTGTCGAGTTCATGCCTATTCACGAGCATATGGATGAACTCTTGGCGTATTTTGAACATACGTATATTCGAGGTAGACGCCGACATACTAATGCGCTTTATTCAATTGATTCGTGGAACCAGCATGAAGCAACTATTGATGGAATTGCACGAACGACGAACATCGTTGAAGGATGGCACTTCGGTCTGCAGATACTATTCCAGTGTCATCATCCAAATCTTTGGAAATTTTTAGAAGGTCTTCATAAGGACAGCCAGTTACATGTAGCGTTATTTCTGCAAGGAGTTGCGGGTGCTCAATGTCGACAAATATCACGGTACCGCGAATTAAACATATAAGTTCAAAACGCAGTTAGTAGATACGGTCGAGTTGAAGTGTTGACGTACTTGCGGGCTATTTCTTATTTGTCCCATTCTTAATATTCTTCTATTTTTTTTTTAATATAATTTAGCGTTTTTAACTACAAGGTCATTACGCTTACATTTCATTATTATATTAATACATTGGTATAGTTATATACATTTCAATTGGTATTGTTTACTTAAACGAAATCAATTGTTTTAGTTCTATTAGTCTTGTTATTATTCCATTGACGTTCCATTGTAGTATAAAGTTGTTATCAATTTTTTTGGTTTTTTTTTGTGTTCTGTTTTTGTTTCATTATATTGTTTATTAATAAATTTGTTTTTTATTATTGTATTTATTTATATTACAAGCTTTTCATTCAATCACAAAAATGTCTCCATATTAATATGATAGATAATATTTATATGAGAATAAAAATATGGGGTAAGGTAAACTGCACTCCGAAACCACCTGATAATGGTAAACTGCACCCCGGGTAAACTGCACGAAATTTTGAAAACTGGTGAACTGCACTCCGAACATTTTCCAGGTAAAAATAAAAATGGTAAACTGCACTGCAAACAAAAATTATTAAATTTTTTTATTAAAAAACAAATCTCCGCGTAAAGTTAAATCTGCCGCAAAGAGGTGGATCTGGCGCGAAGAGGTGGATCTGCCGTTAGGTTAGTGTTAGTTTTTGATATTTCTTTAGAAAACTAATTAAAAACAAATAAATCTTCACGTAAAGTTAAATCTTCACATAAAGTTATATCTTCCGCAAAGAGGTGGATCTGCCATTAGGTTAGTGTTAGTTTGTGATATTTCTTTAGAAAACCAATTAAAAACAATTTAATCTTCACGTAAAGTTAAATCTTCCGCAAAGAGGTGAATCTTCCGCGAAGAGATGGATCTGCCGTTAGGTTAGTGTTAGTTTTTGATATTTCTTTAGAAAACTAATTAAAAACAAATAAATCTTCACGTAAAGTTAAATCTTCATGTAAAGTTAAATCTTCCGCAAAGAGGTGGATCTTCCACGAAGAGGTGGATCTGCCGTTAGGTTAGTGTTAGTTTTTGATATTTCTTTAGAAAACTAATTAAAAACAAATAAATCTTCACGTAAAGTTAAATCTTCATGTAAAGTTAAATCTTCCGCAAAGAGGTGGATCTTCCACGAAGAGGTGGATCTGCCGTTAGGTTAGTGTTAGTTTTTGATATTGCTTTAGAAAACCAATTAAAAACAAATAAATCTTCACGTAAAGTTACATCTTCCGCAAAGAGGTGGATCTGCCGTTAGGTTAGTGTTAGTTTGTGATATTTCTTTAGAAAACCAATTAAAAACAATTTAATCTTCACGTAAAGTTAAATTTTCCGCAAAGAGGTGGATCTTCCGCGAAGAGGTGGATCTGCCGTTAGGTTAGTGTTAGTTTTTGATATTTCTTTAGAAAACCAATTAAAAACAAATAAATCTTCACGTAAAGTTAAATCTTCACGTAAAGTTACATCTTCCGCAAAGAGGTGGATCTGCCGTTAGGTTAGTGTTAGTTTGTGATATTTCTTTAGAAAACCAATTAAAAACAATTTAATCTTCTCGTAAAGTTAAATCTTCCGCAAAGAGGTGGATCTTCCGCGAAGAGGTGGATCTGCCGTTAGGTTAGTGTTAGTTTATGATATTTCTTTAGAAAACTAATTAAAAAAACAATACTCCGCGTAAAGTTATATTTGCCACAAAGAGATGTGGATCTGCCGCAAAGAGGTGGATTAACCGCTCCCTCGAACTCATTACTATTTCGGGTCCCCACTATTTCGTGATTATAAAAATAAATATTTTTATTTTATGTTTACCTGGAAAATGTTCGGAGTGCAGTTTACCAGTTTGCAAAATTTTGTGCAGTTTACTTGGGGTGCAATTTACTACTTTTTTTTCGGCTACCTGCAGTCGTTCGTGCAATTTACCGTCACCCAAAAATATACGTTTTTGTTTCTAAAGTTTATTATATCGGATAACTAGTTTCGCCTTTACGACTAAGGCCAGTAGTCATAAGGCCAATTGTCGCTAGGGCCAGTTGTCGCAAGGGCCAGTTGTCGCCAGGGCCAGTTGTCGCCAGGGCCAGTTGTCGTCAGGGCCAGTTGTCGCCAGGGCCAGTTGCCCGGGGCGAGTTGTCGCAGGGCCAAGTGTCTCAGGGCCAGCTGTCACCAAATCGGAGCGTATCGTAATTTTAACTTCTACAAATATTTCTAATTCCTTAGAAGAACCTATTGCCTCCTAACAGGCAAGGGTTGATATCATATAGAATTATATTGTTCGTGTCGGTTCGCCGTATTGCTCACTAGCTGATGTTCTGCTCTTATTTTAACAGTTACTTCATTGGCTCTTAAATGCTGAAAAACTGCTTGCTTGTGATAGTTTACTTATTGATTTTTTTGATCAAATTGTAGAGCCTTTTCGATAGAAAATTAACCCCTCACAAACTCAGTACGAAGTTTGCCAATTCTTAAAGCATTTAAGCTGTCCACAAAGGCAGTGCTGCCTTGCTCTCTCATATTCACTTACGAAAATATGAATAGTCCCATAGATATAATTATGTGTGCAACTTCATAAACTTGATGAAAGCAACAAAACCTAATTACGCACAAAACGAATGTATTGGTTGGATAAACGCTCATCTAGAACACCTAGAAAATTTAGAATCTTTGAAATTTAGTCTTAGAACATTTGGGTAATTAAAACCTGAATCAGAAATAATTCTTTGCAAGTCTGGGATTTTTTTTTGGAAAAATCACTAGAAATCCTGTGTCAAATACTTTCACAAAGTATGTATTTACAGGATTCCTACTCATTTGTAATAACTTAAAAAAATCGTAAAGTTTAGAAAAGTTAAAATTTAGTCATAGAAAGTCTGAGAAATTAAAGCCTGCTAGATAAAATTCTTGCAAGTCTGGGAATTTCTTCTGGAAAAATCCACTGGAAATCCTATGTCAAATATTTCCATTTAGTATTTACAGGATTTCTACTCTTTTGGAATACCTTGAAAAATCAGGATAAATTTAGAACTGTTAAAATTTAGTCATGGAAAGTCGGGGAAATTAAAACCTGGATCAGAGAAAATATTTTGCTTTTTGCAAGTCTGGGATTTGGTTTTTGAAAATTCTCTGGGAATCCTGTGTCAAATACTTCCACAACTAATTAAACGAATGAAGTATTTTATTTTATTTTAAATACATTTAAAGTAGGATTACCACTTTTCTAGAACAACTAGTAAATTTAGAAATGTTAAAATTTAGCCATGGAAAGTCTTTCCATTTCTTTGCAATTCTGGGAGTCTGGGAATTTGTTTTGGAAAAACTACTAGAAATCCTATATCAAATACTTCTTACAAGGTATTTCCAGGATTCCTACTTTTTTGAATAACTGGAAAAATCAAAAAGTTTGAAAATGTTTAAATTTAGTCATAGAAAGTCAGAGATATTAAAACATATCTAGAGAAAATTCTTTGCAAATCCGGGAATAAAATCCACTGGAAATCTTATGTTAAATATTTCCAGGATTTCTACTCTTTTAGAATATCTTGAAAAATCAGGATTTTTAAAATAGGAATGGTGTTTTGAAAATTCTCTAGGAATCCTGTGTTAAATACTTGCACAAAATAATTAAATGAATGAAGTATTTATAAATAATTTTAAAGTAGGATTCCCACTCTTCTAGAACACCTAGTGAATTTAGAAATGTTAAAATTTATCCATAGAAAGTGTGTGAAATTAAAACTTGAATCAGAATTTTCTTTGCAAGTATGGGAAAATCCAATAGAAATCCGGTGTCAAATACTTTTACAAAGTATTTACAGGATTCCTACTCTTTTCTAATACTGCAATAATCAGAAAGTATCGAAAAGTTAAAATTTAGTCATGGAAAGTTAGAGAAATTAAAACCTGGGCCAGAGAAAACTCTTTGCAAGTCTAAAACGGATAAATGATACTTATTTCCCCTGTAGCTGAAATTTTTCACATCATTTATCATCATTAGTGACATCACAATGTTGCCAAAGCTTGGACTTTGATAAATATATCGATAATTTTTCGGCAATCACGCCCGAGGTCAATGCTACCAATAGGCCACCTTATCTTCATATCCCTTACCCACTCTCATGAATTTATCATCAGGTCGAAGACATGAAAATATGGTATTGTTATCGGAACTACGTCTGGGTGCAAAGTTTCATGACGATCGGATTGTGAAAGTGGGTTAAATTTGCATTACAAGATTTGTATCTAACTATAACAATTATGAAGTTCAATAAAATTAAGTGAAATTCAATAAAATTTTGTGAAACTCCTATTATAATGTCAAGATAAGAAATCATAAAATGTATAGATTCTGTATCCAAAAAAAAATTGATAAATCCAGAGTAATTGAAAAATTATGAACTTGAAAAGAAGGAGAGAGTAAATTGAATATTTAGAAAAAATATTATAGCTAACGGTTTAGATGTTTCGGTTTAATTAAACCATCGTCAGCCACGATCACTTAAAGAATAAATGATAATTGCAATAAAAAATTGGAACACATTTTATTTCAAAAAATTAAACACTAAATGAAACATGCGAATTGAAGTGAAGATTCGAGAAGAGAACGCAAAAATAATAAACTGGACATTGTTTTGATATCAAAATGAATAAATAATTGGTAAAATGTTTAGTCACCATAAATAACAGCAAAACTTATTCCTTTCAGGAAGGTCTCGTTTCAAATGCTGGTATTTTAATAACATTTAAGCAATATTCTTGTTTGTCACAAATGAACGCTTGGTTATATTAAGTATTTGGGGCAGTATTTTATACAGGGTGTTAGAAAACGCTAGTACTAAGCACAAAGTTTCCTAATAGAAAAAACTTACTTTCATTGACTTTGATTTAAATCCGACCACTAAATAACATAATATAACATAACATACCAACAAAAATACGTATTCGTCTAGGTCGTTCAGCTGAAAATATCGCTGCTGTAAGTAAAAGTGTTAAAGAAGATCTAAATTTATCAATTCTACTATTCTCAGCAATTGGGCCTATCCACGAGTACCACATGACGAATTTTACGTCAAGATTTGGGTCTAAAACCTTATAAGGTTCAGTTCAGTTTTTTGGTCTGGTAGTGTGATTGGACGATATTTTTTTGAAAATGAGACTGGAATCGCTATTACTATTAATGGATTGAGTTATTGGGACATGTCGACAATTTTTTTTTACCTATTATTGATGATATGGGTATGAGTGATATGTGGTTTCAACAGGTCGGAGCCACACAGCCACTGAAAAATTGAATTTATTGCGATCGAATAATTTCGCATAATTCTGCAGTCAATTGGCCACCTAGATCGTGAGATTTAACGCCGTTAAACTATTTCTTGTGGGGCTATGTGAAAGATCAAGTCTATGCAGATAATCTCCAATCCATTGCAGCCTTGAAAATCAACATTCGAAGCGTAATTGGTGAGATAAAATCGCAATTATGCAAAAATTTTATGGAAAATTGTGACGAAAGAATCGACGTCTGCTATTTTGGTGGTCATTTGTCTGATATTATTTTACATTCATAAATTGTAGACTTTTTACATTATATTTATATCAATAAAGAAATACAGAACTTTCATCCAAAATATGATGCGTTTCATTTAAAATTTAAAAAGAAAGTTTCTGTTGAAAAGGCCTAACCTATTTTTTAGAGTGAGAAGCAGACATGAGTTCCTATACTTGATGTTCTGAATTTTCCGTAATGATATTTTTGCAAAGTGCGGTCTAGCACTGTGCTAGTCGAAAAATATTTTTTGTTCCCTTATCGCGGTCGTTTTATAATAAATTAATTCTACGTGAAACCTTGAAAGCTGTTGACAATATACATCTGAATTTATTATTTAATTATGTTTTAGCAGTGCAAAATGTATCACACCGTACATATTCCACCATAGCAATTTATTAATACATGGCAGTTCGGGCGCTACCATTATGACGCGGCCATTATGACGCGGCCATTATGACGCGGCCATTATGACGCGGCCATTATGACGTGGCCGACGCCGTTTTTGTGCGGATGTTTCGACGCTTGATACATTTTGAAGTCAAGTAGTTTTGAATATCGAACAGAAAATATCGAAAGATGATTTTTACTTGTGTTAATTTTTGGAAAATATTAATTTTCTTTTCTAATTTTAATTTAATATTTTAAAAACTTTCCATAATTAAAACTTCATTCAAAGAAAATTTGTTACCAATTAGTTGAAAAAGTATGAATATATTAAATGGGCGGTTAATAATCTCGAAATTTGAATTATTCTAAGCATTGTTTTTACTATATTATTGATTTGCATTTCTACAATTTCCACCACTTCGGCCTCGATGACGACTTCACATTTCCGAAAACGTTTAAGTGGGTGGTACACTAAACATACCAAAAACATTAACTATTGAATTGATTAATCTCCAACAGGAAATTTCTCGAGTAACTCAAAGTGTTCCATAATAATACGATCAATCATCTCTTATGTGGTGACATGAAATTGCATTATCCATTGAAATTAATTTTATTATCGTTTTTATTCCAGCACAATATTATTAATAATTATTGGTGATAATACATAATACTAATTACAATCCTTTTGTAATATTTTTGCAGTGCTATTTATTATACCACCTGAAACTAAAAATAAAGATTTCCGTAGCGAAACATTAATTTTTATCGGATCTTTAATTATCGACAAAACTGAAATATAAAATGTTAACAAATTTGTTAATATTATTCTTATTGACCAAAAGGGTTAACCATTGTGCAAAAAATTGGTAAAACTTCTCGATGGAAAACTTAAAATATTTAGTTACGTACTATACATATATCGTAACTGTTACAATGGCCCTTTTTTAAATATAATCTATTTACTCTTTGAAAGCACTTTGCTGTATTTTCGAGTAATTGTCAATCGCAAAAACAAGCCCTGTTCGGTAATGGATTAATAATTAAATAATAAAATTTTAAAAAACTATAAAATATACAAAGCGTCTGAAAACTGACTAAAATCAATAGTGCTTTAATTCATTAAATATTCAATTATTTGTTGATGCGCAATAAAGAATCGATTAATTAACAAAGTTATTGAAGCAAGGAATCGCATCATTTAATTACATAATTTTACATTTCTAAATGTTGATAATAGATTATCGATAATAGGCCTGTAAGTTTCTTAGAAGCAACTTCAGAGACAATTAGCATACCAAACAAGTACCTTAAGGGGGTTGTGCGAAGTTATAGTATTTATAGGGTACATACTGCTATGACAATTTAAATAATAAGCATTTAAAAAATTAGAATCATATACATAAAGTGAAGCAGCCAAAAATTTTGTTCAACTTAAATCAAGTTAGAACAAAAATGTGGATGTATTACAAAAATTTAATTTGAAACTTGAGGTATAGTCAGTTTAGCTTTAAAAAGCATATTCATGCACATTACTGACATTATGATAGAATGTTTTATAGTAATAATGTCGGGCATAGAAGTCAGAGAACATCGTAAAGATATCTTTTAGATGTCTCTAAGCATTAACATCATGCGAACAATGGCAAAGTGCCTCTAGGTAAGTGCTAACATTTTAACAAAAAATATGCGGTTAATTCTATTTTATTTGCTATTCCATTTTAATTTCAAAGTAATTTTAAAACTATTATTTTATAATACCTATTTTTTGCCTTTTAGAACTCATAATAAATGCAAATCTGAAATTGTTATGAAAGCTTTTTACACAATTGTATATTTTTGACATTTAAAATTAAATGTTATTTATTTTAAAAATGTAAAATTTTCAAGTTGGAAAAATATGGAAAATACATAATTTATTATGTATTCCATACTTTCTGTTTTATCATTGGGAATAATTTATCTGGATGTAATGAAAATCTAAAATAAAATATTTTCTAAATATTTTGATAAATATAGAGAATGTAGCCATTTTAATATTTCCTGGTAGCTACTAAATTGACTATGGATATGGCCGTTAAATTTCAATTTTAAAAGGGTAGAAGCATAAAGAGATGGATGACCGAAGAAAAAATCATGCAATTTAATGGAAGAAAGCATAAAAACAAATTCAATATCCAATAGATATAATTTAGCACAACAGGGCTTCCAGACCCAAGGCTTCTTCGTTCATCAGCTCTCCCTTACATTGCAACTCAACGCTACGAAGACAATGCCCCGTTATCCAGTATCTCGTCGTTCACTCTTACTCATCCACATAGTGCTGATGTTCAGCGGAGTGGCGTGGCAAGAAATTTCGTGAAAACCGAAATTCGAACCCACAATTTCCGCACCGTAACTCAACCAGCGATCACATCAAGCCACTGTTGTGGACAGTATCCAATATAATAGAACAAATAGAATGTTCAAACAAAATATTAAAAAGGCAAAGGAGGATTGGCTAAAGCAGATGTGTGTGAAGATCGAAGAGTTAGAAAGTTTACTTTTAATATTCATAAAAAAGTGAATGAGGCGCCAGGCATGTGAAAGCCGAGAAATATGACTAAGTTCACAAGCAAGGAACAGGAAATACTTGCAGGTAATGACCTGAGGAGTGAGGGATGGGTAATTACCTGGTGATGTTTAACACGGAAGACCCCCGACGGATGGATAGAGTTTACCTATAACTAAAACTTAAGTCTGGAATGCAACAAGAAAAACAATTAAGCACCATTCGGCCCAGAGGAAGTAGCGCGGGGGCTATCACTCAAGATTGGTTAACATCAATGTTCATACCGATACCAAAGAAGCCTAATGCAAAAGATGGGAAGGTTTTAAGAACATCAACCTCGTAAGCCACATACTGAAATTATTTTTGGACGTGATACTCAAAAGAGTTGAACAATATCTACACGAGACCCAATTCCATTTCGGTAATGGTATGGGTACGAGAGAGGCTAGGTTCTGTATGCAAGTACTGGTTCAGAGAGCTGGAGATTTTTACTATGCGTTTATTACATGCTTCATAGATTTTGAGAAGGTGTTTGATAAGGTTCGGCAGTGAAAGCTGATTGATAACTTGAACAAAACAACCATAGATGAAAAGGATAAGCGCATTATTGTTAATCTCCACTGGGGGAAAACTGGGTTTGTTCGTGTTGAGGATGTCATTTCCGAAGACTTTCAAGTTCCGAGAGGGGTTCGACAGAGTTGCATGCTATCACCGATGGATTTTGATATACATTGTCACCTGACTGCGCGCATCGGTCACATTTTTTAAAATCTTGTTATTATGAGGTATTATACTTATAACGAAAATTTCGAATAGATCCGGCAAAAATTTAAAGTCAGATATTCCGTGGGAAGACATTTTTAGGTCAGCGGATATATCGAAAAGATTGAAGCGGTAACTTAAACGGACAAATTTATGTTTTACGATCGAGTAGTATTTGTAATATTTGATGGGAAAGAAAGTTTTCTCAAAAGAATTTAATACACGTCTAATAAACCATGCGGTAGATAATGAAGTTTTAATAATGTTGACGTAGCACCCATCACTAATTTATATCGTCAGCAAGAAAGTCTCCATTCGTTAGCGTTGCAAACCAAACGTCAACCCATACATATGTTTTGCTATAATTTTATAAAAGACTGAGAGACACTTTTATGCGATCTATAAACCCACGTCGCCTGTCAATACAAAAAAACGGACACGTGCGGTGTTGAAACCGTGTGAACGAATGCATTTGGTGTCGTTATCTGCAACATGCATCGACAGGCAAGCCAATGTGTTAATTTTTAACATGGGAGGTATAGCGGTTTCGCAATCTTAAGCTTCGATAAAAACAAACAAAAAGTGCAAAAGTATAGACCCTTTTCGTCCAAATAGACGAGCAAAAAATTGTTTTGCTCGCACGTGTCTGGCAAAACTTCTCGATACACTTTACATGGAGAAAGACGAAAGCGTGCTTTCGCACTCTAGGTAATGTCCAATTAAAATGCATATCCCTTCTTTCCAAATTTATGGGACCCAATTATAAGGATCCAAATCAATCATTAAGTGGGAATGATCCTAAATTGTGTGGGATATAATAATTAATTAGATGTTGATTTGGCTGTTTAATAATATTTATTAATAACGAAAAATATATACATAAGTAAAAATACGTAGTAGCGGCTTGACCGTCCTAAATTGTCAACCGCTTCGAGTCGCACGTTGGTAAAGACTGGCCAACCCTTGTTGGTAACCGATGGGTGCATGCCTTCAGTCACCCCTCTTAAGCACCACCCGCCGGATTGCATCTCTCTCGCTCCTACTACTCAATCCTACAACTCGGCCCTTCCTGGACCAGTAGTGTCGCCCTCGACACTTTCTTCGAAGGAATCTCCGTGATGCGCCACCCATGGTTTAATGTAAGCCAATTTTAAACCTGGACCCCATTGTGTCCGCTTTAGTGCGAGTAGGTCACTTTCTTCGTAGGATTTTGCCCGCTTTCGCTTTTTGTTATACCCCTTTAATGTTTTTACTACCGTTAACACTTCAAGTTCATTACCGCTACATTTTTCTTCCGCCGGAGTGTAACTTACACAATTTCGCACCACTCCTTCGATCTTTTTACGCGCATTGGGAAATAAATAGTCTTTCTTTATTAAATGTTCCGTTTCACTCGCCGAACTATATCCTTTTTCATGCCGCGCTACCTGAGCCTGCATCGTTTGATTTAAACAGATTTGTTTGTCAACTTTCGTCTCACTCATTTCCGCGTTCGGTTGTTCCATAAATTCCATGACCACCGCTGTTTTGTGTGCAGCTGGTTTCACACTCCCATTTTCTGTTAAATGTTCAACTTTTGTTTCGCACCCGTAATTTGATATTGGTTCTTTAATCACCTCATGTGATGTGACCGACAACACATGTGTTGCACAAACTTCGTTCACAATGTCCTCCGAATATTTAGGTGTGACCATATCTGCTACGCAAACTTCGGACACGTCCTGGGCGCGCTCGATTTCACAGATGTGCGGTTTTTCTTCTTGTGAACCCCGACCGTTGTTTGACAATCTACGAATGTTTACTTTGCCTTGTCTGACCCGCAATTCTACTGAATTAAGAAAGTCAGACCCCAGCAACATGTGGTAACTCATAAATTTTGTTGGAACGACGTGTATGCTCATTTTATAATTTGTTTCGTCTATAACGGTTTCCGCTTCGAAGTACCCTATCGTTTGTGCTCCATTTTCCGACCCTATTCCACGAATCGATATTGGAATTCTTGTGAGAGCCGGTGCACCGATTTCAACGTATTTCTCGGCTGTGACCATCGTTATGTCACTGCCTGTGTCCACCACCGCAACAACCCGATTATCGTTCACCATAATGTCTTTAACAAATTTCCGTTCAACCCCCTGTAGTGTGTCACAAGTATTAACCGTGGATTCCGCCGCCGTTTGAAGTCTTTTAGCACATGTGGATGCAATATGTCCGTAATCATTGCATTCGTAACACTTAACACCCCGTGTTTTTGTTGGACAACGCGCACTTAAATGTTCATCCGACCCGCAATTGAAACATCTCTTCGGAGACCGCCAATTTTTTCCACGCACATTTCCATTACAATGTTTCTCTACCACCGGATTTAATTCCACTACACTCCGAACTGTCTTTTGTTTGAGTGAAATTTCTGCGAAAGCTTGAGCCAATAATTTGGTACTATTGTACCGCTGAATTCTCGCTTGATTTCTCAGAGTTTCATCAGGTATCCCGTCGATTATCACACTGACTAACTCGTCCTCGTCTATTCTCACCTGGTTACCTAAGATTATCTTTTCGTGAATGTAATCACTAAAAGTTTCTTCGGCTTTCCAACTTCGTGCTTCAAATTTCTTGCGTAATACTAATTTGCTTGGCCTATTGTCGAACATGGACCGCATTTCACTCAGCAAATCCGCAATCGGCATTTCAAGACATTCCGATTTTGAATTGAACCAGTTACGCGCTTTTCCACTTAGCCGCATGCCAATTAATATCCTCGTTAACCCTTCGTTCAGGTTGTACGTTTTTTGTAAAAGCTTAACCTGCTTTTCCCATATTCCGAAGTCTTCGCCGTTACCTTCGAAATAATTCAAAACGTCTGCAATCGCACTGATGTTTGCCTTAGGCGTCGTCGATTCACTCCGTCGTTCGCCGTTACCTGAAACCACCGCCCGAAGGTTTTCTAATTCGCGCCGCATTATCCTTAATTCGCGTTCTGCCAACTCCTTTTCACGTCGAGTCAGCTCCAGCTCGCGCACACCGTTTATTCCGTCGTTCCGTCCATCGTCACTAAACTGTTCGTTTTCACCGTTCGTTATATTATTTATTGCAGCACTTCCGCCGTTGACAGTGTTGCAATCGTCGTCTTCATCGTTTATTACATCATTTGTTGCAGCACGTCCATCGTTAATCGTGTTGCAACCGCCGTAGTAATTACCCCCATCGTTGCTTGGTAATTTCCATGACCCCGCTGGGTCATGCGTCATTAAGCGATCGAATAAAACCGCCTTGGATCCCGTCGATCGTAATCCATGCCGTCGTAGGATTTCCTTCAAATCGCTTAACTTAAAATCACTTGCCGTCGTTTTGTCCATTTTTAACTTATACACTTTTCGATAAAAAAAAAATTAATTATTATTAATTAATTAATTATTAATTAATTATCCCGGACGACGAGCCCCCAATTGTGGGATATAATAATTAATTAGATGTTGATTTGGCTGTTTAATAATATTTATTAATAACGAAAAATATATACATAAGTAAAAATACGTAGTAGCGGCTTGACCGTCCTAAATTGTCAACCGCTTCGAGTCGCACGTTGGTAAAGACTGGCCAACCCTTGTTGGTAACCGATGGGTGCATGCCTTCAGTCACCCCTCTTAAGCACCACCCGCCGGATTGCATCTCTCTCGCTCCTACTACTCAATCCTACAATTGTGGTAGGGAAAACGCATAAAAAGGACTGCAAGTTGCATTTTCAAGGAGATTTACAAAAGATTCTGAGTGATCTTAATAGAATCAGATACCGTCTTCTCGTGAATAACGCTTCTAATAGCGGAATTAAGACACCAAGATCTCACATTCATTCGAGATCTTTATATCAATACAATTCAATAGTGCTAAATTATTGTGCGTTCAACTTCAGGTAAAATTATCGAACATTTAATGTTAATTGTTTATCACGTTTAATAATATCGAATTATTGCAAATGAGTTATCGAACATTTTATACGAATTATCTACCACGTTTAATAATATTGAATTATTGCAAATAAATTATCGGACATTTTATACGAATTGTTTATCACGCTTAACCATATCGAATTATTGCAAATAAATTAACGAACATTTTATGCTAATTAATTGTTTGTGACGCTTAACAATATCGAGTTATTTCAATTAAACTTACCGAACATTCACCGTCAATTGTTTATAACATTTAACCATATCGAGTTATGTTAATTAAAGTATCGAACATTTAATGCCAAGTGTTTATGACGTTTGACAATATCGAGTTATTTCAACTAAAATTATCGAACATTTAATGTCAATTGTTTATCGCTTTTAATATTATCGAGTTATTTCAACTAAAATTATCGAACATTTAATGTCAAGTGTTTATCGCTTTTAATATTATCGAGTTATTTCAACTAATATCTCGTACCTTAGTCTCGCACTATTTGCCGCTTGGATGCAGTCGCATTGCATTTCTTTTTTATCGGTATGGTATAAAACAGGTGTTGCGTTGCGAGCACATGTGTGCATTCCCATAGTTTTCTTATCGAACACCACATTGACGTTTCTTATTTACACAGTGCCGGCTTTAATTAATGGTAACTTCGCGAATAATTATTCCAGTGTATTATTTCGTACGGAACCCCTATTTATCGCGTTACGGAGTGTGTAATCACCCCGTCATTTCACCGCCTTCCGATTTGAAGAGGTTTTGGAAGCTGGTTATTGCGCTGCCCTTCTGGTATGGTTTGAGACATCGTATTCAGCTCCATTCTACATTCCGAGGACGAATCTCACTCCTGGAGGACCCGCCAACGGCTTTGTCTAGAGGTCGAATTCCAACGAATACACTAAGTAAGAAACCTTTATATTTTTAAGATTGTGATGTTAAGTGGTCATATTGACCACCAGTTATGTTTATGAACGTTCAGTTCAACCCTGGAAGACGATATCGCAACCCTTTTGTACATCTTTTATGTAAATTAATGTTATTGTCTACTATTAACGTAACTTTTACTACGCCATTCGAGCGTTCAGATTGTAACCAACAATTTAACGTAATATTTCAAGTTTAGCATTGTAGCTAAAGTTTGTTTTTCCCGTTGTTGGGAATTTTGGTAATCAATTGCATTGATTAATTTTCATGATCAATTTTATGAATCATAGTTTTAGACGTTATCGAGTTGCACTTAAGTAACTATTCATTTTGGTGGAGTGCTGTATTCAATACGCCCCCCTTTTACGTATGAACTTTCTGGGTCATACTTTGCAAATTAACAGTTTGTATTTTTGTAACAGCAATCGTTTTACGAATATTAATTTCGCAACGGAAACCACACTGAAAGGTTCCGTCAACTGTACATATTTATTTTTATACGATACATGTAAATTTGATAGTATCTTGTGTAAACTTTGTCAACTCCCCCCCCTCATATTATTTTATTCATTACATTTTTGTTATTTCCCAACTGTGTGTTTTATTGTTATTGTGTTAATGTTTATTTAGCTATTTTCACCAACGGAAAGTTCGCCTCCTGTAAAGGTAAGGTCATTGAGCGAGGCTTTTCCGGAGTGAGAATTCGCCGTAAGATCATCAAGTTGTCGCGTACCAGCTTGGAAGGTGTGATAACCAGTCCCCTTCAAAAAGATTCATTTCTTCGTATGCGTGGCGCCCATTTAAACTCCCGCGTGTATATTAACCCCACCGATTTTGACTTACCTCCCCCCCCCCGTGTAAATTATTCACACCGATTTTGACAATTTTTAGAATCGCGATCGAGGATTGCCCGGTCGTCGATAGGAAACACACGCTTTGCGACGTGCCGTCACACGACCCTTTTATTCCTTTCACCAACCCACCCCTTCGCGACTTTGAGCTAGTCAACCTTTTATTACCTGTTGGAAAGGTGTCGTGGATGCTAAACGTGTTGTAACAACATAAATGTAGAAATTATCGTCAGAGGAGTTCTAGAAGAGACTATATAAGGCATAATAGTGAACGGAGAAATAATTAACAACATCTGATACTGATACAGTGTGGACCATAACACAAGGCTCAGTCAAAGGCTAGGAGGCATTTGAGTCACCAACTGGACGGTTCTGCATCGAATGAGAAAAGATAAAAAGATAGCAAGAGTAGTGAGAGAGGTAAAACTCCGGTTCTTTGGTCATGATGCGCAATGATGAGTATCGCATACTCAAACTGCTTTTTAAAGGAAAACAGAATGCAAGTGAGGTCCCGGACGACGAAAAATATCTTGGCTTAGTAACTTGCGACAATGGACGGGTATGACGTTTACGGAATTATTTTGGGCGACAACCAACAAGGTTAAATGGGCTATGATGATCGTCAACGTCCACAGCGGATAAGGCACTAAAACAAGAAGATTTAATTTTGTTTGATGGTTACTGATATTTTTTGTTTACGTGGCGGTCAGATTTAGACGCGGTGATAATAAATATGTTGACCCCTACCAACCTGCATTTGGCCAGCGTGACAGGGTATGGCCTGAACCTTGTTCTCATAGTGGACTGGATGAACGTTTGAAAGAACATCATGGAGAAGATATCGTCGGCTTACTGCTAAAACAAAATAATTCAAAAATGATAGTGTTGAGTAAAACTGATTTTAAAGTTTGATTCGCCATAAACAAGTTAACAATAGTTAAAAATGAACTTCTTAGTTCATGAAATGAGATAGATGCCCATTATATGATAAGAAAACTGAGCGAAGAATACGGTAAATGGGGCCTACAAATAAACTATTCCAAGACCGAATATATGGTTGTGGGGGGAGAAGTCAAAAACCTGGAAATGGAAGATGGATCGGTAGTAAATGGATGCAATAAATATAAGTACCTAGGCTCCCTGATTTCCAGCAAAGGGGGAAGCGATGAGAACATTAAACAAAGATTAGGAAAAGGAAGAGCAGCAATTAGATAATTACACTCTGTAATATGGAATAAAAGTACCACAAACACGGTTAAAAGAAGAATATACAAGAGTATCGTGGAGAGTATAGCTATATATGGGGCGGAGGCTTGGGAAATATCGGAGAGAAATAAGAGGAAAATAAAGGCGATGGAGATGGACTTCTGGAGGCGAAGCTGTGGGTTAACATTAATGGATAGAGTGAGAAATGATATCATTAGAGAAAGAATGGGAATATCAATAGATATAATGGACTCGATCGAGGGAAGAAGACTGAATTGGTATGGACACATGAGAAGACTGGAGGAAGAGAGATGGCCGTATAGGGTGTGGCATTGGCTACCAGCGAAGAGAAGAAAAAGGGGAAGACCTAAGCGCACGTGGAGGAATGACGTGTAACAGACGATGAAGCAAAGAGGACTCCAAGAGGAGGACTGGAAAGACCGCCGAAGGTGGAAGATAGGATGCGAGAAACGCCGTGAGGTGTAGCCCCACTCGCAAAATATATAATATATAATATGAACTTCTTAATACTCCTTTAATATTTGACATACAGTTATCAGGTTTTGTCAAAATGTAGTTTGCTCTAATATGAATGCAATCATGTATATAACTCATTTTGTCCAAAAATGGAGTTATCTTGTTTTGGCAGTAAGCCGACGATATGTTGAAAACACCGAGAAGTTTCCTCTCGTAGAAACGACAAGAAGTAATAAAATCGGAATAGTAATTAGTACTACCTGCTACTCAAATGTTTTGCTAGAATGTCTTCTTTACATAAATTTTCATACTTATGAAAGTTTAATAACATATTCTTAAATATAAAACTTATTAGTGTAGGAACGCAGAAAAATAGAAATGGAATTTGAGTTAAAGAGAAGAAGTAACACATATAATTTTATCGAAAGTGCATAGGGCTGTCGCTGGCAGAAGGTTTGTGTATACAATTTAAATTTTTAAAACGTGTAATTTTGCATGCTTGTATGCAGAAGGGTAGCACAGAGCATCATACAGCTGTTAAATATTTGTTTAGTCATAGTAAATTGATTTATGAATTACACATTAACTCTCCGCTTGTCTGCATCACAGATGAATAAATTGTTGACGATTTTTTTTATTTGCAACATTTCTAAATAGCTTAAACCGCATAGAATCACGACCTGTGAAATAAAAATTTAAAAGCGAGGCTCGGATTTAAAATTATTAGAAAGATTTAATTTATAATTAAATAACTGTTGGTTTTTTGAAACCCCAGTTTAATATTGGTGTTCATTCTGCTATCAGTATCACGAGATATGTACATAACAGGTCCAATTTAAATATTTTACGGTTGTCTGAGCCGCCACGCGCATTGTTCTGTGTTTCATGTAGTTTTCACTAGTCGATACAGCTCCTATCCCGCTTTTGTTCTTTATTGGGCCTTATTAGAGTGTGTAAACAGAATCTTTTATAAAAGATTCACGAATGTATAGCATACAATTCTGTAATCATCATAATAGGGTAAGAAAGGGTTGTCAATTGTTAACGATTTGCCAATTTCCAAAAACCTTTTAACATTTGTAATAATTCCCAAGTGCATTTTCCAAGTTGCAAGGTGTATTAATATTAATTATATTTAGTCAATACTAAAAATTACCCACAACAAAAACAATTTTAAAAAGTATCTTGTTTTGTTACATAATTTAAATACTAACTAGCTAAGGAAATGCAATAAAATTCAAATGTAAACTTTCAGCTGTATTAACTCTTCATATTTTTTAAAAATAATATTGAATTGGTCAATTCTTACATCTTTGATATTGAAAATAGGGAACTACAACTGATTCTTACAAAGCAGTCATGAATATGAATATAAGAAACAGCGGCCAACGTTCCAGAACCAAGCTGTATGGCCAATATAATTTTAAAGGATATGGTCCTGGGAACTTGAGCGCTTATAGTTTCAGGAAGGTGCTCAAAGAACTAACTTAAGCCTCGACTGTTGTCGCTAAAGAAAGTGTTACAGTGCAAATAATTATATAATAATCTTGTTAGTATGCTAATTTTTTTGTTAGGTAATATAATATAAATCTTGTATTTATAATTGGTCCATATCCTATCGCCTATCACAAAACTATTATTACTGAAAGAATGTGAATTTTCAAAAAAGACTAATATTAAAATAATTAAATTTTAAACATAAAAAACCAAATATTTTTGATAAAATTCAGAATGATTGAAATATTAAGAAACCTTAAAAGAAAGGGAGGTAAAAAAGTGAATCGAAACATTATAAAAATGGTACATACATCGATGTTTCAGAATGTATTGAATTGAAAATGAAAATAGAAAAGCATTTATTGAAAAATGTAAAATCAAAATATTATGGAAAAACGGAAAATTTAAAGTGGAAATCTTAAATGACAGATAAAAGGAGAACTAGAATTAAATAATTACAAATAATAATAGAAAAATTGAAGAAAGGTAAAATATAACAACACAAAAACAAAAAATTATGAAAATGAAAAAATTACAATTAGTAAAATAACACAGAAATGAAGAAAATAAAATAAAAATAATAAAGTAAGACGCAAAGTACGACAAATAAAACTGAAATAATAAGAGACTAAAATGAATAAAACAGGAAAACTGGAAAAATTTTAAAAACAACGTATCTTAAATAACATGAAGGAAACATCGATGTTAATGTTTTACGCCCTTCTTTTACAATATATAAAATTTCTTAATATTTCATTCATTCTGAATTTGATGAAAAATTGTTTGGTTTGTCTTAAGAATGTGTGCATTTGTACTGATATTTAAAATTTAATTATTTTAATATTAGTCTTTTAAAAAATATTCTATTTGCAAACACTGCGTACTAAAATACCCACTTTGTATTTAAAAAAGTATTTTCTTTTTTGAATTCAAATTTTCGATAAAATTATTATAATTATCTAGACAATTTCGTTCATAATAATTCAACCAATAGGATGTTAGAATCTCATCAATTTGAACCAATCATAATCTACTTCCTTTGACAATACAGACCACGGTGGTGTATTGTCGCGGCAATACGACCACCGTGGTCTGTATTGTCAAGTAACGATGGAAACTACGTAAACGCATACTATAAATTATTTGTTGTCAGAAAAAATTGAAATTTTATTTACGAAATTGTCAAACGAATTCCACACGATACTATAAAATTGTCGGTTAATTTTTAAACCATGGAATCTTCGTGTTTGTCGCCCTTAAAATCACCATTCGTGCTAAAGCACTCATGATGATTTTAAGGGCGACAAACACTCAGTTCCAGTTTCAAAAATTATTGCCGACAATTTGATAGTCTCTTGTGGTATTATATATGACAATATATTATAATACCTATACATTTAAATTTAATAATAAAAATTTTTTCATACGCCAATACCTTAAGATTAACTTCTTGCGATAAAATCACTCCAAGTTTTATCAATCAACAATTATCAAATTTCAAAGACAACACTTGAAATTTTAATTCGAAAATGCGTGACGACTATTGCAGAGCAATAACTTATAAAATTGCGTATGGTTTAAAAACACATTATTCATTTAGGTTTTTCAAGTTACGTATTTTTTTTTATTTCAAACATTTAGCTGTTTGGTTACTAATAAATTTATAAAGAGTCTTTATTTATTTTTGTTAAATAAAATGCAATAAATAATTTAGGAATTCTCGAATTAAGAAAATATTTTCTTGGGTTTCGCTGAATTATAAGATTTCATTACCATAAAATTAAGAAAATCTTATTCAAATTTAAAATGTTCAGGTTAAGTGGGTAGTATTTAAATACAGAAATGGAAACTGGAAATTGTTTGGACCGCATTGTTTTTTCATCCTGATTAATTCGCCAAGTTTTACCACTTCGTTCAGGTGTGCGCTTGTAAAGTAAATCACGGTTTTAGCCAATATCTCACTGTTGTGATAGAATTTATATAAAATTAAATTCTCTATACAAATGTAGCGAATATATTTTTGTGCAATGAGTGGTTTAGAAGTTACAGCTCCGAGAGCGTAGAACCCTTGGGCAATTTCACAAAATACGGACAAAATACACATTTTAGATCACATAATATTTAATTTAAATATTTGATCTATTTGATGCGCTTATCGTTAAATTTCAATGTTTGATAATTTCCTAGTCTTTCCATTATACTAATACCCATTAGAGCAGTTGTGAGATGCACTATGTAGGTGCAAACCAGGCAAAAATTTTCAAATTAACCATATTAGTATTGTAGGATAACCAAAAACTGGAAAAAAATACTTTTTTGAGACTAAAAAACACTAAGTACATACTTATAATATAATGTATTTTATTTGTTAAAAATTGTGATTCTTACATAAATCTGAAAAGTGGTTTTTGAATTTTTTTTGTTATCCTAAAATACAGATCTGCTTAATATCAATTTTCACTATATTTCCTAGCTTTTTCTGATAATATGTTCGTTCAATTTATTCGTGAACTTCTCATCAGAAGAAGACGACCATGATGACTTAGAGGTTAGTACATTTAGCTGTTAATACAAGGACACCCGATATGATCCTATATAAAATAAAAGTTTACAGCTACTATTAGTCTGAGTGATACCGACCAGTCCTCGAATTGTTCTTTTTTGTTGCAGGAATACTCCTGAGATTTCGGATGAACCTCCTCACAGTATTATACCGTAACACGCGTTAGGTCATAAGCGAAGTCTCGATCTACACTAATAATCTGAAAAATATCTTCGCCCTTCAGTTCCAAGCGGAATACCTCATCGCCGAACAACAAAGACCATCATCATCAACGAAATACATAATAAGCTACATTTATTTGTATGTCTGTAATCCATTGATCCATCTCCGTAAGTGCGGCCTTTATGCCGCACAATTAAGGCAATCACGTACCATATAGAAATAAATTAGCGTATCTAATTTTATCTAAACCTACTTATTTATCTATCAGATGTATCTATGTGTGTGTCTATTTATAATAAATGTGGGCAGATAATTAGATAGATCCAGGCTTATCTATTTCCGGTGGTGGCTCGTGACTTCTTTTATTGGGAGGGAACAAAATATAAATAAAAAGGAAAAATATAAATTTACTTATTTACTTCCAAAATATTTTAATTCTATTGATGACCATTAAAGTACACGCAAACTTATTGAAATGCAGTATTCCAAATGCTGACCATAGATAATCGCAAGCCCCGAAAAATCAGCCAACTTTGTGCGTTACTTTGAAAATATTACTCCTCTTCATTTTAATGGGCATCCTGATCACCATATGCTGAGGGTTGTTCCATACCCCCCCCCAGACCCCCCCCGTCATAGCAGCTACCAATTTTCCGGAACTTCATTTACAATAGTCACTCGTGCAGTTTTTTAATGGGAGGGTACAAAATTACAAGACAAAGCAAATATATTTTTATTTATTTACTTAAAATTATTATTTTTTTATAATTATTTTTGGATGCCTGTTGTTTCTGGTTCTGGATATATCCAGAAAAGCTCCATAGGGTATTTTTTAAAGGTTTCTTCCGTGACGGCAGGGAAAGCCGACGTAGTCATTAGGTATTTGTGAGGACCCAGAATCACACCCAGTACCCGGGCGATAGGAACCCTGTGGCGGAAAAAGCCTAAATTATTGTCATTATTAACATAACAATCTGTGTGTTTCTCTGTAATTTCAAATTGAGCTGATAATTAGTTGCCTTAGTGCGGCCTTTAGGCCGCACAACCTAGGCAATCACCAACCACTACGGCCTTAAAACAATACTTCAGCCTATCTGCTTGTTCATATCGCTTCTCTCATTGGTTTAATTTTTAGTTACCAATCTAACAAAAGTTTAAGAGGGGCCTTTAGGCCGCACAAACGTCATGAAAGTAGTACACTGGTGTTGATATTACTAGATCTAGAACGTGATTACTTTCTTTGTGTGGCCTACAGTGGGGGGGGGGGATTGAAGAATAAATTTAGCGTTATAAACACACATAATTAAATAGATTAATATGGAGGAACTATAATAATAATGGTAAAAATTTACGTTTAGAACGTCTATCTGATCTTTAAGAACAATAAGCTAGGATGCTACGTTTGCATCTGTTGCTATTTCAATTCGATTTCGTGTTAAAGACTTCGTTCAATTTTTGAATAGCATCCACGTCCTTATAACCACTAGTGTTAGTTAAGCGTCATTCACATCCACTTTACGTAACGGAAGACATAACGTAACGTTATGTTTGACCAATGAAATGCGTTTATTACTCGGAAAACGACAATCGCCCGAGACAGCCTGAGTAATAAACGCATTTCATTGGTCAAACATAACGTTACGTTATGTCTTACGTTACGTAAAGTGGATGTGAATGAAGCTTAATGCTTTTAGTATGCTTAAGTGGCTGGAAGAGAGGGAATACAAATCTGCGAATAGTATGCTTACGTAATCCTTGAACAATTCCTCACATATTTATACCAAATATCATAAAACGATTTTCTAAATATTTTTGAAAGTCAAAGGAAGACTTAGAATTTCCCATTACGTGCCAAAACATTGCATTTTTCCTTTTTGCCAGTTTTCACTCTCCAAATATAATGATCCAGAAAAAATGCAACCTCAATATCAATCCCAAAATTGATATAAGACCTACCTAAGAAAAAATAAATATAATTTAAAAAATTAAGAACATAATATGATAATTAATTCTGAAAGCTGAACATCTAAAACATACCCCTGCGTATATCGTTGAAGGCATGTAAAAATGGAAACTTTGAGATACTGCCAAAAACTTTTGAACTTAGAACAATCGTTACTTGGAAAATATTCTTCTAAATGGATGAAATTTAATTTTTATAATATCCGTTTTGACCGAAAATCCAAAAATGTAATACTAAGGCTCAGTTGTTCAGTATTGGGTTATCTTTTAACCTGAATTATTTTCCATGGAAACAATGCTTGAAACAATTATTGCTATGGAAAAAAACCCAGGTTAAAAGATAACCCGAAACTGAACAACTGGGCCTTAGTATGTAAAACTATGTTTTTATACCGTTTCGCTAGTGGGGGGGGGGGGGGTACCGACATCTGAGGAGGATGAAACAAACTTTTATTTTATAATGACCCCATGCACTTGGTTTCTGTTTTTGGAAACTCAAAATTATTTTGATCCAAGCATTTGCAATAAAAAGATATGGTATTCGAAATCACGACTACTCGATGCAGCCGTTTACGCTTTCCACTAAGCCACTATTCTCGGGTATAAATATTATTATAAAGAATTTTGTGTAATATTGGGAATAACGTTCTTACTGCAAAATTAACGGGAAAGTATGACTTTGCTGTGATTTTTCCAATACAATAAATTGCGAACGTAGGTCAGGTATAAATAATAAACCATTGAAAACTCGAACAGCTTTTATTAATTTTTTAATTGGGAAACGTAATATAAAACTAGGAAATGTGATGATTTTAAAAACATCCTGTCATACCTTACCCAATAATGTATTGTACGATAATTGCAGAAACAACATCGAGAGAGTTAAAAATGTTGTTGATGAAATAAATAAATAAATATTTGAAATAGGTCAACAATTAAAGGTAAAATTGTTTGAAATAATTTTAGTATAGGTAGATATTTTTTTTCATATTTTTAACATTGGAACCGATGTCGATAATTAACCACGTTTCATAAAAATAATGTTAGCATTAAAAAAACCTCTAAAATTTTAAGATTATCGAGCTCCGCAAAACGTGTGCTTACGAAATGCAATATTTCAAATCTGTATTCAACCCTCGATCTATACCAATTGTCCGTGAATGAAGAACGGTATCAGTGTTTGAACTCGAAAACTAGAAGTGTTTGATGAAAGTTTCTTTGTGCGAACTAGAAACTAATTTTATACCACCTTAACACAAAGAAAATTACTGAAAATTTTTGATAGGCTGGATAAAAAATATGAAATAAAATTTTAGTTTCCTCTTGTGAGTTTCCTTGAAGATTTGAATTAAGAGGCTTATTTTAGTGAAATTAAAACTAAGAAAATTCAATTATTTACAACTTAAAGTTACGAGAAAGGCTACTTTCATTCTTGAGTGAATGATGGTGATAGTGAAGTACCCTTGAGACAGTCAGCTCCACCTCATATTACCCAACACCCTTAAAAACCTTTAGGGACGTGTGTAGGATCAATAAGTGTAACTCAACATTGAAACTCACGTTTCAAATACATATCAATGCTTAACTGTATCATTTTACGCTTGCAACATTTTCAAGTTCTTCAAGATGCGAATTAATTAATTATTTAATGACGGCACGTAGATAGTATGTAATTTATCATTTGACGATTTTTAAAAAACTATATAGGGTTCTTTAAAATTAATTCAAATTGATATACTTGGCACTAATTTATTCAGGTAGATATTTAATTAGCATGCATTAATTTGTCGTGCAAAATGTAAATAGAATGAAAGGTTTGCGTAAGTTCGTCTCTTGAGGCATTTCGAAAGCTTAGTGCTGAATATTCAAATTAATTTGAGTATTTGTACATAACCTTGTTATCTAACTTTTGCTTTTAAGTACGTAGTTATATCCATAAAAAATTACACATAATCCTTGCTTATTCTTGGTCTAATTTTCTTATAAATAAAGTTAGTAATGCAAATTGAAAAACGTAGTCCCGAAAACAAACAAAATTACTTACCTTGCATATTTATTGTAGTTGGTTTATAATTTTACTTCAAGTTAGCCGATAAATAAATAATGCAAACTTTTACACAGGAAACCTCTTTATGTTTGTAAATTATTTATGAAATTTTCAACACACAAATAAACTTAAGAAGTGAAAATTTATTTAAAAGTTAAGACCTTAAGGATGTATCATCTATGCCAAGCGGAATAAAGGAATTTTAATTAAACGGAACTTCTGCAACAGATCCTTGGTATCAGGTAACCCTTCATATTTGGATTAAAGGAGTTTGTATGCGTTCTACATAAATACAACAATACGATTCCCAGAATTGTACGGATTCCGAATTAAACTACTTGACCCTCTGAAAACAGATCTAAGTTAAATATGCATGCATAAAATAAAGAAATTAAGATTAATCCTCGAGGATTGAATGGCATTACTTTTATTACATTTACGTAAAACGCTTAAAGTTACAATGTAAATAAAATATTTACATTAAATGTTAATTTAAAATTTAAATTTAAAAAAATAATATTTTGTTATAAAATAAATTTCTTACATTTATGTCGAAAATTATTCACAAATATGAAGTATTTTGAAATTACCAAAATAAAAATTACCTTTGAAAGTAGATGTAAATTTAGAAAGAACAATTAATTAATTTATATTTTTACACATTATTAATAATTTGTATCTTACATTGTTATATCAATACAAATAAAGTTAGCCACAGCAGTGGTTTGGTGTGATGGCTGGTTGAGTTACAGAGCACAAATTCAGAGTTCGAATGAGGATTCTGCCAAAATCCTCCTGTGAACATCAACACGTTGTGGATTTAAGAATTGGTTCTGTAAAAATTACGTTAAGTCAAAAAACAAAATAAATTAATTATATTGATACAAATGCCAATGAACAACATAATGGCATGCATAAGAACAGAAGAAGTTGGAGACGGAGTGTTTTTGGGTTAAATAACGGTATAAGACAGGGGACGCATTATCGGCGACACTTTTTAACATTGTTTGGAAGAAATAACTCAAGGAATAGATGCAAAAGGTTCGATAGCAATAATGCATCAGAAACAATGTTGCTGATCTCGGATGAAAGCAGAATTGCTGTGAGTATTTGTGAAATAAATTTTTCACACTATTCTGGCCCCAAAAAAATTCGAGAACGGCGAGCACAAGCCTCTGATGAACTATGAAATCAAAAGAGAGGTGAAGAGTAAAGACACAGTGAAGTTTGTGAAGTTGCAAAGAATTAGAGGGATGGAACACATTATGAGAATTAGTGATGACAATGTGGTGAGAAAAATAACGTTTAAAAGATAGAGCACAGGGAAAATTGAAGATGAGAGGGTGAGATCGTTTAGTCGAGGGCGACTAAACGATGAACGACTTGAAAGTGATGGAGGTAAAAGAGTAGATGGTAAAGATTCGACATAGAAAATGCTGAAGGAAAATCGCCATCGTCGCCACAATTCACACAAAATTGTAAATACAAAATTAGAAAATAAATATCCGTACAAGTTTAAATCGAAATATATTATGCGGGGTTTAACCCCTCCCCCTTGGAATGTATTGTAAATCCTAGAATCGGGATAGTAACTATATTCATAACGAATGTAAAGCTTCGAATAAATAAATTTGAACGCAATTTCAGACGGCCCAGATCTTGAAGATACAAGAGGGGTTTAACATGGGTTTTTACTTTTAAATACTGAGAAAATTCTGAAAGGTTACCAAGGTGGTAGAGGGTCCCTGACTACTACAGAACCAGAAGTAGGGACCAAAGTTAGTATAAGGTCTCCAAGACAAAAAATTCATTTTGTTTTGCCATTTATTTCGAGATAATATCATAATTGGAACTCCTAAAACAGTCTTTTAGTGGTACCTTAGACAGAGAGGCATGGATCGCTGCGATAAACCAGTTCGTGGACTGTTAACTGAGAAGAAGAAGCAGATAGGGGACCCATTTTTAAAATGCCGTGCGCCGGACGATATGAGAAAGCTTTGAGAAGCAGTAACAATGACACTCCTTGCCTCTGTCCGTCATGCGACAGCCAAATGAGCTCTAAAGGCTGGCCTTTGCTTATTACTACCAACCAGGACTAGGAAGAGGATATTTCCGAGTAACAACAAAAACAGTGATTACGGCGAAAAAATAGGTCGCTGATAAAAGTTATAATAAAGAACGATGTAGAACAAGAGGAATTCGAAGTTTTTCAAGAAGAAGTTAATGTGCGCTGTTAGTAAATGGAGGGCTAAATCAAACACCCCTGGCCAAATGTTAGGGCCCCACCCACCACAAAAACAACACTTCTGGAAAAACAGAGGCACTCAAAGTGAGAACCTTAGTTCTGATTACCTCCCAAAAATAACAATGAAACAACTTGCGATGAAATTATAACTGCAAAATAGCGAGTTGGTTACTTCTTGATTGAACTAGGAAACAGCGAAGGATAAGCTGAGGTATTACAGAAGGAGCTGAAAGTGAAATTGCAAAGCAAGGTGGAAGCCGATGTAATCGCTATCACTGAAGTTACAAATAATGCATTTACAAGAACATTTTAAGATTTAAAAATAGCTATGGTAAAGGTGGCACATGCAGTTTTAGAAGGAAACCACGTTTTAGATATTAGCAGTTGGAGCATAATTTTTCCAGTTGCTGCAAAAACAAGGGCAAATTCGGTATCTCCTACAACTTTATTAGGAATAAAAATATGACTTTTGCAAGATGTTGCCTAGATGAATCGGAACAAGGAAAAGACAAGGGGTTGAATATTAAGAATAATGAAAGAGCTCGTCGTAAGAAGAATTTTCTCGATTAGAAGAGGACGCAGTAATATTTCCTCATTGAACAGAGTACTTGGTGGAGGCCTCCGGCATGATAAGATTACTTGATGTAAAAACGAAGAGAGAAGTTCTGAAAAGATGAAGAAGGACGAGAGTTTGTATCCTCCAATTTAGAATACCGAGGAACTCTAGAAAAGCGTAGTAAATGTGGCAATCTCAGTCCTTTAAATGCCACATCAGTGATAGAAAGAAATAAATGTATGACACCTAAAGTCATGCAAAAGCGGTATTGAGTATCAGGGTGATATTCTGATGACCATGATCAGTTTCGGGATTTTCTCGCTATGAAACTTCTTCCAACGCATTCTGATGAATTCACGCTTTCAAACGCTTTTTCTGCGCTCATTTAAGAATTTTGAGTATTTTAAGCTTCCGAAATGGACGGAACTACAGTGTTTGCAAGGGTGAAAAAGCTCCAAACCGAACTATCAGAATGCGTTCGAAGGAGCTCCAAAGCGACAAAAAGTGCCAGACTGAACGCGGTCTATAAAAGACCCATATCAATCTGTAAAATTTTAATTGCCCATCTTCAATGCAATTAATTTCTATTTTCGCCACATCATTTGGAATGGATTTTAGAGCAGAAATACGTGGTTAAAATATCAGGATTCACATGGTTTCTATGATTTAAATATAACCTACTACTTGCCAATGTGATTTGCCAGAGATACAAATTTAACATTGTTTTATGCTATATTGACTCTATGAAGCGCTGGAATACTACAATTGTTGTAATCTAGGCGAGTTTAATCAAAGAACTTGACAAATACAGGAAAATAAAAACTGACCCAGAAAATCGCACTAATAATATTAAAATAATGGTGAAAGCAAAAAATCGAAAATTAATACAATAAAATCTTATCATTTCGGGAAAAATTATATTATACTACCTATTACCTGTTATCAATAGAACATAAAGTTTAATCAGAATTTAGTTTTCAATTTTTTTTATACTCCTGTGTTTGACATTTTAGTGGAAATTGCGGGTTTCTCGTCAATCAACCAATAAATTAAAAAATAAAACGAAATTTAAATTTGGCGTTCTAAAATTTATTTATAAAAATTTTCGTATGATAAAAACTATAATTATTTCGAACGTTGTATTCGTGGATTTTTAATTTTCGGGGTTAATTAAAAATTAGTGAAATTTGGAATACCTAATACAAAAACATTTGAAATTTTTTTTTGTAAGAGCACAAAAAATACACAGAAGGTAATAATCAAAATCAGTTAAGCGAAAGTATTAAATGAACATCATAAATCATAATATTTCTTCTTAATCAAAATAATGAATTCTATTGTGAACCCAGAGCCGCAATTCGTGAACCAATAATTTAAAGCGCATATCGATAAATATCGTAGAATTACGGTGAATAGAAATATAAATGGATTTACTACTTAGTGTAGCTTTAGATCGTTTACAATAGATGTTGATAAATTATCAGGTTCTATGCAGTTAGCGTATGGAAGCTGATTTTAGGGTGGCACTACAGAATGCTATAAACGATATCTTAAAATTATTGTGTGCAACCAAATGTCTCTGATTTATCAAATCAAATCAAGATAATCGTTTTATCGACTAATTGGATTGTACAAGGCACATGGTATATAAAAATTAACAAGTAAACATTTAATTTAATTAGTTATGCAAAACAGTATTGCATATTATAGACTTAAGGGCGCGCAGTAGTCAATAGAAGTTTGATTTTAATTGTTAAAAAAAAATTTTAATTATTGAAAGTGTGGATAACTTGGAAACTTCGAGATTTCAGTATGCCACATTACAAACGATACAGTTTAGGATATAAAAAAAGGCTCTTTGAAGAAATGTCTGTAGATAATGTTCAGGGAGAACACCACTTTATTCTATTGTGTCCTCCTATAGAACGTCCCTGTTTGTGACACATCTACTTGATTGATTTCAAACACACTGTGAATCCCATGCACTTTTCTGTTGGCAACAACCGTTACCTATCCGATTTAAATGTTCGTTTATGAAATTTACATAGAGAAACATGCAATTTAAGAAGCACAAAAAAATTCTTTGCGTATGCTTTTGTAAAGAGTTGTGACTTGTTGAATTTATGATTAAACAGGAAATTAAAAGAATTTTGGATAATAATACGCAACACTTGTGTCAATATTAACTAACGTATTACTTTCCTGCTTATTTCACGCATTTGTCAATGAAAACCCCACATAGTAGATAGCCCTGATTGTTTGCACTTTGAATTGATGCCAACGCGTTTGCGTTTAATTATGAGATGAAATGGCGAATATAATAAATTTATTACAGTTAGCGACGATTGGATCAAACGGAAGCTTAAGCAGCTTAAATTCAAATTCATGATACAATTTGTCGCGCTTGTAGATTATGTATGTTAGCAAAATTAATTTTAAAAAAACAAGCACGTATTTTAAATT
Source organism: Podabrus alpinus (assembly GCA_932274525.1). NCBI lineage: Eukaryota > Metazoa > Arthropoda > Insecta > Coleoptera > Cantharidae > Podabrus > Podabrus alpinus. The sequence goes on from OW026451.1 coordinate 16,590,760, forward strand.
TGTTGATATTTTTTAAAGAAAGCGCGCGCTTATTTAGGGACCGGATAAGAGCAACAATAGAGATGTTGACAACTAAGACTTAAATTAGCAAACTTTGCTAACTAATTAAGAAAGTAAGGCATTGACCTCAAGAGAATACTTGTGAAATGACTTTTGATGTTAAATTGATAGACAGATTGAGAGAGACATCATTTCACTTGGGATTATTATAATTAAATTGAACCAGATTGGATAAACAAAATTCAACATATTCTTCTATTTTTAATTTTAAAAATTACCTGTCAGATTTATTATTAATAAAGTTTAAAGTTGATGTGAAAGCTAAAAGCGCAAAAAAATTATGACACTTTTAATCAAAACGTTTTTCTTTGCTCAACTAACACTAAGCTATATTTTACAGTAATATAATTTCAGGTTTGAGAATAATTTTGTCTGGCAGAAGAATTGAGTGTCAGAAAAAATACAGAAAAAAAATTATACATCGCACAAGCAACCGGGAATAAAAAGTGGGTATCATTTTTCGCGTTAAGCTCAGACTTTCCTATCACGTTTACTTGAAAGAAACGAGTTAAACGGTCAGCTGTTGGTGACAGGCGGTCGTGCTTGGTTTAGGTTACAAAAGCTTGAAGGAAACTTCTCTCAACAAAAGTTCGATTTCAATGTTATATTTCTTGTAATTAGATTTTTGTACTGTATTTTTTTTGACATCTTGGTGTGGTACAATGAATTTCCTCTTTAATTTCTTCTTAACGAAGCTATAATGAAAATTATACAAAAATTTTCACAATTTATGATTTACGACAAAATCATTTCTTACAAAATTTTCTAATAAGTTTTTTACACGTAGAAATTATGAAAATGTTTTAATATAATTTAAGAAAGCTGTAACAGGTAGCTAGGAGCTAATTGTCTCCCGCTTGTGAAAGCCAGTTGGCCCAAGCAAGGTGGCTCTCACAACCTCTCCACAGCTATTATACAGCCACTTTGAGGTATTTACTAATTTATAAATGTCATTCAGGAGTGCAGAATTTTTCTAAAAAGGTATTTTTCTTCTTTTATTTTAACGTTCGCCATTCAGAACTCGCTTGGTTTCTTAAGGAAAGATCTAAGGAGCGAGGGTGTAGAATATCGACAACTAATTAGAGAAGTCAACACAAGTTGATGATAATTAAAATTATCCATCAATCTAATTACAAATAATAATCAAAATTATATATCAACCACATACGTAGTATTCATAAAGTATTTTAGCCATGTGGATATAACCCGAAATTTTTGAGGATCCTTTAATTATACTACTGAAAAATAAATTAGTGGAAATGAATATCTAACCACAAATATATCTTTTATTATTAGATAATTTTTGGAGAAGAGTAAAAACTAAAAGTTAAATGCGTTTATACCAAGTACAAAATTTAAGCTGATACGTTAATATGCCCTTTTTTATTTTAAGAAGCGTGGCTTAATTTAACGACCTTTGGTGAAAACAGAAGTACTCTAGGATTTCTTATTAAACCCTCTATTTTATGAATAAATTTTTATTTATGTTTTGCTATTTTATTTATCACTAATTTTTTAATTTATTTACGGTTTAATTTATTAAACTTGGATAAGCCCAATAATAAAAATGTTGAACTCCTATTTCAAATTTTGGGCACTGGTTTTCGTTTAGTATTCATAGCAGGACAGCGCTCCGGTTGCTCTTTCAACCGATTCTGCCTATGCCCAAAATAGTTATTACAATAATTAAACTTGATATCTTTGAAACTTGGAATAATCAAAAAATAATTTCTTGTTAATATTATGTTAGCGTTTCTCAAGTTTTTTTAAATCTTCCATCTATTAGTATGATTTAGCAAAGACATCCAAATAAAACTTTTTGCTTTATGTGGATCACATTCCTCGGGTGAAATTCACTGGCATGTAATGATGGATCTATTTTACATCGACAGTTTTGTCGATTATCCTTAAACGGCTTCAGAAACTTCAGAAGTTGCAGGTGGGCGAAGGTTATCTACTCGTCCCTGTCAAGTATTATCTCAAGAAACATTTTGCGCTCACCGAATGTCTACCTGCTGCCCCCAGGTGACATTAATTATATTGGCTAAAAACATCCCTGATCGGATTGGATGGTGTAAAAATCGGCTATTCTCGTGGTTCGAAATCCACGTTAATTGTAGATCGTCATACATTTTCAACAAGCAACGAGCACAGACAGGAATCGGACAATGTCACAAGACATTCAAAACATATAATATACCTTATAATAAAAGGTTCAGAAACAAGCTTTGAAGTTGTTACACGATTGCGTACTCCGAGATAATAATTTTCTGATGTGATGTTATGTCAATAAAAAAAATTATAATTTCGTAAATAAAATTGCTATTGAAAAAATTAATATATGCGAAATTTTCTACAAGGGCCCTCCTAAATAAAGCCTATAGGCCAAATACCCGCAAAAGTGAACGAATTACATTAAATTCAAATCAATACATTTAAGCCAACAAATAATAATTATTATACAATCAAAGTTAAACAAAACGTTTCATGAAAATAATTTGAAACAATTTTAATAATTTGTAATGTTTAGCTTTAATTTGGACAGTTGTTCATAATACAAACTCACTTATAAATAATTAATTGTATAGACGTTTGTGTTTGTAAAATTGTTAAACTTCGGATAACCGATTTCGCTTTTGTAGCATCATCAGATCCAACCTGTAACTTTTTAATTTAATGAATAAAATTTTAAATACACAGAGAACACATGTTAAGAGTTAAATTATGTTCCTCAAATTCTATAATTTTATTCAAAATTAAAAATTTTCATTTCAATAATAGTGAATCAAAGTATTCTAATTTTCATTGTCTTCTGCTTTACCCATCCGATCCACTTTCTACTATCTTCCTCAATCTGTCCGTCAGTCTGGTTATTGGATGTTCCATTTATATTGTAGAAGTGAAAATTTCGAATATAATTGAAGGGCCTTGTGGAAAATAGCTATTAAGGCAACTAGTGTTTTATAGACTGTTTAAAAATCGATGTCGTAGTTTAAATCCGAGCGACCGTAGGGAGCGAGGATTTAATAGATAGAGATTTTTAATCTATAAAACACGTGTTGTCTTCAATGTTTTTTCTAACACTAAAATATCGTATTAAATTTTTTAATAAATTCAGAAATTTTAATAAATTATTTGAACCTGTCATAATCATCATGTTAAACTACACAAAATGCGAAGATTGCCATGGTTGCTATAGTAATCTAATAATATCAACAAATTAAAAAAAAACAATAATCATCGTTAACATGTGCGAAAACGTCCCACAAGAAATAATCGACAAAGGAAACGAATTGCGGGGCAATTTGTTACCTACAAAAGTCTAAAAGTGCGTACGAAAAAGTCTATGTTTCGTTTCATGACTGGAAGAATAACAAAAACATCACGGAAGTAACCGAAGATGTCATATTGTCTTTTCTTCATATGAGGGTAAGGTGTAGTAGTTAGATGGGTACGTAGAACTTTTTTAAAAGCTAATTCACATTACATTTCCAGTCGGAAAAGTTGTCACCATCTTCCTTATGGCCAGAATATTCGATGCTAAAAGCCACTCTGAAGGCCAAGGAAAACATAGATATTGAAAAATTTAGTGCTCTTATTCCTTATTTAAAAAAATTAAATGTTGGTTATCGTAGTAAAAAATCCAAGGTTCTGACAAGAGAAGAAATCGAAATATTTTTAAAACGAGCAAATGATGGAGAATATCTATTTGTGAAGGTATAGTTTGTTATAATATAAGTTATAGTACTATTCTTAAATGTACACTGTGTGGGATTTTATAGGTTGCTTTAATCTTCGGAATTGCTGGGGCCTGCAGAAAAGCCGAATTGTGCTCTTTGAAATTTAATGACATATCCGATTGTGGCGATGTATTGCATGTTGTTATTCCTGATAGTAAAACACACAAAGAAAGAAGATTCAGTTTAATTAATGAAGGTTTTGGTGTTAACCCCATCGACCTGTATAGACGTTATGTTGCTTTACGCCCCAAAGATTCGCCTTTAAGGTTTTTTTTACATTATCATAAAGGCAAGTGTAGCCGCCAAAATGTAGGAATTAATACCTTTGGAGCAATTCCTAAAAATATTGCAACTTTTCTTAAGCTGGAAAACCCAACATGTTACACTGGGCATTCTTTTCGCCGCAGTTCGGCGACTCTCTTGGTTAACGCAGGTACTGTATATAGTACTGAAATATTATCCGAAGTAATTTAATTTGCATTAAGTGGAGATATTACTGCTTTGAAGAGGCATGGAGGGTGGGAATCGTCAAATGTGGCAGAATCTTATATACAGGAATCGTCTGAAGAAAGAGTCAAAATTGCCAGAAAAGTTTTCGGAAGTGAAACAGCAGCAGAAGTTGAAAAAGTAGAAGTTACAAACAAGAGCACTAAGGTGGATTGTGCAAGTACTAGCGCAAGTAGTGATCATATTTTTCAGTTCAATAATTGTACTTTTAACTTTTGAAATAATTATTGTAAAAATTATAAATTAAATGTTGAATAATTATGCAGCAGCGTATTTTATAATATCCTATAAAATACGTTGTCATTGACAACGTATTTTATAGAGAAAGGCGTATTTTAAAGGAAACATAACAAGTGAGCTTAAATGCACCATAGAAACAGTATAAGATATTAGTGTTAGAAAAAGTAGTTAAGTCACTTTTTTTTCAATTTGTAGTTGAGCACATTTTCACATTGCGGCATTTATTCTCTACAAATTAGTATAAAAATCAACAAATTGAAAAAAAAGCGACTTAACTGCTTTTTCCACTAGGCCCTTCAATTATTGTAATCTGGTCCTCAAAAATTGTTTCAGTATCAGGATAAAAATGCAGTTTATCTCTGATTTCATGTCATAGCTGTTTTGAATTGTAATCTGGATCGACAAAGTAAAGATAAAAGTGTATCTTCGAATGTAGAGATGAATGAAGACGAATGAGACGAACGAAAATAGAGATTTCTTTTGCTTAGTAAATCTTGAAATGTTATATTTAAAATCATCGCCCTCAACATTTTGCTTACTTCATCTGATGATCTGCAACACCGGCATTTTTTCAGCAACCACCTGAGATCAACCACCTTAAAAATCAATATCAGTAATTCTGAAAACTATTTGTGCACTTTTTGATTGTCCAATATTTTTATACTCTTTTTAAAATTCCTATTTATGTGTATTTGTTTTTGAAAATTGCTTTACTAAGGTTTTAATTTATTTTACACCGGTTCTTTGATTCGATAATATCCATTAATATTTATTTATTTTTTGTAATAATTTATATTACAAAATTACTTGAAATTAAATAACTTTGCGTTTACTTACATACTTCAGAAAAACCTTTTAATAAAAACATCAAAGAACTCCAACTCTTAAAATAATTTTCAAGGTTCTACAATAAAATATTGTTTAATATGAAATGGTAAATCAACAAAATTAAAATCTACAATTTTTGTAAATATTTAACCTAGAAGCTGTTCATTAAAATGTATAATTTTGTACCGTTGCTTCTGACAAAAAAATTAATATGCATAAATACTCAGGGCCGGTGAAGTTCTTAATGCGATGGTACAACTTTCCCTTGGCTATCTCGAGCCTTCAAAGATTGGTGGTTCCGGTACTTGGGTGATCTAATAATTGCGAACGTACTGGATAATCTCGAAAGATAAACAGAAGTTTAATAAAAAACGTTCACACCTAATCAAACTCTATTCAAACCAATATGAATTTCGTTCTTTTACAAGAAAAAAATTGCTCACAGGAGTCAATCCTCTAGTACGTCAACTAGTACAAATGCAAACAAAAAGATGTCAAGGATTAACACAACAATCCCAATCGTTCGCGATAAAAAAACCTAAGGCGCAAAGAAATTACAATTTCTTTTGGCCAATTCAATTGAAAATGACTAAACTTATAATGCGCTTGTCTTAAGGCCAGACATCCAGCTACCGTCTGCATCCAGTACTGTTATCAGCTGTTCCTCTGTACATCGCGAAGATAGAAAAAGTCGTTTGCTACACCAAAGAAGATTTTCCGAAATTTGGCATTCACGTGCTGGTTATTCAGTCGTCGGACGAACCACTATCACAACCCAAAAAGTTTATTAGATGCGTACCCACTGATCAGTACCAATAACGAAGAAGATGAGAAATAAAGACAGTTCCAAGGTAAAAACTGCTTAATCGGTATTAGATCCCCAAACATGTATGGGTTATGGTCGTTGCAGTATAAAAATAATTAATCCACACTGACCAAAATTTCTCCATTACGAGGTGCAAAACCCAGAACAACGGTTGAACGAAGCACAAAATTCTTTCGTTCGGCCACCTTGAGGGCAGAACCACTACAATTTTTCTAATGGAACTCAAAATTGAATTTTAGGTTCACTTGGTAGCATGGTACAATGCCAAGTTCTCGCTCAAAATTAACCCCTAGCCAAATTCTCAATACAAAGAGATAAACAAACAAAAATTAAATTTAAAATTGATAAAACAAAAATAATGAACATTATATTTAACAATTATTTGGGGCTGGATAACGAATTCTGGAAAACAATAAAATAATTCTCTAGTAATTCAGTAAGAATTATTGTAACATTTTTGTTCACGTAGTGAAAACTAGGGATATGCGGTTAACAACTACGGGCATTCGAATTTTACTGTTTAGATGAATTTTTGAAATTTGTTAGTTCAAACCACATACAGACTGAAGCGCGACTTGCATCTTTAAATTTTAATTAACGAGAAATAAAGTTTTATGAAAAGAAAGTCTTCGTATTAAATTTTATTTTAAGAAACTCATAAATTATAATTATAATTTAATTTTAAAAGTGTAGCCGTTAGTTGTTATCTTTGAAAACCGTATTTTATTGCAAAATGAAATATAGAAAAAGAAAGTTTTACAAGAGTAACAATCAAGATGTAACTCTAAAACGCAGATTACTGTTGTGCTTTAAAAACAAATTTCAGCAAGAAAGAGAAGTACGAAATAATTCAAATGTCTTTGTGTTTATTGTTCAAAAGTTTTGTGAGCTTTGTTTAAGTGCAAAATGTGTTATTTAATTCTGAGACACTTAGTTACAGCATCTTTATGTGCAGTAGGTCCTGCATAAACAATAAGAAAATTTCTAATGCATACTTACGATTTAAAAATAAATTTAAATTAATCATAATCATGGAATGGGGTCTAACCTAAATTTTGTATTGAGGTTGAAATTTTTTACATTTTTTTTTCGTGTTTTATATCGCGTTTTTGTTACGCGATTTTCCTTTTACGTTCTTATTTTACTGTATGGTTGAAGCTTAAAACTTGTTTTATACTTTTTTTATACAAGCAAAAAAATTTTTTTTATATTATCCTACTCTAATTTACATATAATTTCTTTTATTTTCATAAATTATAATTATTTATTATAATTTTCTTAGTACCTAATTGAAAATTTTAAACAATAGCGAAGAATAATACTTTTGTAATTGCTCTTAAACTTCTTGGTTGTTAGATACAAATTATGTACTTTCCCATATGTATGTAGGTATAAAAAAACCATTGGCGTACCATATCTGTTCTTATTTTAAGATTTACGCGACACGCACTGATTTAAATATTATAATAATGACCGGGATATAATTTCCCTTCTTTTGTTTTAAATTTTATAAAGCCAATGTAACTCTAGGGAATGTATTATTGATTTTATCTTTAGATTTACGAATTCTTAAAAGTTATCGAGTGGTTCTTCCCTATAGTTTATGCGAAAAAGAGTTTTTTAACTCCAACCTTTTCAAATCACGATGTCTGCATTATTCTGCGATCTGCTCTATTAAAATTGTCAGTGAATGGCTTTTCAATAAATTAAAAATAGGTCATATTCTACTAAAAATTATCTTCATTCGTCAATAAGGTCGGGGTATTACTCTCTTAGTTTCTACAACTTTTTCTACATACTACATCGATGTTAATTCTAACCACGTTTGTAAAATTACATTTTGTAATGTTAAGACAGAAAACATCTTCCTAACTCTCAACTCGTTGATCGCTCGCATACTTAAATTATTAAGGTTAGAAAATTGTATTGTGTTTCGTCAGGTATACCAACCACAAACATCTTTTTTACAATAACGATTAAGTTTAATAATTACGCTAACAGGCGCTTGTTCATAATTAAAATAGCTACCATTAAAAAGATCGGTTAGTTCATCATTGGATCTACCTAATCGTAGATACATCGAATCCCATCAGCTACTTCCAAATTATTTGTGCTGTGGTTCGGATTCCACGTGAATCTGTAGGTTCTATTATGAACATGCATGTAAAGACTGTAGGTAAAACTGTGGACATATAATTTGTTAGTGTAGGTTTATCCCTAAATAAAATAGTTAATCCGTTGATATCGTGCAAATACAAACTTGAGCACAAAAAAGACCCTTAGAGTAATGTTACTCAAAAATCAACTGATTGCTTATTGTTTATGTCCAAATAGTCACCCACTTTCCGAAAATCTTATAATATATAGCGTATTCTATTTATAAAGTAAAGTTTTTATCAAAAACTCGATAACGCGCCATCTTAATCAGCCAGCACAAGCAATGCTATTAATTTGCTGGTTTAACTTTTGTTGTAAATTCAGCGGTTACGAAGTCAGAAATGGTGCGCACTTAAATTTGAGCTGCCTGTGTAGAGATTTATTTTAAGCTGTTACGGATTAACCTGTTCACAACATTATTATAAATTCATACAAATATTTTTGAAAGAAAATGACTCCAGAATCGTCATGTTTTTAAATTAGAGACAAGTCGAATGGATCGCGCAGTATTTAAATTAGATATATAAATTTACAAAAAATGTAAGTTAGCGCGATCAACTACTAACGTTTCGACTCCGGGTCTAAACGTAAAAATTTGTTGACCGTCTTTAAGAAACTGTTAAACACGGACATTAATGAGCGGCATAAGAAGATAATGGACACAATGAAAGATTGTGAATATCAAATAGAAGAACCGATATTTGAGGAAATGATGAAAATAATGAACAGGATGAAGAATGGGAAAGCACCAGTCAGAGACGGAGTACATCCAGAAATGGTGAAGAACGGAGAAAAAAACTTGCAACAAAAAACGTAGGAACTAATAAAAACAATCTGCAGAGAAGAAGAGGTCCCCGAAGAATGGCAGACAGGAATAATAATCCAGATACACAAAAAGGGTGACATAAACGAGTGTAATATCTGCAGAGTTACAGTATTATCTTCTCTAAATAGGAAAATGAAATTAGTATACTGAAAAGGTCCTAGGAGAACACCCATTGGAATTTAGGGAAGGAAGGTCAACTATTGATGCGACACATATACTGAAACAAGAAAATAGACTTCCAGTGGGCCTTCAATATTGTGAGAAGGGAACAGTTTACAAGAATAGTGAAAGAATTAAAAATCCCAGAAAAACTAATAAAATTGAATGGCATTAGAAAACTCAAGAAGTATAAAGAAAGAGGAACTGAAGAATTTGATATAATCGCAGCAGTAAGACAACGAGATGCGTTGTCAGCACCGTTATTCAATCAAAAAGAAAAACGAATTGCATAGGTGCAATAATTAATAAGGTGTTACAGCTGATAGCTTATTCAGATGATACCGTGATATTATCTAGAACAGAGAAGAAATTGCGAGAAATCTGGAGGAAAATGAACCAATAAGTTACAGAAATAGGGTTAAAGATAAATGAGAAAAATCAAAGTACCTGCAAAACAAAAGAGGAAGCAACAGAAAAACAGCAAAGTGCAGAATAGGGGACTATAATTTTAAAGCGGTTGCTAGCTTCAAGTACCTACCTTGGAGTGACTCTACAGTGTCAACTGCAGGATCAGCAGAGAAGATCAAATAAAAGAAAAGCTGCAGACAGGACAAACAAGAACACACTACAAAGCAGAAACGAACCTAATAAAGCCAACGATTACGTATACAGCCGAGGAATTGTGCATGACATGCAAGGACGAAGAGCAGGGGTGGGCTGGAGCCGGCTTGGTCCGGCTCGCGCGAGCCGGTTGTTAAAATGTTTGAAACTCGGCGAGCCGCTTGTTAAATTACCCCTAAAACCAAAAAATAAGCCAATTTCGATGCCATTCCTTTTATTACATCTTGGATGAACCAGAATCACAGGTTAGCAACAGAAACAATGGTAAGAAAAGGGCACAATAATGATGTTTCTGCAAATGAACAAGGCATATTGACTCTACATTAATTAATTAATTATGCATATTGCGATATCGAGATGCCACGTCAATGGAAGTACGTTAATTAAGTTTCGGTAAAATTTTATTATTAATAAAGCATGTGACTTATCAAAGTAATCAGAAAAACTTCGTCCGATACCAAGAAATTTAATTCAAAGTCAAACGATTTGTAAAAAAGGACATAAAGCAGGTTTGAATAAAATAAATTTAAAATTGTAACTTTTAATAATTGTCTTTGTTAAAAATGTTTAGTTATAGTAAATGAAAGATTGTTAGTAATAAGAAAGGTATTTCAAAAGTTAGAATATTGTTAATTGATTGATTAATGTAAAAATTTATGTTAGCGTTAAATTTAAATAAGTTTGTTAAATCATTACGTGAGTTCGACGTGTCACAAGTTAATGAACTGTGTATGGAAATTTCATGTCCAGCATCTTTATTTATTCAACCACGAAGCACTTAGGAAGAAGTCAATCCAATCTGAAAATATAAAAATTTTACTTATAAAATTTCAACGAGTCACAATTGGCTTAATCCATACCTGTACTGTGAAAATTTCGATAATATTGATTTTTCCGATCAACCAATAAAATGCGTCTACACAAACATCGAGATGGCTATGAATTTCGAGATAGAAAATTAAAAAAAAACAATCGAAGAGGTCCTTGTGTTAGATTTCACACGTAAATGGTGGCGAATTTTAATCGTCCTAATAAAAAGTGATCTTATAGTGAAAATAATTTGTGAAAGTATAAAATACGAGTGTAAAAATCAATAAATTAATTACTTACCTACGTGGAACCAGAAATAAGTTGAAAAACGTAAAGGATTGATAATATTTCAAGAGAATTAAAAATCGACACAAAACGAGGTCAATAAACTGCACGTGTAAACTTTTTCATGGTAATAAACCCATCGAGTGTATTTTTGGTGCGCAATTGTACCATCTCCAGTTCGAGTAACGACAAAATTCCTGAATTTTCTAAGGTAACGTGCACATTCAAATACAATTTTAAAATAACTAAGTGAAATTTTCGGACTCCATACGACACGTGTTTTTCTTTATTTAACGTTCAGAATTTTGATAATTAGAATTAATAATAGAACTTTTTTCATATAACAAAACCTTTATTTACATTTGTGTGCTAAATAAAACCATTATTAATTTTGTAACGAAGGATATTTATTTTGACCTGTTCCTCGCCATAAATTTATTTTACAGTATTGGTCAAGGAACGAACTCACCCTGTACAAGGTAAGACACATGCACTACGAACCAGCTAAGCCGAGGCATATTAATTCCATTAATTTGTATTTACTAAATTTCACATACTTTTCCATTGACGGGGTACATTTACGTACACTCGTACAAACATCAATATTAAAAACGTTTAGATCCGGTGAGGCAGAGGCCTTCACAGCAATTTTGGCTAGCCCAACGTGAGGCATTATTAGTAACAAAAAGGGTACATAGCAATATACATAGTATAGTATGTTAAATTTGGAATTTATTAGTTTTTTTGTGCAATAAATGTTTTGTTTAGTTATTTTGTGCAATAAATGTTTTGTTTTGTTATATATATTATATTATATTTTATAATGTACAAAAATAAATGAAGACAATGTACTCATTTACCGTTTTTTTGCTTCGAAATAATAGCGAGCAGGTTGTTCAAAATTTGGCAGCCCACCCCTGACGAAGAGCGTTTGAGAGATTTCGGGAGAAAAGTAGTACGAGCGATTATAAGACCAAAAATAACAGCAGACAACAAACTGACAGCAAGAAGAATCGACGAGATAGCAAAAGAATTGGAAAATGACGATATTGTAAAGTTTATTAAGGCACAGAAAATACGTTGGTTTTCCCATGTCATGCGAAGAGAAACTAACGAAATAACAAGAGTAGCGATGGAGTGGAAACCAGATAAGGAGAGAAATAGTGGAAGGCCGAGAACGAGATGGTGGGATGTAGTTATGACAAATTTGAACGATTTGAAGATGAAAAACTGGAGATCGAAATGTGTTGATAGAAAAACATGAAGGATCTATGGTTAATAAAGCAAACTCACACAAAAAGTTATAGCCAGAACCGTAACAATGGAGGAATAATCCATCTCGTGAAAATAGATTGTGAAATTTCCTAGGGAGTGGTTATAATCGGTCAGGGATGGAAGTCGATTTCATTCAGAAAATGCTACAATTTTAATGTACTCGTAGAAAAATTTTAAGGTTCTCGATTGAAAAAGATAAGAATAATTATGTAAAAAAAAAGGAAATAAATACCACAGTTTATTTTTAAAATTTTCAAACTTGTTTTTAAATGCACTGCAAAATCAATTATGCAATGAACTATTTTTCAGAATAATTACATTTGCAAAATTTGTAAATGCGAATAATATTATGTTGACAGTTTTGAAACCGCTTGAAGTTTTAAATTTCTAATTAAACTGGAAACCATTTAAAACTACAGCGGAAACCAAAATTAGCTTTTAAAATTTTCTGCTATTTCTTCGTAGGGGGTGTATTTAACTTAGCGAAAAATTTGGTCGCCCATAGCGCCCTTATTTAAGATCGATTGAAATTTTCTAGCGACAAAGAAATTGTTAGTTAAAAGTTATGTGGTAACTTCTTTTTCAGAAAGATAATTAGACGAAAATATGCTAAGTAAGCAGTGAGTGCAATATGAGTTAAATATTGTTGCAAAAATTTGGTTTTTCGGTTTAGTAAATTTTATTCCTAACCGATACAATAATAAATATTTATTTTGTATGATAATAATAAATTAATTTATATAAATTAATAATAATAAAATAAACCATTATTATATAAATAAACCTGGTTGTGAATTTTAATTTTGCTGCATTATGAAAAGCTACTTTTCATGTAAAACATCCATGAAATATAATAACAATGTAAATACATTATTAGAATTTTTTTAATAACATAAACATAATTTCAAAACTTTCACAGATCTCGTTTATTGTACATTTGTGTTATATATTAAATAGAAGTATGTGATGTTGTATTTCAACTTCATATTTAATTTTGGAGATTTGGAATTTTGGAATAAATTTGCTAATAAAAATATCCAACAAGTTGTGTGATACTACATAATATGTCTGAAATGTATTATTATGGATTGTTTAAGAGCAGTTATTAATTATTTATTTACAGAAGTGAAAATAAATTTTCGAAAATACCTAGATAAATCTTGTAAAACTAAAACACTAAAACAATTAATTATTTATACATCCACATAGTAGTTATTTAATAACATTTTATACGTAAAATTTGCCAACATAAATTGCTTGGAAAAATCACCTGATACAAAGTAATAAATTTGGAAGATTTGTTTTACGCTTTTTGTGTAAGCAAAAGCGGGAAGACGTTATGTACTGGGGCGTGGCGATTTTCTAGAACTACGTGTTGATTTATCAGAGGTGTTTTGGAAATTCAACCAAGCACTTATAAAAGTATTCGAAGAATGTTCTCCCTATTTTAATCCATTTCAAGTCGGTAAAATGGGTGCTAAAGTAAAGCGAGCAGAGATTCTCATAAAAGAACCCATTCTTATTAACAAAACATAAATCTCAATCAATGCAAGGAAAAAAGTTTGGCCTGGTACATTTTTTACAATAATTTCAATTTTTAATTTATTGTGTTTCTCGAATGTTTTGTCAATAAAAACACGCAAGTTTACATTGTTTTGTACTGAATTTTCAAGCGTCATGTTGAAATTCTGTGCAAAATAAGTGTTTTTTTCAGGTCGTTGATTTTTTCGGATGGAACGTATAATCTTACATTCTCTATACAAAACAAATTGAAACTGTCGGTCAAACATTTCAAATGCCGTATTTTTAAACCTTGTAAAATAAAACTAAATCAAAATTAATTCAACCACGATACAAAAAGTTAGTTTAATTTTTTTATGCATTTGTTTTAACAATTCGAAATGCACAGAAGAGCTAAGCTTTTGTTGAGTAAATCAAATGAAATTACTTAAATCGTTAATATTTTAATTACAACTGCATACTTTTATGGGTTTTACAGGTATTATTTTATGAAATATTAAAATCTGTATGTACACCAATGGCATATTAGAAATTTTCATAAACATATCAGTACGAATATGATAATAGCCGAGATTTCAGATCGAATTGCCACCGTAGTGGCTCCCACCCACCTTTTGGTATTGGGTTCCAAAGTCTCCAGATATTTATCAGCACTTTTCACAGTCAAGAGAACCCATCCTCCACCACTTGACCATCACCTTTACAAGCGACGGGCGTGAGGGGGGGGGGCTTAAGGGAACTACCATATGGCCCCAATCCCCTCCTCCTTCAATCTAGGTATTTTCCGAATATGATCATCCTTGCTTGTTCCGACTTTATATTTCAACTAATTTGCCCATTCCAACGCTTTTTTGGCCGTCCCACGTTTCTTCTGCCCGCGGGCATGTTGTCTATTATTTCGTTGGATATACGACTGTTGTCCATTCTCTGGATGTGCTAAATTCATTTTTCCCTATAGGCCACAATGAGTTCGTTCAAATTTCCGATTTGCAGTTCTTGTCATATTTCGATATTTCTCATATGGTCACATAATGTATAACCCGCTGCAAATCTTAGGTATATCATTTCAACCGTTTCTATTGGTTTCTTCTGATCTTGAGTCGTAACCCAATTTTCACAGCCACAGAGTTGGAATTGCCATAATTTTAGAGAATCGCAGCAGAGTTTCAGCAGTATCTGTTGGAATCTGCTCAATTTTGTTTCGATATCTATAATATTGTCCCGATGTGATGTCTTGCATCCAAGATAGCCGAAGTTCTTCACCTGTTTAATGGATCTATTATTTAATACAATTTTAACTCTTAGATGGTCGCACCTTCGACTTCTTTTCTGAGGTACTCAGATTATACATTTTTGCGACATTGTTAAGTGTGTATATTGCCCTTTGAAGGTCATCCTGTGTTTCCGCAAGATGTTTGGTTATCCTCAAACAGTAGTGTGTCCAATGTCATGTCTGGAACTTTGAAGTGCGTTGTCACTTCCTGCTGCAATTCTTGAATGATGTCGTCGATGTATATGTTAAAAAGCTTCGGGGACATTGGACAACCCTGTTTCACACCTTGGTTAAATTCAATGATGATTTGTTTTTGTGATGATATGTCCTCAATAACTATTTTGGCTTCTGTATATAAACTTTGCGCGACCTGGACGATATGCTGTGGAAATCCTCTATTGACCATTGTCTGCCAGAGCCTGTTTCTATTCACCTTATCGAACGCCTTTTCGTAGTCGATGAAAGCAATGTTCGTGGGTAGGTCGAACCCTCTTAGATTTTCGATTAGCTATGTGGTTGCAATGATCCAACCGTTACATGGCCTGCCCCTACGAAATCCGCTTTGAGGATTCTGATAGAATTACTCTGAAATTGTGTTTATTCTATGCGTGAAAATTCTCGAGTAGATCTTATAGCTCGCATTTAAAAGGGCCCTCCATGACGATCATTCACAGTATTGGTATTGAATATGGAAGTATTGAATATGTAGTTCTGATTCTTCTTCTTCTTCAAGTGCCGTCCCCGCTACGGAGTTTGGCAATCATCATTGCTATTTTTATCTTTGAAACGGCTGTTCTGAACAATTGGGTAGATGTACATTTATACCATTCTCTCAGATTTCGCAGCCAAGATGTCCCCGTCGTAATTAACATACGTTTTGCTAAGAACTGATATATGATGTAATATAAATTACTCGAGCATTTTAACTTGAATAATCTATGCATGATCCGTTTTCCGTTTATGCATTTTCCATTCTCTCCGTTTTCCTTGAGTTCTGATTAAAGCGGTCCAAGTTCGCTATCGCACTAATCGTGCTACAACCCTCACGAAAGTCGTAGTGTTGTCGAGAGAGATGGCCTTCTTTTTCAAGGAAAAACGTTAACCTCGATGTAATAATGTAATAATCCAGAAATTTTCCCGCCCTGTTCAGGATCGTTTAAGGTCCAACCCCGGCCCCCGCTTTATCGATCAACACTAATCGACCTCTTATCCACGTCGTAGGGAAGAATGTTTTACCATCTTAATCGGTCATCCATCTTCTCCTGCCACATTATTTAACTTGGTTTACTTACTATGGTTCTAAACTCTACGGCTGTTAATTCTAAGTGTACGGATTCTGTGGAGACTCTACATATTAAGTGTTTACCGAATTTCTGCATGGAGATTTGTGCCTTCCGCAACATCGTCGTCCAGGAAATACTGTTTAAAACGTTTTAGCTAAGTTTCAAAGTAGTAACTGTGTAAGTAACTGTTGCCACTCCGTCACTATCAACCACTGTGGACATTATCTCTTTCGTATGTGGGCGGAATAGCTCCCAGTCGGCCGTTCCATAGTCATATTATGTGACATGATTTAAGGATTCCCTAATTATTGACCTATGACTACAATTTTCTAAAAATTGTATTTCCTAAATACCTCAAATTTGCTCCACTTCCCCAACCAATTGGGCTTAAGAGCGCGCTGCGGAAAGAGAGAGAGGGAATGATTCTGAAAGAAACCTCTAATCTTTTGTACAAATTTAAAAAACTAAACGTCGTATCAATGTAATTCGTTTTTTATATTAATAAGAAAAGACTATTGAAGGCAATAACCAATTTTGAGCGCTTTAAATCAGAAGTAAATAGGTTAATTTAATTTATGAAAAAGGACAATTTTGAATTTTTATGACAACCGATCTTAATGAAACTTCGTTATTGCCTTCTGCAGATCATTATAAGGACAAAACCTGATTTTTAAGCGATTTCATCATCAATTATAGAAAACTTGTACAAAACTTGTAAATCAAAAAGTGCCCTTAGTGGAGTTTAAAATATATAAAATCAATTTAATGCACAAAGGGTTCAAGGGTTCCCTTAGATATGGCGCAAATAATTTTTTTAAATTTTTTAAATCTCTACAAAAGATTAGAGGCTTCTTTCAACATCATATCTACTGCTTCCCTCTCTCTATTTCTGCAGCGCGCTCTTAAGCAAGTTTTAAACACTTATAAATGTTTGCCCGCTAGCAGTTAAGCTCAGAGACGGTGCGCGAAGGTGTAAAGTTCCGAATAGGACCTGAAATTAACATTTTGAAAAAGATATTCAATGCACACAAAAAGTTGTACACAACATACTTTCAGTATCAAGAGAAATACAATCAAACACAAGCTCGTCTTGAGCTTCTACTAACCCTTTAAGTTATTTCCGGCTCTATCAATAGTTTACACCTATTAATCTAAATATCTACGGTTCACTCGTGTGATAATTCTGCGACTATATTCTTACAAATCATTAGTTGATAGTTTGCTATAATAAACATGGTCTTCATAAGACAATTACACAACAAAATGAACTACCGAAACGTTTATTGTACATTCACTAAGAAAGAGCGACGAGCTAGAAGTAATTGCTAGAATTTGTCCAACAATTAATTGTAAAACACAGTGGGAAATGTTTCACTAGAAATTGCAACAATAATGTTTAAGTTAGTGTTCTATTATAACGAAGATTTTAAATTAAATGAGTGAATTTCAAAATGATAAAATTTGAAAATTAACGAATCAAATCACCTAAATATATTAAAGCAGATTAAATTTAACAATATAATTTATACAACTTCTGCTTTCGATAAGTTTTGTTGCTTTTAATAAACATTATTAATTATAACTTGGAGCAAGTACAAGTATATGGTTTCAGGATACGGTAACCATACTATAAGGAAGTTAGGAAGGAACTATACTATAAAGCATACTCGGTCTGCGATATTTAGATGCAGCTATTAAACGTGAGCGAGGAAACGCAGCGATTGGTGCAGACCCAATTCGGAGGTTATTATATAGAGTATAAATCCTTCACCACAATCCGTACAACCTCGACAGAGTTTGGCAAAAGTATTAAATGTAAGCTGCAATGATCACTATGGTCTCCTTCCACTTTTAGTGATACAGAGCCAGTTGTAAGCTCTCAAGAGTCTTTTTCTATACCTCTGGGGTTTTTCTTCAATATTTGATACTTAAAGAAGACTTCAAAATGTTCTTGTTCTTGTAGGTCAGTGATGGGTAAGCTTTGTATCAGAATGACCATTTTATTAATTTTTTAATTATAGATCTATGTAGCTGGGCTAGATAGATTTATTTGTTCAGTGCTCAAATGATGATATTTTCGGCACTCCGCTAAACCCACATCAAAAAGGATCTCTAACTTTATTTATATCTTCTTCTTCCATTTTTCTAAACTTTTTATTCTTTTGCATTACTTTTTGAGAGATTATCACTTTTGTTCTGTATGACAATTTTCTTTAGTAATGAAACCTTCATTAAAATTTCAACACTTTTATTACCTCAAACAATTCTAGCACTTTACCTTTGCATTGTCTCCGCTTCGGAGATACTTTATCAAAACTATATTCTCGCTTATTCCGCACTTGAATTGTCAACAACTGTGGGTTATCATTATATTCTGAGGTGGTAATGATTTCAACGTATTTTGACATTTTCTAGTTTATTTTTACATCCATTCTGCAGGTCGTATCATCAATACGAAGTACACCTAAATATTAATACGTCTAAGCTTGAAGTTACTTTCAACAAAATATAGTGTAAAGGATAACTGGGTAGTACTGGTAGGGCTATAGAATAGAAAAAGGTAGTTCTATTCCTGGTCGCGCCAGATTTACTGCTGTGATCTATAAACTCTACATCGATTTAAGGGTTATAGGTAAAGCAACAGAAAATCACCCCATTTCATTACATACTCTCAGCGGCCGCCAATCTTTTTTATGACTTCATTTATAGTAGGTTCGTGACTTTTTTCAATAAGAGGGCATACAACTTGAAGAAAAAGGAAAAATATAAATTTACCCTATTTCTATTTTCTTAATTACTTAATTAAAATTATTACTTTTATAATTATTGTTATTTTCGGTTCTGGATGTGAGAACAAGTGCCCTGGTGCCTTGTAGGACAAGCCGCCGCTTTTAATAAACATTAGCTTAAGCTTGTAGCTCCCTCTTGCTCCTCTTAAGGCTACAGCTCCGGCAGCCTAAAAGAATTAGCGGGGCGTGGCGTGGGTAAGGAATCTAAGGAATCATAAAACTAAAAAACCAATAAAGTTTGGAAGCCAACAGTTTTATTATTTAGGTCAAAAAACGGAAAAGGTAGGATAAACGTGCTACACTAGCAAAAGCCTAACCTTTAATAAAACTAAAATTTGTGGAAATTTACAATATATGTCCCGATGCTCGGGTTTTCAAAACACTTTTCGGCTTACGCTAGCGCTTATTTTTTCTTTTTGATAAAAAAAAACTCATTTAAGATTCAGGACTCTGTGGGTTCACTCGATGTACTATATCCACAACTATAGAGTTCCTTACTTGACTTTTCAATAAACAATCTATATCATAAAAATCATCCAGACGTTCCCAAAACTGAACCTCGAAGCCTTAAAAAAATTCAAAGGGCTAAATGAATGACGAGTGCGAAAGTGGAAATCATACATACTTTCCTCTGCAGAAGGAAAGCTTCGTTTCGTTTAAACAATTTTCAGCCACCCAATCGAATTTTTTGGGAGAAAACGATACAAAATCTTAACTTATCAGGCTATATCTTGCAAGTCTACTTTTCACAACTTGTACCGGGTGCTTCGAAATAGGTTGCTACACCCTGTAGCTCCCTATTGAGGTAACATTTAAGATATAATTGTAATATTTAAAATACATCTTCGTATATCTTTTTTATCATACTTAATACCGCAGTGTATGAAGGGGGTACCACTGAAGAAAATGTGCACACCAAAATTACAATTACCTACAAAAAATTCCAGGCAATTGCAGAATTGTAAACAATTTCAGGGCCAACAACAAACCATTTTCAACAATAAGTTCTTCCTGCTTCTTTATCTGCTAAAAATATGCTTCCATTTTTTTTCCTGTTTCCCCATTGGGTTAAACCACCCAACGTGGGAGTATATTCTGCTATTGGATACAGACATAAACTTAAAACTAATTAATTGACATGTAATTAATGTAATATAAACGCAAACTTATAACTAGGGAAAAATGGAAACACTTATTTGGTAGAACTATTAAAACTAAAAATTGATAAAACATGGTAATCAGAACAAATTAAACAAACACATATTAAGGCAAGAGATTGACTGTCCCTGCCCTGTATGTGTTTAGTGTGTGTTGGTGTTTAAATCTGTAGAGATGAGTCAAGGTGTGAGCCATGGCCAGAACGAGAGAATGATAGATTAGAAAAACAAATATTCATTTCGGCCCTTCAATATTCGATGTTGGTATGAGCTCAAGCTCAGGGTGGAGTATTAAAATCTTTAAGCTCCATTAACTATAACGGGAAATATCGAGCGCGCTATTTTTACCCCAAAAATTGAAACTGGTGGAGTTATCAATGACAATCTACATGGCAAAATTTTAGGTGCTAATTTTTTGAGCTCTATAACGGTACGAGACTTCAAATGCGGCCCTTACATAAATACATTTAGGAGGCTGTGCTGAATGAGAGCCTCTCTTATTATACCATGCTTACCGTTGATGTAACCATCCGTTTCAGTTCAAGCGTCTTCAGTTTCCCATTAAACCATGCTTTGTGATAACTTCCAATGAAGCTCAAAGACTGTCGCTCAAGTTTGCTGGTGTCGATGGTTTTATGTTACCTGCTTGAGAGTTAGTAACAAAGATCATTTGTTTTTACTCTATCCTACAGAGAAAACTCTAAATTTTGGTCGCCCCTAAATACTAAGTAGCAGGGGAAGCGGTCAGTAAGCCGCCTGACTTGCTGGTTATATATTATTATAAACTAAAAAGTTTACGGTGGGCATAATTTATTGACAGATAGGTAGTTATTAATTTGATCTAAAATATTGTTAATAAACCAACATCGTACAATAAAAATACATCCAACAAGTTGCTACCAAACCCAGACAAGATACCATAGCAGAAATTTAAAGTCAACAGGAGAATTGAACGTAAAAATAAGAGCTCCTCAAAATATCTCTGCACAACACTGGATACGTCATTAATTTGAAACGATCACGCATCCAATGTAATGCAATCCTTGCGAAGAACTTCATATGCTATTAGATGAATAAAGTAAACAGCAGGAGGTGAAGCAGCAAAGGCGGTATACTTTTCTATATGCCATGTTAGAATGGTATAAGGTCTCATAGTATGAGGAAACGCTGCACAGCTAAAGAAAGTTTTGAACTGCCCTATAAAATTGTTCAACTGATTATCTGAAGACATGAAGAATCTTTCACCGACCAAATTTAAGTGGAAAATGTAAGCCTTGATGATCAAAAAGGCCTTATGCAATGTCGAAGAGTTTCTCACATAATTCAGGACAAAACATTTTCCAGCGTTGAAATAAAAACCAGCATCTGCTGACCTCCACCCTTTTCACACGTGGATAATTTTGTACTAATTGTTCACAATTTTAATATTATAATAATTAATGGTGTAATAAAAATTATTATTATTACAAGGTAGAAACAGAATGGGAGCAAACTCTTATACTCGTATACCCAATTGACTTAATAAAACGCAGGTTGGGGTAAAGCCCTATTTATAAAGATAAAAACAAAAAATCGGGAAACTGAAGAACAATTTTATAACAGGAATGAACGAGAATTCAGAATGCATCGTAAGGCAGGGGGTGCTATTTAAAATTTCAAAGTAGCGGTAGCTGGTGGGAGGGGGTTAAACTCGTTGAGTGTGGAAACTGTGTGGCAAGCATAGAGGACCTACAGCTTAACGTGGACTCTAAACCACGGGAATAGACGATTCTTATAACATCCACTCCTTCAGGGAAGTTTTTTTTAGCCATACCTATATATAATATTTCCTACAGTCAGCAGAAGACAAACATTTGGTGTGTGAAAAATCCTTCTATACATAACACCTCACAGGATTTGAACCCGTAAATCAATTATTGATCCTATTCACATGTTATTAGAGAATATATTTATTCATAAAGTAACGGGCTACAAAATCGCTTTTTATATATTTTAAATATGCGATTATTGGCTAAACGACATTTGTATTCCATATTCCGCCAATTATTTACAATCGTAAATTATTATGGAGATGCTCAAATTACATTTTATACTTATGTTAAAACGAGTAAATAATTCTTTAAAATAATAATTTTCAATATACGTAGCTTTTTAAAATTTTCACGTTCGTGTGAATTAAATCAATACTTAAATTTTGGAATTGCTGGAATATTTTTTAAACTATAGTTTTCCATTTAAAATTATAGACGATTGTAATATAAAAAATTTTATTGTTTATTATTGCTTGTACCTTCTTGTTTCTGCAAGGAGGGCTAAAATCGCAAAAAAATGACATTGATACTAGTGAAAATTCATTAAATACTTAATATTTCCTTTGGGCCTTTCAAATTTTTGATCCCACCTCTAGGTGCAAAATTTTTTAATATATCAAACTAATTATGGTAAAACTTAAAAATTACAAAGTAAAAACCAAGTTTTTCCATTTAAAAGCTTTATAAAAATGAAATCAAATGTAGGTAGAAACTAATTTTTACTTCAGAATTACTTGCCTCAAAAGTTTCGTTTGAAAACTTAAGCCTTGATTATCAGATTATCAGATAATCAAGATTATAGAAGTATTTGAAAAACATAATACAGTAGAACTCCAATTATCCGAATCAATTGGGACCGAACCCCATTCGGATAATCAAAAATTCGGATAATTGGATTTTTCCGAAAAAAGGGTACTGTATGGATTTTTAATTTCTTTTAAATGAAAAGGCAACACTTTTACATGTTTTATAGTATGTATTGTAAATGACGTAAATGACAGCACAGCAGTGGCTTGGTGTGATCGCTGGTTGAGTTACAGCACGGAAATTGTGGGTTAGAATTGCGGACTTGACTGAATTTCTTAGCTTGACCTTACGGTGAACATCAACACTGTGGATAAATTAGTTGAAAGTAAAAGAGAAACAAGAGAATTGATCCACCTCAATAAATGGATCGTAAAGACTTTGCCGAAAAGCAGAGTAGCAATATTCCGAATGGAATGGTAAAGCTTGATAATAATAATTGTAAATGAAAGGCATTGCTTGCTGAACATTTCGGTCAAAGTAAGCTGTTTGACTGTCCGTTTTCGGGCAGCCAAGTCGTGCATCCGCTTGACAGTGCGAAGTTGCATGTGGTAACACTTGGGCTGACGCAAAATCATTATTTTGCGAATCGCAGTACGTTTCCGTTTTAAATTTTTTTTCTGAAAGCGATTCGGATAATCAGCGATTCGTATAGTCGGAGTTCGGATAATTGGGGTTCTACTGTATTTTGAAATCGAATTTAAAAACTAAACGTCATAAAATTACTAAAAATTAGGATGGGACCGTGACCCCCCCCCCCTCTGTTATGACCTGGATTTGATGGCTTCTATTTTCTTTCACCATCAAAGGTACTAAAGAAAATTTTTATACGTTTGAAATCACTTTTAGAAAGGTTTTAAGTAACTTGAAGAACTTGTTTTCGCGTATTTTTTGATTACGCACGTCAATCTACTGTGAAATCTACAGATTTTTACACTTCATGATGATGATAGCAGAGTGTTTTTAAAATGTTTCTACATTTTCATCTCCATAACCCTCTTCCCTTTCATTAGTGCATAGGTATTAGATATTCTATTAATCCGGTTATTGCCTATACATCTACTCAAAATTATGTTATTGATTGTACTATCTATTCCCGAAAGAGGAAGAAATCCCAAAATTTCAAAAACTTAAGCAACGTTTACAAATAATTCTAGAAAATTAAAAAATTTCCACGATATTTAGAAAACCATTGCAAACAACCTCAAAATTTGCACAGTTGCAAAAACTGCAGACAATAATTGTAAAACAATTGTAGACATTTGCACAATTTTATACACTAAATTTCCAGAGTGATAAACTATACCGAATTATATATTATTATAAAAAAAATTATGAAAAATGTTTTCAGACGACGTAATTATTTCAAATACTTATTTATTATTAAATTTCGAAAATGCATGTATGTTTTTAAATATTTTGGATATTTCATTTACTTTATGGTATATGTACCTACCATATGAAAGTACCTTATATTCCCTCATTGAGGGCTTTGTCAAGTCTGCCTGAAAGTTTAACTAAAAGGGGATTACGAAAATTTCAGTATCACGATTAAATAATTAGTAAGTGATTCTTGATTGAGGTAAAAGTCACTCAAAATGAAGTCAAAGCGTAATACTTATAAACGATTTGGTAAATCTTAATACTCGTATGTATAGTTATAATCTGGTAACCTGGAATAATCAGTCATCCACTCAGCGTTAAAATGCCTATGACGCAAATTGTAGGTTAGACGATTGTAACTATAATATTATAATATATTATTTATAATATAATATACCTACATATTATTTTATATTATGTATTTTAGGGTAAAGGTGAAAGTTAGAAACTGCTGCTACTTAATTAAGAGCTTTAATACAGAAATCTCAATGGAATTTATTTGTAATAGTAAAATTCTACCTCTTGTTGGTTAAAATATTTGAGTTAAATTAACCGAATATATTGAATTGCATGCTACACAAATACTTTAAATAAATTTCAAATACATACAACCAAAGCAGCTTTATTCAAAAGTTGAAATAAACACTTTATTACTGAATTAAATAAGCGACCAATGTTTGTCCATTGGACATACCTCATGCATATTGATGCTGGAGAATTACAATGAGAGGATTTCTAACTTTACATGCGGCAGATATTACAAACTTGTTTGCGTTCACCCCTAGTAATCTTCAAGATTAACATAAATTTTGCACTTTATAAAATTTATGCTTTTTTAATACAATAGAAACAAAAGTTACATTCTAGACTCAAATTTATATACCTAGGTACCACTTTTATTTTATATAAAATTAATTTTAACTGCTTAATCTTTCGTTATCCTGCTGCATCGGCGTTTTTCAGCTTTGTCCATATTAAGGTTAACTTTAACTCAGACTTGAATTTACATATTTTAATGAAGGGTAGTAATACAAAATTTTTGAAATTAAAATATTATTTGAATAATTCATTACATAAACATCTACCTAAGTAGTTTTTAAGATAAAAATTACAACAATGCAACAGGTACCCTTATAGGAAATATTTCTCAATGAATATTAATCTTTACGTTCACAACTTTCTTTTACTTTTATTTTTCTAATTAATTTTTTTTAGAAAATCGCAAATTTATTAGAACCATCAAACACTGCCAATCAATTAGCATAATTAAAAATTATTGCAAAAAGAGCATACTAGATCACACAATTTCAATGCCACTCCAATAATTAAGATCGAAACTAAAACCTCTAATTAAATACAAGCACTAGGACAGTTAGAAAAAAAATTTAATTACCATTTAATATTGTAGTTAAATGAGTTTTAGATGTGTTCTACTTCACTCAAACGGTGAAATTAAAGTGAAATTATTTTGTCGTGCCGTGTAATGGAAGTTTTACATTGTCATGTGTACGAGATTCGCTATAAAAGTATCTGGCGGATTTAGAATATTCAGACTCCAAGTGTATCATGTACAAGTTTGTGGTTTTCCACTTGTTAGTTAGCCTTTTGAGCATAGTAATTGTTACCAAGTGTTACGATTTTCATGATTCGGATTACAGTAAGTCGCTCTTTTATGTTTTAATTTACAAGAATAAATTTAACTTTAAATTTTTTTTTGCATTTATTCGGTCTACTAACTTGAAACAATTAATTTATTTTACGTTAAACGTTTTAGATCAAATTTTATCGGAAAATTTGGACGACTTAAAATATTCTTTAGAGTCCTTGGAGGATAGTGACCATTATAGAGTTCGACGAGATCGCGGCGGTCATGGAAATCGCAAATGTCGTAACAAACGCTTTAAAGGATGCTGTAAGACGGACTTTATGGAAAATTTTCCTAGTTTAGAAAAAGAAGAGAAAAAGGAGTGCTATCAACAAGTCTACTCGAAAAATAACCATAGCAGAGCAGCCGAACATAACGATCCTTTTCGTTGCGGAAGAGTGGAAGGACGTAAGAAAGATATGACTGTAATTAGTAATTAATCTGTTTTGTAATTTCAAAATTAACGAAATCTTTTTAGTGCTTCGTTCAGTGCTTAGCAAAGAAAAAGGATTTGGTAAGTAATTTTTATTAAATTCTTTTGCAAAGGTTTCTTTTATAATAATGACTGTCCTAGAAAAACCGGACCACTTTGTATTTTATATTAAATGAAGACTGGTTAATTTTTTTTTTAAACTATTTTTATTTACTATTTATAACATCATTGTATAGGTAAAAAAATTTAAATAATATTTTTTATGACGGGTCACAAAATTTTCGCACCTTTAACTTACTTCCTTTCTAAGGATTTGAACACCAGCTTTTTATTAGTGTATAGAAAGCTTTTTTGTATTGTTTTTTTAATACTATTATAAATGTCCGTGGTTGTACTTTTGGTTTTCATAGTTTTTTGTTTAACTTTTGTTGAGTATAAAATCAAAAGCATTTCTTACTGTAATATCAGATGACCAAATCAGGCCAGAACAAAGCTGGGGTGTCCTGAGATGTCATAAAAGACAGCAAAATATTTTTGGGGCGTTTTGTTAAATAAATGTTGCCATTTATGAATCCATTAATTTGAACCGCATTGTTATGAAGTCACCATTTTTTAAATCACAAGTAAAATGATTTGCCAAATTAGGTAATTTTTGAGAATCTATGTTTTAGACCCATCTTCTAACTTCCGCAGCACAAGACTAAATAATTTTCTAATTATATTTGCAACATTTGCGGATTTTCAATGTGTTTCAATTTGCATTTCAAATCTTTTAGAACTAAACATTCAAATATAAATAACATACTTTACTCTTGGCACCTTAGTACTAAAATTTCAAAGGCTGTCATAAAAATTCCACTTAAACCAAGCAACTGAAAGTGGCCCGTTTTTTTCTGGGGCAGTCTTTAATTAAATTTAAAATTTTTGCGAGGTTATTTTGAATTAACAAATTAATAAAATTACACTCTTGTATTTTTTATTGTTATTTGTGACGCGATCTTCATCGGACACACTTATTAAATTAGAAAAATAAATGGTAACTCAAAACAATGCAAAAGATTAACGAAATTATTGTACTATACGTGAAATTCAAATATTAAAAGAAACGTTAAATTTAAAAAGACTTTTATTGCATTGTTTATTTACTATATCATAATTTTCTAATTTACTAATTGTATCCAATGAAGATCGTTTGTGATTGAAACGCGCCAAAAAAATACGAGAAGAGTGGAATTTTATTAATTTTCTTTTATAACTGCGCGAGATGAAGAAGAAGAAACCGTGCTAACCGTTTAGCGATTGGGTACTTAAAAACCCATCACGAAACTGATATCATAAGTTACGCTTTGTGGAATCCACGTATTATAACAATAAACATAAACAGGAAGTGCCTAATGCTTTTTCTGTTCAAGGTAAAACTCGTATCAGATAACCTTTCGTCTACTGATTTTAAAATAATGCAAAACTAATTTATTGTCATATTTAATCCTTTAATAATTTAAATGTTTCAACAGGTTGACACTGAAGGCACATTGAAGGATTCTGAAATGAGAAAATATGTGGAAGAAAATTTAAATGAAACTTGGTTAGCTCCACATTTAGACGAAATAATACCAAAATGCCTTAATGAAGCCCGTGATGGCACGTCCAAAAACGGTAGAGAGTTCTGTAATCCTGCTGCTATTAAGAGTACTTACTGTCTATTCAGGGAAATACAGCTGAATTGTCCTGAAGATCAAATCAAAGACAAGAAAGCCTGTTCTAAATTCATAGATAAAATAAAAACACGAGAACAACAAAATAGCACAGAAACAATGGAGGAATCGGATGAACAATAAATTACGATTTTAAAAATTTGTGCTACCAAAGATTTTATCCACTGTTTTATTTATTGTATTGTTAATTATTGCGCTGAAAAGCTGTAAAAATAAAAATAAAAATTTTCACGATTTTTTCAATACTTGGAAAGGTTGTAAAGTGGAAACATAAACGTATTTGTTACTTGAATAGTACGTAAATAAGCCTAGTTAAGGAGGTATAAAAAGAAAAAATAATTCATTTTTATTCTGTACTTTAAAAAACCTGTAAAGTGCTAAACCGTGGCTGAACGGAAATTAAATTACTTCCTATTTCAGAAAATTTCTTGTTCTGCTGCATAAATAACTAAAACGTTCAGTCTCAGATGTTGAATGCATAGTTATTATTGTAGCTTGTGGACTATAAATTACTTTAAGTAGCTATTTCATGACTAGTTTCCACTTTTATTGATAATGGTATCATTGCAAAACGTAAAACCAACACCGTGATATAAATTTTTATAACATTATTACATTTTAATTTAAATGTTAATTCAAAATTGAATTACGCTGCATGAAAATTTACGACTCGCTATAAAATAAAATATTTCATGTTAATAAAAATTCTCTACACACCTGACAATATATTTTTTAAAAATTCTATTTCACTGAAAAGAACCAATGAAAACTATGGTATGTCATGAAGAACGCCAAATGTATGCAATCGAAACACGTCATTGATCTGATATGTAACTGAGATTACTCTCTGAACTCACGAGACTTATATTATGTGTTTTGAATTTGACCAATACCATTCGTTTATTCATACAAATCAATGCATTTTGATCAAATTTTACGATCTAACTTGAATGTGAACATGATAGTTTGGGAACACATGCTTACCATATGGATTTCGTGAAAATGCATTACTTGAAGTAAAGCTTAAATTTGTGATGGCAAATTCCGTGCAAAATTTTCTCGGGTATTAGAATATACTCTTAATTAAATAAGTAAACAAAAAGTTAATTAATTTTACTTTTTTTGAACGTATTTAATTTATAAGGCGACCAACATCAAAACCACATTACGTAAATTAAATATATAAATTTCATTGTAAAACACGAAACCAAGTTTAATTTATCTTTTGACGTTGTAGTGACCTGGTTAAAGACCGGAAGGAAGGTGGACATTTACCAAGTTTAAATCGGGATTTAAATACACATCAAACGGTGCTGTTTTTTTATTACACTTTATATTTATTTTCCAACAGAAACCAATGCTCAAGTGCTTTAATTAAAAATTAAACTGTAACATTGTGACAAATTTTAAGAATTATTGTATTATAAATGTAACTCTTTTACCATTACGAATTTTCACTAAACTAGAGGATATATTGAATAAAATGCTTGTTTCGCAGCAGGACGTTCTTAAAAAATATAGGGATGATACCATTTTTTTTTGGTGTATTCTGATATGGAAGTGGTTGTAAATGGAAATTCGGTCTTTCTTATCAAGCGGAGACATCAAAATATTGGATGAAACCCAAATTGGGTTGATAATAACTCTTTTCTTTTTAATACATCGTTGATTCAAAAGTTGTTAAAGAAAATGAATATTAGCTAAATTAAAAGCTCATAAAGTAACCTCAAAACTTTGATGTCCAAAATGAAATTAGAATAATAATAAATTATTCTTAATTCCTCAAGTATACCGTATCCAGTGCTTTTAAGGACGAAATCAATTTATTGATATAATGATCTAAATCTAAATAATCAAATCTAAAAGATTTCGACTAATTGTTAATAAAATAATGTACATGTACATAAAAGTACAAGTATTAAATGGATCATTCTTTCACATGCGTCAAACCAATGCTTAAGCACAAAACGATGGATAGGATAACGTCGTCAGCATAGGGTACATATAAAAACATGGATAATGTTAGTCTTTCATCGTTTCGGTGTTACGGCAAATAATTTACAAGCATCAGATAAACACGAACATTAGACTTCAATGTTGAGTTAATTTGCACCACTAAAAGCATTGTGATTTTTCCAATTCTCATATATGATAATTTGTTTTCTTTTCTTTGAAAAAAAAGAACATTTTTATTTCGTCATGCATGAAGTATTATTTTCGAGGATAGCATCGATTACTTAATAACGATGCAATCGCTCTAGTTCAAATTTGGCCAGATTATGTCAATTTTTATTGCAATTAACTGAAAAGCTTTTGGCTGTATTGGGTACGAGTAGCTCTCCTTAGTGGATCGTAAAAAATATTTTGCTCATCACATTTCACTATTATCATCAGCAATTGGCAAAATTCTTTTACAACGTTATGTAGGATGACGAGAAAATACACCACTTGATTCAAAAAAATTCAAAAATAATTCATGAGATTTCGTAAAATGTAAGCTTGATGAATTTATATTCATTTAGACGTTTATTTCAATGGAATAAATAGAAGTAAAAGGCGAAATTGAAGTACACTCAAAGAAAATCGTAAAAGAAAAACCATGCACAGTTAGTTCAGTCATAAAGGTACTTTTATAAGGAATTAACCTGGAAATACAATTTTCAAATCCTTTAGTTTGGCCTCGCAAGAGGGCACCAAAGCTTTCGACATCAGGTTCGGACCGGAATAAAGGTAAATTCGCCGAGGAAGGTCTTAAAACTCACAAAGCATGGAAGTGCCGTTTCTTATATTCCTATTTCTTCTTCTATTTCCTATTTCTTACTTGGTCTCTCCAATCTGAAACCAGTAGTCGTTAAATGTCTTCGTTAACATCCCCTTTCCATGCAAGTATGGATCTTTCTCTTTATCCTCTACCGTCAATTTGACTTTTCCACGCCTTGGATGTCACTTCCTCCTCACCCATTTTTGTCACATGCCCCAGTCATCTCAATCTTTGTGCTCTAACCACCCCCACTATACAGGGTTCACCATACAGCTTTCTTAACTTTTCACTTTTTCGTCTTCTTCATGCCTGCGCCACTTGTAATCACATCAAAGATCATTCTCAACACCGTCCTCTCCCAGATTCCCAACACCATCTGATCCTGCTACGATCTTGCTATCATGATCACGTCATCAGCGAAAGCAAGACATTGGTGGTAGTTTATCTACCGAGTATCTACTCCGGGTTTATCTCCAAAACCACTGAAGATAGAACTTGTTTTAATGGACTAACTTCAAATCTTGTCTTATAGTTTTTTGACGTGGGATGTACCGAAAACGAATAAATGATGAAAAATAATAATAATAAACAATAACCAACAATATTTGCAAAACTTAACTAGTAAGTTAGAAAAATTCGTCCATTATCGCTACAATGGGCGCTACATCCCCCCCTTGGATGCACAAACTAATTCTCTGTATCAGAAAACTCTTTGTACAACTATCCCTCGATTAAACGACCGATTTTATGGACAAAATCCTTTTCGTCATTACAATGAAAAATTAATACCCGGAAAAAATCGTTAAAAACGATAAAATGTGATCAACTTTGAAAGCTTCCAGGTAATGCTCTATTAGTTCTATTTGGAGATAATTTAATCTTCATTTATTTATCTCTGCGTCGCTTTTGTATCAAATGGAGAGGTAAAATACTCTACATCAAAATTTGAAAACTACGTTATTTACAGCTAAAATCGAAAGAAAACAGATATTTTGTGAAGCTTTAGATCGAAAGCTAAGGGGCTGGAAGAAATATTTTTGTTAGTTTATGCTAACAATTTTATTTATTTTAGTTTGATTATAGTACCTACCTATTTGGGACATAATTTCTTTGTTTCGGTCCGAGCCTGATATAGAAAACTTAGCGGCTCTTTTGGGATACAAAACTAAAGGGTTTAAGCGTACAAAATCGTATTTCAGGCCCCTTTTTGCGACGTAATAACTGGATTTATTATAATTTACATTTTCTCTTAATAGCCATTACGAGTCGCGTCACGAAAAACAGTCTGCGTGAAAAGAGTTTGCTTAAGCCATTTAGTTTACCACCGGAAAACAGTCTCTAATAACTTTTTGATATCAGGTTCGACCAAAACAAGAGCAAATTTAGGGAAGAAAGCCCCGAAAACGTGTAGACGTTAATTTCATTTTAAATACATCCTGCTTCCAAAATAGATATTATTAGCAAAATTATACTAAATAAAATCATGGGCAAGTATTAAAAAAAAATTGTTCTAGCCTCCATATATTTGGAGATGTCCTCGATAGTTTTTTTAAATTTTAACTAAAAATATACTTTTCAGATTTGATGTATCCTTTCTTACCTGTTCAACTGACGTAAAATCCCCCCCCCCCCCCGATGAATAGAACAACTTCCTAGCTCTTTTCAAAATTGATAATCTTTTACTTGTTTTGAAGGATAAATTTAATTTTTTATGTATTGTCATGTTCCGGTTATCATAGACGAAGGGGTTTGACGTAATCGGGTCAAATTATCAAAACACTCATTATTTAATTCATTTATAAGACCATAACAGGCAATTATTAGATTGTGTCTGGATTTTCTTTGGTCAAAGGATTGTTAAACTGCTTTTGCCTCACATATCCGGTAGCTGCCAACGTTGTTGAATCTGAAAAATATGGGAAGTTGTAAAAATTAAAATATTGGTATTTGTTTTGATATTAAATGGAAATAGGAGAAAACAGATTAAATTCATTTACTTTATTTGTTAAAATAGGAATTTCATTTTAATTAAAAATAAGTGACGATTCGTGACATTGGTGCATGCGCGAGTTAAACAGGACAAAATTTAGTGGGGTTTTGAAAAACGATAACGGAGCGAGAAGAAAGGACTTACAAGTCAGCGGTCATATAGTACAGACACGCTGTTTAATTTGAGTAATTTTTGGTATTGATTTCTGAACCCAGTCGTCGTATAGTAAAGACGCGCTGATTGTGTTACAATTTGAGAATAGTTTTTGTATTGAAGATTTCCAAGCGAGCGTTCGATGAGTAAAGGCGCGCTATTAGTATCATAATTTAGAATTGAGTTATATTTGGATTGGGAAGAATTTTTGAGTCAGTTGTCAGAAAGGAAAAAGGACGTTTTCATTGTTATTGGATGATTGGAAATAAATTTGAAGTGATTACATTTGGTATGGTCATAATTGCAATATTGTCTGGAAGAAAAGTTTTGGAACCACTGACAATAACTTTCTTGGTTATGTTTTATGGCGATGTAAATGAAAATTCAGAAGGAAAGATTATTTCAAATTACGTACCTGTTCTTGATTATACGATTCCGGAGGAAGATAATTGTTTACTGGTCGTTTCAATCTTCTCTGTTTGATCCAAGATCAGAAGCTGTATTCAACGAGAATCTTCACGCTTCCATGCTCTACGCAACGTCGGCCGCATCGGAAAACTTCGGTAAGAGTTTATGTGATGTACTAATTTATTTAAAAGATAAACTAATCGTTTTAAATTCGCGCGCGTATAAAAACTGTGGGGT
Organism: Podabrus alpinus; assembly: GCA_932274525.1. Classification (NCBI taxonomy): domain Eukaryota; kingdom Metazoa; phylum Arthropoda; class Insecta; order Coleoptera; family Cantharidae; genus Podabrus; species Podabrus alpinus. The sequence goes on from OW026451.1 coordinate 16,624,457, forward strand.
ATTTTTAACCGACTTCAAAAAAGGAGGAGGTTATCAATTCGTCTGTATTTTTTTTTTAAATGTTTGTTACCTCATAACTCCGTCATTTATTAACCGATTTTCAAAATTTTTTCACAATTCGAAAGGATATACTTTCAGATTGGTCCCATTTAAATTTCATCAAAATCGGTTGAGTACTTTGGTTTTTATAAATTAAATAAGACGGTCATCTGTAGTTAAACACTTCAGGTCAACGTCGTTGTCATAGTTACGTTGCGATTTTGACACTAAAAGTTTAATTAAATGACACTGACATATAGTCAGTAGCGGCTCGAGAATAGGGGGCACAACTTTGACATAAGAATGTTAACCTTAAAAATGACATTGACATATACTCAGTGGCGTTGCACAATATTTTTAAAATTAGCAAAAATCAAGTTACAAAGTGACAAATGAATTAATTTATGACATTAATGTACATTAATTAAATTAACCTATTTACTTTTAATTTAAAGCGCTCAAAATTGGTTATTGCCTTCAATAGTCTTTTCTTATGAATATAAAAAAAGAATTATATTGATACGACGTTTAGTTTTTTAAATGTGTACAAAAGATTAGAGGCTTCTTTCAACATCATTCCCTCTCTGTCTTTCCGCAGCGCACTCTTAAGGAACGCAAGATTCACTAAAAAGCAAGAAATAAAAAAAATTTTTACAAAAAAACAAAAACCGACTTCAAAAACATGCACTAAAAAAAATTGCACTAAAAAGTAAAAAATAATTGCGTTATTTTTAGACTTGAATCTACTCACAAAATATAAATTTTTTATTATAATAAAAAAAATATAAATTGTTATTTTTGGAGTCGGTGCCAGCCAAGCTGTTAAGAAATTTACAAAATGTATTTGAAATCACATTAATACGACAATGTAGCAATACCGATGTATTTGAAATCACATTAATACGACAATGTAGCAATACCGATGTCGTGTATACCTAGTGGTACTCCGCTACTTCGTTAATACACGTTTGTTAACCTTGGCTGGCACCGACTCCAAAAATAACAATTTATATTTTTTTTATTATAATAAAAAATTTATATTTTGTGAGTAGATTCAAGTCTAAAAATAACGCAATTATTTTTTACTTTTTAGTGCAATTTTTTTAGTGCATTTTTTTGAAGTCGGTTTTTGTTTTATTACGAATATTTGACATTGTACAATTTAATTTGTTTAGATTTTAAAGAACCAATATTTTGTTTAAAATTTATTTTATTGTGCTAAATAAATTCCATTATTTTGTTTTCTATAACGTTTGCGTTTAATTTCATCTATTCATAGCAGTATTAGATTGAAGAGAGAACAGATACAATTTTTCGATTTTATTACATAGTCTTTATGAGAAAGATCACTAATAAAGGTGAGGTATAAGAGTGTTTTGATTAATTTACATGAACCCAGGTTTCGACCCAAAAATTTGTCGAGTCTCATGCGTGGCTGGTTGGAGCATTATTTAATTAAGTGCCAGTTCATCTCCCGCTATATAAATAAAAAATTCGAGTATTTACAGTAGCAATACATGGCAGTATATCACGACAAAAATGTTTGAATTACGATTTACAGTGTTTAAAATTTTACATGAAACCAAAACGAAAATTATGTTCTAGCCCTTATAGTTTCTTTGAGTTTAAATTACCTACTCAAGGAAATTCTGTACTAAAATAATTTAACCTCGTTTGTGATGGGCTAATTTTATAAAAAGGCGAAAAACTTCTTGTAAATTTATACTGGCGTAATAATTTGTGCAATTGACAGTTTGAAATAGTTTATTTTTGAAATTTATTGTTAATTATTGTTATTTTTACACTAAATTATTAAATTGTGTCAAGCGTTAAAATTTATTAACTGTAACTGACTATTGTGGTCACAATATGTTTACAATAAACTTTAATGTTTAAAAATTTAATGTTTTTCCGCATTGGCTTATATAAATTGTTACAACACGTTTCGCTTCCACGACACCTTCTCGACAGGTATAAAATAAAGGTGACTAGCTCAAAGTCGCGAAGGGGTGGGTGGTGAAAAGGAGCAAAAAGGGTCGTGTGACGGCACGTCGCGAAGCGTGTGTCTCCAATCGACGACCGGGCAATCCTCGATCGCGATTCTAAAAATGGTTAAAATCGGTGTGAATAATTTACACGGGGGGGGAGTAAGTCTAAATCGGTGGGGATAATATACACGAGGGGGTTTAAATGGGCGCCACGCGTACGAAGACCTGAATCTTTTTGAAGGGGACTGATTATCACACCTTCTAAGCTGGTACGCGACAACTTGATGATCTTAATGCGAATTCTCACTTCGGAAAAGCCTCGTTCAATGACCTTACCTTTACAGGAGGCGAACTTTCCTTTGGTGAAAATAGCTAAACAAACACTGACACAATAATAATAAAACACACAGTTGGGAAATAACAAAAATATAATGAATAAAATAATATCAGCAGGGGGGAGTTGACAAAATATATATAAGATACTATCAAATTTACATGTATCGCAATATAAAAATAAATATGTACAATTGACGGAACCTTTCAATGTAGTTACCGTCACAAGGTTAATATTCGTGAAATGAATACTGATACAAGAACAAAAGCTGTCAATTTGCAAGGTATGAACAAGAAAGTTCATACGTAAGAGGGGTGTGTATTGAATACTACACTCCACAAAAATGGTTACTCAAGCGCAACACATATAACGTCTGAAAATATGACTCACAAAGTTGATTAAGAAAATTAATCAATACAATTGATTACAAAAATTCCCATCAACGAGGAAAGCAAACTTTAGCTGCAATGCTAAAACTCAAATACTACGTTAAGTTATTGTTGAAAATATGAACGCCCGAATGGCGTAGTAAAAATTACGTTATTATCAGACACTAACATTAGTCAACAACAAAAGATGTACAACAGGTTGCGATCGACTTCACGGGTTTTGAATTGAAAATTCATAAACATAAATGGTGGTTCGTATGACCACTGGTCATCAAAAATCTTAAAAATAATAAAGGTTTCTTACTTAATCCTAATACTGGTGTTCGGCCTTCAGACAAGGTCGTTGGAACGGTCTTCCAGGAGTGAGAATCGAGCTAACTGTGGTAGCGTCGTCCTCGCAATACGGAATTGAGTTGAATAAAATGCCGTGGACCATACCAGTAAGTTGGTGTGATTATCAAAATCCAAAACCTCTCCAAATCGAAATGTGGGGTGAATGAAATGACAGGGTGGTTTATGTACTCCGTTTCCCGATAACAAGGGAAGGATATCACTCCCGAAAGAATTCACTTCTTAATTAATCTCGAAACGGAATTTAAACTAAAGCCGGCACTATATAGAAGCGCATGATATTGAATGCGTTTATAAAAAAATGTCTGAATAAAAATGTGTGTCGATAAACGAAAAACATCTGTTAATAAAGTTGACTTCGTTATGACATCTGTCTCGATGCGCGACATATGTGAGGTAATATAATAAGTAATCAGAATTACCTTCGATTGATTTACGTTTAGTCCGATACTGTCTAATAATTCGACCGGAACTAATCGTTACTCGACATGTGATTGTTTAAATAATATCTCCAAAAAGATTTAAATAATTCGGTGAAATTGTCCTTGAAATATTTAAAATAATTCAGCGAAACTGTTCTCGAAGTATTAAAATAAGGTAGCGTAATTGATTTTAAATACGCGAATAATTTAATAAAGTTCAAATAATTTGTTCAACTAAAGTCGAGATTGTTTAGATATGAAATAACTCGAAATAAATGTTCAATAATTTAAATAACTAAAGTCGACACTCGCGCTAAATGTTTAAATAAATGTAGCGTGATTAATTTAAAATACGAATAAAGTTCAATAAATTTCGATGAAGTAATACAGTAGCGTGATTGATTTGAAATAACCTCGTATTTCGAATAAAATTCAAATAAAGTTTATCGTTCTTGCACGAATCGAAAAACAGGTGTGAATATTTAAAATGACTAAATGCGTGAATTTGAATACCTGCGTATGCTGACGCACAAAACACTAAAACATCTTGTTGTATTAGCAAGATACTTAATTTGACTTCCGTATTTAAACGAATTCACTACCCACTTGGACAAAGGTACTATCTCGAAGAGTTACATAGTAAAACTTAACTTTTAATCGTTCTGTTCACCCTTTATATACCAAAATCCCTACCAGGATCGACAGATTTTATCGACTTGAAAAATCCTGCAGAAACTTGTCCGTGACATCTGCAAAAATCCCACTATGCGATTTTCAAAATGTTCCATTATTGGTTCTTAACAATGGCCTCGGATTCTAATTGGTTAAAACCACAGACAGCGAAATATATTAGGCAAATTAAAAATATTGATTCGTCTGCATTTTAATTTCAACATATTATGATCTATCAACCATCCTAACAAAATATCTAATTTTAAAATATTTGCTTTGAAATTTTGCAAGGACGAACGTTTTATTCTATACTCGATTCTAAAAATGATTGACTAAGAAAGATATACTTTTAAAAGCTTGATATTAAAATTTTAAAAAGATGCGAAATTTTACTGTTAGTTTGCTATGATATTTTAAGAAAGTTTTCCAGTGCGGCGAACGCGCGTAACCAGGTTACAAAATCGTTCTTTTAGCGACAATTGTTACGTGCCATAATTTTTGGGTAATTATAGTTCAAAGGAAAGAAGAAAACATTTATTTTTTGGTGAAATTGTTTAAATTACGCTGAATTAAGTCTGCTATACAACTATCGATTATTATCATTTTGATACCTGGGATTTCTAGAAAAGAAAAAAACAACTAAATTTTGCAATTTTCAGCTCAAATTGTACGATAAAATTACGATTCTTTGGAAAACCGCATCTCCAAAACTATTCGGGTTAACATATTAATTTCTTGTTATATTTACGTAAAATTTTACTTTCTATGCTTCAAGTATCGTATAAATTGCACTTCAGGTACTCTGAAATCGTGCTATTTGCAAAAATGTAAGAAGTGGAAGAAAATGTTCAAAAACGATCAACTTTAAAAGCTCACACCTAGGGAGCTATAAAGACTAGAATTTTGTTCTACATGGGAATTTACAGATAAATTAATTTAATTTCGCTGTACTTTTGCGCCTGAGGAATAGTAAAATTAGTCTATAACAAAATCTTAAAACAATCCTGCCTTGAGCAAAAATCGAAGGAAAACAGGAAACAGAAAACAGCTTTTGTTCAAAATGTTATTTAATGTAGTAATTTTGCCAATATATATTTTGGGCAAAGGGTCAATATAAAATGGATAACCCACAAATTTGTGATTTTTGGAATCTTTGACAAATTTGCACCTATTCCGATGCAAGTCTGGTGTCGAAAACTTAAAGGCCGTTTCCTAATCCAAAGTAAAGGTTTGAAGCAAAAATCTCACTGCTCAGATGCACACGAAAGTATCTATAATTGCACTATAATTAATCTATAACGAATTGTAAATTTTTTTAAAGTATTGAGTTTTTAAGTTGTTGAAAATATTTTAAAACCATAATTACTTATTCAGGCATGATGGTAACACTGAACCCTTAATTCTTTGCAAATACTGGCTGAAAGGTTCGTACAAAAGGTCGTATGGTTCATGTCGACATGGCTCAAACTGTAAACGGAGACACGTTAGGCGATGCGATAACTATGAAGATGGTTTTTGTTTGGATGGACTGCACTGTAAAACTGCCCATCCTAGTTTTGAGTTACCGCTGATTCGTAAAACCCAGAAAAATTATGAACTCAGTGAATCAGTCGTTTGTCAATTTTGCGCGGAAAAAGGACCCATCACATCAAATTGTCACAACAAGAACACCAAAACATTAAAAATTCATTAAAAAATAATATTAAAATGCGATTTCCCATGAGTAGCCCTATAGATTTCCTATAGTTACTTGTTACAAGTGTAGTACCAAAGGACATTACGCGAATAGTTGTCCCAATGGACTTCTTGGGTTCTAGTGAAAAAGACTAAAATATTTTTATAAAAATAAAATAATACAAATTTTAAAAAAAGGAAACAAATAAAATGTTGATGAACGATTGGCCACAAATAAAATGGATTAAATTAATATGGACACAAAAGCAATGAATGAAAAAGGGAGATGTTGTATTATGAGATTTATATTCATTATTGTGTAGGATTAAATTTTGAACAACTTTGTAGAGAATTATCTATTTTTCAATTTTATTCTTATGATAACTTTGTTAAAAAAATAAATTAAACGAGTACTAAGAGAAACACCACGTTAGAGGCAGCAAAATCTGCTATGGAGCACCTGTAACTTTTTCCACCCTTGCAAGTTCCGAAGACTAATGAGGTCTTTGGTATTACAAGGTGTCAAAATAACATCTGCCAAAAAAATGACAGTAAAATTTGCTGTCGGCAGTAACCCTGATGTACGTTTAAACCAACTCGTATTTAGCGGGAGCTAGAGTCATGGGTTGTAAATTCAAATGATGCAAAAAAATAAAGAATGCAAAAATTAATGATAATCAGACTATATTCGTTGAAATTGCTGTACAACAGATGTGGCAGTATCATGCAACTACAATTCATACAAAATCAGCGAGCTGATAACGTAATAATAATAATAAAATGGTGTAGTTAAATGTACAGATCAAATTTATAAGTCTTACAAAATTGTAACTCACCCAAAGGTACCCTGGTAGAATTAAACAAATACAAAATACTCGCTTGTAACAATGAAGCGGACTCCAAATTTGACTTCTGTAGCACCAGAGATGAATTGAAATACGTCTTGTACTCGGCTGCACTGATAATACGGAAGCAGCTGCAATTGATTGGGTCGGGAACACCATAAAATTCGTTGATTAAAGAGAACCTCAAAAATTCAAAGTTACTCCTGAAGTTGTCGTTTTCCAGTGTGTAATTTATTATCGAAATTTCATAAAATGACTTGACTTGTGTTGACATCAACAAGAATAAATCGTTGGTTAAAACTACAGTTTTTAAAACAGCCCTTGCGAAAAATGTGTCCTTGATTATTGACACATGTGTTCTAAAATAATGAAATGAATTTACTTCAAGGAAATTATCATTCAACAAGTTACTTACGGAAGTAAAAATGATGTTTTAAATAAATCCGCAGTAGCGCAAAACATCCATCCACCAAGTTAAACGATCAAATAAATTAATTACTCGTCTAATTAGCAAAAATTAGTCGGAACAAAATTTAACTCGACTTGATCAAATTGCAAAATTGGCAAAGATGGCTGCTTCGCCGAGCGATTACGGAAAATTGAACGAAACCGGTCGATTTCAGAATCTTATGTACACGGTGTTGAACAAGTTGATATTATAATTCGTAACGAGTGTAAAAATTTGTTACATTGCCCTCTCCCAACTGCATTTCATGCCGTGAAAATGATAGTCGCTGCCTAATACTAAGCACTCAGTTGTACTACGCTAACTAGGACGTTGAAGACGCTCTTCTACAATATTGGAAATAAACTAAAAAATTGAATCCTTCAAACGATTCATAAATTAACTAAAGAAAAAAATAACAAAATGGGTTATCTAAACAGTAATCGCAACGATTGCTATTCAAATCTGCTTAAAGCGTTAACCCGTTTGACAGAACGCGTGGCGCTTCAAAAAGTCAACAAAAAATAAATGTTGAGACCATCCCTGGCTATCGACATGCACTGGAATTCTCAAATGGTTTGGTACAGCACCACATAGGATCTGTATCCACAAAAAAACAAAATATGTAACGGTGGTCTAAAACCAACCGTACAACCAAATGGACCTCATGGGACCCATTGCACGGCTCGAAAGTGAAAAAAAGAACATTCACCCAGCAGTAAGGTTTGTTTCAGACAAAGGCACTCAAAGTCCTTTGGGCAAAGAAACGTTTAATTGAACTAAAAATAAAAAATTCCAAACTAATTGGCATTTGGTCAACAATTGACCAACAAAGGGCTTCCAATATCGCATCAGCACGACTTCAAAAAAGTGTGAGAAAAATCTCAGATGGTACGACTATGAACTTGAGATGTTAACGTTCACAGCCGTGGATAAAAAGACAAAAGACAACAAATTAAAAACAGAAAGTGGGTCGGGAATGATGGACCCACGGAAAATGATAAGTCAGATGGTATGACTTATGGACAAAAAAAGGTTTCGCTCACCCCCCACGACATCTCTCAACCTGATCCTCAGGTTCCACTAAATCGGAAACCGAAGGATGGGGTTTTAAATCTTTAGCGTGAAATACTCCAACTTCTTTACCGCGTTCGTTCACGAGACGATAGGTTAATGGACCAGTTACTTCCTTTACACGACTTCTCAAATATTTAGGAGCCAGTTTACTACTAAAATGTTTACTAGCATTCGACAATGCAAAATTTCGACGCCAAACTACATCTCCTTTCTTAAACTGTATATTACGCTTCCTAAAATTATAATGAGTAGAATTGCGTTGGTAAGCGTCGTGTAATCGCTTCTTTACATCTACAAAAAGTTTATCTAACCGGTTCATTTCCCCAGCCACCCGTTCACGATTCTCTAAAGTTAATTCCTCTTCCCTCAAATCCATTATACGACCATAATAATCTCCCTTAGCGGGTACGGTACGTCCGAGATTAAGAAAAGACGGAGTAAACCCTGTCACCTCGTGAGTGGCAGATCGGATCGCATGAGCAATTTTATGTATTTCTACATCCCAAGTCTTGTGATCTTCTTTAACATATGATCGCATAGCGGTACCGACGACTCGATTAACTCGCTCAACAAAATTAACTTGGGGATGGTATAATGCATTATAAAATAAATGGTTGACGTTATAATCACTCATGAGTTTCCGAAATTCGTTACTGGTAAATTGTGGACCATTATCGACATGACAAATCTGCGGAGTACCAAAAAGGAGAAAAACATGATTTTCGAGAAAATCGCAAATGGCTTTGGTAGTAGCTCTACGTAGCGGTTGTACTAAAACAAATTTAGTGAACCAGTCGCAAACTACTAGCAACATGGTGTTACCTTTCGCAGATCTGGGAAACGGTCCCATTAAGTCAACTGAAATACATTGGAAAGGGAAACGCACTTTCTTTTCTCGACCCATTAAACCAAACCGTCCACCTTGGCAAGCTTTGGATGACAAACAAACCGGGCACCGCCGCACATACCTCGCCACGTCAGCACGCATCCTGGGCCAATAGTACAACTCTATGATTTTATTAAAAGTTTTAAGCGTCCCCAAATGAGCAGAAGTCGGATCATCATGACATTCTTTGAAAATGTCAATCCGACGCGACTTAGGAACTAACTGCTTCCATTCTACTAAATTAGAAACAACATTATGAGAGTTAGGTATGAGTTTGTACAAACGCCCTGATTCTATCCTCCAATCGGGATAATCAGCTGGTGCTTTAGTGACTCGAGTCAACATGCGATGATACCACGGATCGAGGTCATTCTCGGACAATTCCAAAGACGAGACTTCTAAGGGTGCGCGAGACAATGCGTCAGGTACGACGTTCAGATTTCCCTTCCGATGCTGGATTTTAAAAGAATACTGTGATAAGCGAACACTCCAACGGGCTAATCTATTTACTGGATCTTTCATAGAAAGCAACCACAAAAGACTATAGTGATCTGTGATCACTGTAAATTCGGTACCTTCAACATAAGGCCTGAATTTCTCGATACCAAAAATAACCGCTAGGCATTCACGTTCAGTGACCGAATAGTTACGTTCCGCTTTATTCAACGTCCTTGATGCATATGCGATAGCACGCTCCTCTTCACCTTCTCCCTGGCTTAAAATACAGCCCAGGCCATAATTTGACGCGTCGCACTGTATAAAAAAACGTTTACTGAAGTCAGGACTTGCTAAAATAGGGGCAGAAACTAACTGTTTCTTCAAATTTTCGAAAGACTCAGTAGCGTTTTGAGTCCATACGACAGTCTGACGTTTACCACGACCCTTGATTAACTCGGTAATAGGCGCAGACAAGGATGAAAAATTCGGTATAAATCGTCTATACCAGCCGATCATTCCCAGAAATCGCTTTATACCTGTAGTATTCTTAGGTTTAGGAAAATCAGTTATGGCTTGAGTTTTTGCTGGATCAGTGTGTAGTCCGTTCTTATCAATGACATGTCCAAGATAAGTCAAACTGGACCTGCAGAACTCACACTTATCCAAATTGATAGTTAAATTAGCATCCAGTAACCTGTCGTAGACCTGTTCGAGTAATTCTAAATGCTCTTTGAAAGTAAAAGAAACGACAATAATGTCATCCAAATAAACAAATATTTTTTCGCCCAGAAGGGGTCCAAAAATTTGATCCATCAATCGTTGTTGAGTAATGGGAGCATTCGAAATACCGAACGGGGTTACTACGTAATGAAAAAGACCACGACCAGGCACGGTAAATGCGGTTTTTTCATATGATTCGGGAGACAAAGGGATTTGCCAAAATGCCTTTTTAAGATCGATCGAAGTCAGATACCTCGCATCTTGCAAACGAGTCAAAATGTCATCTAAACGTGGTAATGGGTAGGCATCTTTCCTCGTCAATTGATTAAGTTTACGACCGTCAAAACATAAACGATAAGAATTGTCCTTTTTCTTAACCAAAAGCATAGGAGATGACCAACCGGAGTGACTAGGTCGTACTATATCTAATTCTAACATTCGATCGAGCTCTTTATGAGCAATTTCACGCATAGCGGGTGATAAAGGGTAGTAACGTTGTTTCAGCGGAGCAGCGTCTCCAGTGTCGATATGGTGGAATATCTTGTGGGTTCTTGTTAAACCATCGTGGGAAAGAGTTTTAAATTTATCTTTTATGGCGGCAAGAGCAACTCGTTGTTCAATACTGAGATCATCAGCGGCTCTGATTGACTCAATAGATTTAACCTCGTTAACAAAAAATTGATCGCGGGAAAAATCTGCCTTGACTCCAAACAGTTTGCAAAAGTCAATACCTAAAGTTAAACTAGTGTGTATGCTATTGCATACTAAAACGTTAAGGGAACGAGTAACATCACAAATTGAAATAGGCAACTCGACCGAGCCTAAAATTTGTTGCGAAGTACCGTCAGCCGACCGTACAAATACGTTTTGATCACGTTTTAACTTAAGGTCTAGCAAGTCAATCAGGTAGTGTCCATCTGTACCGAGTATGGATACACTAGCACCGGAATCTAAAAGTGCAGTTAATTGCTCTTTACCAATAAAAAGATTAATATGGGGTCGTTGATCAGTCGTGGGATGAGCGAATAAAGCAGAGGAATTGGCGGTTGATCCGCAAAAAGCGCTAACGTGCACCAACCAATTACTCCAACCCAACCTGTCTGCTCTAATACTTAAGGCTAGCGGCGAGCAGTGTTTCCGCTTGGCCCACCTGCGTTTTTTTGAGTGGTTACCACTGCAATTTAGTGAAGTAACTCCTTTGCGTCCGCAAAGATAACAAAACGTAGTAGGAGGTTTGGAACAGAATCTGTAAGAATGGCCGCGTGTCGACCAATTCCAACAAGTGAGAGGTCGGCGAGGATTCACAGAAGGTGACTCCTTAGGAGCGGTAGGGGTAACAACCGAAGTCAAAGCTGCGGTGGGAACTTCTTTTGAAAGAGTCTTTTTAGCTAAAAGTTCAGCTCGTTGAGCTACTCGAATAAATTCGCTTTTCTCTGTAATAGAAGCCGTACCCATCACTAATGAAACCGAAGGAAGCATATTTTCCCTAATTGTCCATAGTTGATCGCTTTCAGCAGGTATAGGTGTAACTCTAGCAAACTTTGCAAACATTGATTCGATGTAACTGCTAACAGATTCATTCGAATTTTGCTTACATTTATTGATTTCTGCTAAATAAACCCTACTGAAATCGACAGCTAGGAATCTTATTTTCAGTGCCTCTACTAATTGTTCCCAAGTGTTAATATTAGAATCTAGCGTACGGTACCAAACTAAAGCTTCTCCAGAGAAAAATTCAACAGCTTTGTTGAAAAGCTCTTGAGAATTGACTCCTCGAGTTTTTGAAAGTTCATTGGTTCTTTCAATAAAATTAAAAACTTCTTGAAAACCACCACTGCCGTCAAATGAGAGATTCCACTTGTGGATTGCTACACGGTCATTATTTTTAAAAGGTAAAATATTTTTTAAAACCTCAGCCAATTCAACTGCTGGCAACAATGAAGATCTCTTAAAAGAAGAATAACCCGGAGATTCCTCATTAGTTGCTGTTCCAGACGGATTGCTAACTTTGGGTTGCCTTAAAATTTCCTCGTCATCATCACTTTCGTTCTCATTCAGATGAAGTAAATGTTCTACTTTTGAACGCAATAGTTTAGATAGTTCTAACAAATTTCCCCTTTCAGTGTCTTTAAACCCAGCTCCCTCCATAATGTCTAAGCGATTACAATAATGTGCAAGACGATTAGTGATATTGTCTAGAGTTTGTGCATCAAACTTCTGTTCAAGATTATTGATTTCAATTGAAATTTCGTCAAGAGCATTTTTGCAAATTAATAAATCGACTTTAATATCAGGTGGAGTGTACTTATGTATAGCAAGACGAGAATTAAAAGCTTCATCGAGCAAAAGCTTTCTTAGCTGTGCTCGACGTGTTGCCTTATGAGCAGGAATAGTATTAGTATCTTCCGTTCTTATAGTTAACTCAACGAGTACTTCCTCGTTATTGAGTGATGTAAGGTACTTTTTAACATTCGACATGATAACGAGTGATAATAACTTCTCTTAGCAATATTGATTGAAAATAAAAATAAAAAACGCAGTAAAATATTTCGCTAGGGCTGTTAAAATTGTCAACAAAATTATCAACACTATAGTGATAATTATAAAAATTACACACAACAGCAATCAACTTCAGGTCGCTTGTCAACAAGACAAAAACAAAATCGTCAAAGGTGTTCCGTCGCTTAATCAATAAACAATCTACCACGTGTTGCACAGATTTCAACGATATACTAATTAAGTTATTTGACATCAAAATGAACAAAAATTTTTGCCTCCACAGCGGGCGCCAATGTAACTTTTTCCACCCTTGCAAGTTCCGAAGACTAATGAGGTCTTTGGTATTACAAGGTGTCAAAATAACATCTGCCAAAAAAATGACAGTAAAATTTGCTGTCGGCAGTAACCCTGATGTACGTTTAAACCAACTCGTATTTAGCGGGAGCTAGAGTCATGGGTTGTAAATTCAAATGATGCAAAAAAATAAAGAATGCAAAAATTAATGATAATCAGACTATATTCGTTGAAATTGCTGTACAACAGATGTGGCAGTATCATGCAACTACAATTCATACAAAATCAGCGAGCTGATAACGTAATAATAATAATAAAATGGTGTAGTTAAATGTACAGATCAAATTTATAAGTCTTACAAAATTGTAACTCACCCAAAGGTACCCTGGTAGAATTAAACAAATACAAAATACTCGCTTGTAACAATGAAGCGGACTCCAAATTTGACTTCTGTAGCACCAGAGATGAATTGAAATACGTCTTGTACTCGGCTGCACTGATAATACGGAAGCAGCTGCAATTGATTGGGTCGGGAACACCATAAAATTCGTTGATTAAAGAGAACCTCAAAAATTCAAAGTTACTCCTGAAGTTGTCGTTTTCCAGTGTGTAATTTATTATCGAAATTTCATAAAATGACTTGACTTGTGTTGACATCAACAAGAATAAATCGTTGGTTAAAACTACAGTTTTTAAAACAGCCCTTGCGAAAAATGTGTCCTTGATTATTGACACATGTGTTCTAAAATAATGAAATGAATTTACTTCAAGGAAATTATCATTCAACAAGTTACTTACGGAAGTAAAAATGATGTTTTAAATAAATCCGCAGTAGCGCAAAACATCCATCCACCAAGTTAAACGATCAAATAAATTAATTACTCGTCTAATTAGCAAAAATTAGTCGGAACAAAATTTAACTCGACTTGATCAAATTGCAAAATTGGCAAAGATGGCTGCTTCGCCGAGCGATTACGGAAAATTGAACGAAACCGGTCGATTTCAGAATCTTATGTACACGGTGTTGAACAAGTTGATATTATAATTCGTAACGAGTGTAAAAATTCGTTACACACCTATAGAAAAAATTGTTGTGTGAAATTTCCGAAAATAAAATCTTTAGAATGTCCTTTATCCAAAATTAAAAATAGCACGAAAACAGTGTGTGGGATCAAAAGGGACTAAAAACTCAACAAAAGTAATGTGCGGCGCGCATACATATGACAAGTTAAATATAATTTAAAGAAAACCGCTTTATTTTTATAAACAGCGCTTGTATATGTTAAATTGTATTTAAATTTTCATCACAAGGAATCCAACAGTTGGGGATTCGTTGTGTATTTAAATTAAATTTTACTAACTTGTCATGCGTTTGCTGTGACGCATGTCACTGATTTGAATTTCTAGCCTCTTGTGACGTTTTTGTGCCATTTTTTTATTTTAATTTATTTGAATTTAATTAGATAAATGTAAACGAGTTGAGGTAAAAAAATCTGCCATGTCATATAGCAAAAAAGAAATTTTGTAATTTGTTTTTGTCAGGAGAGAAGCCGATAGTAGATTTTAGGGTAGTTTTAGGATAGTAGAAAAAAGGAAATATTGGGTATGGCGAATTATATACGTTGAACTTATACACTAATTTATTAAAAACACTTAAATTTTCTTGATTTAAAATTTTTATTTAACTTTTAATTTCCACAAAATTGATTATATTTCTTGAATTATAAAATGGACATAGATACACCTTAAATCTAGACTTATACAATACTAACTGAAATTTTATTAACATTGATTTTTATGTATTTTTCAAAATGGTTTATTTAGCGGAATTTTTATTCTAGAACATTCTAGACTTCCTTTTGCTAAATTGACAAATGGATAAACAATTACAATATTAGTATTTCCTGTTACATCATCTATCGGAAAATTACCAGGATTATATAATTATTTTATTAGTTATTGGAATATATAACTTCTCCCCCTTTTAGATGAAAAATTTGGAACTTTATTGGTGACTAAATTTTTATCAGCGTCCAATACAGTTTCGATGACGTTTTGGGTAGTATCTTCCAGGTGTTGTGGATTGGTTTGAATTTCAGGCGGATAATGTCTATGCTTTTTTATATAAATGAAAATTTTATAAATTAACAATAAACAATGAATAAAAATGATAAAATAGAATAACAAAATAATTTAAAATCGTTCAAACACTTTAAATTGTATCACTGTAAAATAAAATTTTTTTTTCGAATCCTTTCACTTTAAATTTTGTTTAGTTCACTTAAATCGACTGTGGCCAGTTCAGAGAGTTCACTTCTAAATTAACACTACAAGTTCCTTTGTCAAATACTTCGAAGAATTTTAGGTTTTAAATTTTTGTTTCGAATTTTGTAACTTGATGTCCTTTAATTTTAATTCGCGGAGATTGGTTAATTTCGATCACATATGTTCCCTTAAAAAAATGTTTACTTTTAATTTTTTTTTTCTTTTGAATGTCCAATTATCGGTTTTGTTGATATCACTATCCATTTTCCATTCTCGAATTTTGATGTTGTTTAATTTAATGGTTTAATTTGACATATTTTTCGAAGTTGGAGTAATTTTGCTCATAAGGAAATTTGAATTTGAAGGATCATTTTAAATTATTTTTGGAACTAGGAATTGGTAAAAGATAATTTGAAGATAGTCATATTTTTCAATTTCAATAATTGGAAAATCGAATAAAAATGTGTTTTGATTTAATTTTGAATAAATTTTAATATTAATAAAAATTTTTCAAATAGTAAGATAATAGTAATTAATTGTTTACAAGTTTCATTTATTTTAAAAGGTTCATAAGTGTGATTATTTAATTATGAAAAACATCAATTTTTGCAAAATTAATTGTTATTTCCAAATTATTTAACAAGTCATTGATTATTCGAAAGTTATTTATTAAATTTAGAATTGTTGACATCAAAAAGAAATTGTTGATAAGTTAAAATTTTGATTTCGATTGATTTTATAAATTTTTGTTTATATTGATTTTTGACAAGGATGTTATTAAATGTAAGGTTTATGAAGTTATATTGTTTTCTAAAGGGTAAAATTGGTTTATAAAAAGATTGCATATTAAAAATTTGGATAAACATCCAAGATGAGAATTTTGATTTATGCATTTCCTAAATTGTCCAATATTTTGATAATGTCAGGTATAGGATATTTGCCACTTAATGTAATTTTGTTCATTTGCTGATGCTCGCATTTTAGAAATCTGAATTGAAGTGAATGATTTTGAATTTATTATTTTTGGCTGTTTTGAATTTACTTTTGCGTCAGTTTGGTAAATGTATAATCATTAAATATGTTTGTTAGTGTAATCGAATAGATTCATATGTAAAATTTGAAAATTTGGGATTTTGAAAAATTTGGAATTATTTAAGTTTTATTTTAATTATTTGAAATTGTGTATTGTGGAATTGCGTGAAAAAGAAAATTTGTTGTTTTGGTTTTTGGAGGTACCAAAAGTGAATATTGGTCAATCTCAATATAGTGGTTATTAAAATTTTTCCTTTTCCGGTTGCCATTTTTGAAAATTTGTTGTGCTTTATTTATAAATGATTTGAACTTTCTAAAATGTTCTCTTTCATTATTATTAGTCAAAAATTCGTTTACGTATTTAGGATTTCCAGCTAGACCTCGTCTTTCGAAATTTATTAATTTTAAATAAAATGGTTTAGTTATTTCAGATGACCTTAAATTTCGAAATTTTGATTGAATTATCGATGATTGATTTTGGTAATGGTTATTTAATTTTTTTCTTTTTCGGTTATTGATCTTTAAAATTTGTTTTGATTTGTTTATAAATAATTTGAAATTTTTAAAATGTCTTTTGTATTCAAAAGTTTTAATTAGATTTTGTCTTTTGAAATTTAACAATTTTAAGTTTTGAATTTCTGATAGGTTTATTGATTGTTGGTTTTTGTAATGGTTATTTAAAATTTTCCGTTTTCGGTTATTGTAATTTAGAATTTGCTGTGATTTGTTTATAAATAATTTGAAATTTTTAAAATGATTTCCCCTATTGTTATTAATCAAAATTTTATTTAAGTATTTGAGTTTTTTAACTAGATTTCGTTTTTTTAAATTTTGTTGGAATTTATTTGAAGATAGTTTGAATTTTCTAAAATTTTTTTTTTTGTAATTATTTGTCGAAAATTTGTTTATGTATTTGAAATTTCTAACCGGTTTTTGTTTTTGGAAATTTGTCGGTTCTAAATGATGTGACCTTTGGAGATTCGTTCTACCGCTGTCTACTTCCATTGGGGTAGGTTTAAATGAAGTTCTGTTGGAGTTCGGTTTAAATACAAAGGGTTTGTTAAAATTTTGAAAATTATAATTTTGAAAATTCGGTTCAAGTCGAAATGAGTTATCGAAATTTTGATTGGGTGTTTGTTGATAGTTGTTTGTTCTAAAATTTTGCTCTTCTAATGGAATTGGTGATTCTTGTTCCCTTAATTGACTTAATTTTTTATTTTCTGAAATTGTTTTTTGCAGTAAAGTTAATTTTCTAAGAATTTGGTTCATCAAAATTTCGTTATGCTTTTTATCAATTTCTGATCGTGCTGTTTCTAAATTTTGTTTAACTAATTGATATTCTTTATATAATTTTGAAATTTGGTTTCCTAATTCGATAACATTGTTGTTTATTAGGGGTTTACATTTTTTGACCGGTTCTTGAATTTTAAATTGATTTTGACTAAAATTTTGGTTAATTGGAAAGTTTGTGACATGTGCGTTCATAAGATCAGTAGTTGAATTAATTTTTTGAAAAATTTTGTTTTCTCTAAAATTTGTGGATTCTAAAGAATTGATAGGTTTACGTGGACGTGATAAATGATAATTTTCGATTGTGTTTAAATTTTTTACGTTAGAGGTTTTCATGAATAAAGTATGAAAAAATGGTATTTTTGCTTGGGGTGTTTCTAAAATGCTGTCTCCAAATTTAAGTATTGCTTTTAGTTGACGTAATAAATTTCGTCCTATTAAGCCGTCATATTTTTCTGAGAACTTAGAAATGTAAAATTTGCATATTTCGTTACTTTTGAAAGTTTTAGGTAACGGGGTATATAAAATTTTGTTTTGTTGTGACAATTTATCCGAGGTTTGAATTTGGAAATTTTCAGTTTTTATGTAATTTTTGAAACATCTTAAAGCCAATTCTGGACTTATTAGACTATATTCACTGAATGTTTCGATTAAAAATTTTGCTTGAATCTCCGGAATGCATATAAATGTCAGATTACGTCCTGTCGTATCATAATTATCATTTACATGAATGGTTAAACTATTTGGTCTAAATTTTTGGAAATGTGAAGTTTGTTGAGACGTATTAAAATTGTGGAAGGTTGACATTTTATTTGGATTTGATTTTTAAACTTATAAAATTGTATTTAGCGTTTATGCTTTCTTCGTTATTTCCGGGTGTCGTTTACAATAACTTGCAGAAATGCTAGTTCATTTAACTTAGGTTTTAAAAATAGAATTAATGAGTAAGATGTAATTTAATTTATTAAAATGTAAAAATTTTTGTTTAAATTCTTTTTCGTATATGACTAATTCAAATTATTTTAATTAATTATAGGTTTTAAATTTTTGGATTAGGAATTTTAATTTGAGCTTTTACTCACGTTATAATATTTTTCTTCATAATTTTCTTATCTTCTTAAAATTAATTGGTTGATCCACAACTTGTTTGTAGCGATGCTTGTCTACGTTTTTTGGCTGTTGGATCCTCTTCTTAAAATTAGGGTTGGTCAACGGTCAGCTTGCTTTGTAGCGATGTTTGTCTACGTAGCTCGCAGGTTGTTGGTCCTTTTCTTAACTAGTTGGTTGGTCCACAACTTACGTTATCGGCAGCGATTTTTGTCTACCTTTGGCTTGCTGTTGGGTCCTTTCCTTAACTTAGGGTCGATTCCAAAATGTTTACGACGATTTTTGTTCGCTCACAATTGAAATCCTGCAGTTTTCGTGGTTTTTGGAATTCTTGGACGATTTTTGTTCCAATTTTTTCCAAAAATTTCGGATCCTTTTAACGACTGCGCCAGTTATATACGTTGAACTTATACACTAATTTATTAAAAACACTTAAATTTTCTTGATTTAAAATTTTTATTTAACTTTTAATTTCCACAAAATTGATTATATTTCTTGAATTATAAAATGGACATAGATACACCTTAAATCTAGACTTATACAATACTAACTGAAATTTTATTAACATTGATTTTTATGTATTTTTCAAAATGGTTGATTTAGCGGAATTTTTATTCTAGAACATTCTAGACTTCCTTTTGCTAAATTGACAAATGGATAAACAATTACAATATTAGTATTTCCTGTTACATCATCTATCGGAAAATTACCAGGATTATATAATTATTTTATTAGTTATTGGAATATATAACTTGGCGGACACAATAAAACTACAAAAATGTTATTTTGCCGACGTTTCGAAAGATTTATTCTTTCATCTTCAGGGCTGGAAGAAAAATAGTTTTAGGATAGTTCTATTCTATCACTAAAATTTGCAAGATAGAAGTAAATGTAATATGTCTAGCCTATAAGAAAAAATGATAGAAATCTGTTAAAAATAGTCGCAAAAATATGCACTGTATTTTGAAATTTTTCCTAGTTTCAAAATTCATTATGGTCTACATAGGTCAAGTCCCACTCAACATTTCTTCAAATGCAATGTTTCTTATTCAGAAATAGAAAAATATTAGCAATTATTTTAAGTTATAAGAAATTCATAATTCAGCCACAATTTTTATTTATGAAGGTAGCGTAAAACTTGATTCCACATTCTATATACGAAGAAAATGAGGACACTTCATCAACACCATGATAATTAGAAAACACCACCACACTTTTCACTCAATTCAAAGGTCAATAACTTTTGTTAAATTAAATTCATTCGCCGTTTTATAAATTATAAGTTAAAAACGACATGATTGAAAAACGAATGCAACTTCCACGTTGTAATCACGCCACAGTTACTTTTTTGGTTTTAATAAAAATACAACCAAAAAATCTACGAATTGTACGATTTTAAAAACGATACGTTTCAAGGACAAAAATTTGTTTACGAATCTTTAATTAATATTTCTGTACGAATAATTCTAAATTAAAGCGCAACAAATCGGCAAAACTAGAGATTTATCAAAAGTTATTAATAATATAAGAATAAATCTAATTCCGTTGCAATTGGGTTACGGTGCAGTTGTTATGACCACTCGAAACAAAATTTCTTCAGCTACACAGCTGAACAGCTGAAATATTAACACAGTTAATATAACAAATTGTAAAAATATGAACCGAGAATTTATTATCAAAATTTTGAAATAATCGATTTTGAACTTAGCAAATTTAACGAGATTCAGTGGTAAAATTAACGAGATTCCCGCGCGTCGCTCATTCTGTTGACGGTACGTGCTATATGAATGATCCTAACACTTAGAATTAGTCCAGGCAACGAAGGAAAAATAGCGGAAATAATTCGTGTATAAGCCAAAATTGGTACAGTTGTAGGGGAAGGTGTTCTTAACAACATACTAAAAGTACTGAGGGGTGGGGGTGGAGCTAAGGGTGGGGGGGGGTCTCGAAAGGTCCCTTTTTTCAATTTTTCGTTAATAACTCAAAAACCACTGCTTCTATCAAAAAAGTGTATATATACTAAATTAATCTACATAAAATTCTCCACAATAAAGATTCTCTACACTTTTTTGATAGGATCAAAGCTTAAGGAAATATGGAGGGGTAAATAGAAAATTAAAAAAAAAAAAGTTTTTATTAAACATTAAATTTCGTCGAAATCTAAATTTTCATCATCATCGAAGCAATTTTGGACGGAGGCTCCGTTAGTACATGAGTCGATGCAGCCGCAGGCACTGGAGCAAGCAATCCCTGCTTTGCGGCAACCGCAGCGCACCCCACACCCAGTCGTGCATCGGCAAAATATCTTGTTCAAAACGGAGTCGGGTGCCACAAGGTCGTTCGTTTTAACTGCGTAAAGGATCCCATCTTCTCCCTTCACCCAACCCCATTGGATGGGTGGTAGGGGGTTGCCGAGCCACTGTTGTACCTGTAAGAAAGTAATGATACCAACGTAAGTATTCATCACAAACTAATATTTGTAAGGTAAAGAATAAACTATATGTAAATGAATTTACCTGTAGATATACTCTGAGCGAGTGTTGCTTTGATGCTCCTCTGGTGGGAGGAAGAGTGGCCATGTCTGATTTGGGCTTCGTTGACGCCTTCAAAAACGCCGAGTACCTATGTTTGTTCAGATTGTCTTGATGTGCAGGCGCTTTGTATACAGCCAAAAAGAGCTTCTCGCCAGCCTGTTCAATATCCTCAGGTGATGCTAAGGGATCTGTGAATATTGCTGAAATGTCTTGAGTGAGGGCAGGGTTTTCTGTAAAAAGTTTAGCGATTCCTACTTTACTTTTTCCATGTATCGCCGAGGTGGTGTCGCATCCGGAGAAACTATGAAGAAGGAGAATCGTTTTGGAAATTGGAAGCTGTTGAAGTTGTCGCACTGAGAACAATTTGGTCTCCACATTCCCACGGCCTGGCTTCATGAAGTAGATATTGATAGATGGTGGTGCCAATCCCATGAGGAGAACTATCAAGTCTACATCCTCCGCAACTATTGCTACAGTTGGATGTATAGCAGCTTTATCCAACCCACACCTCACAATAGTGCTGTCAGCATCCCCTGTAGCAACAGCTGTTTCTATCCCGGCTGCTGCCATTTTCTCACTGAGCAAGTGAATCAGCTTTGTTTTGTTTCTTTCATTAGCAAGAAAATGCTCTTGTTGAACTGTGATAGTCGTGATTTCATGAAAGTTTATGTCAACAGAATTTCGATTTTTTACGATTTTCGGTAAAATTTAATACAAAATACGTCAGGATACGCCAAAATCCCGTATATTTAAAAAAAACTGTTTTTTTTTTAATTTTCTATTTACCACCTCCATATTTCCTTAAGCTTTGATCCTATCAAAAAAGTGTAAAGAATCTTTATTGTAGAGAATTTTATGTAGATTAATTTAGTATATATACATTTTTTTGATAGAAGCAGTGGTTTTTGAGTTATTAACGAAAAATTGAAAACAGGGACCTTTCGAGACCCCCCCCACCCTTAGCTCCACCCCCACCCCTCAGTACTTTTAGTATGTTGTTAAGGACACCTTCCCCTACAACTGTACCAATTTTGGCTTATACACGAATTATTTCCGCTATTTGGTATTTTTTGGTCTTCGTTGCCTGGACTAAATATTTCGCACCGGCAGATGCAGCTCGTCTCTCGTACATGTAACATCGATTATTTTTTGTTTTTACGCGATTTTTTGGGGGTGAAACGTAATAGTTTACTGCCCCATACCGCAACTATACTTTTTAATGCTATTTCGAGGTTCTCTCACATCCCGGTTTCATTTATCCCGGTTTTCTTGATGGGTGGCGCTTCTCGTATGTTTAGCCTAGTAACCAGAGTCAAAACCGCCCTGGAGGAGTGCAACGCGGAGCGGAGCGGAGCGGCGCCCCGTAAGGGTAGGTTTTGACGATGGATGACCCTCCTTATCGAATGCACACCCCAAAATTCAAAGGAAAAAATTTTTTAATTTTTTCACTTTTTCGGCAATACACGGGTTATTTTCCATTTTTTTGATTATATTTATTACTAATATTCACTAATCACACCCCCATCTATCCGAATTTCAAAGAAAAATTCAAATCGGAGCGAAAAAATTTCACTCGATTACAAGGGACCACGGGCGAACGATGTGACATCGGCCGGGGTCTGCCGCATACTCGATGATAATTTCCCGTACTTTTCAAAAGTCGATTTTGGGGTTGTTTTTACAGATTTCTCGCATGAAATTTTTTCTATAGCCTAAAATAAGCCTGTTCTTTAGTGTGTAGCTGAAGAAATTTTTTTTCAGCTGGTCATAATAATAACTGCACCGTCCCCACATAATTATTTAAGTTTTTAAGAATATAAGTAGGTACCAGGTGCCGTCAGAAAATAGAATATTTTTATTCAACTTTTTCATTGTTATTAGAAATTTTCAAAACTAAACGACAACCAGCTGAACAGCCTTTTTAGCAACAGATTTCTAAACCTATGTCCTTTGTGCCCAAAATTTTAAGTACAGGGAAGGTACAAACATTATTGCCCCTTCTTACTAAACTCCCGGTGATGAGTCGTTCAGGGGTGGGTTCCTAATGAACGGTCTATATTAGAGGCGATCTTTTGAATGTTTATTGGCTCTCTCGGGAAGTCTAATTGCTTTTCTTTTTTTAAGAAAAAAGAAATAAAAAACTTTCATTAGCTTATGAGTAATATTTATTTTAAACAAAAGAAAATTGATTGAAATATTTTTCATGAAATAAATGTTTACACAAATGTTTTGGATTTCAAATCCAATATAAAATGAACCTTTAAAATTAAGAACAATTAATACAAAATAATAATTCAAAACAAAGAGGTTTCCACTCTTTATTCCGACGTGCTTGATTGTTAGACCAATCAAGTCTCTCGCTTTACATTAGCGGGTTTAAATGTTTTAAATAATATTTGTTGCTTATTCAAAGCTTAAAGTATTGTTAACTAAATAATAAAACTTTTATTGAAATATTTCACTGAGGGTAATGAAAAATGCACTCTGTAAGAAGTCTTTTTTCCAAATCCTATATTAACGCGCTGATGGCCAATTGTTTAATAAAATTATAGAAATCATAAGTTCACAGTACCTGTCTCCTTGACATGATTGAAGTTTTAAATTTAAAAAGGATATAATTTCGCTTGTTGTGTGTGGCCTACTTTAGTCTGCAGATCTAATGACTCAGCATCGGTGCGGCGATTGTCATAACCATCTTGTTTGATCTCACATGAAGTTGTTATACGCATTGAATAGTGACTGAATTTTGTGTTTCTTGTTTGTAGCTTTCCAATTGAAGATTTCCAAAAACGTTGAGGTAAGTTACTTTTAGTTGACAATATTATCCTTATTATCCAGAAAGTTTATGTGAGTCGAGTTCGTAAATTGTAACATTTTATATTTTTATCAGCATTCATTATTGTCCTTGAATTCTATTTTTAGATTTTGCTCCAGTCCAACTGAAAAATTCTAACCTCCAATTGTTAGTAAACAAATAACTTCGGATCCCATCACAAATATTTTGTAGAGTGCATAAAAATACGTGCACTCCGCTAGAATCCACGAAGTCGACTGATTTTTCATCGAAAATCTATATGATTGGCATGCCTGTGTGAATATTGTAAGTCAAATCCATTTATTTTTGAATTTATTTCTTTCTAATAAATTATTTTTATTGCAGATTCAGCCTTTGTATCAATCTCGGTTTCCTTTGAGGTGTTTTTCATGCAGTTTTTGCTGGTACATTACATTTTTATGCTGTATTTGGACTGTCCATTTGACTCATCTCCTCCATCTTTGTTGTTTTCTTAGCCGTTACACAAATTTGACCCTTATTTACTAATTTGTCAATTTACCCTTCGAAATTATACACATTAGATGCATGAAACAATTACATAATTTTTGATATGGTCACATTTTTACAAAAAATTTTATTTATCGAATAATTCAGTTTACAAATTCTTGCATTTTTATAGGTTATCATAATTAATACATTTTTACAAATTTTCAGCTAATTAAGTTTTCTGTTTCATTTTTGATGTGTTAATCATCAATCTATTTAAACTTAGCAATGTTTATCATCTTTTGTTCATCCTGAGAGACTCAAATAAAGTTGGAAAATTGAAATTTAGAAAAATAAAAATTTCTCGTAGAGCAAATTTTTAAAGTGTCTTCCGACTTAGAATTTTGTGCTTATCTTGAATTTATTGTTCATTTTTGTATCGGGAGCCTTTATTAATCATTTTGAGACATAGCAGTACCTACATCAGTTAATATTGTGTCACATCATAATTATTATATTACCCAGATGCATTTAATTTCTTCCAGGTCATCTCATTAATTAATAAAACATAATGCATAATGAAGCATAAACTTAATTCTATGAAAATGTTTAGATGCAGCGAGTTTTAAAATTAGTAATAATGCTACTATTAGATTTCTTCCACAAGAATATTCCATTAAATTATCTTCAAAAAAATTTATAATTATTTGGAAGGACTTAGTTAATTATCATACAAAAGTAGAAATATTTTGGTTACTAATTATTTATTTTAAGTTTTGGAAAACTTTTGTGTTAAAATTTTGAATGATTAATGTTCTGGGAGCTTGGAAACATTATAGAGATGCTGTTTGTGGTGAGTTTTACAAGAGAACTTGGGTTCAACATTGAAACTTTTATTATAATATACCAGTACAATCAAAGTTCTTATATTATTTTATTTATTAACCTTGAAAATTTTTAATTGTTATTTTATCATTAGAATTTATTATATTGAATGCTTTTTCTATTTAAATTTTGACGTACTTGCATAATATTCAGCTTTAATAAATGTTATCCTCTTTTCGACACATTTAAAATTAGAAAAATTTTTTCCAATTAAAGTTGCACCGAATATTTAATGGCTACTGGTAAAATTTAAAAAGAGATGAATATATTCGTAATTAGTAACGTAGTTTCATCAGTTAAATCAACGTAGTTAAATCAAAAAGGTTCATAATATTCTCTAGTGGTAATATTAATCTTTGCTAATATACCATTATATCCTTTTTTCAAACTACAGTATATTTAACATCTGTTCCATGTCTTATATTTTATACATGAGGTTCAGAGGAATTTTAAAGCTCTGGAGAATAATTATTATCTCCGACATTTTTTTTACTAGGGTTTGCTATCCAGAATATACTCTGCTCTATACGCAACAAAATCTGTATCTCGAATGATTAAAAATAGTTCTAGTGTCAGCTTCAATCCAAATACAAAAGCCCAAAAATTAACAATTCTTTACCAGTTTTATGTTAAAGTTTAACTTTTTTACCATACGTGAATTTGTACCTCCCTTCTATTCAATTTTAGACTATTTCTAGTTCTAGAGAAGTAGATTGTAACACACATCAATTTCCTTATTTGAAAGTTGAAAGGTTCCATAGTCAAATTTTTTATTTCTATGGCATATTCTTCCACCGATAATTTACGTTTTCCACATTTTTTGAAATTCTTGAAATTAATCCCACAAATCAGGATTTTTTTTTATTTGACATCCATGGATATATACAATCTTCCAATTGAACAATAAATAATAGTTTTCACAGGATTGTAACATAGCTGAGGTTAACACAATAGTAGACCTCATTCTCAATATTTATACACTATTTTCATACATGTTTTGTTAGGGCCACATGGAAATTAACTGAACTGCACTATCTGCGCTGGGGTAAGTCCAACGGATTATACCATTTTAATCTTTTAACACGTGGGACACTGAGAAGGTCTGCGATGAGGGTGTTTGGATGGATGCTAAGACGGTTTTGGTATCGCTTGCTTGAGGCAGCAATCTCCTCCTTGATTGTGGTCATGTCTAAATCTCGGTGGATAATATAGTTAGGGACATACCAAGGTGCACCACATATTGCTCTCAGCGTCTTTGACTGGAATCGTTGTAACATCATAATATTTGATTCGCTTGCCGTACCCCACAGCTAAATAGCATACGTCCACACTGGCTTTATGATGGCTTTGTATAATAAGAGTTTGCTTGATAATGTAAGATGGGAACTTCCATTCATAATCCAGTACATCTTGCGATAGGTGAGTCCAAGTTGCAGGCGTTTGCTCCAGATGTGTTTTGTCCACGTCAGTCGTCTGTCTAGATGAATACCAAGGTATTTGACTTCTTGTTTTTGTGGAAGGAAACAACTATTTAGTGAGACAGCTGGGCAAGTTTCTCTTTTAAGAGTAAAAGTAACATGAGCGGACTTTGCACTGTTGGCCCTGATTCGCCAAATTTTTAACCATTTCTCCAGTTTATTTAGATGTTCTTGAAGAAGTTTGGAGGCTAGGTTAGGGTTTTCATGCGAAGCCATTATCGCTGTATCGTCGGCGAACGTTGCTATTTCGGTATTTCGGTGTATTGGTAGGTCAGCAGTGTAGGGAAGTAGCACTGGACCAAGCACACTACCCTGTGGCACGCCAGACGTGACAGGAACAGGACGGAGTAGGCATCACCGTATCTGACGAGGAAGTGTCTGTCTGACAAGTAGTTTTTCAGAATCTGACTGTAGGGATGAGGCAAACTAGTTTTAATGTTATAATTCAAACCATCATGCCACACCTTGTAAAAGTCCTGGGATACATCCAAAAAAGCTGCTGAGCAATATCGCTTGTTCTCCAAATCGTCCCTAATTTTCCTGGCAACTCTGTGCACCTGCTCAATGGTCGAGTGCTGCTGTCGAAACCCAAATTGGTAACTCGGGATTATACGTTTTTCCTCCGAAAGAGGTTTCAGTTTGATTAGGAAGAGTTTCTCGAATACCTTAGAGAGAATTGGCAAGAGGCTGATTGGAAGATAAGAGCCAGCCTCTGTTGGATCCTTACCAGGCTTCGGAATAAGAATTATTTGGGCCGTCTTCCATTGTGAAGGGAAGCAACCCGTTCTCAGAATGGCATTAAATATAAAGGTGATCATCTTTACAGCCTTCCGTGGCAATTCCCTCAAGATTCTGCCGGTGATCAGGTCATAACCCGGTGCTTTTTTTGTGCTAAGACCAGTCTGAATAATTGACATAACTTCGGCAATCTTCAATGGTTTAGTTGGGTGGTCCATCTGATAGGGAGAACTTAGAAATTGATGGATCGGTTCTTCTTCCTCTGGGTGAACTTATTCAGTTGGGAAGGGTTTGAAAACTTCTCCGAGATGTTCCGCAAAAGTGCTCGCTTTTTCTTCGTGTGTCCTGGCCCAGCTGCCGTCTTTAGCTCTAATAGGTGGATATGTGTTTTGGGTTTGTTTAATTTTTTTAGTGACCTTCCACAGGGAATAGTCAGTAGCTTCCGTTGGTGAGAGACTTTCCAGAAATTTTTTTATGCCTTGATTTTTGTTGTTATTCAGCATTTTGTTGAGTTGTCCAGTGACGCGGTTAAGGTTCATTTTATCGTTTGGAGCATGATTCATCTGCCAGCGTTTTACGTGCAATGCCCTTGGTAATACAGAAGTCTATAACATCCGGTATTTTGTGTAGGTTTGTCGGCCAATAAGTGGGATGCCCAGAGGATAATTGTTGGAGATTTTTACTTGTTATTGCCCGATAAAGTTGTCTGCCCCGTGGAGTAACCAATCTAGAACCCCAGTGAAAGTGCTTTGCATTAAAATCACCCCCAGCCAAAATATACTCTGCTCAGCTATCCAGAATATACTCTGCTCTATACGCAACAAAATCTGTATCTCGAATGATTAAACATAGTTCTAGTGTCAGCTTCAATCCAAATACAAAAGCCCAAAAATTAACAATTCTTTACCAGTTTAACTTTTTTACCATACGTGAATTTGTACCTCCCTTCTATTCAATTTTAGACTATTTCTAGTTCTAGAGAAGTAGATTGTAACACACATCAAATTCTTTATTTGAAAGTTGAAAGGTTCCATAGTGAAATTTTTTATTTCTATGGCATTCTATTCTTCCACCGATAATTTACGTTTTCCACATTTTGTTAAATTCTTGAAATGAATGCCACAAATCAGAATGGCTCTCCTGTTATTCCAAGTACTTTGAACAGTGCACGATTAATACACTTCAAAACAAACCAAGTTATCAGGAAATGAATTAGGGTTGTGTGACGGACAACTCGTTGGATTGGAAACGAATCCCCAAGTTCCAACAAATTGCCCCCTTTACGGCCGAATTCCCAAATAAAGGGGAGGGAATTGGCGGAAACCTCCGCAGAAACAGCTTGCCAACTAGCCAGTGGGAGGGGTGGGTTTATTGAATATAGAATATTCCACAAACACTGTACTGCAGAGGGGGGGAGTCGAGATCGTGAAAAAAATGAATAAATAAGGGCGCCACCTAGGTCTTATTAAAAAGGGAGGAACGTAATAAAACTTACCGTAGAGGTCGATCTTGTACTTACGCCGGGATTCGTTGTCGAACCGGATTTCCAATCGAAAGGACCAGGACAATTCGATGAAAACCTAAATAAGGCACGACGTACTCCCAAGAAAAGGATTTTGTAAATAATACCCGCATAAATCGCGTGGCACATTTATTGAACAACAAAAAAATTAAGGTAATATAAATTTAAAAAAACGATGAACGTAGTCTACCAAAAACACGCCACTGGTGGTTAACACAAAATAGTATATGAGACGCCACTGGTGTTTAACAAAATAGTATCTGATACGCCACTGGTGTTTAAAACAAAATAGTATATGATACGCCACTGGTGTTTAAAACAAAAATGGTTGATGATACGCCACAGGTGGTTAAAACAAAATAGTTCACTAGGGCTTTCGAACCTAAATACTTTTCAGTAACTAATGACATTAAAATGTACACAATTTACAAAAAAAAGGACACACCTTTGAGCGTGACGTTGCGTAAAACTTACGCGATTTAAAGTAAACAAATAAGTTAATGTGGTGTATATAATCGCACTTACTTAGTGACTATCGGAAGTCCGTTCCTACAGGTTTGTCGCTGTATTTGAACAATACCTTGGTCGTTTCGATTGCACCTCCAACGCTTGACGGTCCCAGCGGAATTTTGGATGCCACAGGATTTATAGGTGTAATAGTGGGTTTTCTACAAATGGCGATAGACGCCCGCCTTATAAACATACGGCGAATCTTCTCCCAATCGAGTATCCCACCCAACAGATGCAATTAGCAAACAGCACAGCTCTGGCAAACAAATAAACGTAACGGGATCGAATTGGCTTCGGGATACCTCCAGGAAATTAAAAAACACGCACACACCTTTTCACCTTGCTTGTAAGCTACCACACCCAAGCGTTCTTGCTCGACAATCTATATTATCGACCATGATAATTAGCGACCGTGATAATTATCGACCTAATGCCATTGTGAAGCAATCGCACTAGAGGGCGTTCATTATTGGCACGTACGTAACTAATTAAATCTAACGGCGAATCTACGAAACCCGTAGATATTCAAAAAAATATTACAGTTGGTTCCTTTTTTTATAACTACGTTCGATTAAATATTAAATATAAATATAAAAAATTAAATACTATTAACACACCATAAAGTGGATAAATAAATTAAAAAATCTGAAGTCATTAGTTTGTTAATATTTAAATACTTATTACGTTGTGATATTGTTATAATATATTTATGTTGTAGTACATACTAGATATGTCGGTAAAGCTGGGAGGAAATTCCTAGACTATAAAGCTTTATACTTTTGCTCTAATTTGAGGCAAACTTAATCTATTTTAAAGAGAAGATTTTGTTTGCTTTATTTACACCCGAACTTTTTAGTTTTGTGTAATTGGAGCAAGGTGTGCCTCGTCCGGTTCATACAAATATAAATATGGCTAACCATAAAAGCTATGCAGAAAAAGCGTAATAAGTATAAAACTGAAAATAAAACCCAGTTTTATTATTCTATATCTCAGATTGCGTACACGACAATCTAGTCTAACCTAATAAAATTTCACTGGAAAGAAATCAATGCAATAAATGCACTATAGATTTTGCAGTAAACAATAAATAACATTTTCAAACACAAAACGAAATTGAGGAAATCCGTACTTTTTATGAACACAAAACACATTTTACATTTCCGTAACAATCTCTATAATAATTTCTCGTCAATTCCTATACATTTCCGCCACAAAACAATTACCAAGCCAATTACAAGTATGAAAATTAAAACCAGAAATCAAAGCGGTTGATGTTGTGATTAAGATAATGCTATTAGGATCTATATATATCTTATAATCCATTAGTGGCCTTTGTGTTGTGAAAATGTGTACGCGTAGCTCTACTATTCCCAATTTTGCATTCGTTATCATACAGAACTACAAGGGGTTGGTTTACAAAGTAGTTTATAATACAAGATCAAAGCTATTCTTGCTTAAACGCGGACCAGTAACAATAATCTATTTATTTTATATAGTTGAGGGTATTTAAAATACAGCGAGCGACGTTGTAAATCATTAACTAGAGTTTTATAAACAAACAGGAAAACAAGCCATTTTAAATTAAAACGTTGAAAAATATATATATTTTACATACCACGCGGTAAGTAGTTAGTTTATTCAGATATTAGAAGAAAATGCATTTTTAAAAATGTTAATTTGAAGTGCATGCAACGTAATTAAAATATAACAGCAACTTCAAAAAGCCATTAAGTTTCATAACACTAAAAAGTCAAAATAAAGAAAAACCTATTTCCGGCTTTACCGAGTTCTTAAACATTTCATCCGTTTTCAGCTCAACTATGTTAGCTACTACTTTATTCTGAATTCTGATGTTCTTAATCAGTCTTCCTGTGAATAATACAATGGAGATAATGCAAAACAGAATTTACTATTTCAAATTTTTAAGTGTTTCAGAAAACCTCTAAATAAATGAATGTGCACTAGAAAATGTAATCAAGAAATGCTATACAGTTTTCTTTCGCTTAACTGTTTAAATAGTTTTCATGAAGCTGACCTAACTTGAAAAATAATCCACTGGGATTGAATCCTAGTGTTTCAACCGGAGTACAACGCAAACGACAAAATTTTAAAAACAATTTAAAATATGATAGCTTTTATAAAATTTTAATTGAAAAGAGAAATTAATAAAATATTAATTAATTTTGGCGTGTCAAGCAAATTTGTGTATGAAGTAATCAGTATTTATAGTACAACCAATTTGGCTAACATAAATTAACTAAGGCTATATTGGCAGGTGTCGGTGTATCCCAGTAGACTAGTCTTAATTAGCGGTTGGTTGTTCATTATTCAACCATGCCACGATGCTGACCTACGTCGCTTTGTCCAGCATTTCTGTCGATTGGTAAAGATATTTATGGCTTTTCTACCAACTCCAAATGTTTTATCTTGTTTTGTATTTACCCGATTATATGCTGACTAATCTAAACCCGCAAAGAGTTGATGAATGATTTTACTTTTCGTAATTTCATTTATGCGATTGTTTTTAAGAGAGAAATTTAATTAAATTTATCTGAACAAGTTTTGTTATAAATGTAATTACAGATTGATCTACTGAACTTGAGGGAAGAGTACGTATTATCCAACATCGAATTTCAATTTTAGAAATTGAATTTAGAAATAACTAAAGAGTTATTGCAATAACAACCTCCCCCCCTATTTCCCAGAGCGTTGAAATCAAAAGTGTGCCGGAGTTCTTCAAGGCTGCCGTGGGGTTAATCGATCAAGGATTCTTGTGTACAGTTACTTGGAATTCTTAGGAAGTCCGAAAAATTCTTTAAGAAAATTAATAAAAGCTTTATGATATATTTTTTGTATTGTTTTTCATTTGATGTTGAGTTTGGAGACAACTCTTGCCATTTTATGTTTTTTACTGGTAGATATGGTTAAAAGTACAGATTGCTGACTTATACTATAATTTTTTAGGAACTCTGAGATCTCGGAAATTCTAAAGAATTCTTTAGGAACATCGATAAAACTTTATGATTAATGCTTAATTTTATTATTTTTTTGCTTGCTTTACATTTGATGTTGATTTTGAAGACGGACCTTGCCGTCCAATGATCCTTACGATTTGGGCCAATTTAATTGATAAAATCTCAAATTTATAATGAAAAAATGATCCTTCTAAAACACCTGCAATAAAATTTACTCTCAACCGATAGAGGTAAAATGGTAAAAACATTAAGCTGGTTGAACATTCCCTATGGTAAAACCCGTATAACCTGAAGTGGCGTTGGACCCCATAATACATTTTGCTCCGAGCCCCAAGAACGTGTTGACTATTTCCTTATTGTCGAGAAATTACACTTTTTGTTGAATCTTACGCGCAATAAAGTTTTTTGTACTTTTACTGCAGCTGAAGAATTTTCAACCGCACTTCACGATATTCGTCAATATGAACTTTAGTTTGAAGCTTAATTACCGGGAGCGACATTAATCAGTTCAGTTCCGAAAAGGAATACGTCCATTCTTCTGTTGCTGAGCATGGACATTCCACCTGATTCCGCCATATATTTATGCAGTATAGCAAATCTATTGCCGGAAGCCGGAAATCACTGTTACTGCAGCTAAAAATGGATGTGAGTTGATTCGATGAATTATTTAATTACCAAGTACGTTAAAATATGTCTAATTGATAGCCAATTACCTGGCAGTATATTTTTTTGGGGACGGTCATACGATAGCTTTGGCAGTTAAATGCATCTATTGGTAATCCAAAACGGTCGGCTTGAATCCGGGCAGGATAAGAACTTTATTCTAATCATCTCTTCCTGGGAAGGCAATGACAAATTACTTGAGTAATCTGCCATGAAAGTCCATTTCTAAATTATGTGATTACACTTCCCGTGGTTCCGAGTCCATCACTTTAAACAAGTAGGTCCTCTTTGTATGTGAAAACACTTCGTACGCATATCACATGCACAGAAAGAGATGGATCACGACGCTTCTGTAGAGAGGCATATCGACTGAGGAAGGAGGAATATTTCTTGTATTTGGAGAATTTTCCGTTCTTCATGGTTCGAACTGATATGGCATATATCGATTATTTTTTATACTATTAGATTTTGGCCAAAATCTTTGCTAGTATGGAAACATATGTCGAGGATACAACATACGCAAAAGAGAACTTTAATTGAAAATTTTCTGAACCAAAAATTAAACCATCTTTTCCAGATGGCCAGAAGATGATAAAATATCCAACCCATCAGGCAACTTGTTTTTACCTTATCTTATGAATAAAATAATAGTATACATAATAAGAGGCGGTCATAGCTTGGCAGTTAAGTGCGTCTACTGCTAATGCGAAACGCTCGGATCGAATCCCAGCAGGGTAAGAACTTTATTCTTACCGTCTCTCCTCGACAGCCAATGGCAAACCACTGAGGTAATCTGCCAAGAAAATCCATCTCGAAATGAAGTGTAGTACACTTCCAGTGGTTCGGAGCCCACGTTAAACAAGTAGGTCCTCTATGTATATGAAAACAATTTGAAGGCACATCATATGCATAGAAAGAGATAGATTGAGATGGGTCACCAAACCCTTATTAGGGTAAAAGGACTGAGAAGGAAGGATACATAATAATCTTCTGTTCTCTGCTTCGTGAAAACTATATAAATTTATAGATGAAGTACAGACTGCCACGTGTGGTTGGGGCAGTTTTAAATATACAATAAAAATAATAATTCCAAGAATCTGCTTATCTTTGATTTTTATCTTATCGTTATTGCCAAAAATAGTAATCGATACCGTAACCAGCGATATACTCTTTTTGCTTTATGGGATGGAAATTGGGTCATTACTTTTGAATCTGCCCTGCGATTATCTTCAATCTATTGCCCAACATAATTGAAGTTTATCCTGTGTTTCCAAGTCTCCTGGATTCGGGTTCCTGACAGCTGCTAGATACATGTGTAATATTATTACACAAATAAAGAACCGGCAGTAATACGATTACTATTTTTATTGTACACCACTCTGTATATACTCCAGTTTGAAATCAACCATTGTTGTTTTTGACAGAACTTTTCATCGAAGAATTTGGCGTTGGAAGGCCAAGTTCGTAAAGTTTCTTGTAGTTTAGTTAGCTAAAACTGAAAGTCGCAATCTTATTCCATTCATTCGCCTTTGTTAGGAATGCCAGCCGGTAATTTGCAGGTTCTGTTATCTTTTATGCTTTCAAAATGACAATTGTATGCAGTGCATTTTGTCGAGGGCGATACAAACGTTGTACTCCAGTTCTATAACGTCGAAGCGTGCCAAGTTTATTTTCATTGGACCCAGTTGGGCAATTTAAAATGTGAGATAGTTTTATTTTCTCAACTTTTCTGCAATTTCGGAAGTAAGGCTTGTGAGGTCACATGTCATATGGCTTAATTTTCTTATAATTTATAAGACCTTGGAAAATTTTATTTGTAAAGTTTGTCAGTCATACGAAGCATATTAAGGTGGCATGCACAAAGTATAAAATTTGGAAAGACAATGTTGGTGGATCCTTTTCAGCTGTGCTTTGAACCTCTCTTGGAATGTAGTGGTGAATTCCACCTGTGTATTTAATTAGTGTCGTAAGTTGAACTGCAATATTAGTTACATAATTGAACCACTCGAGTAAAAAAATCACTAGTTCTCACACTCTGGAAGCTGGAGATAAAAGCTACCTTCCCTTTAGTATCAAAGGGTTCGGCATTATCAGCTAAACGCATTAACCCTGAAGCCATGACCGTTTCCTTATTATTAAGTTGAATAAGGATTATAATTAAGTGTGTTCAATTCTAAAATCGCCACAAGTGGGAATTTGTTCAGAATGAATAATTTAACATGAAACGTGTTTTCATTCGAGCAGATTTGAAACCAACAAGTGAACTTTCAGCTTACAATTAAAAAAATGGCAGTGATAATCACCACGGATAAGTTCTGCATCCAATTAATAGATAATTTTAATTAAAACGTGAAAGGCTGACAAAATAATGGTCGGCTGCTAGTCAATTACGTTATTATTATTCAACTAAAATGCTGGAAGGTTAATCTTTTAGTAAACTAAACACTAATTCGTGGCACATTTCGAGGGTTCTACTGTACAGCTATTAACAACGTGCAATGGGCAAATGTTTCGGAAATTGTCTCGGAAACAATTTTGATGAACCCAATGCTTGATTTGTGTTTATTTGCATATTGATTCATTTAAAAAGTTTTTATCGTTCGTGTAAGCTTGACACGAATCGATAAAAATAAATTTTCTGTTTGCTTGTTAAACGCTGGCATACTATTAGGTACATAGATTATTCAAAATATAATTTGCATAAGCAATGAAGTAATAGGTACGGAAGTTTGCTATGAATAAATACTGGGAAAAATTGATTTTTGCAAAAGCAACATTTTGAAAAAGAACAAGAACAAAATGTGCATCTTAAAACTAAAACATTCTCCTAAGGCAAAGTCACGTCGATTACACTTCTTCATAATGGATGAAAGTGGATTTCCCCGGACAATGGACGGTGGGACAGGATATAAATTATGTCAATTTGTAATGTCCATATGGGGAAACTTGCGTGACTTATTTAAGTCTATAAAGCTATTTTGCGTTGCGTTTGTAACAATTCAATCCACATTCTAATCCAAAACGATTCAAGATTAAAATAAAATTAAATTCTATAACCCGATTATCATAGAAAATCCAACCGTGGCGCGTATTAATTAAAATCACAAATTTTCTTTGGTACGAATTGTATTCTGTTTTAATTTTTGTACAGTTGGTTACGTACGCTGCCACCAAAACCAATCACCAGCTAATCCGATTGTTCTATAAATTTTAATTTCTTTTGATGAGGTTAATTTTCAAATTGTATATTAGGCATTTTATAAACTAATTAACTTATGAATTGATATTACAAGAGAGAATTTCTAATGGAGGTTATGACATATTCCAACCTAAGGTCTATAATCCATCTGTCATAAAGTGTAACGACATCGTTCTACGCTCACAGGCAGTTGCGGATTTACGGTAACGTTTGTAACAGATTTGAATAAGTTAGCTGCTTTACAAACCTAATTTCCTACTACGTTACTATTAACTTTTATTATAA
Source organism: Podabrus alpinus (assembly GCA_932274525.1). Taxonomy (NCBI): domain Eukaryota; kingdom Metazoa; phylum Arthropoda; class Insecta; order Coleoptera; family Cantharidae; genus Podabrus; species Podabrus alpinus. Next base: position 16,661,275 of record OW026451.1, read on the forward strand.
TAATATAATAGTGGATGTTATTTTTAGATAACAAATTAATTTTCGAAATTTATGATAAACTGGATATTATTGTAAAGCAGGATTTGTACAATGCTATATTTGAAATAAATAGCCAGGACCGTATCCAGTTTCAGTATCGACAGAAATATTAGCAATAACCATTTATAAAATTGAAATTTCTCGATGAGTTTCGACCTAAGCATGAAGGAAATTCCAATCAAGTATCAAAGAAGAATGTAACCGTGTGACGACGATCCAAATACTGGTAACTGATTGGAAGAAGTGTGCTAATGAGGGATTGACAGTATTCTTAATCTTCCTGTATCGCAAAACAGCGTTTAAACGACAAATAGGCAGGTTATGGTGAAGTAACGTCAGAAATTTACATAACGTTCTTGTTTTAAGATCCATATTTAAATTAAAAAATACTTCAAATCAAAAAAATAAATTATTATAACAGTAAATTGTAAATTGTGCGGGATGCGCTTATATAACTGAAACATTTAGTTTTTGTATTAACTGATAGAGAAGTTTCTCAATAGAAAAGCTGTGCATTAAGTTTATAAATTATTGTTCTATATTAGCGAGAGTATATGGTTTAGAATAAACTTATACGAATCTGCATTTAATTACGATTACTTTATTTTTCATATATTATGTACATAGATTCACAATATTAGTGTAGTCATTAGGTCATTACGTACTTTTGCGTGGAAATATCTGGAAAATAGAATTGCTTTACTTGAATCATTTAATTTTACATAAGAAAATATCCCTCCAGTTTTCGGGGGCACCTGTCCCTGTATAAATATAATAATATTTTGTTTTCAACCGATATCTGTACCAAAAAGTCGCCTCAGAAGCTCAGAAGAAAAGAAAGAGCATCGATATTAGCGAACTCCCTCCCAACATTACTCCCTGAAAGATTATCTAAGATAATCTTTCCATTATCCCCCCCCTCCCATAAAATAATTTGGTTACGGAGCTGGGATCAGTGGAAAATTTGTAACATAGTGGGTGATTATATTATTAGAGGCACCGTGAAACAATGGTATTTAATTAGTTTCGGATGTAAAACCACATAATAATTGTTTTTATATAAAATTGTGTTTATTAATATTAGTCAAGTATTACTGTACAAAAATAAAATTTTGAAAATATAAAAAAAAAGAAAATAATTAATTATAATTAATTACGGTCGCCAGCTTAGCGGTTAAGTGCGTTGCTACTAATGCTACATACCTGGTTCAACTCCGGGCTCAGTAAAACTTTATTCTGACCGCCTCCCCTCGGAAGGCAATGGCAAACCACCGAGGTGTAATCTGCCTGGTACAGTCTCTCTGGAGATGAAGTGTATACACTTCCCGCGGCTCGGAGCCCACGTTAAGCAGTAGGTCCACTATGTGTGTGATAATACTTCAAACGCACAACACATGCATAGGAGAGAGGTCGCCTATGTCTGAAATCAGGCACGGCACTTAAAGAAGAAGAAGATAATTAATATTTCGTGACACCTCCTTTTGCTGCAATAACTGCTGCAACTCGGTTAGGCATGCTCTCGATGCATTTCATGCAGTTTAATTTAATGTTTTCGCTATTGTGCCACACATTTGTCAAACGCTCTATTAATTGGCCTTTGTTTGTGACCAATTCCTGAGCAATTTCACGTTTCATGAGCTCCCAAAGGTTCTCGATCGGGTTGAGATCGGGCGAGTTCCCAGGCCACTCAAGAACAGTGACTTTTTGGTCACTTAAAAATTTTGTGACCCTTTTAGCCTTATGGCAAGGGGCAGAGTCATGCATGAAGATAAAATCTTCATTTGGGAACCACTCTTCAGCCTGGGGTATCATCTTTGTCTCCAGAACCTTTAAGTATTGGTCGTGCCTCATTGTGCCTTCCACAATGTTCAAGCAACCACTGCCTTTACTACTTATGACTGACCACACCATAATACTCTGTGGATGTTTCACACGCTTTATGATGCAGTCTTCTTTGAATTTCTCGCCTTTCCTCCTTCTTACAAATTCAGATTTGTCCGATAAAATCTGAACCGAAGATTCATTGGAAAAGCAAACCTGAAACAAATTTGTAAAAACGTGTTTATTGTCAAAATTGTTAACTTTTACCTTCTTCCAGTCTTCGATTGTCCATATCTGATGTTCTTTGGCCCATTTCAAACGCTTCTTCATCATCGCCGGTGTAAGCATTGGCTTTTTTGCAGGTCGGCGACAAGTGAACCCCAACTCCTTAAGGCGTCGACGAGTTGTCATTCCAGATAATTCAATTCCACTGGCCTGAATTTTTTTTGTTAGCACTTTTTGGGGTGCCTTTCTGTTCTCCAAACAAATATCCCGTATTTTACGGTCTTCTCGTGGGGTTGTTTTTCTTTTTCTGCCACATTTCTGCAAACGCTTTGGTTCCAAATCAACATTGCTATTCATTTTTTTCTTAATTCGGTTCACAGAGGCAGGCGAAACATTAACTAGGGACGCAATTTTTGGTTGGAATGTGAGGTATGGGTTAAAAGAGCTTTAATCTCTGAAATTTGAATTGCAGATAAATCTTTCACCCTTCCCATGTTAAAAATTTACCCTGTGAAGCAAAAATTTAAAAAATTAATAATTTAACACTATAACAAATTTAATAACATGTAAAAATAAAGTACTTACCCGTTACAATATTATAAAAAAACTAGCAAAAAAAACTTAAAATAAAATCCACGAATATTTAAATAAACTGTTAAGAAACACAACCGAACTACCTGACTGATAAGCGGCGACTAAGGGTGCAACGCCATAATATGGCACATTATAAAATAAGTAACTGTATATTTTAAATGTAAAAACCTATTTATTGCATAAAAACATCTTAAGAAAATAGTGGTTGCCGTTTTGGTACTGTTATAACCATGTGAAATGTAAATTTGTAAAAAAATGTGAGTGCCTCTAATAATATGATCACCCACTAAGATTCCAAGAAATGTAAAACCTAAAAATATGGAGCAGTACGTACTTTTCCGTGCAAATAACCTCGTTTTTCGATTTGGACAAATGCAAAATCGCATTGATTTTAGATTTTCACTCCTCGGAAGAGTAAAACTATTTTCAATTATTTGTAAATTCCAACATGTTTATCCTCTATACGGGCTCTCGTAGTGTAACCACCGGTCGCCCTTCAGATCTACTTCCTCTATGAATGGCTGGGGTTGCTTTGAAAAACCGTTTAAAGAAGGGTTTTCCAAGATAATTTTATATAAGATAATTTAGTCGATTATCAATCTACTAGGACCACTTTTTGATTTAATTGCCACCATCGTTCGATCGATTACACCTAAACGTAGAATGTTGTTCTCTAAAAAAGCAATGTTTGGTAGCATGATTTTTGGTATCAGTAATGGTCCACTTCGTTTGGGCGTTTAATTCTTCGGCTTAATGTTGAGATTGAAACCTCCATTGCAGGCAAAATGCACTAACACAACTCCAGGATAAAAAAATTTTAATTTAGTCGTTTAGTACTAGGACCATTTTTTGAATTAATTGCCACCATCGTTCGATCGATTACACCTAAACGTAGAATTTTGTTCTCTGAAAAAACCAATGTTTGGTAGCATGGGTATTTGGTATCAGTAATGGTCCATTTCTTTTGGGCGTTAAGTTCCTCGACTTAGTGTTGAGGTTGAAACCTCCGTTGCGGGCAAAATACACTAAACACGACACTAAATAAAAGAAATTCTCCCAAACGGGAAAAACAAAAACAACTGGATTTTCAAAAATAGATTTATGTATTTGTTAAGTGAATAAATTAAACATTAAAGATAAAATCTTATACTATTATTTCCTATAATTAGGATGGCCTCCTAAATAGGTAAATCAGCTTAAAAAATCAATCAGAAAACAAAGCAGTATAATTAGTTAATTAAAAATCAAAATACATTTACACAGTTATTATTAAATTTGTCGACGCTAGTTGGATCTCCAACGAAATTCATCGTCTTCCATTTGGCACTCATGACTTCCATGATTTATATGAATTTCATTTTGATAAAAAGATTGTCATCAAGAAAAATTAGTTGTTCTTGCTTGTATTGTGTCGCGACCTATTGTGATAAATCACAGCGGTGTGCCCCTCTTAATCCTTTCTACCACTTTCTACATTTTTGTGCAAATTGAATGTTATCTACTTCAAATAATATTTCCAAAAAACTAAATTTTACAAATTTCCGCAAAATGTGAATGAAAATAAGGATTAGTAAAGCTGTAACAATAATTTCATTGTTTTAGTTTTATATAGAATTGTATTCTCTACATAATAATATTATAGATAAACGAAAGTAAATAGAACGATTCTCTCTATATTATAGAAAATACACGCGAATAGTTTTCCAAAAGAACCTGGTTTTCATTCTATTTTGGGTGAAAATTTAGTATTTTTAAATAACGTTTTTTGTGGGAATCCTATGAATAAAAGTGGCGATCGACAACTTTGCCGTTCTTAGTTAAAACATCCTAACTAATAAATAGATTTTCCGAAGAAAACTGACTTTATATTATATTTATATGTTATATTTAACTGCTATAACGCTGTTTTCATTTCATTTTTCAAAAATTTACTATAACCATATATTACAGAAAGTATTAAATACTGTTTTGTAAATGAAGACATCTACGTAAAGTCATTTTTTTGACTTGAGTAATTGAGTAAAATATTGGAATAAAATTAGAATAAAACAGGGCTAAAGTAAAAAATATCACTTAAAATTATACAACAAAATCTGAGCAAGCTGAAATAGTTGGCAAATAATGCTCAAAATGGCTTAATTAATTAGTCCCAATGTTGATAAAGACGAACTGAAAAACAACTAATTGTCGTTCAAACGGAAACACTTTGCCATCTTCGCGTGATTGTAATCCGAGACGTCTTCATAAAAACATTAATTTTACTAAGACAAGATTCAAATCCGTAATCTTACATTACAATGTTGACAATTACGTCGCCATACGTAAATTTGAAATTTTGCATTAAGTAATAAATTAGAAATGTCCAAATTCTTGTCTTTCAAAATTGCTAACATTTTTAGAAAGGTTTTTCGGCACCTTTTCCTATATATTTTGGCGCATGGAGCTCTCTCTCTCCTTCGTTCCACTCCTAGATCCGGTCCTGACGATACAATAGTACCTACTGCTTCATTTGGTAACAATTTAATGTATATACAAGAAAACTGATATCGAGGCTATAAAATAGAGCTTAGAGGATTAAACTTAAAATTGGTAGATACAGTATTAGTAGGTACATAATATTAGTACAGTCGACTCTCGATAAATTGAAACTCAAGGGACCAGAGAAGGACCAGAGAAAAATTTCAAATTACCATTAATTATTACCAAATTATCGAGAGATTCAAATTAACGAGTGTTCAAATTATCGAGAGTCGACTGTATATGGTATTGCCAGCAAGTATTAGTATAATGTACACAAGGTGATTCTGAAATTAATGATGCCAAAATATTTTCATGAAAAAGTGCTGAAATACGATTAGCTAAATAAGAGATATTATTATTTAGCCTATGACATTGATCTTGATGATTAATATTTTAAATATTTCGATAAACATTTTGTAAACTTTTTTATTTTTTCAAAAATTGGAATCTGAAATTATTTGACGATAAACTTCTGTTTTTTGCAGATGTATCAATAGATCGCTTATGATTCAAAGCTTATAAAAGTAAATGGTAAATAAGATAGTTTCCTTAGGTTCAAAAATATAATGTTAATACGCAGACTTTTTCGAGCGAAAAATATTCTAAAACTTCAACAGGAAATCCCGTGAGATAGAACGCTTCGTTAACCTAGCACTGTCAAACAAACAACTCAGGGTAAACCGACACCTCTTGAATATTATATGGAATTTTGAATCTTAGAAAAACTCGATGACTATTGAAGTAGAATAAAAACTTCTTTTATAAAAGACTGGAAATCTTTGCAAGTTTCTAAGGCAATCAATTTTATGCTTCCACTACCTGAATTGGAGGTTACGTGGTTCATTGCAGAAAGAGTTAATTTGCAACCGACGTATACATATAAAAACTGTATCTGAAGACGTGATTGTAAAGCTAAAGTCTGGTAAGATTAATTATTTACAAAAGTTTTATTACCGCCATATTTTAAAATGTAAGTAGGTAACGTGAAATACAAAGCTTTTCTAGCAGGATTGTTTGTTGGAAGTGCATGTATTGTGAAAAGTATTGAACGAATAAGATGCGAGATAATAAATGGTGAATGTATTGAAAGCTGTGTACTTTAAGTAATATGTGCGAGAAATTCGAGTGATAAATGTAACATTGAATAGTTCGAAAATAGAATAAAGTGTGAGGTAATGATGTGGTAATATCCTAGATTTATTCGACATGTACGAGAAGTATACATAAAGAAGCAGTAAATATTGTTACAAAATGACTCGTAATGTTAAATGTTAAAATTTTATATTTTCTTTAAAAGAGATAAAAAAATACCACTACAAAGTACCACTGCTACAGTAAATACACAACTTAAAATTTTAAACAAACTTGCTCTGTAAGTATTCATTTTCTTATCATTTTCTTTGAAAAAGTTTTCTACGTTTCGTGCCACAATTTTAATTTTATACTTCGACGAGATTTTAGGGACGTCAAAATGTTATCAATTTGATGTCGGATTCTACATTGTTAGGCCAAATTTTTTCTTTGCCTAAATGATCAGATGTTCATGAACAGTAATGGTTCAGTTTGGCACGGGGTTCCGACTTCCGGCTTCCACTGATTGGAAGAATTCAGACGGTATTTGTAATTCAGTAAGATCACAGCTTTATAATATGCTGTGCATTTATTTGCAGTCAAATACGGGTTGTCACAATCTCGTAAATGCAAGTTTTATTCAAGATCAAATTTACAATATTGAAGAATATAACAGATATTGAATGCATAGAACGGAGGAAAATTTAATAACTACATTTACTACATAGGTGCTCCATCAGGAAATAAATATTAAAGTTTAATGCAGATCATAAAAATAATAAAATATTTATTGGAGCCGGTTGTAGCTTCTTCTACATGTTGAAAATCTTGGGAACAGCGCCGATTTACCTTAAACTTAAAAAGGCTTATTAATGCAGTTAAATCTGACTAGTTCTCAATTAAAATTTCAATTTTGTTAATTTAATAGCGGAATTTACTCATACACATTGAGTAAGTACCCTTTACTTTACTTTTATTACAATATTCGCAATTACTAGTTTTACTCTAGAAGTAAGAGAAAAGGTGGTATAAATAATTAAAATTTTAATTATGCTTGGTTGTGGGGAAATGTGCACATCGCAGTAGAAGTCAAACGTGCAAAAATACCTAGTCTGAGAAGCTGAGTTTCTCTTTAATTTAGATGCAGACTAATTTAGCTTATTGCAGTCACTGTAATACAACAGGTACAAGTATAAGAATAGCGGTTGTATGGTAGCAAAAATATTCTTTGCATATTAATAGTATACATGGGGGGAAAATTTGTATTTGTAGAAAGTATCTATTACGAATAATTAAAGCTAATTACAATACAAAACACCTTCACTCTTAAATAACGAATGTAGTAATTAAAGTTTAATATTTTATTAATCACGTTAATTCAAAATCAAATATTGCGATTCTAACATTTCAATCATCATTTACCTAGACGACATAATAAGGTCTAGAGTCTAGACCATATTTATTTATAACAAGTGATAAGCCGTGATGTAACAAGCACTTACCACTTACCGATAAGGATATGTAATGTTATACTTACTGAAGGGGGAATCGATAAAATATAATAAATTACTTTTAAGAAACTCTGTATATGTAAAAAGTCCTCACAATAATTATAATGTACATCGACTGATCTAAGATCCGACCTTCTCCATTATTAACCACTGTAATAATATATGTAATTGTAAGGATTTAGAATTGATAAATTATTGATATATAAATAATATAGAACCTTCAATCCATACAACTGTGTGATTTCTAAGCTGCACTGAATAAAATTAATAAACTTCAATATTGAAATAATTGAACTGTTATAATAATCGATCCGGTCAAAATTCAATTGGCGCGAAATAACCAATGAATGATATTTTCTCTTTTGGTAAGAAATCACCTCTCTTGAATACAAAATTTAAATAAAAGAAAGTTGATTTAAGTTCCAATAATTATTATGCTAAAATACCAACTTCTCTCGACGGGGAAAAATGTATTCTTACATTCAAGGGTAATTCATTTAGCATAGACTGAACTAAAATACGTCTTAGACGTCTACGAATGAGTTGATCATTTATTATGCTCTGTAAAACTGGCGGATATATTACAACTTATGTAGTTCGTTCGAAAAGAAAACAATTTCCGATTGAGTATTGGTAATATTTTATGCGAATGTCTTCTTCAATCGGAACTCAGCTACAAAATATCGGCATACAAAGAGTGTTTTTAGATTATATTATATCCTCTATTTTATTTGACATCGTTTTATTATGATCAATATTGTCATTAGTTATTTTTTATTGTAGTATCAGTGAAATGAACACAAGATATTTAAATTATCTTAATAAAAGATAGGTAGAGATAGAATCTGGCAATAGCCTGGTGGTTAAGTGCGTTAACCGTTAACTTAATATTGAGTATATTAAGTTTATTACTCAATTCGATTCCGGGCGAAGTAAAAATTTTATTCATTTAAGTCCTTAAAAACTGGGTCACGACGATTCTGACAAGAGGCAAGCTAAAAGAAGAAGAATCAAAGATGTATATTGTATAAAAGTTTATATCGACTTCCAAACCTCTGTTTCAGTGTGGGGTAACTGCTTATATTTATAGAATCTTATTAAAAATTATTAAATATACGACATTTTTAAAAGAAATACAACGCTTTATTGAATTTCCATCAGATTTCTTATTTTTCCTGCAATATGTAATTGAATACTTAAACTTTTATATTTTGCTTATATTTAGATTATGAAAATCTTTGTATTATGATATTGTACATTAAAAACTCACATCGTATCACTGGGGTAAAACTTTTTAAAACTATTTTATATTTTAGAAAGGGAGGTATATTTATTCGTTTTTATCTTTTACTGCGTTAATTTTATTTAAATAGATTTTTAACTATTGAGAATTATAATAAATTAAATTTATAAATAAAATAGTTTATCAAACATCTGATGATAGTAGTATACATTACTGAAAACTTATGATCAATAAAAAATATTTCCAATGAAAAAAAAATTCCTTCAGTTACAAAGAAATTTAAATAAAATCTAAATGATAAAATAAAAGCCTTACATTTTTTCAATTTTTATTTAGGATTTTTTCAATTGAGTAGTTTTTCCTTCAAATAATGGTCACGTCTCATATACGATGAGCCAAATTTTGTGGAAAACTTTTTATTAGAAATTTTACTCATGGTATTTACTGACATTTTCATATTATATTGACGTGTAATTTCAAAGATGACAAGATTTTCAGAAATTTCTATAGGTTTATTAATTGAAATACCAACAAATTCGTTATATTTTGAATTGAATTTACATGTTCATTGTATCAAAATAAAATCACAAACGTTTTAAATTCTTGAAATGATAACAAATAAATGTAAGCCGATTACATAGGGGTAGAATTGCTCCCAGTATGTAATCAGGTTGTAAAATTGTTTTGATGATTGTATTTTCAAATTTTGTACACCTGATGAGAATGTTTTATAGAAATAAGTGAAATTTGAATTTAGTGCGCGAATTTAATAATGGGTTGGTATTACCAAGTGTGAAAATTTTGATTGATTAAGGTCATATGAGTGGGGTTTGGAGTTGATATGTCGAAGTCGAAGGAAGAAGGGCATAAAGCAAAGCAAGCCAGTCGTGCAGCGACGAAGAGGGTGTGAGGATCACCTAAAATAGTTGTCGATCGATCTTCAGAGTAAGAGGAACGAAATTTGAGCCGTCGTTAGATAATCAACAATTCAATATTTTGTAATTGCCAATAAGGATAATTTTTCTTGATTGGGTTGCAAAGTGAACTATGCGAACGGGTAGTTCGATTTGGAAAAATTGGTTGAATTGAAATAATCAGGATCCATGAAGATTGGGCTGGGAAAAGTTAATTAATGAAAAATTTAGCACAGATAAATTAATTTTCACAAATTTTTGGAAATTCGGGCAAATAAACATAGAATGCAGTTGAAGAATACATTGCTGGACAGATTTTTTATCCCTTAATTTTACAAATTCCAGTATTTCTTCTCCACGTCGTTCTTTTCACTCGTCTCTTCTTTTGATTGAATATTAACGAATATTTCTACCTGGTTTGCACTTTTTCGGTTTTCCTCTAATTGAAGCACTTATTTGAACAAGCGAACTTATGGCGAAAATTTTTAGGCTTAACAATAGATCTTTTTTAGCGCATTGGTTTCGTAATAACTGTGAACCTAAATCTTACTAGTAGTTTTTATTACCCTCCCAAGGAGTGAATTACTTTCTCATGCAAGTAAACTTGAACTAGGAAGGGATAGATTTCCCCTGTTGCACTTAGCTCGTATGTGGTGCTATAATATTATGTTCCAGTGGTTAATGCTAGCATATAGCATTACCTTTTCTGCCAAGGAAAAATTTCCTGTCAAGTACGTATTTTAAAACACTTCCGATTATCAATAACGTGAGATAAAATCGCCAATCTATCTGCCAAGATGATCCAAATCATCTTATATCTTTATCCAATTTCCATCTACTCCATCAACACAGTGTCACATCCTTCCCATGATTTTTGTATTATTTGTGCAAATTTCCACGTGTATGAATTATGTTTACGCGATCCAATTCTTTCTGGATAAAATTTTGCTGTCCAAAATATGTATGGTATTTATTTTGTTTATTGTATTATTTATTTTGTATCCTAAATACAAAATTCAATCAACAAAAAATTACTCTTTTGGCAATTGCAAAATTCAATACCCGAGGTAGGTTCGACCTCTCAAAATTTCACCTTTTTACTCTGGTGGTCACTCGTGGACTCTAAATTCGACCCACATTCTATGGTGGTCATTCATCGACTCTTCCAAATTCGTCTTCCTGCACATTCGTCCATAATCTATCAAAAATCTTCAAATTGGTCATACCAACTTGCTATTAAATTTTTCGTGCACCATTTTTAAATTTCACTCCAATACAAATATTCATAGGTCCATACATATACAAAACCTGAAAATAATATTTATCCCAATTACTTAAATAACCACATTTTTTTAGAGCAACAAAGTAGCAACAAAGTTTGGTGTGATTCTTTTTTCTAGCGCTGTCCGAGTTATAATGGTGGGGTTGCGTAGCTTAATATAAAGCTGAAACCCCTACTTTCAAATGGCCGTAACTCAAGAACGTTAAGAGCAACAAATTAACAAAAACATAGCAACAAAGTCTCTATACAATTTTTTTTGTTCAAGTCGGGGTTCCAGCTTAACACGGGTTAAAAAAGGTTTACATTAAAACCTTTGAAACTTACCAACACGAAGTTTTCTATGAAAGCAAAATTAATTCTACATTGAACTTTTTTTGTATTTTTCATAACACTTCAAAGCTTATTAAAACCTCTATAACTTGAAAACACGAAAAAACACATTGGTGGTTTTGGCATTTTACCGACGATATTATTTTCTTGCAAGTTTTTGAATTTATAATATTTCTGGATTCGGTTCTGCTCCATTATTGGTTTTGGGATGGTGTTTACTTTGTACATATTGCTGGTTGCATTATCAACGATATTTAAATATTATGATAGGTATGTACTACATGACTTTGAAAGGTAAAATTATACAGAAGTAAAAATTATCGATTCACAATTTGGAATTACCGACACTGCCGATATATTAATTACTATTCCAAAATTACCACTTTAAATAGTGCCGTCATACTTAATATTTTCCAACGTAACAATCATTTTTATGTATTTCTGTATTAACTATATTAGCTATGCAAGTTGTGAAAACTTCAGCTGCAAATACAATAGAGTAAATTACTACATGCATAATAAAAGTAAGTAACTAGATTCGGGTTTTCTTATGAATAGTACACTATTCATTTCTATTCATATTATATTCTTATGAATAGAATAAAGAGATGCAACATTACGATGTTCCCGCATAACTGATTCAAGTTGATACAATTTCATACTGTTCGAATTTACTTTTAACCTGTCGAGCTCCAATATTAATTATATGAGAATTTGGTTTGATCTGATTACATTTTAGGGTTGATGATCTAGCTCCAAATATTTTACAAGAATAACACAATTTAAAATCTATTAAAGTGTCCTTTATAATTTCTGAAAATTAAGTATAATCGATGGATTCGTGGTTAATGCAGTGAAAAGTGATATTAATTATATCTGCATTTTTATTTGCACAAAAAATCTTTTCAGATACTAAAACAGACACAAGTAAATTATAATATAAAATATAATTCGCGAATTATTAACTAACAAAAACTAAAAATATAACAAAATTCTAGGTTGTGACTCTGTCCATTCTATATTTCTTTATTAATTAAAGGACTAAATTTATAAAAGGACTATAAGCTAATTATAGCGACTACAGGTCACCAACCTAATATTAAGTAAACTTTTTACAAATTAATAATACACTATTTTATTAGGTGTAATAAATTACTATATCATATTCCATCATAAATTGCATTTTTCAAATATCAATCGTTTCCCCTGACTGCAAGTATATTAAATGTCAACACGCCATTTACTAATTTTCTTCATCACTGCATCAAGTGAAATGAGATTCAAAATTGATTTTTAATGTTAAAAACTTGGTACTACTATATCCTATCCTATAGTTAATATACAAATTATTTTAGTATAGTTTGTTTCAGAATAATTGAAATGAAAAAAAGTCATAGAATCAAATTACGTTGATATAAAAGCGTACGAACTATGTGATAAGATATGCTGTCGGCCAAGCATATGCATTGCTAAAGGCTGGCGCGAGATTAATATAATTAACCTTATCTCTATATATTATGTTTCGTTTATAGTTTGTACGTTTTTATATCAACGTAATTTGATGCTATGACTTTTTTTAATTTCAATTATTCTGAAACAAACTATACATTTATTTACGCAGCAGGATTACATGAACCATATTATACAAGTAGAACAACTGTTGCATTAAGTTTAAAATAAAAACGTAAGTGCATTTGACAACAGAAATCAATTCTATTGGCACTCGAGAAAGAATTACCAACCTTTCGATTACAGACCGTCAATTTAAAAGTTTCTATTAAACCCTCAGAATAGAGAACAAAAGCAATTAATTACCTTATTCGGCGAAGGCTAAGAAATACACTCTAATGCACTTTAAGAAAACAAAAAATATTAATTTCAAGAAGTAATTTTTAGTATACCTGTACAAAAAACTAGACTTGTCACATGTTTCTAGGCAAGTAAAGACCGCAGAGACCTAAAGCTTCGGTCAGTGACAAGAAACAAACGACGTAAAAGATTGATGATAACAAGTTGACGTTCAAATGGTAACCAGAAAATAAATTAATAATGTTTTTTTCTTAGTTTTTGTTTATTTTTTTAGAGGAAACTGTTCTCGAGACGTTCAAGAATGCTATTTCCTGCTATACTTTCGGGTATTCGAGAGAGTTAATGTATTAAGAAAATAAATGGATATTAAGCACTCTTATTTCAAAATTTAAATTAAAAATTTTGAATGGTTTGATTTATTTTAGTGTCGATTCGAAAATAATAATTTATTTGTAAGAAAAATTGTGTACCGTTTAGTGTTTGAACCTCAGATATTCCGTGTAAATATTCGTATGTATGTATGTATGTAAATATCCATTTTGCTTTTGTTTATACTCGTAGAAACGCTGTGCTGATGATAAACTTGAACTTTCAATATTTGCAATACATATTATAGATTTTTAATAAATTCTGATTACAATTGCAAATATTCATTGGTAAATAATGTTTGAATAAGATAATGCAAACAAAAAATTTATATTGGGAACGCGTCGTTCATAAAATAAGTGAAAAACCCTTCATTTGTCTTTACGAGGGGACAAAAGACTTAACTAAGAAGAAAAAAGCTACTTGACCACGTTGACCCTAGACGTGATGCTCTGTAAAATCAACCAAAAAGAGACCAACTAAGAGCAGTCATAAATTTGTTCAACTGAGTCATCGACTCTGATAAGTCTATATAATCAGAAGCTTTGCTGAATAGACAGGGATATTTGATTGGTCAAATAAAATGACAAACTCGTTGATTGTTGGGTTGTTTATATTGACCAGTTGCTACATAAGGAATATTTAAAATTATTAGAACCTTTTCGTTTTTTGAATTCGTTATTATTGTTTGCAGAAGCGTTTGTGAGAATTTTTAGAAATGTAAGCAAATGTTATATTGGTGGGTAAATAAAACAATAAGGGAAAACATAAAATGAATAATATATATGAGAATTTTAAGTTTGTTTCACAAATTTTACGTCTAAAATATTACACTACCATTATGTATTCGGGAAAATAAGAATTCTAAAAATCAAAGTAAGAAAAGTGCAAACCAAAAATTCGAAGACTAATATCTTCAAGTGGCATTGGTAGGAGACCTCGTAATTTTTCAAAAGCGGTTATGAGAACGCTATTTTGCAATATTTTATTACAAAGTGTTTTACTAGTTTAACTTTTTTGTCGTAGGAAATATTTAATAAATTCTGTAATATTCTAAATTTGTATGCAGAAACGAGCACTAAATAAACATTTGCTCAAATACGTCGTAAACGTAGAAAATTGTGTATAGTAAAATATGACGTGCAATCAAAATACGAATACACCGTCTAGTCATATACGACTTTCAAAATAGTATACACTATAATAGCAGGACGAATGACACACTACCATATCCTGCAGAACTACATAATAGGGTTGGCCTGCTGAGACGCCAGGCACCGTTCAGTTATTTAGTAGTAAGTAGGGCACTCTTGGGGATAAAAAGAAAATGTTTTACTTTTTAAAAATATTTGAGTTGTTGCAATAAATTGTATCCTGTCGCTTAGAAGTTCAGAAAATCTCTTGATAACATTTTTAATATTGTGATAAATGTTAACACTATATATTTTTAATTCGAAATCCGTTAATTTATACAAGTAAAGTTACTTAAAGCATTTAAATATTTTTTGCATCATTTAAAATGTTTTACTTGTAAGTTGGCAAAAGTAAGAAAGGTACAGCTGAGCTAATTTGTGCTAATGTCTCCCTTGTGTGTAATATATTGTAAGAGTAATATAATGTTGATGTGAGTTCTATACAACGTAACCCAACCAGCGATGTAGGTACAAGAAATAATTTAAATTTATTAAAAATATACCTCAACTGTATTTTTGCATCGTTAGCTAAAAACAGACTGTTAATAAAATCGTTTTAAATAACGAACGACATAATTTTCCTAGGACAATAAGGAAAAACGATTCAACTATAGC
Source organism: Podabrus alpinus (assembly GCA_932274525.1). Taxonomy (NCBI): domain Eukaryota; kingdom Metazoa; phylum Arthropoda; class Insecta; order Coleoptera; family Cantharidae; genus Podabrus; species Podabrus alpinus. Next base: position 16,676,808 of record OW026451.1, read on the forward strand.
GTAATTTCAAACTGTTATATTATAATAGGGAACGTCCGTATAGAAATGTATATCAGCGTGTATTCGCTTGGATGCCCACTAAGAGTCCACAACATTCTCAGTCCAGTGCTGATTATTGAAGTTAAGCTTAAACAATGTCAGTTTCTGTCTCTATGTTTTATCATTCGTATAAGTAAAGACATTAGGGGAAGCATTGTCTCACCCTAGTGAACGCTTCAACGGATCTTTGATGATATGTTCTATGTAACGAAGTTGCAATCGAATAGATGATGTAATGTTCCTTCCTCCTAATCTGATCCGACTTTACGTTCCCACTGTCTACTGTAGGATGGTTGTTTCTACCCTCTAATTTCGTTTCATCAATGTTTATCCTTATAACACACCAAATCTAAGTTTGAAAGCCTACATCTGGGGTACGGACCAACTCATCTTATACTTTCAAATGAATATTTCGCGTCGATAACACATTTTATATTAAAATGAGCTACAACTTACAAATTTATCGGTTAATTAGTGCAAAGTACAATAAATCACTAACTTTACCAATATCGAAATTTATACGAAATAATTTTACTGTAAATCACAGTCTTGATGCTCCACTTAAAGTTTTTGCTTCAACTTTGCTGTCCTGTGTACACATAAGCTTTGATTCATGACCCTCTAGTTGTATAGACTTATCTCGTAGATCATTCCCTTTGTCAACACAAGCAAGCAACACCGTTAAGACCAGTTAATAAATCACTAAATAGACCGCAGGTGTAAACTTACAATACCTTCTACACTTGCAGTTTTGTTACTTTAATATTTTAGCTAAATTCAGGTTGTATCATTTAGTCTACAATTTGGTGGAGGTGTACTTATTTAACTATTCATGAGTCTCGTGGTGACATATGAGATCTATTTACTTGAGCACCAGGTAACCTTAAATAAAATATTTTATAAAAGTGAAAGAATCCTCCGGAGCATCTTTTAAGATTTTAAAAATTTAAGCCAGGAAAGAAATGGATTCTTAATTAATTCTTTTGAAATTTATGCTGGAAAATATGTATAGTACTGCAATATAGGCCATTAATATTTAATACAACTAGCAACGTTACATTTCAAATAGAGTTATTAATAAATATTGTCGTTATTATTAGGTGAAACAAAATGCAACACGTTTTATATGCTTTAATTTTAAAAAATAATTAAAACTTGTAGGAATATCCCAGGGTAGTGTACTTAGACCCATTCTATTCATGTTTTGCATGCCAAAGTAGTACTAGCCATACATGAAATTCCAAAAATCGATGCCAAGCCAAGCAAAGGAAGCCAATTCAGTGCATAGAAAAGCTTCACGCCCAAAAGAAACGTGTGTGCCGACCTCCTTTACTAATTTCAGGAACTACCACAAACAAATGAATTCAATACCTAAAGCTCCATCTATACATTGTGTCACATTTATAATAAAATAAGAATAATAAAAATATTAGTACACGAGTCGCCTTAACAATTATGCCATTACAAATAAAAGGCGATGCCCCGAATGTGATTAGTAGTGAGAAATAGATTGATGGGAAATGGTTTTTGCTTACCAGCAAGGAGATAGGAAAGTTTTCTTGAGAGGTAAATGAACGAACGAAGGAAAGTTTTTGAAAGGGAGACAGTCAGGTATGGGAGTTGAAGGTGTGAGGTTCAGTTAAGAAGTTAGTTACGATGTGTTAGAAGGCATCACCCCCAATTGATAATGATGTCCGTAGGAATGTTTCACCCCAATTAATAATGTAAGAATTATAAATATTTTTATTATTCTTATTTTATTATAAATGTGACAATATGAAACTTATTATCAAGATGATCCATTTTTAACGTAACCCTCTTGCCCATTTTTAATCGGCCACTCTCTTTATTATATATTTCACCCATATCAGAGAGAGTCTGTCTTCACATCTTTTCTTTAAATCTCTACTCCATCCCTGTTCTGAAGTAATTTAATGATAAGTAATCGTTGCAAAAATATGAATAATAAAGAACTTTTGGTAAATTTTGGTCACAATAAGTAATTCAAGGTCCCCGATTTCTCCTGCATTGCCAGCGAATGTTTTCAGTTTTGCAGGGCGTGCGTTCACCTGAAAGTGTCTTCGGTTTGCAAAACGCTTCCACCTCCTCCCCCCGAGATTCTTTTGGTTTAGCAAGGCATTTGGACTTCCTCTACGTCTTTGATTTGCAAGACGTAGATCTCCTTTCTGAGAATGTTTACGGTTTTGCAAAGCACTTTCAAGCTTCGATATCTAAATGTTTTTGATTTGACAAGGCATTTATTAGTCACTTCGCTGTTATCGACACAGCCCCGCCGAGGAGCACTAAGCTACTTGAAAGTGATGTTTTCGATTTGGCAAGGCATCCAATCTATTACTGATTGATTAACCTCCGTTTTCCCCCGTTCAGAAACCAATAACTTGTTTAGAAAAGTCAAAGTAAAATTGAGAATATTACCAAAATTAGTAGTTTGTATTTTTAAAATAAACTATTGACCGGACAGGGTCTCACTCAGCAATTATGATCAAATTTAAATTCAATTCAATTTCGTAACTCCTACAACTTTGTACAATTTATTATAATTCTCCCCCCCCCCCCGTAAGTCTCCTATATTAGATAGGAGTGGCACCTACCCTTGTGAGCAACTGCGCCGCCAGGAGTGAGAAGTACATTAATTTTTTCAGCCGAATAGGTCTCCCCTGGATCCGGCTTCCGTAGCTACCAGAAGTAGCATTCAAACGACCTCAAGATTTATTTGGGGCAATTTGGGTTGTTACAAAGTAGCTAGAAAAATATTCCAAATGTTTAATATGGTTATAAAGGCTCAAATAAGAAAATCCAGCATAAACAGTTACATAATTTACCAATTGAAGACTGGGTGTAAGAACCAGGCAAATCCAGTTTCTGACAAGATCGGTTTTTAGATTCCCGTAAATACCCACTTAGCAGAGCAAAATAACTTGCCTGGATTTCTATTTCGGACCAAGAACAATGCAGGTCTCAAAAGTCATGTTGTCAATAAATTAGTCTTTTTGTTAAGCTGAAGAGCTGAAACAGACAAGAGAGCAGGTGAAATTCCAATGGAAAAGTCACCAGAGTAAAAAGAAGGAGTGGGAAGATGAAAGGTCGTTTCTCCTTGGTGGAAAAAAGACTAGAGGGAATGGAGAAAATAACAAAAATAAATAACAAAGTAGTAACGGGGCTAGACGATATCATAAAAGAATAAATAAAAAACATCATGAGAAAAAAACTTGATATAGAAGTGAAGATCCAGAAAGCGGAAAATGCCGAGGAAAAAGTGAAAACTATGAGGAATAAAATTAAGTAAAGGGGTAGTCAACTGTTCATAAATGATTATCTCACTGTCCAGTAGAGAATAATTCAATCACAAATAATATGAGTGGAAGAGAAGAAAAAGAAAATAACTTGAAGATTGGCTATATGAAACAAACAGTGAAAGACAAAGAAAACTACTGGAATCAAGAGGCCAATCAGTTCCGTGAGGTTCAGGTGGGGTTTGAAAGGGCAAAAAACTGAGTAAAGAAACCGGTAGGAAAACACGTAAGACAGCCAGGCATAAAAAAGATAATGCAAATGAACTTGACAGGGGTGAGGGAAAAATAAATGATGTAATGTTTTTGGAAACTTGAAATGTAAAGGGAATTTATGTAACAAGGTAGTTAAACAGTTAATAAAAATATTGATAAAGTTTGGCATTGCAAAAGACAAAAGATCAAGAGAACTATGTAATGGATATAGAGGGATATACGCTTTTGAAGAGTAGTGGAAGATGCAGAATGATGGAAACTAGTCACAACTTCCTCTCACGTTGGTTTGGTCATATTCCTCTATTTCTACATTTTCTTATTCTTTGCAGTCTGCATTATTTCTGTTCAATAACCCTTCAAAAGTACTTCTTGCATATTTCGTTGATGTTTTCTCTGTCATTGTCTGGATTTTAGTTTTCATCTTTCATTATTCTTGTTCTAATTTCGGAGTTCTTCGTCTGTTTTTCCACTATTCCATCAAATCTTTCTCAAAATTTTCACTGCTGTCCTTTTCCACTTATTCTTCTGTTGTGTATATGTACATCTTATTGGCCACTTTTTTTAGTTTTGAGTATGTTCCTCTTTCTGCTTGTTGTCTTGATCTTAACCATTTGTTAAGTTTACTTTTCTGGTCTATTGCTCCCTCACATTCTTCGCCGAAACATTTCTTTTTTACTCCCTTCTCTGCATACTTCACACTTCTTTCCGTACATGTACATGCACTTTTAATTAACACTTTCGTGCTCTTTCATAGTATGTCTGACTTCACTGTTAATCTCCTCGTCATATTTGATCTTATTGCATTGGCGATTTTTTCTATTGCCCATCTTTTTCTAATTGTATCCACTTTGCCTTTTAGTTTTATCTTCTATACTTAACTTTCGCTACCTTCTCTTATTAACCACCACGTGATTTATTTGATTTCCGCCTTCGCTGACTTCCATTGCTCTCATTCATGATACTTTGTATATTTCAGAAGACAGAAAACAGGCAGCATTGGAGAGGAATTGTATTAGACGCAAGAACAGATGAAAATTTATAGATCGAAGTGAAATGTAAAAGAGGACTAATCCACCTCAAAAAAATGGATATTTAAAGTCTCACCACGACAGTTAAATTATTACAAGAATAAAATACTTATTATTATTACAAATTCATAAGAATAGTATATAATGATCAGGGAAAAATGCAGATATATAAGTATACTAACAAAATGGAACCCTAAGAAAGAGAGACATCGATGAAGACCAAGATCAAGATGGATGGACCAAGATAGCGTTAAAGCGCGATCTAAGAGCGACGAGTGTAGTCAATTAGCGAATTGTACGCGGAGACAGAGTGATTTGAAAAAGAGTGACCCTGGAATAAAATGACATCAGAATCTGTAAGTAGCGATTAAAGAAAAGAAAATTGATCCACTTACAAATGGATTGAGAAAACTTTACTTAAAGGTGGAAATGTTCCGAACGAAACGGATGCTATAGAAGAAAAAATAAATCTCCATTATTAATAAAATAATAACCTTCTGCAATAATGTAATATTTAATCGTTTTAGTAAGGAAATACCATAAAAATCATAATTTCGGGCAAAAACATACCAGTCCAAACTTCTTTTAATTTTTTCCTGTGTAAAATTATTAAAACAAAATTATGAAAATTATACCAATAAATAATCATGCATATAAATGACTTGACGTAATAACGTAATATTTGATGGTTTTAATAGAACCAGGTACATCTTATATTAATTATTTTCAGAATAATAAATAATACTCGTTTTTAGAGTTTAAATTATGGAAAATATGTCGCTTTATTGTATCTTTTGGGAATAAAAATTAGCATAAGAAGTTTATAAACTTTCAAATCAGGTTTTGGCTCCTGCATAATTTTAAAATTTAGACTGACCTGGTTCTTGTATGCATTGCAGTCTAATTCTAGTCTTACCGAAAGCTGAGTTTTCTAACTTGAGCACTTATTACCTGACATAAAAGATATGTTTGCAAATGCCATTTATTTTACACAATCAAGGGTAAATCAGAAAAAAATTAACGCTGCTGCACCCCACCAAAGGTTTCTTGTTTTGCGACAAGATTAATTTGAATATATAAAGCCCAAGTCAATTGCCGCGACCCTTGACATTTTAGAAACATAACATGTTGATAAAATTATGAGTCGTCCAAATGCGGCATAATACAAGAAAAAGTACTAACCGATTTGTAAACGCAGGTGGTATTAAAATAATGAAAGAGTAATTCAAACTGTGTTACACCACGTTCTGCATCCACGACACCTTTCCAACAGGTAATAAAAGGTTGGCTAGCTCAAAGTCGCGAAGGGGTGGGTTGGTGAAAGGAACGAACGGGTCGTGTGACGGCACGTCGCAAAGCGGGTGTTTCCAATCGACGACCGGGCAATCCTCGATCGCGATTCTAAAAATTGTCAAAATCGGTGTGAATAATTTACACAGGGGGGGAGTTAAGTCAAAATCGATGGGGTTAATATACACGAGGGAGTTTAAATGGGCGCCACGCATACGAAGAAATGAATCTTTTTGAAGGGGACTGGTTATCACACCTTCCAAGCTGGTACGCGACAACTTGATGATCTTACGGCGAACTCTCACTCCGGAAAAACCTCGCTCAATGACCTTACCTTTACAGGAGGCGAACTTTCCGTGGGTGAAAATAGCTAAATAAACATTAACACAACAATAATAATAACACACAAAGTTGGGAAATAATAAAAATGTATTAAATAAAATAATATCAGGGGGGAGTTGACAAAGTTTACACAAGATACTATCAAATTTACATGTCTTGTATAAAAATAAATATGTACAGTTGACGGAACCTTTCAGTGTGGTTTCCGTTGCGAAACTAACATTCGTAAAACAATTACTCTTACAAAAATACAAAAGGTTAATTTGCATGAAAGGGGGGGCGTATTGAATACAGCACTCCACACCCAAAAATACTAGTTACTTAAGTGCAACTCGATGACATCTAAAACTGTGACTCATAAAATTGATAATGAAAGCCAATCAAAGTGATCAATCAATTCTTATGAACTTTAGTTGCAATATTAAACTTAAAATGTTACGTTAAATTACTAGTTCGGATATAAACGCTCGAATGGCGTGGTAAAAGTTACGTTAATAATAGATAATAATATTAAGTTACATAAAAGGTGTACAAAATGGTTGCGATATCGTCTTCCAGGGTTGAACTGAACGTTCATAAACACAACTAATGGTCAATAGGACCAATTAACATCACAATCTTAAAAATATAAAAAAAGGTTTCTTACTTAATTTGGGTGGTTGATGTTCGACCTCTAGGCAAAGTCGATGACGAGTCCTTCAGGAGTGAGATTCGTCTTCAGAATGTAGAATGGAGCTGAATGTGATGTCTCAAACCATATCAGAAGGGCAGCGCAATAACCAGCTTCCCAAAAACTCTTCAAATCGGAAGGTGGTGAAATAACAGGGTGGTACACGCACTGTATTTCGCGATAAAATAGGGGTCTCCGTACGAAATAATTCACTAAGTTAGTTATTCGCGAAGTGACAATTAATTCAAGCCGGCACTGTCTAAGTAAGAAATGTTAATGTGGTGTCCGATAAAAAAGAACGATTGGAATGCACACATGGGTTCGAAGTGCAACACCTGTTTTGTACCATTCGATAAAAGCAATGCTACGTAATTGCCTTATGAGCGGCAAGCAATAACTCGACGTGATTAAACGTGATAAACAGATGGTATAAAAAGTCCGATAATTGATTCAAGGTTTAGTAACAATTGACGATATTAATTGTTCGATCACTTATTAAATATTAGCAACAATTGACGATATTAATGTTCGATAAAATATTGAAGGTTTAGCAACAATTGACGATATTGATGTTCGATAACTCATTAAATATTAGCAACAATTGACGATATTAATGTCCGATACAATATTAATTGTTTAGTCACAATTGACGATATTAATGTTCGATAAAATATTAATTGTTTAGTAACAATTGACGATAATAGTGTTCGATAAAATATTAATTGTTTAATGACAATTGACGATATTAATGTTCGATAGTATATTAATTGTTTAGTCACAATTGACGATATTATTGTTCGATAAAATATTAATTGTTTAATGACAATTGACGATATTAATGTTCGATAGTATATTAATTGTTTAGTCACAATTGACGATATTATTGTTCGATAAAATATTAATTGTTTAATAACAATTGACGATATTAATGTTCGATAAAATATTAATTCTTAGCAACAATTGACGATATTAATGTTCGATAATACCTGCAGTTGACACACACTAATTTTTAGCACAAATGACTTGTATTTATTTAAGGATCTCTAATAAATGTGAGACCTCGGTATTTAATTCCGCTTTTGGAAGCGCTACGATACGAAAAGGTAGTATCAGATTCCAAGTGAATCTCTCCGAATATGCAATTTGTAGCTCAATTTATGCATTTTCCCTACTATAATTTAGGATTTTTCCCACTTACTGATTGATTTGGAACCTTGTAATTGGGTCCTATAAATTTAGAAAGAAGGGAGACGCGATTTAATTGGACAATGCCTAGAGTGTGAGAACACGCTTTCTTCTTTCTCCATGTAAAGTGTATCGAGAAATTTGGTACGACACGTGCGAGCAAAACAATTTTTTGCTCGTCTGGTTGGACGAAAAGGGTCTAACTTTTGCACTTTTTACTTGTTTTTATCGAAGTCTGCAATTGCGAAATCGCTATCCTTGCCATGTTAAACCCGAGCACATTTGGTTGCTTATCTGCACATGGTCGAGATAGCAAAACAAAAGGCATTGATTCTCACGATTTTCAAACATGCACGTGTGTGTCCTTGTATTGACGACTGGCTCGTGATTATGGATCGTATAAAAGTGTCTCTCGATCCTACCTAAAATTTATAGTAATGCATTTGCATGCATTGACGTTTAGTTCGCAACGTTATAGAATGATGGTTTTCTTGCTGATGGCGTGAATCTACGATGTATGCTACGTCAACTCTATAAAGATTGTGTTAACTACCGCATGGTTCATGGGACGCGAATAAAAATATTATGAACATACTTTCCTACCTCTACAGTTCTTAAGACTATTATACATTTGCAAAACGTAAATTTTGTTGGTTGAGCGAATGTTTCAATCTTTTAATTTACAACCCGACCTAAAAATGTCTTCTAAAAGAATAATTTTCACCGGATCGATTTGAAATTTAAAATATGAGTTCCATGGATTGTAAAAACAAAATCTAAGGGTGCGCCCAATGCGCGTAATAAGGTGACACTCCCCTTACGTCAAGAGTTGTTATCCCTAACTACTCTTCAACTGGGACGCGCGCAACCTCAACCGAAACAAAAATTGTCCTACAATAAACCATCAACACTTGTAGTATTGAAATAGCTACTCGAACTAGTGACTAGACTATACGTATATGCCGGGAAAAAAAAAGAGAGAAGGTTCACCTAACCCTAGGCTTAGTCAATCCGTGCGTCGTAGTGACTCCTACATGAGAGGGCGGTTCGCGAAATCACGCGATCATTCGCTGGCCGTGTGACCCACAAATGTCTGTGAAGACACCGGACTCTAGATCAAAGTAGACCTGAACTGAGGTAACACTTCATCGGCGTATCATATTTACAAAGCCTTCTCTTAAATGTTCAGTCGATGGGGACTGTCTGCCTTTTTCAATATCGTTGAAAAAGCAGAGTAAAAAAAGACGTGTGCTTGGCTGGATCATATTTACAAAAGCCGTTTGGGCACTTCAGTAGATGGGGACTGTCTGTTTTATCAGTTATCGTTGGTGAAACAGAGAAAAAAACTTGCGCTTGGCTTGATCAAATTTACAAAGCCGTTTGGGAGATCACTAACCTTCATCATGACTTCGATCCGGACGAGATGATCGGAAGAGAGAGAAGAGGTAATGATGGGGGGGGCGAGAAAAAAAATTGAGATGGTTTCCACTGAATAAAAAAATATTCGTGGGGCATAGTTGACGGTACGGGTCGGGATGGTTTGCTTTCATCAGTGTAGTCGAAGGGAACGTCCTTGAACCACACTGATGTAAACGGGAGCTTTCATTGAATACAAAAAAAAATATTACGTGGGGCCTAACCGTGGACCTACACAATCTATTGCCACAAAAAAATGAAGCTATCAAAGCTTGGTTGACTCTACCAACGCTAGTGGTGAGTCTTGATGCGCAAAATACATCGACCATTTATTGAGAAGTCCTGCGGTGGTCGGCACCGGAGAAAACTTCACTCTAAATGTTGTCTTACACAGGTAGTGTTAGTGCAAGACGGGGACGTTGTACCAGTGGAACGTATCCACTAGGGTACAAGGCCACAAAAGATCATAACATGTAACATAAGGGGGGGGTTTAGAAGTTGAACGACGGCTGGATCAAATTTACAAAGCCGGTCCTATCTAATTCGGTAGGCGGGGGGGGTTGATTAATTTAAACGGGACTAAAGTGATCGTTATACACGAAAAAAAAATTTAACAACAAAAAAAAGATATACGAAAACTGACTGAAATTCGAAATGGTGACAACCGTCCGGGTTGCACCTAAATGTTTGCTGAAAAATATATGAAGTGACTCTACTATATGAAACTGACGAATGTGAGAAACAATATTTCTCCAAAAGGCCTAAAGTGACTACGAAATTAACGCATGACTAATGTTGACACTAGGTAGTCGATCTAACGCAACACCAGTCGATACTTGGCTTACTGCACGATTTACTGGGTGACTAATCCCAATGGATCGCTAAGCGTACCCTATAACTTCATGTAAAATAATTTCTTAAATGGTTGACGGAAAATTCAAAAAAAATTCGAGATTACAAAATGACATGACTAAAAATTCAAAACAAAAAAAAACTCGGGATTACAAAAATGACACGCGAGATAAACAATGAAGCAAAAGAAAAATGACCCGTTTATACTTTGGGGGCACGTAGTTTTATGTCGTACGATAAGGACATAACAAATATCTCCCTTAACCTTACTGACTTAAAACTAGCTTAAAAATACCCAAACTTTACGCTAACTAAACCGATACCTAAAATTAACTAAACCGAAACCTAGGCTGAACTTAATACTACCTAAACCGAAATCTAAACTAATCCTTACATACTAAAAGCGCGAGAGAAAAAAAAAGTTACACAGAAAAAAATGTTCCACGTCCTAGGTCTGAAACAATCTTAAGCCGTTGTGACCGTTGCAAGAGAGGGCGGTTCGCGAAGTCACGGGATCGTTCGCTGGCCGTGAGACCCACAATCACAAACAGAAACGCCGAACTCTAGCTTGGGTTGGACCCGAGTACGTGGTAAAAGTTGGGAGGCGTCAAAATATATGCCTCTGGGATGAACGGATCAAATTTACAAGTTCACCCCTAATGGGTTTGTTCTTCCTAGACCGGCAGGTGTTATGACCGTGTAGCATAGTTGTAGTCAATCTATTATTCCCTAACAAAAGGTAAATTTCCCAGAGTGTTGCTTCGAGTTATAACCCCTTACTTCTGTACGAAATTCCCTTACTAAGAAGGTTCCTTTGGGGCAGATTTTCATCCGCCAAAAAAAAATAAATGGGACGATAATTCACCGGGGAATGGACTAAGCCCACGAAATTACTTTATAACCCTGGGGTTTGGATCGTCGTCCATATGTGGATCGACGTCCAAAAAAAATGTTTATCTAGCAGTGGAACCATGTCCAGCATGATAATTCGATAGCTCGATGAGAAGTGGGTCACTCTAAACAACTATTAACTATGACAACCTTACTACAAAAAAAATAAAATTCGGTAAAATTTTCTAAAGGGTACGTTACAAAAAAAAACTTCCCCTAAAGGGTGTGTTGCGACAAATGATTTGTCCGAAATTGGACACAAGTCCAAACAATACAACACGGCATGAGGCAATGTCTAAAGCAATTGCATTCTCAGCCCTGATCTTAATTTCAATTTCGAAAACGAAAACGAAAAAAACTAAAAAAAATCTATTTTAAACGGTACTCGATACCAGGAAAGAACGGTGAGGGATGGTGGGGGCAAGTTAACGTCGTGCGATTGACAATAAGACATGATCAGTGTGTATGAAGCGACAGTGACACATTGACCTCAACCCGAAATGATAACTAGATGTTACCCTACCACTAACTTAAAGAAAAATGTCTCAATGGACTGGGATTCAAAAACTATGCGTTAAACTTCAAAAAACTTTAAAAAACTTTAACTTAAATTCAAAAAAACTTTCAACTGAATTTGAAAACTTTCAATCTAATTTGAAAAACTATTAATCAAGTTTGAAAAACTTTTGATTAAATTCAAAACAAAATTCCATTAATTTCAAAAAAAAATTCCCCTCAATTCGAAAAAACTTTTCGTTAAACTGAAAAAAAACTTGGCTCCAAAGGCCGATATTAAATTCAAGACGTCCCTCTTAATTCAAAAAAACTTGACGTTAAACTAAAAAAATTTTAATTTAAGTATCACTATTAAATTTAAAATGTTTACGTTAATTAACAAAACCTTGACGTTAAATTCAAAAAAAAACTTTAATTTAAATGGTAACATGAAATTCGAAATGTTTACTTTAAAAAAACTTAAAGTTAACAATAACTCAAACTGCTCTAGATCAAACTCAAAATTCGGAAATACGTCTGCAAATGAAAGTCAAAAAAAACTTTTACTAATCCACTAAAATGTGTGCGTAAAATTTCCAAGACTACACCCACAAAACTAACTTCGAAGATTGAACCTTGAAACTAAATTCAAAAAAGTAAAAAAATAAATGCGTAACCTAATGAGGTGCGTAAGTGCGTGACCCGTAGTAAAGCGTAAGAATGCGTACGAAACGCTTTGTGTCTTGTTCGAGACACATGCAAACAAAAAAAATGCGTAATGAGTGTACGGTGTTACTAGCATAAAATACGTATGGAAACGAGTGCGTATATAACATGCGTACTTAAACATACTTGATCTAGATGTGAACATGTGTGCTAGGCACAACAAAAAAAACTTTCTATCGCTATTTGCTAAAGATGGAAATAAAAAACAAGGTTCGCTATAAATGGTACGCAATGATAATGCGTAAGGGTGCGTAGAAGACGCAGATTAAAATCTTTTATCGTTAATTGCTGAAGGCTAATAAAAATTTGTTACTAAAATTGTCGATGCGAGGGAGGGTGGCATTGTTAAGGGATTGTGCGTTAGGGTGGTTTTCGTTCTACAGAAAGGGTTGCGAAATACAGGGTAGACTTTCAACGTCCGATATAGACGGTAAGGGTTCACACAAAAAAAAAATGGTGAAACAAAAAAAACTTTAAACTAAGTTGAGTGACAAGTAAGAGTTTTCAACAAAATTTAAGGGTTGCGGTATTCATCGCCACGTTAGGGCGGTAAGGGTGTTCGCAGTTTTACGTCATGCACGGGACAATAAGGGTTGTACACGCCAAAACGGCATTATGAACCGATAAAAAAAATGTAGGTTGTTTCGGTCTACAGTCAGCGGTGGTCCGCACCAGACCTGACCTCCTCGATTCAACCAAATAAACATGCAATAAAACAAAGCGAAATGTTATGGCGACATTTCCTTAAAAGTACAAAAAGCAAGGTAAAATGTTATGATGACATTTTCTAATACAACGAGAAAAAATTTTAACAACAATTACTAAGAACTAAATACATTCGCCCAAAAAATTCATTCATACATTCACACGAAAAACAAGCAAACACAAAAATCTTAATCTTAAAATCGGGGCTTTAGTTTCTCTCAATTGGAGCATTATGCCCTGCAACGATTTTTTTTCTTGGTCCTACTCTGTCTGGAATTACAATGGGGACAAGTTTTTGTGGTTTCATTAGTCCGACCACATCGATAACAATAAACTCGTATTGGACCTCGTCCTTTCGTAACTTGTCCGGTACAATCCTGAATGCCATTATAAAGTGAAATATATTAATTTAATTGAATACAAAAGAAATTCGCGAAACACGACTCTACTTTGTTCTCTGAACAACTAATGGTAAACGGAAATACAATATTTGATCTTAAAATCGCGATAATTTTTACTTTTAATTCTAAATAGGGGGGCGTCATGGAATCTCGTTAGTCCATTCATGCGCGTCGGTACTACTTTTAAAATTGAAATCTTAATTCAAAACTTCGTGATTTACAAAATTTGACGTAATGTGCCAAAAGGGCTTTTCGATAGGCAGGGGTTTCTCGATAGCCACTACGTTGGCGGCGTCAAATTATTTTTTAAACCCACAAAAATTAATTTGGCGTTTACTTGATTTACTACAAAAATTCGATACGAGATGCCAAAAAGGCTTTCTCGACAGCCACTTAGTTGGGCGCCAAATTATGATCCTGTTACACCACGTTCTGCATCCACGACACCTTTCCAACAGGTAATAAAAGGTTGGCTAGCTCAAAGTCGCGAAGGGGTGGGTTGGTGAAAGGAACGAACGGGTCGTGTGACGGCACGTCGCAAAGCGGGTGTTTCCAATCGACGACCGGGCAATCCTCGATCGCGATTCTAAAAATTGTCAAAATCGGTGTGAATAATTTACACAGGGGGGGAGTTAAGTCAAAATCGATGGGGTTAATATACACGAGGGAGTTTAAATGGGCGCCACGCATACGAAGAAATGAATCTTTTTGAAGGGGACTGGTTATCACACCTTCCAAGCTGGTACGCGACAACTTGATGATCTTACGGCGAACTCTCACTCCGGAAAAACCTCGCTCAATGACCTTACCTTTACAGGAGGCGAACTTTCCGTGGGTGAAAATAGCTAAATAAACATTAACACAACAATAATAATAACACACAAAGTTGGGAAATAATAAAAATGTATTAAATAAAATAATATCAGGGGGGAGTTGACAAAGTTTACACAAGATACTATCAAATTTACATGTCTTGTATAAAAATAAATATGTACAGTTGACGGAACCTTTCAGTGTGGTTTCCGTTGCGAAACTAACATTCGTAAAACAATTACTCTTACAAAAATACAAAAGGTTAATTTGCATGAAAGGGGGGGGCGTATTGAATACAGCACTCCACACCCAAAAATACTAGTTACTTAAGTGCAACTCGATGACATCTAAAACTGTGACTCATAAAATTGATAATGAAAGCCAATCAAAGTGATCAATCAATTCTTATGAACTTTAGTTGCAATATTAAACTTAAAATGTTACGTTAAATTACTAGTTCGGATATAAACGCTCGAATGGCGTGGTAAAAGTTACGTTAATAATAGATAATAATATTAAGTTACATAAAAGGTGTACAAAATGGTTGCGATATCGTCTTCCAGGGTTGAACTGAACGTTCATAAACACAACTAATGGTCAATAGGACCAATTAACATCACAATCTTAAAAATATAAAAAAAGGTTTCTTACTTAATTTGGGTGGTTGATGTTCGACCTCTAGGCAAAGTCGATGACGAGTCCTTCAGGAGTGAGATTCGTCTTCAGAATGTAGAATGGAGCTGAATGTGATGTCTCAAACCATATCAGAAGGGCAGCGCAATAACCAGCTTCCCAAAAACTCTTCAAATCGGAAGGTGGTGAAATAACAGGGTGGTACACGCACTGTATTTCGCGATAAAATAGGGGTCTCCGTACGAAATACTTCACTAAGTTAGTTATTCGCGAAGTGACAATTAATTCAAGCCGGCACTGTCTAAGTAAGAAATGTTAATGTGGTGTCCGATAAAAAAGAACGATTGGAATGCACACATGGGTTCGAAGTGCAACACCTGTTTTGTACCATTCGATAAAAGCAATGCTACGTAATTGCCTTATGAGCGGCAAGCAATAACTCGACGTGATTAAACGTGATAAACAGATGGTATAAAAAGTCCGATAATTGATTCAAGGTTTAGTAACAATTGACGATATTAATTGTTCGATCACTTATTAAATATTAGCAACAATTGACGATATTAATGTTCGATAAAATATTGAAGGTTTAGCAACAATTGACGATATTGATGTTCGATAACTCATTAAATATTAGCAACAATTGACGATATTAATGTCCGATACAATATTAATTGTTTAGTCACAATTGACGATATTAATGTTCGATAAAATATTAATTGTTTAGTAACAATTGACGATAATAGTGTTCGATAAAATATTAATTGTTTAATGACAATTGACGATATTAATGTTCGATAGTATATTAATTGTTTAGTCACAATTGACGATATTATTGTTCGATAAAATATTAATTGTTTAATGACAATTGACGATATTAATGTTCGATAGTATATTAATTGTTTAGTCACAATTGACGATATTATTGTTCGATAAAATATTAATTGTTTAATAACAATTGACGATATTAATGTTCGATAAAATATTAATTCTTAGCAACAATTGACGATATTAATGTTCGATAATACCTGCAGTTGACACACACTAATTTTTAGCACAAATGACTTGTATTTATTTAAGGATCTCTAATAAATGTGAGACCTCGGTATTTAATTCCGCTTTTGGAAGCGCTACGATACGAAAAGGTAGTATCAGATTCCAAGTGAATCTCTCCGAATATGCAATTTGTAGCTCAATTTATGCATTTTCCCTACTATAATTTAGGATTTTTCCCACTTACTGATTGATTTGGAACCTTGTAATTGGGTCCTATAAATTTAGAAAGAAGGGAGACGCGATTTAATTGGACAATGCCTAGAGTGTGAGAACACGCTTTCTTCTTTCTCCATGTAAAGTGTATCGAGAAATTTGGTACGACACGTGCGAGCAAAACAATTTTTTGCTCGTCTGGTTGGACGAAAAGGGTCTAACTTTTGCACTTTTTACTTGTTTTTATCGAAGTCTGCAATTGCGAAATCACTATCCTTGCCATGTTAAACCCGAGCACATTTGGTTGCTTATCTGCACATGGTCGAGATAGCAAAACAAAAGGCATTGATTCTCACGATTTTCAAACATGCACGTGTGTGTCCTTGTATTGACGACTGGCTCGTGATTATGGATCGTATAAAAGTGTCTCTCGATCCTACCTAAAATTTATAGTAATGCATTTGCATGCATTGACGTTTAGTTCGCAACGTTATAGAATGATGGTTTTCTTGCTGATGGCGTGAATCTACGATGTATGCTACGTCAACTCTATAAAGATTGTGTTAACTACCGCATGGTTCATGGGACGCGAATAAAAATATTATGAACATACTTTCCTACCTCTACAGTTCTTAAGACTATTATACATTTGCAAAACGTAAATTTTGTTGGTTGAGCGAATGTTTCAATCTTTTAATTTACAACCCGACCTAAAAATGTCTTCTAAAAGAATAATTTTCACCGGATCGATTTGAAATTTAAAATATGAGTTCCATAGATTGTAAAAACAAAATCTAAGGGTGCGCCCAATGCGCGTAATAAGGTGACAACTGGGTTGAGCAACGACTTACTAGGAAATTTGGAGGAGATGGAGAGGAGATGGAGAGGAGATGGAGAGGAGATGGCAGGAGCCACCACTGCTAGCAGCAAACCTTTGAGTTAAATAATTCATAACACCCTGCTTCAGCTGGAGATAAAAGTTAGCCGCCCTCTTTTTTATACTTTATATTGTTTTCCTATAGGCTCTGCTTATATCGGCTCAAGTGCTGCACATATGTATTAGTGAACAGAGTTGGAATTACTCATGATGGAAATAGGAAAACCTGCGCAATAAACAAAAAATAAATAAATAAACCAGATTCTTGTTTATACTGTGTATTAGGTATTGCCTTATTAAATCATAAATTGTACAAAGGAAACTGAATTGCATAACAGGAAAAAAACATTCTAATAAGACCTTACTCTTTCAAAAACGAATTGATAAGGTTTTGGTTTGTACTACAGCATACTTTATTTGGCCCGCAATCAGCCGCATTTACTTGAATTCCATTACAAGAATCTTCACAAGTAAAGTGTTTTGCAATAGCTGGTGGACTATCTTTTGCGCAAAAAGACACTAAAAAATATGAAAATTTAAAATTATAATTATAATTTTGTATGAAAAGTGTTTTTTTTGTTATATTGAAAAGATGTGATTTTTTAACTATTTTATTTTCTTCATAAACTTTCAGGAGTGTTTACTGCTGCATTTGAAGATAGGAGCAAACGTTGCTAAAAGTTTCTAAATAAAATAATTTTGATTTATCGTTTAATTAATTACCTAGTTAATTTTTTAAGTTTAATTTAATATGTTATAGTTATTTCAAAAATTTAGTTTTGTACATACCGTCCGGCTTATCATTTTCAGCAGCTGAAACTACAACTACAGCTATAATGAATATTGCTAAACAGATGATGTATTTCATGTTGTTTAATTATTACAAGACTACAATGTTTTCTAAAGGCAAACCTAATATATAGTACACAAATTAATTTGCATAAAATATATGGATCTCATTATTGTTATCGTACCCATGTTAAACCCTATCATTTTTAATTTTTGGGTTACAATCTAATAATTTACATTTTTTGTTTTACATACATTTTGGTTCCTTAATTACCAATTCACAAAATTTACATTAAATAATATTATAATAGCGCTTAAAGAGGTCATAGAAAGATATCGACAATAACGTCACCATGATTGTGCATTTTCTTAACAAAATAAAGAAAACTTACAGAAGATGCAATTGTGACTCCTTATTGATAAGTTCACAAAGTTCTCAAAGTTAAAGTTGTAATTTAGTTGAAAACTGGTAACCATTTAGAACTTTATGTTATAGATCAAGTTTTCAATTGAGAGTCTGAACATTGCTAACCTAAAATTTACCAGTCTTTATTTTGATATAATTACTTAATTTTTTTGAATTATTTTCCTTTCTTCCAATTTTACAGCATTGCTGTATAATATCCATATTGGTGTCATAAAAAAATGATAGGTAAAAATAATGTAAGAGAAAACAATGTCAACATTGGTTATTTTAGAAACAGAACACTGGATGAGATGCGTTTGTATACTTTTTCAATTGTGCGTAGTGTACTTGAGTTGAGTTGCATGTGAAGAGGTTCTTTGGGCTGAGATCCTTAACCCCTCGGCATTCGGCAAACACAAAGAAAGCTGTGCATATTATTGTGTCAATTATTACTACAGTCTGCATTAAATTTAGTGCTATAATTTATTAATTCAGTCCATTTCAAATATAGTAATAGGTTCTTAAAAATATTACAAATGGGATGATTGGCAATTGATTGGCCCAGTAATTGTTAAACCCAGTAAAACGGTAGCGTTGAAGATTGAAAGAGTAGCCAACCCAAATAACATAATGTTGTTGCTGTATATCAGTCCTATAGTATATTTTTACTCATTTGAATTCGCTGAAACCGGATACATTTTTTCCATAGTTGGAAAAACTAGTTTCTATTATACTTTCAAAATATTTAACATGATCCCTAAATAAATAAGTACGTTGTAACTTGAAAACAGGTAAAAGTATAAAATTTTGATCTGATAAATAGTATATTTTCTTATCAATAAGTACTTAAATATTATAAACAGTTGATAAAAAATAATCGGAACAACAAGATCTTGAAGTATTCTAAACATTAAATATAAAAATATTTGAAGGTTTCAATTGAAGAATTTCTGGTATCACTTCAATTAATATTTCTGTTAAATTTTAACGTTAATTTTAAGTACCTTCTGATATAATATCCTTTACCAAACGGAATGTTACTACTTCCAACTGTTTTATAGTTACTGCTTACTTACTAAAAAGTAAAAATGCAAAACCAATCACTATTTTGGAAATATCACATTAAACAGCTAACATAAATTATAATAAACCTCGAAATATTATCTTAAAAATTTTTTAATCAAACTGGTAATAGTTCAAATTTTTTGTAAATTTTTAACTGGATTGTTAAAATAAACTAATTTGAACTGTTAGTTAAATTTTTTTAAATTCAATTAATCGAATGGGTAATCCATAAAGATATACAAGGTGTTCTATTTGATATCAGAATTACCAGTTGCAAAATTTTACATTTTTGGTAATAATAAACCTTCTGTTGAAAGATTGATGAAGGGACTTAAGAGAGTCCAATAACGCAGTCTAAAAATGTTACGTTACTAACTTATCAATGTGTGTTTAATAACATCACGGAGACCATGCACAGGAAGCTCATTTTAGCAGAGATAAGATCATAAGAGGCGGTCATAGCTTGGTAGTTAAGTGCGTCTACTGCTAATGCGAAACGCTCGGATCGAATCCGGGCAGGGTAAGAACTTTATTCTGACCGTCTCTCCTCGGAAGGCAATGGCAAACCACCGAGGTAATCTGCCAAGAAAATCCTTCTCGAAATGAAGTGTAGTACACTTCCCGTGGTTCGGAGCCCACGTTAAACAAGTAGGTCCTCTATGTATGTGAAAACAATTTGAACGCACATCATATGCATAGAAAGAGATAGAACGAGATGGGTCACCAAACCCTCATTAGGGTAAAAGGACTGAGAAGAAAGGAAGATCATGTACAGTATGTATAATAATTTTACTGTGTGTTAACCGAAAAGTCTCGTAATGAAACTTATCGAATTCTATTTTGAAAATGACACAATGAAAATATCAATTTAAAAGAAAAACCCAAGAATTTTAAAACGTAACATTTTGGATACATAGTTGGACTGATTGTATAAAATCCGATATTCAAATCCAGAATCTCTGCTGTTTGCTCAATTGATATGGTTTATTTGTTGAAATTAAAATAATACCAAAATTATTGTATTTGCTTAAAGCACAAAATAATGATTAGTCAATTATTTTAACCGGATATTCACCATAGCTGAGTGGGAAAGTTCCACTATGTTCATCAATCTATTTTATGTTTCAATTGTAATTATCTTGGGGTTTTGATAAAGTCTAATTTTACATTATACCGATATCAATTTATTATTATTTGAAACAATAAAAATATTGCATGTATGGAAAACATGATAGATAACGTAGGAACCCTCAAATTTGTGTGTATACAGTTACTCGAAAAATTCCTCGGACATCTAATAAAAATTGCAATAACTTCAATGTAATTCGATTTTTGGAAGAAATTTGGGAAGAAAACAGCGGATCAAGTATGCACTTGGTAACAAATTGTCTTGAAGTAGCTGTAAATATTTAAACCGGTCCATAATGCCGTCGATCACAACTAATTTTCCCATCCTCTGAGTGGAAATATAACCCCAAACAAGGACATTTACAAGTCCAAGCTTAATCGTACCGCGTAAATTTTTAGAATTAAGCTCTTCATTGGCTTTACGCCACACCATGATTCGACCGTCAGAACCGTAGATGTTATATTTGCTATCGTCTGCAAATATAACATTGTTCCACCACGTTAAGTGTCCTTGTAGATACTCTTTGGCGTAAATAAGACGTTTCTTCCTATTATCTTCACTTACAAATGGCTATTTTCTAGCC
This sequence comes from Podabrus alpinus, assembly GCA_932274525.1. NCBI lineage: Eukaryota > Metazoa > Arthropoda > Insecta > Coleoptera > Cantharidae > Podabrus > Podabrus alpinus. The sequence continues at coordinate 16,697,879 of OW026451.1, forward strand.
ACCCGGCCATTGTACCCTTCATTTTTTTAAACTTTGGGATTGTATCCACGTGCACACTCTTCTCTAGTTCGTGTAGCACTTGAGTTTGTAATTTAGGCGCACTAATTCTAGGGTCTTTCTTAACCTTTCTTAAAATACACCTCTCATCTCTATAAGTTAATTTACGTGGACGACCACTTTTCTCACAATTCTCACAATTCACAAATCAAACCTTGTGCACTTGATGTTTTTACGCTCCATTGTGCTAAATATTCAATGTCAAAATTGAGACTGAGGTGAATCTTATCTCTAATAATTACAAAGTGCTGAAACTGCATTTTAAAATTATTGCACAATTCTAGGAAGCGTTAAAGTATATAAAATCTTTAATCTAATACAGGGGTTATTATCCTATGGAATCTTGGTCTGGGGTTCACTCTGCTCATGTTAGAAACTGTGTAGAATGCAGAGAAAGGTAATAAGAATCGTCTCTGAATTTAAATTTAGGTACTCTTGTAGTGAAAAATTTGATGAGTTGAACATTTTGACGCTGTCATGTTTTGACATGCTTCGGGTGCTAATTTGCATATGGGACATTTTCACATGGCTATAATACGCTTGGTAAAGATAATATTGTACCGGGATTTTACAGACTCATTATGTATTTCATGCGGTATAGTACTGCAATGTCTTTCCAGAAGAACTAAGAAACTGAAAAGTTGTAAAAAAATATTCTTAAAGGGGTGTTTTTATTTTTTCGAGGCATACATGACATGTGGACATAATAATAGATTATTGCTATGTAGTACTGCTATTTTGAATTGACTTGTGTAAATATAGTTTGTAATAAATTATATACTGGCACTAATAGGTAAAGCATGAAAATGTAAAATGGGCTTGACTATTAATTATAATTATCTTAACATTATGACAGTGAGGCAAAAATTCGTTCTTACTCGTTCCAAAATCTGACGATCATTTAAATATTTTATATAAAATTACTTATATGTAGCTGAAGTTCCTCTTGGTTCCATTCGATGAGAAATTTTAAAGCAAGGAGAAATTCACTTTTCACTCTTATAGTGAAGCTATAGCATTGCACAATCAAGTTTTTATTTTTTTTTTAATATTACATACTAAATAATGTTAATGTTATTGCATACAACATAAGATTTTCAAATATTCAATTTCTAATGTAGGTTACACAAATTTTTGTATAGGTGTTTAAAAATATCGAAAGAAAATGTAAATAAATTTAAATTGGAAATTTAAATTACCAAAAAAATGTTACAAATATGATAATGTCTGATAACAAGATAGGAAGGATATATAAAGAGTTCATAGAAGTAACGCATTAGTTCAAATTCATCAAAATGAAGTATTTGTGGTTGTTGGTAGTCCTTCTTTATACAGCCTCAGCTTTCCCAAGTCAAAATGAGAGCAGTGTTGAAATTCCTCGTAAAACATCCAGCGGTGGTATTGGTAAGTACTAATTATTCAAAATATATAATAAAACTTAAATCCAAGGACAGGGTCCTAAATGGAAAGTTTGCCAAAATTAAGAAAAACGTTAAATTTGCACAGGAAAACAGAAAACAAAAATATAAAATTCTAGAGGCGATTATATATTTTTAAAATTTTTTAAATACTTCCATACCGCAACCCTGTAGTGATACTCGTATATTAAAGATTTTTTCTTTTAGGTCACTTCTGTCAAATTGGAGAAATGAATATTGTTACTCGGTACGCTGCTTGCTTTGATTATTGCAGACTGGTCGAAATTAAATTTGGAGAATGCCCGCTTGGTCAAGTTTGCTGTACAACTTATGAACACATAGCCGATGTTATAATTGAGGATTAAAGAAGTTGTAAAAATTAAAATTTATTCTGATTAATAAAATACTTCACTGGTTTATTATTTTTCTTCAATAAATTATATGCATATTGTAATATTAAATTGTGGAACTGTGGAACAAAATCAAAATTACAGTAACCCAATGCGAAAATATTCTCAAACTTGATGTAATTCTAAGTTATACAGGTACTTTTTTTGGCCAACATCCAACAAAATCGAAATTTGACTTGTAGGGGTTGGATAAATTTTTTCTTCTGGCTTAGAGGTCACTTACAGACACGATTTTTTTTACTAAAGTGTAGATATTGAAAACGCATATTCAATTAATCTTCTTGTGTAAATAATTATGGCCAAACAATGGGGTCCAAGACAAAATTTTCTCCTTGATTGCCCTCCCACCTGAAAGAAGGTAGAGGAAGAGGTTGGTATGTCGAGCACAATATTATATAATATTATGTACATGAAAACCAAATTTCAGAGTGGGAAATCTTTTGGTTTAGGAGTTACATAAAAATGAATGACCGTGGAAATTCAAATCTGTGAAATCTACCAAAGCAACATTTCATACATAAGAATATTAGATAGCTCTATGACTGATTCTACCCCTCTACTTATCCTCTATGTATTTAAGGGTGACTTTTAATTAAATCGTGATTATTAACAAATTTAAGAGAGATAACTAAAAGGTTATCGTAAAAAAAGTAAATGAAATTTTGTGGAAATTAAACAATTTAGGTATCGAGAAAATAATTCAAGATGGTTATTTCAGATATGGTAAAAGCAATAGAAGCTTTAAAATGAAAAAGTTTGGTCTGAGACAACAAAAATTGAAAATGTAGATAGATTGAAAATCATGGAAAGAAGCGAAGGAAAAAATAAAAGAAGATAGAAAAATAACAAACGTCGAATTGGAAAACAATTTATATTGCATCCGTTAAAGATAAGCAGAGTAAAGAGGAAAAATATGGGCGGTGGAGACCTTCATTGCTTACAATAAGATTAAATTTTCAAGAGGGATTTAATTGAATTGATTTAAATTAAGAGTGGAAAATTGATAAATGATTTGGTTGTGTGATGAAAAGTTGATGAATTTAAAAAACTAATTTTTGAAATTGCTATGATTACATGAACTCTGAAACACAATTTTTGTTTTTGCTTAAACCGTTTAATTTCGCATCAAAAAAAAGCTCCTAAGTTTTCGACGACAGGCAACCTCGTTTTTTATTGATTTTTGCTCTAAATATAATATAAGTTTTCAAATTTTGATGTAGACTTTTTTACAGATGAGTGAAACTACCCTCAATTATCTGTAAATTACTGTATAGAACAACCTTGTAGGCCAAATAGGTCCCTATCTGCAAGCTTTCAAAGTTGATCGTTTTTAACCTTCTTACATTTAACCACTTCTTACATTTCAACAAATATTTAAATTTTAGTTAGCTGGCACCTCCTAGGATTGCCCACAAATCAATGTTTCTACCGGGGGGGGGGGTGCAAAGTAACTCTAACCCCCCTCCGTCAGTTGATATTTTTTCTCAAAAAGTTATCTCCCAGTTCCTTAGAGCTAGCATCGGCTAGCACCCAAATATTAAAGCTATCACCCCCTAGGTTTGTCCACCTCGTGAATAAATATTGATTTGTTGACAAACCTAGGGAGTGATAGCTTTAATATTTGGGTGCTAGCCGGTGCTAGTTCTAAGGAATCAAGAGCTAGTGAGAGCTACGAAATTTGGAGAGATAACATTTAGAAATCTACTACCCCTGTATATGCAAACAAAGCTTACGCATCAAACAATTATAAGGAAAATTCAATCAGCATAGTGCGTGAATGCGGAACAGGACGCCAAAATTGTCAATTGTCAAAAAAATCGGAAATAAGATCGAAACCATGGCCATACATTAACCCAGATATGCCTATGGCGTCCACATATGAGTTTTTAAATTTTTTTAATAAAAATTAGCATTGTGTGACTAAGAGAAGAAACAAATAAGTATAAAAAGTTTTAAAAAAATAATTTTTTTTTGCAAAATTTAACAACAAATTAAACATTTCTTAATAAAAAAGAGGAAATTATATTTCTTTCAGCTTTATCATCTTTAATCATGTTAAGAAGTTCATGTAATGAAATTTCCCTGAAAAAATTCCAATGATTAAGTATTATTTGTAGCGATATTTGTGTCTGATGAGGTCACCCGAGTTTGAAACGCCACAGAATGAAATTCAAAACTGTTATATTCATTATTTTAACATTGAATGATAGTACAATAACCAGAACGACAATGACCAAAATAAAAAAATTTTATGACTATAGAGAAAAGAATAAAATTACTTTCCTCACAACTAAATGATCTTGTTCTGCCATTTTCTAAAATAGTCAATTTCTAACACCCATAAAATATCGAATTCACAATATCAATGTCTCACAACTTTGCACAATTAAAGAGGACACTATAGTGAAACAACAAATGCATTTTGAGAAGCATTGAAGTAGGGGTGCAAGTTACCCTTGACTTATTTGAACCGTCCTATATATAGGACATTAGGCATATCTGGGTTAAGGCGAATGCGATCCATTTTTGGTGGCCTGTTCCGCGTTCACTAATTGAACTAATCACTAATGTTAGCATTGCTAATAAAAATGAAAAATATTAGAATGTTGCAACCCGAATAGTTTTGAAGATACGGAAAAACTTCAGTTTTCACTAAATTTTTGCTGAAAATGGTTAAATTTCATTATTGGGAAATGGTTTTCTTCCTAGGGTATTATGCATAAAAATGATAAACAAACGATGTAAAGGACTTCATTCTAAGCAATTTACACAATTTTCACCAAAAATTTTTTTGTTCTTCCGGGCAAATCCAAGACCGGCTGAAAATCAATTAGCCAACAATAACTGGGGATCTGTAGATTCCAATTCTATATCAACTTATTACGTTTATTTATATTATTTGGGGGAGGAGGGGTTTCAATGTATTTCGTATTAAAATTAACTCCAAATATTGGAAAGATGATTTTTGAATTATATTTTTATATATTTTTAATTTACGTACACCATTTATTTACATTTATTTTATATTAAATTAGGATTACCAATCTTAGTTCGATTTTCTACAACCTAATCTTCTAATTATAAAATTTTAGTCGGGTATAGATATTTTTAACAATATTTTCCAACGTTTCGAACCATTTAAATTTGGCCCATTTTCAGGGCTAAAAATAATAAATAAATGTTAATCAACTAATTCAATTGAGCGTTTCCAAATACGTCACAGTGTTTCGCGGCAGGCTGTCAAGCTGCCAACGAACTGATTCAAATTTGTGATAAATCGTGTTTTTTGGTGGTGAAAATTGAATTTTTTTACATTTTATAAACCGTAGAGAGTGTCGTGTAAAATTATTACTGTAAGTACTTCCGTTTATTTTATTTGCCGAATTAATCGTAAACCTAACCTAAGAATTTTACACACATAAAAGTGTTCGTGACGTCACATGGAATTGCTCCATTCAACACTTTTGGATAGACAGTAATTGACATTGGCCGCGTTCGGTCTGGCACGGCTCAATTAAGAATTTTACGTGTTTTAAGCTTCCAAAATTACAGAGTTTGCAGGGGCCCAAAAGCGCTTAAACTACAAAATATACTAATCTTCTAAGTTTTCACGCAATCAACAATTTAACCTAACAAAGTGATACAAAGGAAGGATAAAGGGGGTAACTGCCCCCATGAATTTTCAAAAATTTAAAAAGAAAGGAAAACGATTAAATGCACTGAAATTTCTTAACATTTTAAAAATGTATGTTTTGAGTTTCGCTATTAATTTTGAAATAACCCTTGGGCCAAATTAAATGTCGTTCAAATAATCCCCTGGGAAAATAATTTTCGACTGAAACCCGGTCGGCCAAATAAATTGTTGGCGACATGATCTGTCGGTAAAAACTGTCGGGCAAATGTTTCTGTCAATTACCCTCGAAAACTACTAAGGCTAGAACAATTTTTATTACTTTTACGCACATTTTTTAGTTGCGTTGATTTTATTTTATCCTTTTTGGCATGAGAGGCATCAAAATGAATAAATGATGAAAACTGATAACCTGAAAAGATCCTTAAAAATAAGGTAAAATCTGATCAATTTTGAAAGCTCACAGCTAAAGCTGTAGTATTAGGATAGAAAGTTTTTCTTTGCAGAGATTTACAGAGAGTTTAATTTACTGTAATTATTTATTTGTAATTTCAAGCAAGAATTTAAAACAACCAAGATTCTTTGTAAGGTTGTATTGCGGAAATAAGGACTACAAGAATTTGTTTTTTTAACTTTTTCTTACAATTTTATGTAGTTAAATTTTACTTGTTCCTATTTTGGACGGCCAATTCATAATTTTGTGATTATTATGGCAGTCTGTAGTATATTTTACGATGTTGGTATTATTGGTAGCCAGCAGGCTAATAAAGTGAGTAGTTGTTATGGCCGAGTGTTTAATATTTTAGAATAATAAGGACCCATGCGAGGATATAATAACCGGTACTGAGCATTAGGAGTCAACGCAATTAACCGCTTTGAAGTGGTTTACAATTAACCAATCAACGAGTTTCGATTCATTTATAATAAAGTTTTCATTAAAAATTTATAAAAAACTTTTAATGATTTAATTTCAACGTAACTTTTGGCAAATTGGACAAGTAAATATTATACAATACACTGCTTGTTTTGATTATTACAAGTTTAAGTTAAATTTGGCGAATGCCCAAATGGCCAAGTTTGCTGTATAGCTTATGAACACCTACTTGATGCGGTACTTCAAGATTAGAACAGATTTAGCAAATAAACCAAATAGGTAATACTTGTGTTTGTATAATAAAGATGATGTAGGTATGAATTATTGTTATCATTTTTTAATTTCGAATTTCGTTTCGATTTATTTTATCTGCAGAAACGTCAATCTGTGGGTTAATGCTGACATTTAACAGGAGCCTAATCATTTGAACGACAAATAAATAATTTAAAACCTTTCGAAGTTGTCGGAACATAGAGGTTCGATTTGAACAAATTTTAATTAAATTTTTTTAAATATTTGGATACTGCCGTTCGCCGGCAACGATGTCCAATTTGACCGTGCTAAAATGTTTATTTCTTGAAAATTAATTTAGAAATTGTAAAGTGAAAGATATTTCGTTAGTAGAAACATAATCTAATAAATGGAGGTGCAATTTTCTTTGCATGACGGCCTACATATTTTCGTTTGTCAAGAAAGTAGCAATACTTCATTCAGTTGGCTGTGTAAATAACAGCAAAATACGTGCTTAGAATATTTGTGTAAAGTTTTGGGCAAAATAGCACAGAATTCTCTGAGTTACAGGAGTGCAATGCACACAACAATCAGGGCAGGTCATCATTAGTTACTGGTCTTTAATTACTTCCTTAAATAAACACTTCCGATTGTTTCAACTCCCATAGAAGATCTGCTAATGTAATGATTTCATTTGATATGGAAGTTTTACTGAAACTTTTAAAATTGTACGTGACTAAACGGAGTACATTCTAATTAAAAAAAAATTATTATCATTGACGTTATCTGTTTTTATAAAATAATTTATCAACAGGATAAAATGAGAACAATGCTGCTAACTAAAAACTTATAAAATTAAGATAAAATTTTTTTGTAAGTAGAACGACTTGAAATGCTTGCAAAAAAGTAAAACTTAAGTAATTATGTATTCTGTAAGCGAATTTAATTAATCAAAACGCCATAATTTGAAAGAAATACTAACAAAAGTTTTAATTAATTTTTTGCTAAATTTTAAAAATAATTTCCTAAGTTAAATAATAACAAAGTTAATATTAAAACACAATTTATGATTAAATATGCTAAATAATTTTTTTAATTCTTCAAATGGAAAAGGAAATATTAGGATTGGAAGTAAAATTTTCCGTTGTCAGGAATTACAAATTACTGCACAAATTATCTTTGAAAATTGTCATATTACTTATGCGCTACCATTTACAATCAAGTCGTTTCTGCTCATTGAGAATAAGATAAAAACGACCACTTTATCTTATGTGACTGAAAACGTCAGATTATATCGAGAACTGACAGTTAAACTTATGTGAGAAAGCATAATTAATCCTTAGGATATAAACTTACAGAGAGGAGTTCTCGTATATCGGTTATGTCACTTTTATCTCTATATTTGGTAACGATAGAACGTGACGACCTTCAATTAAATTATACATCCACTTTATAGATTAGTTGTTAGTGTACAACAGCGCAATTAAGTTTCAGTCACTTGTCAAAGGGATCGTGTTCACAAGTAGAAATACAATTATCCTCAGAACAAAGTAAATGGCACAGTTTGATTCGCAACTTGCCCAAAACTTTAAGGACTTATTTAAAGACGAAAATACATCCTTATTGTTCAAATACTAACATTTACACAACAACTGTTAACTATTCTCTAAGAGAAAGTAGTTTTCCAAACTTTCATAATAAAAACCGCTTTCTTCCGTTTAAACGTCTTCAAACGAAATATTTAATTAAGTTTATTTGAATCTCTGGAAATCTGAAAAAATTTCTTACAGGATCAGTATCTTGATCTATAAAGAGAGACTTCTAAAAGATTGTTTTGTCGAGTAAAAGTAACCACATCGTTCCGCAATATTTTTCACTTTGGCACCTGCTGTAAATAATTAAAAGCATTTGCTTTAGTAAAAACTTTTGTAAAGAGTAAAAACAATTTGTTTCGAACGTGAATAGAGAAAAATTTACCTTATTGGTAAACTTTTAGAAGCAATAAGGTCGCAAGTTTAACTTAAAATTTATGAGAGCGATCGAAGATCATTTCTTATTTCTCTGTTTATAATTTTGTGATTTCTAAAAATTTAAAATAGTATTAGGCGGCATAAATTTGTCAACTCAACGTATGCCTTAATTTTTCTCTTACATAATTTACGTTACATTAAGTCAAAATTAGATCAAAACTTATTACAAATTTAAATCATCGAAAAAAGTACTTAAAAACTAATTTGACAAACAATAATTATAAGTGAATTAATTTACATAATGGTTCCGAAAATTAATAAAATTACTGTTTATGATTATTAAACTCGACTAATATATTTAGAAACTTGTAAATTTGTTAAATAGGTATCGAGGAGATCTTTATCGATGTTCGTAAATTATAAACCCGAAGTGGAATTATAACCAGACCCGTTGTCTGTAATTTTAATGTTATTGAGTGTTAATTTTAATTATCTGATAATTATCATTTTTCATACAAATTATTTACAAAATTGCGTGTGCAATCCTGCGTTCAAGTAGTTATGAACCACAAGATGACAAATGCACTGGGCCGGTATTTCTTATATTTAATAATAAATGCAAAAAGTTAATATTTAAAACAACCCAACAAAGTAAAAAGAAATTGTTTTTTCACATTAGATACAATAAAAAACTTACTATGAATAGGTACAAAGTTATAAAATCATCAGATATTTCAAGTGTTTTTAAATCATAGATTCCACAGTATAATTTATTGTTACCATTATTGAATCATTTTATAAAACTATTTTTTTAAGTTTTCTACTATTTTTTTATAATACCTATCTATGTTACAATATTGATGATAGTAAATTCCAGAAAGATATGCAACCTGATGAGAATATTTGTGCAATAATCTATAGGTACCGAGAATGTGATGGAGAAACAGATAAAATCACCAATCGCGAAAGTCAGTCAAGGAATTGACTATCCTTTGACCGTGGTTGCCATTTGTAATAATGGCATTTGCAGGAATGAATCCAAGGGACTCACAGATTTAGGTTCGGTTCTGTCCGGAGTAGAACCGGAAACTTTATATTAGACTTGATCTCGATAACTACTATCACTCACAGGCTCACCTAGGGGAAGATTAGCTTCCCAAAATCGAAATCCGCCCCCCTGCCTGAAAATTAGTTCTTCTTAAAATTGCCGAACGTTGGCTATCGACTTGACCAAGCCAAGATGACTGACTAGGGAAAGAGATTTAATGGAGTCGTTTTCCGTTGTCTTACCCATAGCCGACATATTTATATTGGGCTTGAGATCACAGCACCAAACAGCCTGCACCAAAAAATTGTATCGCTACATTATGAAAGAAAAAAATTTCTACTAAAGAAAACGTTTTTGCAATTTTTTAAACTATATAATATATATATTGTTTCGAAAATAACTTACTTAAGCGCTTTAGTTTGGTCTCAGAAAATCATAATGTCATGAATTCTTATCCATCTTATTTCCAAAATAGTTATTACTAAAAGATGCTCTAGGTATAATTCGGAATTAACACTAAAAAAAAAGATAGCGTCCTCCTAAGAACTCTGTTAATTAATAGCATTTTTCCCAAAGCAACGTAGTTTTCTGCAGATTTTTAAGTGGAGTTTTTATCCTTTTTATCTGAAATAAAAGTGGCTTGCAGATAAATACAAATAGCGTTAACATTTTGTAAAACTTCATACAGAGCAACCTTGTAGTCCTAACAGCGACCTCGCCAGCACCGTAACCAGGTATTTGGGGGGGGGGGTCACTCATGGTTTATGAGAACAGTGACATACTTTGATGATTACTCTTATCTAAAAGGAATTGAGTATTCTCCCCGGCAAGGGGTAAATTAAGAGCAACGAAAAGCTTTATGACTGGGACTCAGGTCGAAAACCAAAAATTTTGGTATTTTGGAGCGGAAGGGTACAGGTCCACCACAGTGCCCTGATTTTATTGTTTTTACATGTTTTCTAACATTACTTGTTTTACAAATAGATATTTTAATGTTGTAAGCTGAAAAAAGTATAAATTTTCATAAAATTTTTGCTGAAAGTTGTAATACTTAGTTTTATGGAAATATTTTTTCTTTCTGAGAATCCTAATATGTAGAAAAGTGATTAATTCCACGCTATTGTCACCAAAAAAAAAATTTTATCTCCACAACTAGGACTAGAACAATTTTTTCTTTGGAACCCTATGCAGAATTGCCAACAGAGTTATTTTTGTATGGCGCACCAATATTGAAAAAATTTCGAAAAACTTAAATTCTGAAAATCATTCTTCAAAAGAAGATGAAAAGATAAGTCATTAAGTTAGAAATTCTACAGCATTAGGACTAAAATATTTCTCTATGCAGAGAATTCATAGTCCAGCTTCACTCATCTGTAGCGGTTTTAGAATTAATCTATGAGATATAAAAGTTGTTATATCAGTAGTTAGCGCAGTTGTTAAAGCGACCGTATTCGCAAGGTTCGAATCCAAGTTGAGGAACATATTTTTCAGCAAATATCTTGCTAAACATCTATTGTCCACGACATTTTTCCGACAAATGGAAAACATCCTAGATCGATAACAAAGAACTATAGGTAACTTAGTCCCTTTCCTTAGACATCAATAGATTGCAAGTTTTGGTTTTGCGGGTATCTTCTGATAGGTCAACTATTTGAAATATAAATTGGCTGGAATTTATTTCTCGGGTTTCCAGAATTCGCAAAACTAGAATTACTTTCAATATTTTGCGGAATCTGTAAGATGCATAACCTCATATAATCAGATCTCACAAAATATACTGTAATGTTCTTTGCTTAGCTGCAGTGGCAAGTCTAAAAGATGAACAAGTTTGCAGATAGAAATTTAAATAAACGTTAGAGTGTTAGAAAAGTAATGGCAAAATGATAAAATGATTAATTCATTAATAAAATTAAAATTAGATAATGAAAAAATAATTATTATTTGTTAGTTATAAGTTGTTAGTTAAAAATTATGTTAGTTAAAATTTTTTATAAAACTAGGTTAATTAGTGATTAGTGTGTTATGCAAACTTATAGAAAGGTTTCTCGATGATATTTATCAAAATTTGGTGCGATAAAATGAACGGACAATTATTCGCTTCAAATTAAACAATTATAGTGCATCATATTAGAATTTGCGTATCGTTCCTATAGGGGAAAAATTCTACCGATCGGCGCTGCAAGCATCACAACAAGCGTGACGTCACGATGATGTGAAAACCTAACCTCGCTTTTATAATATAAATACCGAAAGTTATTTTAACAGTATATTTTTGTTCTGTTTAAAAATAACGTGGTTTATCACGTGTGAATATTGAACAGTTATTAACCTTGTATTTTAAATAGTTTAGTTGGATAAAAGACACATCATTGCGTTTGGTAAGGTTAACAGTACAGATGATCAAGTAGTAAAAACACTTGCATTGTGTTTGAAAACGAGTGATGCTATAGTTCTGGATGGAGATGAAAAACCAAAAAAGTTGGTAGAAATCAAGTGCCCGTTTATAGGTAATTATTGCTTTGCTTCTGCGCTGAAATGATTTGCATTTTGAACAGTATCTAAAAGACATTTATTTTTAGGAATCGCAGCTGTAACATTTGGCAACTCATGTAAATTTTTAAAGTTGACTCCAACTGGATTGATTTTGAAACAGAAGCACCAGTACTATGGACAAGTTCAGCTTGGTATGGCCATCCTAAACTTAAAGGAAACCCATTTCATAGTATATTCGACTTCTTCCCAATCATTTATAAACATCGTTGTACCTTTTGATGAAGTTTTTGCAAGACAAATGATAAGGAAAATCACAGATAATTATTTTTATAAGATGATCCAATTCGTATGTGAAAAAGAAAATACAGAAACATAACTCAATACAAAGGTACCGTTTTATTAAATCTTTATTATTCTACTTAGTACGTAACCTCATAGAAAGACGGAAAGCTATTTAGCGGTTTAAAACACCTAATTGGACACCTAATTAAGAATCCCGTGTACTTGGATTGGGAAATTGCCCGATAATACAAACCGTTGGTGAAACCCACCATAAAAGAAAAACCATTCAAGTACTCTGTAGTGCGAATATCTTCGAGGTGTCGAACCGGATATCCGTATTGTCGCAGGGAAGAGTTGAATACGTGAGTAAATATAAAAGACAATAACCGTTGGTGGATGACGAACAGACTTCAAAGATAAACAGTACGTCCAAGAAAGCGGAAAACATACAACTGTCGGTAAATGGAAAATACCAGCTACCCAAGGAAAAGATACGACAGCTGGCCGTCGGTTAGAGAATATATGAAGAGGGGAAGAGAGGAAAACCAGAATAAGGAGGAATTAGATAAGGAGGACAACGACGAAATTTCAATCTTTCAAAAAAGTAAAAAGACATTTAAGTCTCCAAACAAAGATAACCAGATCCCTAAACAACAACAAAAATCAAGCGAGAGCGGGATGGAGGAACTGAAGGAAATGTTAAACAACCTTACAGGAGTAGTTAATAATGGCTTCCGAGAAGTAAAAGAAGTAAAAGAGAAACTTGAAAATATGGAAACACGCTGGAGAGAAGAGATACAAGGTATGAGAGAAGAAAATGCAAAACTGGAGGAAAAAGTAAATAAGCAGGATGAAAAAATAACAACTCTGGAAAAACAAATGGAGAAGTATGAAAGAGAAAAGAAAATAACCAATGTTATTATAAAGAATATGCCACTGGCAGGAGACGTAACGAAAGAAAAAGTAGAGAGATTCCTAAACGAAGAAATACAAGCACAGGTTAATGTTTATATAATTTATTATTTATGTTACTAATATTTTTTTTCTTTGTTTTTAGATATTCTCGATGATGGGGGGGGGGATGAGATAAAACTTATTTATTTGTTATTTATACTGATTGTTAATAAAAACCTATTAAAAATAAAGAAAAAAAACAATTAATTATAATTTACATGATTATTTCATAAATTTGTCTTTTGCAAGAATTGGCGAAGATAAATTGACAACAGCATATGCAATAACAAACAGTTCATCTGCTATTGGAAGTAGTGACAGTGGAAAAGCTGTGTTAAAGATTTTGAATACTTTAATTCGAGCGTTCAATGTGCACCCTCTCGCCTTTGCTATTTTTGCATTCGAAAGTGCTTCTTCTGCAGAAAATTGTTTTTTCTTTATTAAGAATGGAGGCTGGATAACTTTAATTCCATGATTACGAGTAACCTCTTCGATCCTAAATCTTTTGTCCAACATAATATGGTCGTTTAATTTTGCTCGTGCAGCTGCACGTTTCCTACGTGAACTTGCCCGGTGAAGGAACGGCATTTGGTAATAATCGTCGATGATGACCAACCCATTCACATCATTATAATCACATATCTCACAACCAAATGGTTTCTTGCCAGTGTGCGTCATTAAATGAAATTTTAAACTTGATTTCTGGGCACATTTATAATCAGTAATAACATATCTCACAAGAAAACGGTTTCTCGCCAGTGTGCGTTTTCAAATGCCCTTTTAAATCGAATTTATGTGCACATTTATAATCACAGAACTCACAAGCAAATGGTTTCTTGCCAGTGTGACTTTTTAAATGTTTGTTGAAAGTAACCTCAAGGACGCACTCAAAGCCACATATTTTGCAAAGAAACTGTTTGTCATCCATATGGGTTCTTAAATGCAGCTTTAATGTTCGTTTATTATATTAATAACTTTATCTTCACAAACAGTACCCCCAATAAATATGGGCCTTTATATTTACGTGTTATTAACGGCATTTGGTAATAATCGTCGATGATGACCAACCCATTCTAAAAATCAGTAACAGTCATAACTTATCTTTAAAACGTTAATTTCTTCCTTACCTGCATAATAATAATCTTCTGGTGTGAATTTCTACTTTTTCTTTGCCCGGATTCGGAAAATTATTAAAACTTAAGTTGGGATTTTTGCGAACAAGTTGTACGTCCTGCACGTATTTCCTTTGGCATTCATAACTTAAAACTGCAACATAACAAACACGTTTAAACAAAAAACTAAGTAATAAATAAATAATGTAATAAAAAATAATTAATTTAACCTCAAATTCTATGCTGATAAAAACTTGTTTATATACACAACACAAGAAAAATAGTAAGGTAAACTTTTCAATATGGTTACATAGAATATGAATACACATTAAAAATTTTGTTATACTTACATATTAATATTATTTCACCATGATAAACAATAATCACTATCGTATAAAAACCATATGAAAACAATAAAATTTTTATTTACACATCATCGTGACGTAAAATATTTAGTTGATATTACAGCCACCAGGGTGCGTACAATTAATATTTTTCCCCTATAAAAACAATATTTGAATTAAAAATCAAGTGACGAAAATATCGATTAATTTACCTGCCAATAAAAACTTTATAACATAAAAACAGACAGGCGTTGGAAATTGGCAACAAAAATAATATCCTTGGTAACGTGTTTGTTTTACCTGGTAACGTAAATAATTTATAAAGATGTACACGTAATTTAGTTGCTCCAGAGTTTTTACAATAAAAGGTGTTAAAATAACCCGAAATAGGGAAGTGAAAATGGATTAACCTAAAAAGAGGTTATATTACGTGATAATTGTAGAAATTTATCAGTGTACCTACTCACCAATTTGTATGAAAAATATGGAATTTATGGTGGTGGATGTAGTTGGTTTTGCCGAAAATTAAACCAGAAAAACACAACGATAATTTGTAGAGCAAAATTTGTTGGTGAACGACCAACAATAAAAATACAAGAAAGAAAATGATGTAATCAGGAAGTGAGGTTACAAATCTTTAAATATACAGTGCGGAATTAATGAACAAAATAAAAGGTCAGAAATCTTATATTAATAAACATTTATTTGCATAAATCTATTTTATAATTAAGAAATTTTGTTATCATTAAATTTAAGGCGTGTGCGTAAAACTTTAATTGTTTCCATAATAACCATTTAAACAATTTTATGAAAAATTTTCATAAAAATCAAATTGCCATGAAAATGTTATTTTCAATTTAAAATCAAATAAATCAATATAAAAAATGTATGAATTTTGTTCATTTTAATGATGAGCTAATGCAATCAAGAAAAGTTATTAAAAATAAAAGAATTTTTTTATAAAATTGTGGTGACCTACAAAATTTCGTCCACAAAAGTTATCATTGTGGGATAAGCATCCAGGTAAGGGCAAAGTTTATTGAAAGCATAATTTATTTAGTAAGGTAAAGGAGAAACATTGCATATTTATTTATTGTACCAACGTTATAAGGGTGATTAAAGGCTACGATACATTACAATACTTTCTAAAGGTCTTTTTAACTCTAAGCTCCCGAATGGGCATCCTATTGGCGGCTTCCTTGGTAATTTTAACCCAAGACTACAAAACTTAAATTATGTAATATGATTAATATTGATCAAATAAAATCTCAAAAGGTAGATCAAAAAATTTGCTATAATACGTCAATCAAGGAGGATATTATTTAAAATGGGGGCGGTCATTCCGTAATAGCGACAAAATAGTCGAGTGTGGTTCTGTTACAACGGGTCGTTGAACCTAAATATAGTTTTAAAGTTTTGTTATAAAATTTAATAATGTTCACAATTTGATACTCGGTATATATTTTTTTTCTTTAGAAATTAAAGAATTTTAGTTTCCTTTTATCAACAAAAACAAAATATGTGAAAATCCCGTTATTCTATTCTTGTGCGTTAATAGAAAACTTTCATTTTGAAACCTTCTTTACCAAAATTTTGTTCATAATTTCTATAGGGAAGTAGGACAAGTGCCAAACAGCCTTCACCAACGAAGTCCAAGTGCTTGAACTTTATTAATTATGATTTAATAATTTTTCTGTTTGTTATAGCTAAAGAAATATTTTTAAAAAACTAAATTGACAAATTCAGAAAAAAAACAATGTAGTTCAAAGTATTTTTTGTATAATCGAATTGCGTTTAAATTGTTAAGTGTTTATAAATAATATGCGCATGATAAAAGATTTCTAATAGAATAGATAAGGTAAAAACAATTTGAAGTATTGATAGAGTTAACAAAAATAAAAAGGTAATTAATTTAATCGTTATCACAAAAACTTCTATATAAGCCAAGTAGAACATAAACCAAGTTAAATGTTTTTTGTACGTCACCACGAAAAGACAAAATGAATTTACAAGCGATTGCGGTTGTGCTTTTCTTCTACACGCTGCCAAATGCGGAATACATCACCGAAAAAATTAGCAAGTCGATTGATCGAAAAGAAACTTTAAAACCACCACCAAATGTAAGTTTTATTAATTTAAAAAGTTTTTTTATAATTAAGATTTAAAATTTTTTTTAACAGGATGTACCGCAAGAAGTTTGGAGCAGGAAAGTTGAAAAACCTAAGCGCCAGTTTAGTAACCCTGGTGGTATGCCCGATGCATCCTAATATTAATTTTTTTAATGTTAATCTTTTTTTCTTTAATAAGAAAGCAACCGTAAAAATAATGCAAATATTTCGGACCTACATTAGCTTACATTAAGCCTGACTGTATTTATACGTTTTATATTAAAAAATGATGTATATAACTCAAATTGTAATTTATGATGTTTTTATCTTGTTACCCAAATCCTTCCAACGTAAACCGTTTCAAAATTTAAAAATATATCGATATTTATATAAATCTAAACGTAACAGTAAAATTGCAACCAACCAAGCATGAACTTTCGAATTAGGTTTGCAGTCTCTGTAATCCTATTTAACAACATTTCTCGTGTTATAACATCCATTTACGGGTTTATATTCGAAGAGATAATTTTAATTCTTACTCTACAGAGCAAAAATATTAATTTTTATATTAAAAAAATAATAATTATCGTAGATACCTACAAACACGTACAGATTACAATTTAAAAAACGTAAAAATAAGTAAATTTACTTAAAATTTTTAATACGATACTAAAATTTTAATTGGATTTAAGCTTCTCAAAATTAATGGAAAAGACAGTAACCAACTGAAGCAACAAGCAAATCAGAATTTATTTGCATTTAAGAGAACTGCTTTATGAAATATTTTGATAGAGAAATTTATAAGGTTGCTTCAGTAAATCGAAATGGGAATGAGAAGATAAAAAGTATGGATTGGCAAAGTTTCAGTAAATCAAGATAATCAACTTTATTCAAACCTTATGTTGCCACCAAAATACTACAGCCAGCATCTCTAAGATTTTTTTAAATACGTAAGTGTTTTCATCATAATAATTTTGGAGTTTGTTTAGCCAAAACTATCCACATGATGTAATTATATCAAGCCTGAATTTAAAATTCAGTTGAAATTTAGTTTAGTCGAAATATCGACTCATTCTGTATGGTCTCATAGTAGGGTTCAAGTTAACGATATAGTAAATTTTTATGTGTAAAAATTTTAAGTTTCAGAAAAATTTGTAAACATTTTTACGACGCTATGATGAAAATGGCCGCTACATACTTTCAGTTGCTATAACTTCTAGGTGGTTCTACACCTGAAAATGTAAAAGCAATCCTTGTGAGGTATGTAGGTTAATAAAAAATAAAGTTCATTGGATATTAAATAATGATCGTATCTTTCACTCTGATGTCCTCGTCGTTACAATTTAGTAATACCTTAAATAATTAAACAAATAGTAAAATATATTTAGCCCACCCATAAAACCTCGGTAGTACACTGCACTGGTTATGGACTAACGCCCTCTACCATCGGATGCATGCTTCGCCAATCACAATAAAAAAATATTATAATATGACGACAACTTAATCTAATCAGACACTGCGCTGGTGGTCGCGATTAGTGTTTCCGTTGAAACCATTAATCAAATTGAAGCAATCAGCTCTTCTAAATCTAGATATAAATCAATATAGTTGTTTGTTGACCTTCCATTAGTAATTAGTACGTATTGGTAATCAGTTTTCCTGTTCTTTAATTTTTTCTGCTGTATTATTTGTATAATTTAATTTTAATGTTAATATTTTATTAACTCTCTCAGTTTTTCCTCTTTCACACAGTCGTTATCTCCTGGAAACTGCTTGAAGAAACTCATGTATTTCTGTCACTAAGTGGACAAGACTTTACAAGACTTCATGAATATTTTATTCCAATTTTTCCGTTTTTCATTTATTTTTATACTTTTGTAAGTAATAGCCTTAAAATGGGTAAATTCGATCCAAAATGTCGACACATTAATTTAATCATCTTTATCTGACTTTAAAATTCCAATTCAGAATACATCAAAAAGTTTAATGGTTCGGGAGAGGTGGGTCAAAAAGTGAGCTATGTCAAGTTACATGATGTAAAATATATTTTTCTTTAATAATCAATTTACTATTTTAATTCCTAAAAATCGGTCATTGAACGACAGCGACGCGACGCTCCAAACTATGTTTAAAAAAGTCAACCTTGCACGTCGATAAAATTAACGTCGGAGTGCTGAAGATCCCATAATATGAGTTTAAAAAATAATATATTCAAATATCAGAATGGCTGCGAACTCGTTAAACTAATTAATTTTTCTTTTATTTCCTCGCATGCCATTTTATCGTAGGCATTCTGTTTATCCTTTTCAAAAATATCTGTAATCCAAGCAAGGAACATAGCTTCCAAAAATTCCGGAAAAGCTTAAATTTGGCAGAGATGTGTATAGCATCCTGCTGAACCTCCACAAAGTCTCCTAAAATTCTGTCAGCTTCTTCCTCAATTGACCAAATTGTAAGAGCAGAAACTTTTCTACCAAATAGCTATTTTAGAATTCACTTCAGTTGATGTATAAATGAAACGTAAGAATATTTAACCAAAATAAGATTTACTCAAAAACTTGGTTCCAATTACTAATTTTTACAAAAAAATGCAATTTACCTTTTTTGGATTGATTTTTATTTCAGTATTAGTCTTCTTCCTTCTTTCCACCTGTTTTGATCCAATTTTGAATATAGACGTCCTCGAGCTCTCCCCATTTTGTTCTAATTTTCGCTCTTCTTCTCTAAAGTAGTCCTGCATGCTTCTCCTGCTCTTCCATGGGCACCACTGTTGCAATACTGCATTGCATCTATTATCAAATTGTCTTGCGCAAATCTTTATCTCCACTGCCACAATCCTACGAATGTTTCTCGCTCTGGTGTATCATCCTGATCCATTAATTTCTCTTTCTGTTTTTTAGGCAGATAGCGGGCATTATCGCTCTTTAGGTTTCTATGAGCCAATTATTTTTATACTATTATCAGTAATCTTTACCACATCACCACATCATAGTCAAATTCGGACCTAAAAAATCTTTGATTTTTCGTCTGTAACTCGTTTAAATACATTTTTAGGAAGATTATCACTATACTACAATTATTTAAGAGCACAAAATTCTCGACAACATAGATTTTTCCAAAATTTTCCTACTACTCCAAGCAAGGAAGTTAAAACCCTAGTTCGAATTTGCACAAAAATTCAGACCTTAAAGTTTGCAGACAAGTACATATATTTGAGTATCTTAAAGAATGTTAAAAAATCTATATCGGTTACAGAAAAACCCAACGAGATGGGAACTGTGGAGGATAAACAGAAAAAGCGTATTTTGCCGGAGTAGTGAAGAAATTTGTATAATAAGTGAGATTATTTGAGGTTAAGTAGATGGTTAGTAAGGATAAAAATTGCATGCTATTTATGTCTATTTATTAAACAAGAGATAAGAAATATAAACGAGTCAAAGCCCTGTGAAAAATTTTCAAGATAGACAATATATTACACGAAGAAGAATTTTGACAAGAAACTTGTAGGAAAGTTTTAAGCGAAGTTAAAAGAAAGCAAAAGTTTTTCTTAATTTCCATATCAGCTGCACAAAAAAGGGTCGATCCTTAAAGGTGTCGAACCGGGTGACAACCTTTATCGCTGTACGGGGTCGACAGAATAGAAGAAATGTTTGCTGGAATTGAGGAGAAATTAAATAATATGAATGAGAAACTGGAAAATTTAATCCTGGAATCGAGGAAAAATGAGGAAGAAAATGAGAAACTAGAAGATCAAGTCGGAAAGCAGGAAAAAAGAATAGATATATTGGAATGGGAAATAAGAAGGAACAATTTAATAATTAAGGGTTTGGTAGATGAAGAATCGGAGGGGGAGCAATAACACAAGAAAAGGTGGGCGAAGTGCTACGCAAAATTGGAGTTGGCATCGATATTAATGAAAACCTTGAAAAAGTAAGAAGGATTTCATAATATAATCAGAAAAAGTTCACAAAGAAAATTGAAATTCTGAAAAGTGCGAAAAAAATTGAATGGGTCAAGTATATGGATCGAAGAGGATTTCACGAAGGAAGTACAAGTAAAAAAGCAAGTTGGACGAAATAAAGTTCTTAATATTGGAATTTCTATCACTCAAATACACAAATTTGCAAAATTTCAGTTGGCTTGGATTTTGCCACGCTAATTATCATTAATATGTTTCCACGTTGATTAAAAAAATGCATGTTTGAATTCAAATTTTTGGAATATTTATTTGATTTTCATTCTCTCAAAAAAAAAATTACTACAGGAATCTCTCTTTTCAGATTTACATAAAACAGTGATGGTATGGTCGCTCGAGCTTTGGCCTCACAGAGTGGGGATCGTTAATTTGTTCATAATGCAATTACAAATTTTCAATTTAAATTTGAAAAAGTCATTCCTTTAAGCCTTCGTGGGACTTCTATACTACAATGGCGAATTATGGCGAAATATTTGAAACGCGTTTGAACGCACTGAAAATTTAATATTAAGGAAAATACACAAAACTATAAGCAAAAGAGCTAAAAGTACAATCGGTAATAAGAACACAATGGTTGCAAATAAACTTTCCTTATTTCCACTGAAACTGGGAAAAATTGCAGTTGTGAACCTCGAATGTCATACCTACCAACAAAAATTTACTTCGATATAATATACGTTATACTCGTATGATAGTCCGTAATAAGAATACAACATCGAATATGTGTTTTACATTGTGAGAAATTAGTAAACGTAGCCGATGTAGCTTTTTTTACGTAATTCAATTTATTTTTTATTTACTAAAAATATAAAACGTTAGCATGGCTTCTACTTTCATAATGTAATACAGAAAGCTGATTTTTCATTCTGCACTTTTGTGGTAGTAAATATTATTTTTAATATTTAATAAAATTGTTACGAAACAACCAACAAACAAGTCTTTTCCCATTGTACCTATTTTATATTTCAAACTGCTGTTATACTATAAAAACGGATTTTACAAAGGTTTGGCTGAAAACTTAAATCATATTCACATTATAGTCGTCTTAAGGAAAATGTGTGTTGTAAAGGAAAACTTGAAACACAAAAAGCAGCTCCGAGTTACAAGGTAGTTTTAATTTTTTGTGTAATTTGTCATTTAAACGTCATCAATTCTACTGTAACAGGTGCGACTACTCTTTTATCAGATTCTTTAATACAAAAAAGCTTTTGTAATTCCCTTTTCATCATAATTGCTTTACAATAGTTATAAAAAGAAAATGGGATTTTATAAAAACGTTACATTACAATTAAAAGCAATTTCTTCTATATTTGTTGAAATCGCATTAATAAAAAGAATCACTGAAGTGTGTAGTTCATGTCCTAAAAATTATTAAATTGGTTCTGAAATAAAGTTCAAGTAATTTTGTAGATGGTACAAAAAACCAGTAATTTTCATAATTGCAGTAAAAATTCCGTATATTATTTTGAAAAATACAAAGTCTTTAGAAACACATTATAAATTACACTCAATGTGATGCAATTAAAGCGGGACTATGCCACGAAGTTCCAAAGTTGGAAGAAGTTTTTAATCAAGCAGCCGCTGATTCAATTCTTAGGAGCCGCAGAATACGCCATTGTCCTGAGTCGTACTGTGCACCGTCATTGCATCCAAACTTAAAATTGCGTTCTTATTAGATTAGCCTTTTCCCCATTTTTGCATTAAATAGGCATTCAAATTTTCAGGTTACTTCCCATTTAAGTATTTATTTTTGACTTTAACTGCAGGGTGTGGTATATAAAGGAGTCTGTATAGTATATTTTTTTAAATAACAACCAATATCTTTCGTTATATCATTTAGGTAGTATTTAGTTTTCATGGAAGACAAATTACCTAAACATCTTAACTGAAATTACTTTGTAAATGTTCATGTCTTAAACTTCATATCTCCGAGAATAGTTTCATGTATTAAATAGGTTTTGTTACACTTGAGGCAAAATTACTTCAGCTTGTATACAATAATGACTATTGCACCTACTTCCGTTTGTTTTCAGCAATAAAAAGTAATACGCTGCAAATGTCACGTACCAGTTAAGAAAATTCAAAACTAAAAAACGTAGATAGGTAGTTTCAGTTGGCAATTGCACGCTAGGGTAAAGGAAACTTAGCAGAAGTTTGGAATTAGATGTATGGGTTAATAATAAATTAATACCTCTACAAAATTAACAGCTGCAGCATGTAGATAACATTTTACCTCAAGAACTAATACATATTTATAATATGCATCGCTCCAAAATGCTGAATATACTGCAATGCGTGTGATCACATTAAATTTATAATAACTCGTCATAAATTTTAGCAGTAGTACACAGTTATACATTATTTGTAACCTTTTAACTAAATTATAATATATATATTATAAATTGGTATTTTTACAATACCACTTTACATACAATAAATTGCTGTTTACTTTGTATACAATGAAATACATTTTAACATATTATATTTATTTTTCATTATAAAAAAACTAATCATCTGAAATGTATTGGTTGCTTACCATAAAATTTGTAGTCATACTAAATATTATTTCAAATTTCAACGGGAATAATATAACAATATCTATATAAAGCTACGCGGACACCGGATGGCCGAATGCTAAATGGGGATAAAATTGAAGTCCCTGAAGTCCCTGCTTGTCATATAACTCTCTTTCCGAAAGGTTTTGTTGCCGAAATATTTTTAATACTTCATAAAGATGAGATTTTTAAACATCGGTTTCTGAAATTATTTCAGTTTAAATTTTCACGTAAAGTTTTCTATTTGAAATACATGGAGTTTTAGGGGCTTTACAGTTAATATTGTAGGACTAGCTATGGCTTTAAACATTTGAAATTCTTAGAAATTAATCTACGCGAATGCTGCTGTACGGAAAAAGTTGCCAACCCCCTAGCCATTAAATTTGTATGGGTTATCCCATTTATCAACATAATATTTATTTATTTTGTAAATTTGATCTAATTTCGCTTTTTAAAAGTCTAACTTTCCAAAGTCTAACTTTGGACTAGCCAATTGAAGTGTTGATTTTCATCTTTCCACAAACGGGGATGCAAGTGTTTACGAGGAAATACCTACCCGAATTTTTCTTAGAGTTTTCTTATTTAATTTAATTAATTTTCAATAAGTACTGATCTTATTTTGTTTTCAGGTTCACTCTAAATAAAATTTTTTCTCAATCAAGTAGTTTTCCAAAATTAACACCATAATTATTATGAACGTTTTTCCAATGTAATTTTTAGATCTGTGTCTCTCTGCCTTTAATTTAAAAAAATACTTTATCTATTTTCGGTTTCAAATTAATTATATTCATGATGCTTCAAAATTTACTTTCAATTTCACTCTACAATAAAGTATTCCCACAACGCAATTTCTTCTTCTTCTGGCTCTCCATTCCTTGTGAAATATCGCCACTTATATATCTTTCGATGTTCTCAAATCCATTTAATTGGGGTAGATTAGTCCCTATTTTACTAACTTTTAATTCTTCACGTTATTTTCCTTTTAATTCTTCTATTGGTCTTCCCATCTTCCACGACTCTTTTCCACATCTTCCTATCTATAACTCTATAACTCTTATTCTGCCGTCCAACGCTAAAACGCAGTATCTCCAAAATCGTTTTTTCGAGAAAACGCTCATTTACGTATTTATGGTTGGGCCACCAAGAAATAATTTATTAATTTTGAAATTAGCTAGCCTAGCTAATTTCAAAATTAATAAATTATTTCTTGGTGGCCCAACCATAAATTCCTAAATGAGCGTTTTCTCGAAACAACGATTTTGGAGATACTGCGTTTTAGCGTTGGACGGCAGTATTCGCCAGTCTCGTATTCCCCATCAGGTTGTTGATGACATAATCCCTCCCATTTATTATTCTTTCTTTAAATTAAAATAATAATCTACAAAAATTGTACTGATGAGACATGAAAAAGCAATATATTAATATAGAACATAGATAGCTGTCGCAATTCATTCAGTGCGGCCTTTAGGCCGCACAACCACGGCAGACTAGTGGTATTATAATGTAATAATACATCACTAATAAATTGTATCGTTGATATTAATCATACTCAATGCGTATACTATGTAATACTGTAATAGGTATATAGTACATATTTTTGTTGTTAGAAATTTTTATTTTTAAGTAAAATTTGTTAATTGTTAAAAATTAAAGTTTGTTAAGAAAAAATAAAATGTGAACTGGCGATATAAGATGTTACGATAGTAATAGTAGTTGTTTGATGTTTAAACTGATGAAGCATTATTTGGTAGCATTTTATTGTAGAACATTTTTCATATCTGTCTCTTCTAATGAGAAATATCATCGTATAAATGCGTTAATATTATAGTGGGATTTGTTTTGGCACAGTTGGTGGTTAATACCCATACTTTTTCACAAGTGTTTGTCACATTTAAAGCAACACTTAAACTTGTCTAACTTTTTAAAAGTTATTTTTATTTTGTTTCATTACTGCTACAGAAATTTGAAAATCGATAAAATATGGTAAGCTCTAGTAAAGCCTTGGTATAATATGTAAGGAGAACTTTTTAGAGCCGCATAGTTTAACTGATTTAGTTCAAATAGTTTAAAAGAGTCGATTTCCATGAATGAGGTTCGCAAATAGCGAGAATATATTGAGTGGCACAGTTTGTATCTATGAATTTAGACCCAAGTTCGCATCCTTGCTGACGTGCTCTGAATAATAATGCTGATTTTCGTGCCCACCTACTTTCATTTTCATAAATATCCCTTTTAAATTGCTTATCGACTCGAATCAGTGCCTGTACGTGTGAAGCTTGGATTACATGTACTATGTCAACATTGTAACCGCTAAGACAATGAGGTTTTTCTTTCAATAAAGTAAATATGTACTCAGTCATCTACTATCATTTCGAGCTTTTTAATTTACTTTTAAAGCTTATCCTAACGAGATCCATTATTAAATTAATGAAAAATTAGTAACAGAAGTTAATGGCATATGAGTTCGAGTTCCTTGTTGTTATATTAACAAAGAGCTTGGGTAATGTAGCATAAAAACTCGACGAACGTGCTGCTTATTGTTGGCTCCGGAATTGTATTTGATATTTTATCATTGTCCCGGTTCCGTCATCCATTATCAGAATGAAGAAAGTATTTTGAAAGAAACACCAAAATAAAAAACAAACAGTATACCATCATTTGTTATCAAACATAATCACTTCACAGTGTAAAAAGGTTTGTTCGTGATTTTATTGGTTTGTGCAATACAAATAAAATTAAAAATAGGAAACTGTCTCTTTCGGGGTGGAAACTTAAGTACTATACGGTCAAATCGATATTAAAACCAATCCTTTTTTCTTTCACAGAATATCATCTAAAAGAGGTCCCATAAAATTAAATACGTTTTAATTATCCTTTAATTCACTTTCTCAATTTTTCCAAAAGGGGCTGTAAATTACATAAAAATTAAATTTACTGCTTAATTTGACCGTTATAAAACTTTTATCGCGTAAGTTTCAGATAAGCAAAGTATTTTTTATTTTATCCAATTTTAGATTTAGTTTATCATGTACTTACCTATACAGGGTGATCGTAAAGTTATAACGCTTTGACTTTGATTTCACGTTATTTTACTCACGATATTTTAAATTGCTACAAAAATCTAATCTTAAATTAAAGCGAAATAGTTTATTTACAAACAATTACATCACTGCCGGAATTTAAAATATTGTAAGTAAAACAACTTGAATTTTTAAAAAGAACAATTTTTAAACGGGATCTCTGAATATAATTTTCAAAAGAAAATTATTATAAAAGGAAATGCCCAACTGTAACTTCTATTATGTAGTTTAAAAGTGAAGATTCTTATTTGATGTAGGTATAGCGAAGAAGAAGACATAACTGCTATACTACATCATGGTAGGTGTATAATCTTATATAATAATTCTTGTAGAATACCGTGATATAATTTTTGTAGTATGTAAGCTTAACACGCCACGAAACCATTTTACATGGCAGAACTGTGAAATAAAAGGTCGTGAGTGAGAAATCTTTATTAGTTCTGATTAATTATTATTTTTGCACGATTCCGTAAAATGTTGCTGTGCTCTATAAAGTAACCAGATATTCAGTAAACTGACCAGACAAGCTATTAGTATTAGAGCAGAGCATTAGAAATAAGAAATAAGGCAGTATGTACTTTCCAAACGATTTATTGCACTTGTCTGATATACAAATAAGCGAGACTTTCTGACAAATTAAGTTTCAGGGTATTGTAAGTACATGTGTAACTATTTATTTTTAAATAAAAAAATACAATTTATTATTTTAAAATTGGATGGGATTGTAGATATTATTTACATTGAAGTGATTGAAAAATATCAACTGAAGAAGTACCTACTATATCGATATATTATTGAGACCTTACCACACAGTACCGGTGTGTGCGCCGGAGTACCCCGGAGTTTAAAATGGAACAGAACAGCGTTTCTGAACCTCGTGGTTCATGTATAAAATGTAGAGTACATTTCATATTCAATATATTTAATTTTTTGTAACATTTAATCCGTCAAGATTTAACATTCTAATTACGTTATAATTAAATTGTGTTACCCAATATGTATAACAAATACGACCACAAAACTATCAAACTTTATACCACAGAGTAGCTCCCCTTGAGAGTATATCTACTATGATTAAAATATCGTGAATATAATTCACGATTTACGTATTTCATATTAAAATTATCTTAGGCGAAAGTAAAACGAATGATGTTTCAGACAGAAATTTAAAACTTTTAGAACTCTACTTTACCATGTATGTAGGTTTTTTTTCCTAGATTTAGGAAGTTTTTGCTTCCCCGCGGGCATAGTAAACTCTTAACAAACCTAGAGCACTACACCAAAGAAGGAGTATTTCGTAAACAAAAATAAGATAGCAGTTGTAAACCAAGCTTATGCAGGTAGGATGTAACGAATGGAACTAATAACTTTAAGTACATGGGTTGCTGGAAAAATTTCTGGAATTTAGTAGTTCCAGTGGTGTCAATTGTTTTTAACTGTCATATTGGTAAAATTTCATATTTTTAACTTATAATTCAGTTGATAGTTCATACTAAAGTAGACAAGTTTTGTTTACACAGCATTTTAAAGAAAGTAATTGTACGAAACCATGGAATTTACATGTGAAAATTGCCATGATTTTTTACGATTTTAAATGTGGTCTAAAACCCAAACAGTCCATCGATTGGCTTGTTTTGGCTTTCGGAAACGAAGAATCATCTAGTTGACTTCTTCTCCCGTAAAAATGTTGATTTAATGACTCATTCCCCGTATTCACCTGATTTGTTACCTAATGAATTCTTCTTATTCCCAAATATCAAAAATAAAATTATTTTCGTCGCCTGAAGCAGCTATTGAAACATTTCAAACATTGCTTTCTGTGGTATCAGCTTCAGAGTGGAAAAAATGTTTTGCAAATAGGTTCCAACGTATGCAAAATTGTATTAATATCAAATGCGAATACTTTGAAAAGCAATAAAGTCATTTACCAAACTTTATATGTTTTATCATATCATTTTCAGAAACTTATCCATCAGCCTACATAATATTCTCCGTTTTTATTTATCCGGAAAGCGTGCAACGTCTACGAATAAAAATCTACCTTAAACATTCTATCAGCAGAAGTTACGCGAGCTTTTTTATATTTGTGTTAAAATCATCCAGTTCTATAAACATGCCCATAAATAGATTTATTATCCATCTTCGCCTATCGCCAGCCTGGGGTTCTTCTGGAAAGTAACTCCATAGTTGTGCCAGCCATATTGAGAATATAAAGAGTAACATTCAATGTTTCATCGGTTGAAAACTCTTCAAAAATCTTTAAAAGAGAAGGAAATATTATTCAAACATCAGTTTTGAATGATTTTACACAAAATAGTCAATAGTGTTTGTTATAAATTCATTTATTTTAGATTTGGCTCTTAGAATGTTTCCTCTCACCGTTGAAGGTTCCTATTTAAAATACTAGCTGGTATGGTTACCAACCTTAGGCATCAGTACGTAATTTATTTATTATAAACTTAAAAATTTTAATATTAGTCTGACAATTTCGTTCATAATATTTCAACCAATAGGATGTTACAATCTCATCAATTTGAACCAATCATAATCTACTTCCTTTGACAATACAGACCACGGTGGTGTATTGTCGCGGCAATACGACCACCGTGGTCTGTATTGTCAAGTAACGATGGAAACTACGTAAACGCATACTATAAATTTTTTGTTGTCAGAAAAAATTGAAATTTTATTTACGAAATTGTCAAACGAATTCCACACGATACTATAAAATTGTCGGTTAATTTTTAAACCATGGAATCTTCGTGTTTGTCGGCCTTAAAATCACCATTCGTGCTAAAGCACTCATGATGATTTTAAGGGCGACAAACACTCAGTTCCAGTTTCAAAAATTATTGCCGACAATTTGATAGTCTCTTGTGGTATTATATATGAAAATATTTTATTCACAAAATTGTGTACTAAAATAATAAATTATATTCATAAGTTTCTTTCAGAATTTACAATTTTAAATTAATTATAATTATACGCAAATAAAGACTTTGTATTCCGTTTATGAGAGGACGGCGCTTGGTCATCGTACCAGCTGCCACTGCTGAGGGGGTGGGGGGGGGTTGCAGTGAGAGATTAACATTGTGGAGATTCCTTAAATATAATTTAAGGAGCAATGTCGTTTTTTGAAATAACAAATTCAGTTCCTTGACAGATATAATTTTAATTAAATCAAGACAAAATAATAATATGTTTCCTGTGAATAAAATTATTCAATCGCATTTTTTAAACAAACAGTTTTTACTGCGTAGAAATTCTTTGCAAACCGCTGGTAATCTTTGGAATTCTTTGAAAATCATTGGATTTCTTTGGAAATCATTAGAATTTCCTATAAATCAAAGGAATTCATTGGTAGTCCTTGAAATTGCTTGGAAATCATTATAATTCCTTAGAAATCCTTGAAAGTTCTTTGAAATTCTTGGAATTCCTTGGAATTCTCTAAATTATTGAAATCGTTCAAAATATTTTAAATTCTTTGGCAATTATTAAGTACATACAGTAAAAATTAATTTATTTGGAATTACTTGCAAATCATTGCAATTCTGACTTCTGAGTCTTATGTACACAAATATTTTGAGATGTTTATCCGTGGTAATTTAGATTGTGATACTATAGTATCATTATCACTATTTACACCAGTAATGCGCAATCATTTTTTTCTGACACGAGTAAGGGCGTGCCAAGCAGTGGCAAAAAATTTTTATGTTAAATCTTCACATGAAGTTAAATGTTCGGTTAGCGCAGTGGTCCAGCTTTATTCGAAATTTATATTAACATGTCTTACCAACATGTATTACCAACGGTAATTCGGTAATTCTCAATGCTTTGTTTTCAAGTTATAACAAGTATGCTGAGAAGGTACTTAGCAACTGTACTGTAGTGTAGCAACGCGATGTAATGCATGGTTTTTCTTTCTTGTATTTTTAGCAAGCCAAATTGTCTGATAGATCCGTCAAAATACAGTTTCTGTTTTGGTATTATCCTTTCAATTTCATCTTCTTCCATTTGGATGATTTTAAAGCTTGATTGAACCAAGACTGAGCTTGTATTATTCACCAAGAAGAAGAAGCTACAGAGCATGCGAATGCCGAGGCTGAACAGAACCCCACTCAAACTAGCATCGGAAGTCAAGTATCTAGGCATAATACTTGACAAAAATCTGAACTGGGGCAAACATGTCAGTTATAAAACTGGAAGAGCGAGCATGGCCTTCTGGCAATGTCGTGGGGCAATGGGGCGGTCCTGGGGCTTTTCCCCTAAGGTTGCCCTCTGGCTCTACACCGCCATAATAAGGCCCATGCTAAGTTATGGTGCTTTGGTTTGGTGGCCTAGAACCAAGCTGGCAACAGTGGCGTCCTCTCTTCACCGGATGCAGAGAATGGTCTGCCTGGCGGTGACAGGAGTGATGCGAACGGCTCCCACAGCGGCCTTAGAGGCTCTTCTCTGTCTCCCTCCACTGGATCTCCACGTGGAGGAGCAGGCGGTCAAGGCTGCCCTCAGGCTGCGAGCGTGGGGGCTTTGGACCAATAGGCAAGGAGTCGGGAGACATCCGGGGGTCCTGGGCACTATTTCGATAGGCTCCCCATCCTGGCCCTGGATGCTGACAGGATTCCCCCTATTCACCTATTTGATAGGAAATTTAGCATTTTGCTAGACACAACAAGAACTGTAGAGACAGACATATCTCTGTACACTGACGGTTCTAAAACTGGTGATGGCTCAGGTGTGGGGATTTTCTCCCGGGAACTGCAGCTAAACACATCTATATCGCTGGGTAAGTATGCCTCAGTGTTCCAGGCGGAACTTGTAGGTATACTACGCGGCGCAAAAACAGTCAACGATAGAGGCATCCGAGGCAAAAGAATTCAGATATTTACAGACAGTAGAGCGGCTCTTGTGGCACTTAACCGTCACAAGATTACCTCGGGGCTGATACTTAATTGCTATCGGACACTGAATGAAATATCAACCCACAACAACCTTACACTCAGCTGGGTGAAAGGTCATCAAGACAATGAAGGGAATGTGAGGGCGGATGTGCTGGCGAGAACGGGCTCGGGTAACACACCGTGCGGTCCTGAGCCATTTGTCACGCCGGCCATCAGCACAATCAACACCCTCATAAGAGGACAAACTCAGAAACTACATGGTAGAAGATGGGAGAATCTAAAGGCATACCGTCAAGCGAGAGCAGCTATATGCGGGCCCTCCAGCAGAAATGCCAAATACTACACACAGTTGTCTCGGGATAGTCTGCGTATTATTGCGGGGATTTTGACGGGACACTGCAAGTTAAATAAACACCTAACACGATGGGTCTTGTAGAGAGTCCCATCTGTCGTGGTTGTGAAGAAGCAGACGAAACGGCGGAGCATCTGCTTTGCAGATGCCTTGCCCTTGCGTCCATCAGAGGATCCATGTTGGGGGAGCTCTGGCCTAACATGGCCAGTATTAGGGATATGCCGCCATCTAAGATTCTCGAGTACATTCTAAGGTTGGGATGGCTTGAGGAGTAGGGGGACGGCTTCCCTAATGAAGGCAGCATAATGGGCCAATTTGTGGCCTGAGTGCGTATACGACCTCGTAAGAGGCTGTCCTTCACTTACAATCCAGAATCCAGAAAGCTTGATTGATTTTTATTGATCTACCGTTCTTCCAAATATCCAGGATGGGAAGGGATTAACTAAAACTAAATAAAAATAAATAAAAATGGTAAAAATTCATTTTTAACTGAATATTTTATATCGCCTTTTTAAAATCTTGGAGGGTGATCAAGCTCCCTATGCCCCCACCCAGGTTACCCTACTATGATGGATATTGATGAGGATATATTTGCGGATAATATCCTGCACCGGTAGGAGCATTAGTATTACTTAATCTTTTGAACAGATATACAGAACTGGTATGTGTTTTATGTTGTAGAAGATAATAATTGTTTGTTTACTTGTTCGCTTATTTCAAATCTGAATCTAATGATTTTTTATTTAATAATATCACATTAACGACTTCATATTATTTACCAGTAAGTAAGGACATCACGTTGTAGAAAACCCCGTATAGGGGCCACAAAATTAAGGCGGCACCCGGATGCCAATCACCCTGGCGCGGATCATCTGCATGATTGGTTGAGCTATGGAAAATTACCAATTTGCAACAACTTCAAGGGATGTTTTGGAGGGTTAAATGTGAATATTCTGCAAATATTTTTTTAAATCTACTATAGGTATAAACTGTCAGCTTACCGAATATCTATAGGGAATTATTAAAATCCGGGGACCGTTTTACGTGCACTTCCCACAAGTTCACTAACAGCGGATAATGTCATGCATTCACATACTAGCACCCCACCACCCTAAACTTGATTGTATTTTGATTGTATTTGCAAACAAAAATTTACTTTCATCCAATCATCATAATACTTCATACCAAAAGTTTAAATCCTTGTTTTTATGAACATATGCAAACTTTTTTCTTTTGGTTTATTTCACTAATTAAAGATTTCCTTCTCGCATATCTTGACCTATAACCCTCTTTTCTAAGTTATTTTCGAATGGTGGATGGGTATATTTCCAATTAATGATATGTGCAGCTATCTCTGATGATGTTAATTTGGATTTTTTCTGATAAATTTAGTAATATTCTAATGTATCTGGACCATAACTTCTTTGGAATATCACTTTGATGTGCACTTTCCACACTTTCTGTGCCTTTAAATGTTTCAATTACAATTTTTACTGGCGATTTAATTCTGTTCATTATTTTTCCAATTTTAGAATAAGATTTATTTCAATTGTGTAAATTTAATATAATTTTTCTTTAACCTTATCTTACAATTATTTCTAATCGTACTGCTAAGTGATTGAACAAATACTGATAGTTCTGCATAGGTGGTTCCCCTTGTAAGATTACAGCGGGGATTTATTTTTGTTAACAAACAAAAGTATCATAGAAAATTAATAAAATAGTACGCGCGCGAATACTTTTTCACGTTTAGTTTGTAAGAATTATTTTTTAATCTGTTGTTATGTATATTATTTACAAAAGCTATTTTTCAACAAATTTTTTTTTGTATTTACATTTTATATAATATAAACAATAATTAAATATTGGTTGTTATTAGCTTGTATACTAATAATTAATTTGATAAATTTCTATCAAATAATCATAAAAGCACGATTATTAATTTCCGGGGGCGATTGTCCCATAATATGTAAGCCGGTTAGATAGAAGAGTACGAAAGCCCTCATGATTGTGGGTTGCCTAATAATTTCATTTTGCTCAGCTGGTCGAGATTGCATGGTCTTTCTAGATATCTAGATAATAATGTAGTATAAGTTTAGTTCAATGGAGACCATATTAATTTTATAAATGCGAGATATAAAAATATATTCCCAGAATGTACGTAACATTGCTAGGTTATCATTAAAAGTATTATAAAGGATAGGTATATATAATTCAGCACATACTTGTGTTATCTAATCAATTTAGTAAGCAGACACACACAGTTGCAAAACCGTTATATAGGCGTGCACACGAGTTATAATGGCTGGTAATTATTGTTATTAATTATAAATTTACAAAAAAATATAACAAATTCTTTATTCTAGGATATACTTGGGTTCGTCAATTTCATAATACCACTACGGTACCGTGTACCGCGGTTATAGGAGGACGAGATTCCGATGGAAGTCCAATTTACATTGGAAGAGCGCATTTTCAAGGCGATCAATTACCTTGCAAAGTTATACCTTCAAAAAGAGCAGCATATGTTTCTCATAACTGCAGAGAACATTTAGTTTCCAACTATGAGGTAAAAATTTTGTAATAAATAAGTATACAAAATAACATTTATGTATTAGTACCTGTAGGTGGTACTTAATTAAAATTAAAACTTTCAAAATCATTTAATGCAGAATAACAATTTCGGCCATTCTTTTAGATTTTGTGTGAACAAAAACTTCAATGGATTAGCTGTTCAGGCGGAATGATTCCGGCCGGGGCGGTGCAAGGAGGACGCACTAGTTCTGGAGAAACATTATATATCGGTCGAACATACCACAATAATTCACAAACCATTGGAAAGGTAAACACGTCTTGACCTAATTACAAAGTTTGATTTAATTACCAAAAAATATTTGTTAGGTTCATCCTTCCCACGGCTGTTTGTACATTCCGTATGGAGGTAGTGAAGTTACTTGCCGATCGTATGAAATATTAGTTTATTCCTAAATAAGATTTGCATTTTATTATATAAAATATAATAAAGAACAAACAAGTATGAATTTCTTTCGATAACTTGAGTTATTTCCAAGTTGTAAATTGTTTCCCTCTTCAGCATTAAACTGGGTTCTTGTTGCTGGGATCAACTGTGCTCCGTCACTCAGGAAACTGGAACTGAGCCGCAATCTTTATTATCCAAACTAATGCCGTTTGACAATGCCGTAATCCCTTAATCCTATACCCTATGGCCTCCGTCTCCTTTATACCTATACATTTTCTTTACAGAATGCACTGACATGGCTTATTTTTCAGTTTGGAAAATAAACGTCATTTGTATGAAAAAACCATTAAGGAACGAGTAAAATTAAAATAATAGTTGCCGGAGAGTTTAGCATAAAATAAAACGTAAAATAGGCGTGTGTTAGCATTGCACTGACTTATTAGTATTCCAAAATTGTGATTCATTACCCCATTTTAAATAGCAACTCACACCAGTTGTTAATTACTGTTGTTAATAAATCTCTATTTTGCGGCTACAGATACTTTTGTTTAAAGCTTTTTGAGCACAGCAACTAAAGCACGTTTTACAATTTTTAATAACATTATACTTTACATTTTGTGAAGTTTGCGTATAAACCGTCAGTGCATGATAACGGAATAATTAAAAATAATTTATAGTAGACTTCCTTTCCGTAAAAACCTAAAATATAAATATTCCTAAATTTAAAATTTAAATTGAAAACTAAAATTCAATTATGGCGTCATTTTATATAATATTCTTTTTAATATAACTTGATAAATGTTCAATTGAAAAGTTGGAAATTAAATTGAAAAATTAATGTTTTTACTTTATAAAGGCAGGTTCATCGCCACGTCGTTTAATTTTGCAGGTTGTAACCGTGGTGCTTGAAGGAATACATGGGTGAATCGATGAACCTGCCCTAATTGGAAGACATCAAATGTTTGTTTAAACATTTGCGTTGAAATAAATCCACGATTGAGACTGATATAGATGGAATTATTTGCGATAAAAGTTTTATCAATATTTATCAGCGAGTTTAATTTGATAAAATTAATCTGGATGAAAAATCCGGTGCATTTTTTAATATGGAAAAGTAAACGTTTATTTATCTATTTTTAATGTTTAATTTGTTGCTTCAATTTCAACAAGTAATCTGAAATCTTTTTATTATTTAATATTCATGAATTCGACAGAGCTAATGAAATCAACAAACTCGAAAACAAAAAGCTTCCAAAATAGAATTAATTTCGCCCTTTGAGTATTCATGTAATCAGAAAATGCATGAAGTTTTCAACGGGTGCGGGATACCGTGATATTTTAATTAGTGGAAATATAACGACCGCCAGCTAAAGCTTTGTTTTCTTTCCGGAACGAATCTCTTAAAAC
The DNA here is from genome assembly GCA_932274525.1 of Podabrus alpinus. Taxonomy (NCBI): domain Eukaryota; kingdom Metazoa; phylum Arthropoda; class Insecta; order Coleoptera; family Cantharidae; genus Podabrus; species Podabrus alpinus. The sequence continues at coordinate 16,734,059 of OW026451.1, forward strand.
CTAACTTGAAACCATCGTATTATGTAAAAAAATTTTGTTGATCCAATATTAATGTCGGTATTATAAAATTTTTAATTTGGCTTCAAATTTAGGCCGTGCCTCTTTAAATACTGCATTAATTTTTAAAATGTCAACTTTTAAGCCTTGCAATTCCATTTTTAATAATAAAGTACTTTACGAAAAAACGGCATGAAATATTATTCAACGGTTAATTAAATGAAGCACGTTTTCTCTTCAGTATGCTTATGAAATATTTGGATATCTCGAAATTTTTCTCTGATATTTACAGCGTTACACATGAAAGGTGCTTGCTTTTTGGCTACAACATTATCACACAATTACGTGCTAAGTATGCAAATATTAAAAATTATTCTTTCAAATGTTTGTTTAAAATTGCGCAAAATCCTTAATTTCCTTTGCATGGGCAAATTTATTTCATTAGTTGAAATATAATGGATTATAATAAATCTACATAATTTATAGTTTAACCTTATTAACATTGAGTTTATCACAAATGCAAATTTTCCATGCATCATCTGAAAGCTCTGAATACATTTGTTATAAACTATTATCAAATAATTAAAATGGAGAAATCCTCGAACTGGCAAAATTTCATTGTAATATATTGTTATTTAAAAAAAGAGGATCAAAATAAATTATAGACCAATTATTAGCATCCTATCTTAAGTATTTGGGACGATTTCAACAGTGACGAACTAAATTCAGGTTTCAGTAGAAATAATGCTTTATAAGTGTTAAGAAATCGTTTTGGAAAGAAACATTTGGCGTTTTGGGATTTTAGGAAAGTATTTCAACCGGTGAAGATATTGGCCACAATGAATTTTCCGCATAGATTACAGATACGCAAACTTGATAGGTGGCATATTATTATATGAAAATGCAACACTAACCGTCAAACTGCATATGCTAACAAAGGCAATAAACAAGCAAAAATAAATAAGAAATGTGAATACAATATCGCCCAAGCTTATGTTTGGAAGCGTTTCAACTGGGATGACTAGCGGAGACCGGATCTACCTGGTGCTGCAGTTAAATTTTATAATGATTAACTATATTTACAAGGATTGTTAAAATATTCGACTATGAAAAGTAACAACTTATTTATAAAAAGAAAATATCTTGATCAAAATATTTTACATGTCGGTTCTAACTTCTTTATACGCGTCGTTTTTTTTCTGGAAACGTTTCCATTGCATTGTACCTGACTGGTTTATTATTTATTTAAAAGATCTTTTGGAACACTTGAACAGTTAGAGCATAGACGGTATTCTACTTAAATAAATGAAACGATAGTATAAGGAATTTCTTCCTCTCCCTCAATAAAATTGTTACAGAAGAAAATACTCAACCAAGTAATAACTACTTGTTCTAAACAGATAAAGGGTTGTCTTAAGGACGCTAGCTCAATGCCGTCAAGTGAGGATGTGTGTTCTAAAAAGAGTTAAAATAAAATTCTTTCAAATTCAAATACAACCCTGCAACAAAAATACTTCATTTGATAACAAAAAATATACCGCCGTCAACTTCACACAGACTCGCCTTAATCTGTGACTGTGGGGTCAAAGAGTCTTTGGAATATCAACTGTAACATTCGTTTATTGTAAAGAGCGCTTTGAGGTTTATCAAAAAAAAGCACACTGACAGTATGGAAAGAGTGCAATTTAAATTAACAACTTACCCCGTAGCGTATAAGTAGTACTCAAGTAGCTAGAGTGGTAATTATTTGGGGGCAGAGAAAATGTTTATTGGACCGCCCCCAAAAATGAGAAACCAAATTAATTAAAAAAAACCGTGATTATTTCATATTTTTATTTTAATATTATTTCATTTTTAACCACAAATGAGTAAACTTTTCTATTTGAAATACGTATGGAGTTTCGGTCCTCTTTAGATATGATTTTAAATTACAATTCCTCAAGATGGTATAGCGAGCCGTGGGATCTAAATGTTTAACAACCCCCCCCCCCCCAAGGAAGCCACAAATTGTTAAAAACGAACCCTGTAATTATTTCAGTTTTCATTTTAATATTTTCGTCCTTAACCACAAGCGGTAAACTTTTCTATTTAAAATACATGAGGTTTCGGTTTTCCTCTCATATAGGATTTTAAATCCTATCTTTTCGCTATTTTTCAGATTGTAATAAATTAGACGGTGTAGGCAGCCGTGAAGTCTAAATAGCTAACTCCCCCCCCCCCCTAAAGCGACTCCAAATTAATAAAAACTAACTATTTGTTTTTTTTTGTAACTATTTCAGATTTTTATTTTAATATTATTTCATCGTTAACCGGAATTAGTTTTTTTCTAAATCCGTGTTTTTTTTGTCATATTTATATAACTTGGGTACTAAATAAAAGAAACTCGTTCAAAGAAACGTCAGCTCTAATGCAAGACCTGCAGAAATAAAAGAATAAATTTAGAAGAAATCAATATTGGTGAAGCTCCAGGTACCGATATCGAAACAAATGTAATTGCTGCCGTAGTGAATAATCCTTGTATCAGTACAAGAACAATTGGTGCGGAGTTAAATATTCATCACACTACGGCGTTCAAAATTATAAAAAAACATAAATTTATATCTTATAAGTTCCAAAACCATCAAGAAATTTTTGAAGAGGATATGTACAAAAGAATGATTTTCTGTGAAAGCATTATCGAAAAGGCCAATTTGGATAGAAATTTTATTAAAAATATTTGTTTTACCGATGAGACAACGTTTAGTATTAACGGGGAACCAAATGTTCAAAATTATCGGTTTTGGTCCACCGAAAATCCTCATTTAATGATCAACAATCGTTCACAGTATCGCCAAACTGTAAATGTTTGGGCAGGGATATTAGGAGCAAACATCATCGGACCATTTTTTATTGATGAAAATTTGAATGGACTAAAATATCTAGAAATGTTACAAAACGAAATTGGACCGGCAATTGATATTGTGGCAGGAGAAAATAACGTAATCTACAATCAACAAGACGGATGTCCGGCACATTATACTAGAGATGTAACCAATTATTTAAATGAATGTTATCCCAATTCTTGGATAGGACGCAATGGACCAATAAACTGGCCAGCTCGGTCACCAGACTTGGCTCCAAATGACTTTTTTTTGTGGGGTAATTTAAAATCTAAAATTTATGGTGAACGATACCAAAGTATTGATTCATTAAAAAATAAAATTGTGGAGGAGTGTGGCAATATTACCGAAAGACAACTTGCGAATGTACGATGTAACTTTTATGATAGACTTGGTTTTTGTTTAGCTGAATATGGAAACCTGTTTGAACATTTGCTGTAAATTTAATTATTTCTTAATGTTTGTAATTGTTTATTATTGATAATTTATGTAATAAATAAATTAAATTGAATTTATTTCATGGCTAGTCTGATAAATGAAAATTTGAACAATTTCAAAAGCATTTTTTGCCACTTTAAGTAAAAGCTAGATGAAAATAATTCTTTTATCATTTGCAATTTATTTTTCTGCATGATTTTTGTGTCTTTCATTTTTTTTCTAAAAAAATTAGGGAAGCAGGAATTTGCATAAATAAGTTTTTACATGTAAATGGTCATAGCTTTGGCAGTTAAGTGCGTCTACTGCTAATGCGAAACGCTCGGATCGAATCCGGGCAGGGTAAGAACTTTATTCTGGCCGTCTCTCCTCAGAAGGCAATGGCAAACCACTGAGGTAATTTGCCAAGAGCGCCCATCACAACATGAAGTGTATTACACTTCCCGTGGTTCGGAACCCACGTTAAACAAGTAGGTCCTCTATGTATGTGAAAACACTTAGAACGCACATCACATGCATAGAAAGAGATGGGTCACGACGTTCGGAAACGAACAATACGACTAAGAAGAAGACATGTAAATATCCTATGAACGGCTAACTCATTCAACACCCGGTATATATAACGCTAGGTCAAAACGGGTTAACCACAAAGAAGTGAACTTTTCTATTTAAAATACGTAGGAGTTTCGGTCCCTTCAGATAGGATTTTAAATTACAATTTCCAAGACGGTGTAGCCAGCTGTGGGATCTAAATGCTTACCCCCTCCCCAAAAGGAGGCCAAAAATTGATCAAAAGAAACCCTGCAATTATTTGAGATTTTCATTTTAATATTTTAAAATCGTTAACCACAAGCCATAAACTTTTCTGTTTAAAATTCGTGGGGGTTTCGGTCTGCTCCAGATTTTAAATTACAATTCCCCAAGACGGTGTAGGCGGTCGTGATGTCTAAAAACCCAAGGATTTTTGCTGTGTCAGCCAATCAAGTGGGAGAAATCCCTAGTTAGCCCTTACTTGAGAATGAACCTCTATTATACAACCGCCCCTAAATTTATGTCTAACCTCCACCACCTAAAGGAGGCCCCAGATTAATAAAAACAAGCTCTGTAATTATTTCATATTTTTATTTTAATATTTCATCCTTAACCACAAGCGGTAAACTTTTATATTCGAAATACGTGGGGGTTTCGGTCTTTTTCAGACCGAACTTCAAATTACAATTCCCCATGAAAGTGTAGGCAGCCGTGACGTCTAAATGTCCAAAAAAAAAGAACCCAAAAAAAAGATGACCCAAATAAATAAAAACAAACCCTGTAGTTATTCTAGATTTTTATTTTAATATTTCATACTTAACCACAACCAAAAGCTTTTCTAATTAAAAAATGTGGGGTTCGGCCTTTTTCAAATAGGATTTTAAATTATATTCTCTAAACGGTGTAGCCAGCTACGGGGTCAAAATGCATAAAATACCCTATAGTGAACCTACCATCTGAATACAGAGTTTCTTGTTGTGTAATATAGTACTGTTAGTTATGGAAATAACGGTGTTTTGGAAATTTTAGGCACTTTATACAGAAGTATAGTCAACAGATAATAGAATTTCGTTAATCCGTTCATGCGCGTCATTTTTCAGGAAAACCTTTTGGGAATGTCGTTAGTCCATTCATATTTACGCGGAATTTTCAGGAGACTTTTTCGAGAATATCGTTAATCCATTCATGCGCGTCAATTCGGGAAAACACCTGAAAACTGTTAATATTCTTAACAGTATGATTGGAGATTCAACTTTGAACACTAATTTGTGTGGTTGCATTTCATTTGGATTGTAATAAATCAAAAATTCTACAGAATACCGGGTCGTTTCGTCTTCATTACAATGTTTATCTCTGGAGGAGAATGATCGTGCAGGTGCCCGAAATATTCGTTGCATGGATTTGTTGATTTTCTCAACTATGACGTTTAGTAGTGTCAAAATTTCACATTTCTTAGGTCATTTGCGATTCAAAATATTTTCTGAGATGTTTGAATATACACAATTGATGAGATTTCAGAGTCTCAGAAAGACTATTATAGGCTTTCTATGACACTTGTGCCATGAATAATTCGGGACTTGGCAATACATCAATGTTTTCGCAAATTCTGTAAAAACTTACTGGTGATATACAGGCCTGATTGGTACTCTGAGATTTGAACGATTTTGCCATTATGATGTATCAAAATATCCTTCGATACAAGAAGCAGAAAAATTATGGGGATGGAATTCACTGTAAGAAATCTACGTTAAAAATGGATTTGCCTTAGGCGATAATGATGTAAATTGAAATGTTAATCAGAATTAAAATTTGATAAAAAGTTTAAATGAATTACTTTTTCGCTAATCACGGCGCGGTCGTAAACAAATTTTCAAGTTGACATATTTTTTTATATTCAGTCATCAGCGAGCTTTATATTCGGCTATAGGCGAAATAACTTTTGGTAATCGAAGTTATAGAAACCGTTAAAAACGTAATGAAGTCATGTTGAACTTTTATAATAAATTAATTCTGATGGTTCTTGATTTGTTGAAAATATTAAGACGCAAATATAATTTCATATTTAACCTAGGGCTGTATAAGTTTCCTCAAATTGTAAAATTTTTAGATTTACTCCTAGATACCTTAATAGACTGAGAACAGCTGCAGGTACAAACTTCCAAAAAACGAATTAAATTGAAGTCTATCGAACGATACACCACGTGAAATAAATTCACAAGAATGAATATCACATCCTACGCATCCAAATTCTATCCGTTGCAGGATAGAATCAAATGAACTTGACTTTGTGTTCGCTGAGAGAAAGTTAACGATTTCTACCCACAACGTGTATCGTTAAGAAATCTGCCTGAAAAACTAAGCAGTAGTGGCACGTCAAGGAAAACCGAATATCAGAAGTTTTTTTAAATAACCACAACGAGGTGTACTTTGCATAATAAGTAAATGAAATTTTCGTTAATTTCTATTTGAGCATAAATTTGAGCAAAATTTTTCAATTTTTATTACATTTTTTATTAAATTTTTTTTAGTTTAAGCTTTACTAATAATAGGTGTGGTAAATTTGCGCTTCAGAGTAATTTGGAAAATTAATAGTAAAATAATACTAATTGTATAATGTGGGTTTCAATTCGTTTAGCTTAACCAACGTAAAACGAATGAAGTCAACCAATGAAAAGTATAATTTCATACTTTTAACCATTGGTTAAGCTAAACGGAGTTGAAACTCAAACTTTGCTAAAAGTAGCAAAGAATATATTATAAAATACATCGTACTGATCACTTAGTCAACAGAAGCATTAAAATAGTTTGACTACGGTCAGTAAGAAGCTCAATAGGCCTCTAAGCCAGCTTGAAGATTGTTTAAGTCAATTTCAGCGGAGTGAGTTTATTTTCATGACATTTCTAAATTATCTTATCCATTCTTTTAGCATAAATTCTCTTCGTTTGGACATTAGAATAGGCACTCTGTATTTAAAGATTTAAAATTGATCTACTAAACTACTTGTAATACTACGTTAAGAATTATTTATAACGTCAAGAATTTTTATATTAAAATGCAAATTAATTAAGATTAAGCCTCTGCGCTCAACATTTTTAAATATATTTTAATTACAAATTGTAATTACAAAGTTGTTAGTAAATAAGTTTCTCGTTTTACAATTATACAGTTTCGAAGAGAAACTTGAATATGTAATTAAAAATTAATAAATAACACAATGTTGTTAGTAAAGTGGTAATTTGCAACTATCATTAATGTTCTTCTTTATTTACAACTTAAAATGATAAATTGCTGCTCTTTGCTTTTATTTGTAAAAAGTAATTGCTTCGTCATTAGTTGCTGAGATTAAAATTTCTATAGTTTATTTTTCATAATTTATGTATTATGCTAAAATGTAAAATACATTAAATAAGTGCATTGTAAATTTCCTTAAATATTAATTTTTTTTATCAACGTGTTTGCTATTTTTGTATTATATTACACCTGTATTGACGAGCTGTGCAATATCCAATAATTTCACACCATGCAAAGCAAGATGGGGCAGTCATATCTTACCGAATGTTACTGGGACCATAACACATTATAAGGCAATAACTCACACCTTCATATACCTTCAATAAAAATTATAAAGTTGTATTCTTGGTAATAATGGAAGAGATCAGTTTTTCCACTAAAAATATTCCCAAAGGAAACTTGGAAAATTTCAATCATTTTTGAATTGATATAATATTCGTGTAATATAGACAGGAAACGAAAATATAAGGGATTGGATGTGAAAAGCTCCACGTTTCCGAAAAACTTTCTAACAAATTCACAATGGAAAATCGAACGTTACAACTATCAAAGTACGTTTGTTACAAAATGATAGATAATAAAATTATTAAACTTTGTAGTACATAATACCTACTTTAACGTTGAGTGTAATACAGAACCTATTAGATACCACATGGTAGCAATACCACACAATGCAAGAACCTGTTGTGCAATGCAATACAATTTATTTCAAAACAATGCAATAGAAACAATGCAAATTTCTAACATGTTTAACATTGTACACATTACAATGCAGTATAGCATACTCTACTATGGAGTATCATGCCAAGCCAACAATATGAAACTAGTTTAATTAACTTAAATAAATAATAACTTTCGTTTCGTACGTTTAAAGTTACAGCAGAATTATTACATATACCTAAAACATATATCTGCTTTTAGTGCAGACGTTTAATTTTTTTGAAAATAAAATTAAACACCATTCTATACCAGTTAACATAAAATTTAGTAATAAAATTTGTAGCAAACAAATTAAATATTAATAACTACTCTTCCAGTGAAGGAAATCTGTAAACGTTGAATAAGCATTTGTCATTACAAAGCTCACTATGTAGTCAACAATCAGCATTTTACGAGCACGACAGCACACTGGAGTACCATAAACCAATTCCGGTATCTCTATGGATCTTTTACATTGAAACATGTAGATAGGCGAATTAGATTTTGTTTGTGTCTATAGAAAATCGTTTATAGTTTCGTTAAGAAATTATGATCAATAAATTTGAATGCCTTTTCAGCGTTTTTAAAAAATTGAATTGCGAAGTCGGTCGAAATTGTTTTGCAAATAAACCGCTTCATAAAAATTTTTAAGGAGCCGCATCGATTGCAATAAAATTGAGATGTATTTAATAAATAATTCCAAATTCGTATATAATCAATATCTATAGAAATCTGTGTACATACTTCCCACTCTGCCATCGTCATTAATAATCGGAAAATGGAAGGACGTCCCTTGTGTGCTATTATCAAAAGCAGGGATATGATGTTTTAGCAATGATCCATCACCCTGCGGGAGAAAGATAATCATTCGTTAACAATTATAAAATGTGATTTTAATCTGAGGTTTTATCACTTTAATTTATGTACCTTCATATACCTCTATTGATTACATGTCAATTTATAATAATTATCTTGACTGTCTTCCCTTGCGGGCTAAATTGTGATAAGTTAATTCTCTTGTACAGGCATTATTTTTTAAAATTGCCTTCGATGCCCGATATCATATGACTAATGATTCCGAAATTAATTTTCTTTCGCGGAGGTTGATTAGAGAGTGATAAATTTTCATTTAATATTTTTTGGTGGTTGGAAATATTCTGAACCGAAAAAGATAATTAAAGGGTATTTGTTTTAACACTTATTTTGATATTCATTGAAAGTTTCAAATCGTTTCTGAATTAACAATTCTGTAGTATACTTGCGGAATTTGTTGCCAGAAAATATTTAGAAAGCAGAGCACGTGTAAGCACCACCCTTAGAATTACTAATATATAAAGCACAAACAAACCCTTCAACTTTACATCACTAAATGAATAATATGTACAACTTTAATTTTTATATTTTTACTTCTTTTTATAACGAATTCAATTAAGTACAGCGAGTTATAAACTTTGTGATTCAAATTATAGAGACCTTAACTATACGAATGCAAAATCTAAATATGGAAATTATGAATAGTGATGTTCATATACTATACTAACTCAAATGTAATTCCGCATACATTGAACCCGCCGGTAGATATTTTAAAATATTATTAAATCACAAAATCGAGCATGAGAATAAATTTATATTGCTAAAAATTATCATTCTAGATTAGAATTAGAGCATTCTCGAGATAATTGAATTCTTGAACTACATCACAGAACGTCAAAATTTCTCCTAGTCGGTTACAACTGTCAACTTTTTGTGTCTACACTAAAAGAAAATGAGAAAAATATATTTTTCCTATTGTCATCTCAATAATGGGATTAAGAACAAAAAATTTGTTGGCTTTAATTTATGTCTGATAGTCAACAAAACCGTAATTTGAAAATTGTTAAAATTTATTTAACGTTTAATAAAATTACCCAACTTAAATATATTATAAAATAGAGAAGGGTCTGACTCGTGTTTAAATTATTGTATTAGCCTTTTTAAGCTTTACTACTAAATTGAAGTTCAATTTTTGGAAAACCTGATTTAAATTGGCTTTCCCAATATGACCTTTTCATAATTCCCTCAAATTAATTGTACTATTGTACTCAAAATGTTTTTTTTTATGTAAAACAGGTCAAGCACCTCTACTAACTTCGTGTGTATGTTATGGAGAGTTCCGTAACTTCTATAACTTTGGTATTATGTATTCTAGAATAATATTTACCAAAATCGTCGTAAAAACATTATTTAACATGTTTAAAATATAAAACAATGAAAAAAAATTAAGTCTCCCTTAAATATTTACGCTTACATGATGAACATCACACTGCAGTACCAGGGGGTGCTTCAGTTCGACTATAACTTTATGAAGAATGTACTAATTTTTAATGTTTAATTTAAAATTTCAAACTAGCGAAATATTAATTTCCTTTAAATTTATAAAGTTGTGTTTAAAGAACAAATAAATAAATTTAAAATAAAATTAACCTTTTCATGTACTCATAATATCTGCTACTATTTATGGTTGTGAATTAATAGAATATGCAGTGGCAGTTCGTAACTTGTTTCCATGAGAGGGCACAAAAATTATAGAAATATTCTTTGTGTTACTTTGAAAATGGTACATTGTCAAATTAAATACTCAAGTCTACAATAGGAAATGAAAAATGAAACCGTCTGGGGCCTGGGGGTATGCCCATATGCTGGGGACCATATGGAGATAGGGGAAGGGGGATAGGCATATGGGGAGAGTATATCTCTGCAGCCCCCCCCCCCCCCCCGCCCGGGTCACAGCAGCGGCCAACATTTTACAATTTCATTTGCAATAGCGACGATCAATGGGTTAAAAAAGAGGAAAAATATCATTTTACTGCATTGTTATTTACTTAACCTTATAAGCTGTTGTTTGCAACTTTGGATAGCAGAGTGCGTGCTGTTTATGGCAAGCCCCTATTGGGCCAAACAACGTCGAATTGTCGCAATTATTCAGTATAGTCCAGTCATTATATCCAAAAAACCGACCCTACCCGTGAATAATTAGTTCTTGGATATTTTTTTTGTAGGTCCCTCGGGGGGGTCACTGGGAGTGTAAATTCAAAAAGTAGACTGAATCAGGCTCCTGCGTATATTCGAAAAATGGTTTTTTTCCAAAAAAAACTGTTTTTCTTGAATAACTCGGCCATTTTTGATTTTACAGTAAAACCTTGAGGACAAAAATTGTAGGAAATTTGATTCTCTATAAGTTTGGTTCTCACAATTTTTCTTCTAGGATCGATATTTTGGAAATTAAATTTGAAAAAAGCGACAAATTAAAAATATTTTCATTATCTCGTTTATTTTCAACTTTACGGCATAAATGAAGAGAACTAAACTTGTAGAGAATCAAATTCTGAACAATTTTGGTTCCCACCTTTTTTCCCCCAAAATCGATATTTTGGAAATTAAACCTGAAAAACGCGACAAATTCAAAATATTATCATTATCTCCTTTATTTGAAATTTTAGTGGGTATAGGCAGCTGTGCGAACAAAATAAACGCAGTTCAGTTAGTTCGTCGATTGCTGCTCTTTGGAGTTGACGTATTTAAATAAAATGTCGATCAAAATTACGACGAAGTCACGATAATCGGAGAGGACATCGACCTTCTGGTGTTATTGACAGGATTGGGCCGCAACTTGAAGAACGTTTTCTTCAAGAAACCGAGCAGAGGGCGGACACCAGAACATCTGTACTCACCGACCAGCTTCAAGTACGAAGAATCAGTTGCAACGCACATCCTGCTCCTACATGCGATCAGTGGCTGCGACACTACGTCGTCGCTTTTCAAACTCGGTAAAGCAAAGTTTGTGAACGCACTTCAGAAGGCTCCCATACTAGGTACCAGTTTGGAGCTCTTCAAGAAGCAGGACGTCGACAAGGAGGTCTTGGCTAAAGCTGGAGAACGTCTTCTGATTGCTGCGTACGGAGGTGACAAAGACGTCAAAACGCTGGACGAGCTTCGATTCAAGTGCTTCACGAAATCAGTAAGCAAAGCGAAGTTCAACCTCGCATCTCTTCCACCCACATCAGAAGCGGCAAAGCAGCACATATACAGGTCGTATCTGCAGGTGCAAATGTGGCTTGGAAATGAGCTGGACACTACAAAGTGGGGTTGGACGAGAGGTGCGAGGGGTTTGGAACCACTAACAACAACCGCTGCACCCGCCCCGGAAGCGCTGCTGAACCTAATTTCATGCAAATGCACAAAGAATTGCGGAAAAATGTGTGGATGTCGTAAGGCAGGACTGAAATGTTCTGTCTTATGCCACAACTGCGCTGGACAGAGTTGCGATAACGTCACGCAATTGCGAGGTGTTGGTGACGAAGACAGTGATGATGACAGCGACATCGATGATCCCGCACCATCAACACTGTACCTTGACGAACGTGAAACCGGACATTATCAATTGACCGAAGAAGAAACCGAGGATATCGATTTAGCAGGACCATTAGCTAAGAAACCGAAAAACAAATAGTTGCGGAACCATATTTTCACACCGACAGCAACGGACTCTCACATTATATTTGGTTATTAGTATCGATACGTGGATTAGGCCTTTAGGGGAAACCACGTCATAAAAAACGCGCCTGAAACTCTACCTCTGTGGTGGTGCGGAAAAGAGTTTACGCTCTGTTTCTGTTTCAAAGAGCATCAATCGACGAACTAACTGAACTGCGTTTCTTTTGTTCGCACAGCTGCCTATACCCAGTAAAATTTCAAATAAAGGAGATAATGCGAATATTTTGAAATGGGTACATATTTTCAGGTTAAATTCAGAAAATATCGATTTTTGGAGAAACAGGTGGGGACCAAATTTGTCCGAAATTTAATTCTCTACAAGTTTGTTCCTTTTAATGTACGCCGTAAAGTTGAAAATGAACGAGATAATGATAATATTTTGAAGTAGTCGCGTTTTTCAGGTTTAATTCGAAAAATATCGATTTTGGTGGAAAAAAGGTGGGGATAAAAATTGTTTAAAACTTGATTCTGTACAAGTTTGTTTCTCTTCATTTATGCCGTAAAGTTGAAAATAAACGAGATAATTATAATATTTCGAATTTGTCGCTTTTTTTTAGGTCCAATTCAAAAAATATCGTTTTGGTGCAAAAAAAGTTCCAACAAAAATTGTTCAGAATTTCATTCTCTACAACTTTGTTTCTCTTCATTTATGCCGTAAAACGTGGAACATAGGAGATAATGATAATATTTTGAATTTGTCGCGTTTTTCAGGTTTAATTTCCAAAATATCGATTTTGGGGGAAAAAAGGTGGGAACCAAAATTGTTCAGAATTTGATTCTCTACAAGTTTAGTTCTCTTCATTTATGCCGTAAAGTTGAAAATAAACGAGATAATGAAAATATTTTTAATTTGTCGTTTTTTTCAAATTTAATTTCCAAAATATCGATCCTAGAAGAAAAATTGTAAGTACCAAACTTGTAGAGAATCAAATTTCCTACAATTTTTGTCCTCACGGTTTCAATGTAAAATCAAAAATGGCCGAGTTATTCAAGAAAAACCGTTTTTTAGAAAAAAACCATTTTTCGAATATACGCAGGAGCCTGATTCAGTCTACTTTTTGAATTTACACTCCCAGTGACCCCCCCGAGGGACCTACGAAAAAAAAATCCAAGAACTAATTATTCACGGGTCAAAATCTATAATGACTGGACTAGTAGTAAAGTAGCAAATATTCGCATTATTAGTTCACAATATTATTCCGAGTTGCTATTCTACTTAGGGAGAATAGTTAATTAAGTTATAGGAATTCACATCAGGCATATTGTTCCACCACTGGATGAAGACCTTTCCCATCACTTTCCACTCTTATGTGTCTTCTGCTGCAACCATCTTCTTCAGGTCATCCCTTATCTATCTTGTTTTTGAGTGACCGGAATTCCTTTTCTGATTCTGGGTCCCTACTTCATTGTTATTCACATCTCCTGCTCACTTTCATTTCAATTGTAACGGTCTCTGGATCAAATCTTCAACACTAGTCTGCTGTCTAATCCATTCATTGCCTAGTATAGTTAGAGAGACTTTAGATTATCCAATAACTCTGGCCACAGAACTTCTTCTGGTGATGGACTTAAAGAATCAAAATCTGCAAAGGCGATTATTTTCGAACCAGTTTTTGGATGCCAATTTTATCAATCTTTTGCGTAGCCTCCTATACTGGGAAATGTACTAAAATTGCCAATAGTTGACATCAACATCGTTAAAAACAAATTGTCAAAACGATCCTAACAGGATTGAAATTAATCGCATGGGACATTGATCCTAATTTTCTTCTCTCATTCTCGTCAGTTTTCTCTTCTTGAAGACACGGTTGGCGAAAATAAGGTTTCTTAGGATATTTACCTCGGTTGTATACTGTGATGGTTTTTTTTGGGAAAAAGAGAGAAGATTTTCATTCTTATGAGTTTTTTTTTAAATTATTGTTTTTGTAAAGACTATAATATGGTACGAACAGTCCAGTTGCTCGCGGATTTGACTTACATTTTTTTAAGACATTACTGCTAATGTACCTTGACAGTCGTGTAGTAGTATCGAAAAGGTGAAATATCACAGAAGAGTGAAATAATGCCATCAGACCAGAAAATGAAAATTTTTCAGGACATTTTAATCAAAGTACCCAACCTTAATGCGATCCAAACATGGTAATAATGGAAGACCAAAGAGAAGCATTAGCCTACCCTAAGGTATGAAGAGAAACTTGAACGGATCGGAAGTTGAGGACGATCATGTTTTATTAACGAGCAGGAAAAAGGACACAAAAGTGTAAAATTTATGGAAGAAATACCGGGTTAAATAAACGATGGTGACGGCATTGGAAGGAATGTAACTGGACCGTTCATTTACTTGTCGCGTAGCGAATAAAAACTATTCCTTTTCGAAACCATGTGTGACTACCCGAAAATACAAACCTAAAGGAAACCTTGTATATTTTAATTTTTTAACTAAATTCATAGCCAGTTTGCTGTGGTTGTTATAATATTATTTTTTGTTAATAAAGCAACTTACTTTAACCGTCCTGTAAATATTAGCCATGACGGCACACCTTATTCGAATATGTAATTTTTATGGAAACGATAAAAATTATTATATTTTGGACGGCTTTACCGAATATGTTACATATTTATTAGGGCTATATTAGAAAAAGATTTCAACTGAAAACACGACGTCGCGCGTCGTCTTGATACAACAACAAACCTTTTTTGTTACATTTCTTTGGGATCTCGACATAATCCGTATTTTTGAATATTTTAAATATTTGCCGTTTAATTTCAATACCTTTGGAGAATGAGAAATTTTTTATTGTCGTATTAGTGTTGAGAGTATCGGTTAAATTAACGATATTCTCATTGGAAATATTTTTATTTGTTTCTCATTTGTAAACGTCAGTTTCCAAAAACACAATATTAATCAAGAAAGTTTATTTTATCAAGTCACTAACTTGTAAAACTGACAGTTAACTTGCAAAATTTTTACAAGTTAGTAGTATTATTTACATTAGGAAATTTTGTTTTATCGTCATATATGTTGAAAATCATGGTACAATTGTTATTTCCAGTAACACAGATTTTTGATGATGAAAGAGTTGATACTGATGATGATGAACCATCTGTTGACTCAGAAACTGCTGAACTCGAGGACTGCAGAACATTTGTACTCTCCTTACTACCAAATAATTTGCTAGACATTTCGATTTTTTTGTTGACCGAATCATCGACATAACTCATCGCAATTTCGGTGCTCTTCCACCCTCCTGCACGCTTTAGTGCTAAAATATCTCCACCCGAATCCGCAACCATAGTGGCTCCAGTTCTGCGAAGAGTGGCCGGTGTATAACTCTGGGTTTTTTAAACCTAAATATTTCGCTATTTGCTTTGGGACACCACCAATAGTGTGCTGGCCAGCATTAAGGGAAATGCACTTTCCATGTCGGTATGTCAAAAAAAATCTTAGGCTTTCTGTTCCAGGAGGCCGAAGATTTACATATTTTCTGTATAACATGCAGGGCTTGAAGCTGCAGCCATCATCGGTTATGGTGAATCTTCTTGTTGTTAAATTTTTTGTTTGCCGTAATGTCACAATAACGTATTTTCCCATATCTTCTACATCATTCATGTTTAAGGAGAGAATTTCGTCACATCGACAACATCCAAAAATCCCAAATATTGTTACAATTTTCGCCAGCAACCACTGGTCATCAGGAGCATGTAAAAGAAATTGTTCAACCTCTTCTTTACTTAATACCTTGGCCTTTTTTGGCGCATAACGCTCATTTTTTCGTTTCAGAAACGCTATTACCTTTTGAAATCTGCAAATGACAACTAAACGTCATATTTTTCAATAAATTTTTTAAGGAAAACAAACCTGCGAACAGGGGCATTTTCTTTCATTTCCAAGCAGCTTTTCAGCATAGACCATTTTGCCCATAAAGTATTAGGGCTGAATCTAGCTGATAGTTGATTCAAGTATACCAACAAAACATCTTCAGTTACCCCAATCACACTATTTTTGTTTTGCCACTTTTTGAAGTCGTCGTATTCTCGCTCGTACCTTGAAGCTGATTTTGCAGGTAATAAACTTGAAGCTACACTGCTGGCTGCCTCAATAATTTCTTTTGGTACATTCATTTTCGCTTTCGCCAAAACAAATGTAAAGAAAAATAAACAGACATGTTCATGGCAACGCTTCCATAGCTTACGACATTTGCGACAAATTATTGAGATTTTTTTGGAATTTATCTAACCTTTTTACAAATGAGAAACAAATAAAATATAAAACAATGCACGCAAGGTAACGGGTTTTACTGGCTCAAGGAGGTAACTGACTCGCCTGCGGCTCGTCAGTTATATCCTCCATTCGCCAGTAAAAACCCTCTTACCTTGCTAGTAATGTTATATACTATATTACAAATATTATAATAAGAAAATGTAACTATATAAGGCATTTTATAATGACTTAGAAGTCGGGTTTTTTATTTTTTAAATATATTTTTAATTAACAAATATATTTAGAAAAATGTATGCAGCAGTGTGAGAAAACCAAATAGTACCAACGAATAGGTGGCAATGCCACTTTAGGGGACCAAAATGTTACAAAGATACAAAAAGTGTTGTTTGATAAGAATAAATAAGATAGATTAGATGAAGACTATTGAAGATTAGAGAATTGGAGAAATTGTGAAAGTCTTAAATAAGAAAGAAAGCGAAAGTGTAGGACAAGCTAAAATTTATAATTTCTATCAATTGAGTAAAAAAAGAGAGGTCGAATCATAAAAACAATATCTGAAGCTAGAGAAGAAGAACGATAAGAACATTTAAATTAAAAATGAAGATATGTGACTGTACGCATATAATTTAATTTTAAACAGCATAAAAATTAAATCTGCCTAGGACAATGTCAACGATAATCAAAAAAAGTTCTTCTTCATAGAATTTAACATTTAAACAGAGCATAAAAATTAAATCTGCCTATGACAATGTCGATGATAATCAAAAAAAGTTCTTCTTCGGTATTGCTGAATACTATAGCGTCCTTCGTTTGATATTTTCTAATACATTTTATGAGATGGGTTAGTCCCCATATTTTTTCTTTCTTTTATATTCTATTGGTTTCTGTGCGTCTTTGTTTCTTCCACGATCCCTCTCCATAATTTCTTATTCGGGATTTCGAGAATTGTCGAGAAACATCAAGCTCAGAATGTACAATATACTAATAAAACCAATGGTATTCTATGCAATTGTCGAGCTTTGAGTACAGAGTGATGAAGAAGATTCTGGGACCAGTATTTGACTTGGAGAGAGAAGTCTGACGTCGAAAAACTAATGTAGAGGTACGAGAAATTATCCATCAGCCACTAATCACAAGTGAAGTGAGAGCGAGAAGACTGGCGTGGATTGGGAATGCCATAAGAGCTGGGGCATATAAAGAGGTAAATAATATTTATAAATCACATCCAATTGGAAAGAGACTCCCCGATAGACCACGCCAGCGTCTGATAAACAATATAGTCCGAGTCCTTGATCAGCTCGAAAGAGGAGATGACTGGGAGGAGTCAGCGATGAATTGGGATATATGGAACATTGTTCCATTGTTTTGAAACATTGAAACATTGTTCTGCATTTAATTTTCCCTTTATACGTAGAAAGAGAACATCCCCAAACTATAACAGGTTCCCCATGCTTGACGAAAAGTGCTAAGCATTCTTCTTTATATTTTTCCCCAGGCTTTCTTCTTGCATATTAACGACGATTGGATACGAAAATTTCAAATTTGGATTCGCCTGGATTGTTATGCAATCGCCATGATTTATGTTATTTTGCAAATTTTAATCTTTCTGCTTATTTATTTTTTCAGGTCAAGGTTTGTATTTGCTACACATTCTCTTAGTTGGAAATTTTTTATTTATTTATCCTATATCTTAGAAACAAATTATAATACTCGTCGAATCTGGAAGATCTTTAGCTAGCTGTCCACCAATTTTATTTCTAAATTATAAAGATAACACTTTTAAGTAGTATTTTGCTTTATCCGTAAGCTTTTTAGGATTCCCTATTTTATTTAAATAATGCTCTATAGGATTTATGTTTTGAAACTTTTTGACGATATAATCTATTTCACCATTGGATTTGTTTATCTTTCCACAAGTTTCTCTCACTATTAAACTTTCCTGATAATAATTATTGATTTTTAATCTATCCATGAGGTTTATTTTTAATAAGTAGTTGATTCAAAATTAAGTCTTATAATACCAAATTATAATTAATTAACTAAAAACTTCGGAAAACTTTCAAATTGTTTTACTGTTTTCATGCCTTTTTATGTCCAACTAGTGGTAAAATTATACAATCCCATATTATTTTTTATTTGGTTCCTAAGCGCATATTAGTAAGTACGGCACTGCTTTGATAGCGTAATGATGTGGTCTAAAAATTAGAAAAGAAAAAATTCCGTGTACAAATTAAAGTTACTAAAGTAAACAAATAAAAAATGTAATTTAGTTTTTATTTTTCCTGAGTAAGAAAATTCTAAATTTGTCGAGTACGTACACAATAATTTATCTTTCTTAATTTGAAGTTTTAATTAAGAGTTGTCTTATTTTATGTGTTGCATATCATGATAAATTGTATTTTTTAAGATTAAACGTACAATTATTAATTGGTCTGTTCCAGAGTTAAGTTTTCACTTTCCTAAAAAAAAATTGGTAATTAAGTTTTAATAGTGGTAGCAATTTTCTTTAAAGAAAAATCTTATCATTATTGCCTTCTTTCAACCTTAAAATTATTGGGTATCGAGGAAACGATTTGAGATAAAATCTTCAAATAAAATATAATGACAAAGGATTAAGTGCAGCGTATTTTTAAGTTGTCAACTGATACTGTGTAATAGTTGCTCTTAAATTATAATTAAAAAAAATTAATGATTAGGCAGTTAACGTGTAATAGATTTTCGATAGATTTCCAGACTGCTCAGTTTCTACGTAAGAACAACGTTTTTCTGATAGTGTTAATTGCAGTGGCCAGTCTGTATTTATCAAGATTCGCTTGCCTTTTTACAATCTCTTTTCGACTACTTGTCTTAAGAAGGATCTACAGGAAATTGGCTTTAGACAGAGAAATATAAGTTTGTGTTAGTCAGATAAGGTCCCAAGATTACAAGTGAAGTTTCAGGTCGAAAACTAAGACGTGAGCTTCTTCATACAAGATGTTACTAAGAACTTTCTTATGTAAAAAATTGTATAACAAGCTTTATGCATCTAAATTTAAAATAAAAATAGACACCCATCATAAAAAGTTAACACGACTAAGTTTTTCTTTAAACTTATATCATAAAAAAATGAATAAAAATGTGCTGGTTTTATATTGTTAAATTTATACACAAATTATTAAGCTGAGAAATTTTGTTGAAAAACTTTGTTAAACATAATTAAACTTTTTTGTTTTAATGTTAATTGTTTAGAGACTTTCAAAATAAAAAGCTCGATATAAAATATAAAAGCACAAAATATAAAACAACGAAAACCTTCAAAATGTTTTTATATTTTACTGAAAGGGGCTAAAATCAATAGCTACTCGCATATTATTAAATTTGTTTTAAAATACTGCTATAATAAGAAAATTTAAAAGCCGATCAGATCATTTCAATACAGCAGGTACACAAACTTGATTTTATACTTATTTATTCTAAAGTTCTTTTTTATTTAATTGTGTGTTAAATAAGTGAATGTTGATGCTGGTCGTACAATTGGTCCTTATTCATTTATTCTATTACAATAGGTGAACTTATAGCGGTCTATGGCTTATAATATAGCATATTCATCGAATTAACAAATAGGTTTTAGGGCCAAACGCCATCTTCACCTCACTTTCTTGCCAAAATGATAAAAATATTGTCACTCGGATGTTTAACAAATTTTAAGTGAATTTGTGTTTTACCCTTACTTTGAAATCAATTACTGCGAGTACTGGTCCTGAAGGTTGTAAATGCTGAATAATTTTTAACTTTAATCGGGTTTAACTTATTTTATACGTTCTCGTGAAGGATTCTCTTAGAATAGATTTTATAAAGTACAAATTTCGACATGCTGGATGTATGTAAATGGCGCCATGTCGACATAACAAAAGCATTAGGATGATAGATAAAAATTTAAAAACCCGTAAAAAAATTTCTTTCATTTTTATGTAATAAATATTATAGATTATGTACACCAAAAATGTTTAGGGTAACTGCTCTCTGTATGCATTCCTTCGGTATACTCAGTAATGTTAACAAATAACTTACGTAAACTATATTCAACAATTTGCAATACACTTG
Source organism: Podabrus alpinus (assembly GCA_932274525.1). Lineage (NCBI taxonomy): Eukaryota > Metazoa > Arthropoda > Insecta > Coleoptera > Cantharidae > Podabrus > Podabrus alpinus. The sequence goes on from OW026451.1 coordinate 16,754,730, forward strand.
AGTAATCTCCTGTATGCAATATTCCTGCATAGGTTTGCAGTAAATAAATTCAACTCTTAGAAATTTCGAGAATCTTTCAATTTAAAAGTTTTCTCCTGAATAGTTCCAATCTTTGGAAAGGTAAAAAATATAGTCGTAATTTTGAAAATCATTGCTGATACTTTATATTTATTAAAAATTAATGTAAGTCGTAACTGATAGACCCGAGGTAAGTCGCGCTACAAGTTGTAATATTTCTGTAAGGTTTTACATAAAAATGTATTGAAGTGAAAAGCTTCCTTTTTGATTTGTTGATGAATAATTAATTATTACAAAAACTCGTACAAACTTTGATTAAATTTATTGTTGCTTTAGAAATAAATTTTATTGTATAACAAAATTCGTTGAGATGAGATTATTTAAATTTTTAGCAAATAATACCTATTCTGTTCCACGTTTACTTATTTAATTAATATTTTTGTCGACATGAAAAGCTTTTACAGTTGCAAAATGTTAACAATTTTGAAAGCTGTATTTGATCGCCTATAATTATAAATTTGGCTGTATTAAACAAAATACATTTTAATGATTGTTTTGAATAATTTTTTTTAATTTATTTAAAAGTTTTAATTAAATGGGTCATAAATAACAGAAATTGATAACCATATTACAAAATGAAATATGGTAAAAAAGCGATGTAATATCCAATACATTTCTGTATTGATTTATTATAGGTAAATAAATGTCAATATGAATTAGCTATTTTGGATTGATTCAAAACGGTTATTCACCATAACATATACGTAATCAGTTCAATATTCCACATGTACACCAAAACGTGTATGTGTGTTGTAGGAAGCACCATATTTGAATCTCTCCATTAATCACATAGCTTTATCCAGAGGGTTGCTTCTGCTCATATTTCACTGTGATAGACAAGAGCGATAGCGTAAATGTAATTACACAGCATTTAGATTTAATGTGCCTTTTAATATTTACATTCAAGCTTCACACGTTGAGCGAAAATTTAAATTTCTAGAAACATCCTAATTAATTTGTAATTATAAACTTAAACCATTTATAACGCATTCGACAAAAACTGCTCAAAATAAACGTGAAGTTAATATGCTAATTTTGTTCTCTTTTTATATACATTCTCTAACAGCAGCTTTATAACATAATCGTTTTGTAACGTTAATTAATTGTTACCACCAAACTTGGGAGGGTTTAATTTAAAAGTATAATTTTTCATTTTGTGACTTTTTCACAACTGCTTTTCCCAATTTTGTATAAACAAATAATACTTTTTAAATGATATATCATTTAACCATCATATTGAAATGTTATATGTTTTGAACCTTACCCTTTTTAATTAAAATCTGTAATTATTTCAAATAAATATTTTGTAAAAGTTTAATATTCAGTTACTAAACCAAAATTATTTAAGAGCGTACCGCGTACGAAAATTAAATCGGTGAAACACAAACACAGTTACTGTTGAATTATACGTAAGGAACTAATTCCACATATTCAATATAAAATAAAATTATATATTGTACAGGATCCTGAAAGTATTGGTGAAAATTTGAGACCCATACAGTTCAACTCGTTTTCTTGAGAAGTTGTCTGCGAGCTATCACTCCATCTTTTAGGCGATCTATCTGGTGGACGTTGATCTCCCTTCGGCTTGCTTTCAAGGGCAACTCGCTCCAATATGCTCACATATCTCAAATTAATATAAACTGCTTCTTATTCTGCCTCTGAAGTTCTTGCCTGTTATAGATCTGAGCGTCTTCATCTCGATGGTATAACCATATTCCTTAGACAGTTCTAAGTTCTTCACTTCAATTATAGGGTGTTTTTTTTAGCTGCATGAGAACTTTCTTTAGGGATAACTTTTGAATGAAGCTCTTTGTCATTTGTGTTTAGAAAGGTTTGCTATTTAATCATGAATAAATTAACACTTGAACAACGCTACCTAATTGTGGAAATTTATTTTCAAAGTCAGAGTTCCGTTCGCGAAACTTATAGAGCTCTTCGCCCATTTTATGGTCGACATAATCGACCTTCTGAGCAGGCTATTGGTGCGGTGATGGATAAATTTTGTACCACTTCTTCATTGCATGATGTAAGACCATCAACAAGATAAAACAATTTTCGTACCGAAGAAACTATCGCTTCTGTGAGTGAAAGTGTGCAAGAGAACCCAAATATTTCAATTCGCCATCGTGCTCAATAACTTGGGCTTTGTCCGTCCACTACATGGAAAATTTTACATCAAGATCTTGGTTTACATCCTTACAAGATCCAGTTGGTTCAAGAATTGAAGCCTAATGATCATCGATTGCGTCGTGCGTTTGCATATTGGGCTCACAACCAATTGGAAGTGGATCCATTCTTTTACCGCCAAATTTTGTTTAGTGACGATGCACATTTCTGGTTGAATGGGTATGTGAACAAGCAAAGTTGCCGTATATGGACTGAGACCAATCCGGAACCTTATCTTGAGACTCCGTTGAATCCATTAAAATTGACTGTTTGGTGTGGAATACACGCCAATGGCATCATCGGTCCATGTTTCTTTGGAAATAAGGGAAGGAGCTACCGTTACGATGAATGGTGTGAGATATCGACACATGCTCAATATATTTTTGTTTCCAAAAATCCAAGAGTGAAACATCGACAACTTACGTGCCGCACAGCCACCGAAACCATCGATTTATTGAAAGGACAATTTGGTGACAACATTATTTCAAGAAATGGTCCTAATATATCAATTGGCCTCCAAGATCGTGTGATTGACGCTTCAAGATTATTTGCTTTGGGGGTATGTTAAATCCATGGTTTATGCTAACAAACCAACAACTCTGGAAGCATTGAAGGCAAGGGCGAATCTACGGAGGGGGGGGGGGTAATGGGGGTAACTACCCCCCCCCATGAATCTTCATTGCAATACAAATTTTAAAAATATACCTTAATTTTCCCTTAATTTTATTACAAAACATGTATTTACTCCCTCCATAAACTTTGACCAGATCCGCTGTTGATTGAAGGTCAATATTCGGCAAGCCATTTATGAAATATGGCTAGAAATATTGGAAAAAGTGGTCGAAAATTGGACTCATCGGATGCGCTTCGTAATGATTATTCATGGTGGTCACATGCCGGATATCATTTTGAAATCATAAATGGCATTCAATTTACTATCATAAAAAAATAATAAAGAAAACATTCCATCAATTTTTTAATGTTTTATTTCAATTTGAAGTTCTCATGCAGCTAAAAAGCACCCTATATTAGGCAACCTTGCCTGTTGCGGAACCCTACTCTTCTTCTTGTTTATTTATAATTCATTGCCATTAATTTCACTCTATCTTCTTTCATTATATCTACAATTTTTTTCAACGGCTCCTGTAGATCATTATCTTCCCATTTAGTTTATAAGTATATACATAATATTATGTCCAGTTCATGTCTTATGTCTTAATTTCTCATAGATTTTCATTTCTATGGATTCTGCTAGAATCGTTCACTCTTCGAAAAAACTTAATTTCCTGTAATTGGATCTGGAGATTTCTTGCGTTTTTGTTGCTACCCAAACTTCATTTAAGTATATAATTGTTAGTACTTCAATAGTTTTATAGAACTACATTTAGGTGTCTGTTCTTGTTTAATTTCTTGGTATGGTATGGTCTCAAAGGGAGTACTGACGCCATTTAGGTACTCCTACTAAATCTTGAGAAATGTATCTGCGACTTAGCAGATACCAACAAATCCTATTTCCACCTTCACATCGTGTCCCTTGACTGCAGTCGTAATAGACGGTAGCTAACGGAAAAACCGAAACTTGTCCTCCTAGCAAGGACTCTCAACTCTCATGAAAGTGAAGTCCTCTTACAAAACCCAAGGAAACCTATAGGGGAAAAATATTAATTGTACGCACCCTGGTGGCTGTAATATCAACTAAATATTTGACGTCTTAATTAATTAAAATTATTTTAAAAATTAATTAAAATACGTTAAATGTATTATTTTTTATTAAATTATTTATTTATTACTTAGTTGTAATGTATTATTATCGTTCAAAACCAAATCAAAGTATTTCTGAGCGAGGTCAAGCGAGGTTATATCATTAGTGTGCATCAGCGTGACGTCACGTTGATGTTGCTTACAGCGCACCATCCGTTAATATTTCTCCCCTATAGGGTTGATATAAGGTTAATGTTTTTCAGTTTTCTATTTTTTTAGATTTTCTGATAGATGAAAACAACAGAGTCGTGATGGAGGAAGAACATCAAGCGGATATCTGGAAGAAATATATAAAGAAACTCTTTAATGAAAATAGAACAACATCCCCTGATGCGAACGCGCAGTTACATGGACCACAGATATTAAATGATGAATTACGGAAGGCAATCAATCAATCAAAAAATGGCAACAGCGTAGGTCCGGATAATATAGGGGTGGAGATTTTTAAAATAATAGACTTAGACTCAGACGATACCCTACTTAATCTCTTCAATCAAATATATAACACCGGAAACTTACCAAAGGACTGGCTCCGTACAACCTTCATCCTTTGAAATGACGCAGGTATTGACGGGTCACTCGTTTGCGCGCGAGTATCTATACAGATTCAAGATCAGTCCTGTTGACGTGTGCCCCTGCGATTCAAAAAGTAGGCAGACTCTGCATCATTTATTGTCTTCCTGCCCGAAATACGTCCAACAACGCCATACCTACACTTCACATTGTTCCTTTTTAAATATTTCACCTTTTACAATTTCTGAAATCATATCAAATAAATTCATCACCCAAATTTTTATAACTTTCTGTAAATCAATTATCAACACTCTAAAACAATTTAACACCCCCCCTTAGTCTGTCTAAAATGGATTTATGCCCCACTGATGTTACATAAATAAAAAAAAAAAAACTGTTAAACTAACCAAACCCAGTTCAAATTTAAATTTAAATTAAAATTCAAACAACTTCAAATTTATCTTAAATTTTAATTTTTGTCTTTTACCCGCTGCCGTTGTAATGCTCGTTTGTCTTTCTAGTTATAATTTAATATTTATCCAGTTATTAATTATCATATTTAATTCATCAACATTAATTTCACCAACATTCATCACCACCATTTTAGTTTAATCAATTATTGTTAAGTTTTAAGTTTTTTTATTGTTAAGATTGTATCGAATTGCATGAATATACTCTCTCTCTCTTGAGAGAAAACAGGAAAAAAAAAAACCTTCATCACGTTACCGAAAAAGGCTAATGTAAAACATTGCAGCGATTATAGACTTATAAGTCTAATGAGTCACGCTTTAAAACTTTTTCTAAAAATTCTACATAATCGCTTGTGGCGAAAGATTGACGAGGACATAGGTGAGACTCAGTTCGGATTCAGAAATGGAATGGGAACCAGAGAAGCACTGTTTTCCATAGGAGTTCTTGTACAAAAATGTCTGGATCAACAGAAAACAGTTCATATATGCTTTATCGATTATGAGAAGGCATTCGATAACGTGAAGCATGATATACTCGTGAAGCTTCTGAAACAGAAAGGAATCGATAGCAAGGACCTATACATAATCGAGAATCTGTACTGGAATCAAACGGTGAATTTGAGGGTGGGTCATCGAGTAACGGAAGAGATCGAAATACAGAAGGACGTGAGACAAGGTTGTGTTTTGTCACCATTGCTGTTTAACCTTTACTCTGAAAATATTTTTAAAAACGCACTGGAGGACGTGGATAAGGGCATTCAAATAAATGGCAAATGGCTGAATAACATACGTTATGCAGATTACACTATCATTATGGTTGACAACCCGTCTGATCTCCAGTACCTCCTGGACCAAGTTAACAGGGCGAGCAACAAATTTGGTCTCAAAATGAATATTAGTAAAACGAAGATAATGGTCATAAGCAAAAATAAAAATGAAGCTCAGGATACTCCAATTACTATCAATGGCAATCAAATAGAAAAAGTAACAAGCTTCAGATACCTAGGATGTTTACTGACGGAAAGCTGGGACCCTGATAGAGGGGTTCGAACAAGGATTGAAATGGCACGAGGCGCTTTCCAAAAGATGAAGCGGCTCCTATGCTGTCGCGATCTATCACTAGAAACACGCTGCCGCTCAATGAATTGTTACATAATACCGATTTTGTTGTACGGCGTGGAGGCGTGGACGCTGAAGATGTCCTCCGTTAACAGGCTCGAGGCATTTGAGATGTGGCTATACTGTAGGATGCTTCGAATCTCATGGATGGAAAGAGTCTCCAACGAAGAGGTGCTTCGCCGTATGAACAGACACCGCCAACTATTCACCACAATCAAAAAGAGGAAGGCGGCATATTTGGGCCACATATTTAGAAGCGAGAGATATGCCCTCCTACAACTGATAATGGAGGGCAAGATTGAAGGAAAACGAGGCCTGGGACGGAAGCGATTCTCGTGGTTGCGGAACTTGCGGCAGTGGTTTGGTGTACGTGGCGCCGCGGAACTAATACGTATGGCGCAGAACAGAGAGGAGTTCCAATTGATGATCGCCAACCTCCGACAGGAGACGGCACCTTAAGAAGAAGAAGAAAATTTTTTTTTAGATTAATTTAATGCTTTGAATTCAAAATACTATGTCTATGGTGATGATGGACCAAATGACATTGATATAAACTTCGAATTTTGTTTCAAATTCTTTGCATGTACTCTGTGAACTGGTGCGATTTTCTAAAATTCCACCTGGTAGGTGGGTATATCACCCAATACCCACTTGTCAATTTTCAATTTAATTTAAAATTGATTTTGTTAGTTGTTAGATAATTATAATGGTTTTATCTATAATAAATAACCCTGTTTCCATAAACATAAATGAAAGGATAATAAATTTAACTTTCTATACAGGAGTACCATACATAACAGTTATCAATTGTTTCAGATAAACAATTTGAAAGTGTAATGGTGTAAACTTTTTATTTAATACAGAATTATAAAAAATTTACAATAAATCTGTAGAAAATACAATAAAGTATTTTTGCTTGTCTTCTAGAAGTAGAAATATTTGTAAAAGAGCATCATCTGTCAATGAAGCCTTCACAGTTTGTTCAGAGTATTAAGCAAATTCAACATTTACACCATTTGTTACATGTAACATATCCTAGGGATAATCAAACTGTATCATGTCAACAAGAATTTAAATTTTAGTGTCACTACACGTCAACAGAAGTGTTTGATTTTCAAAGAAAAATTTATGAGCTTCAGTTGTAACAAGATTAAAAGTCAAGCTGAAACAGCATGACAGTACACACTAATTACTTAGCTTATAACAAAAGTTTAACTCATAACAATACCTTTTTAATGAAAACATTTTGCAATGAAATTAAAAAATTAGGTAGATTAATGTTTCTTATAATATTGTTTATACCATTACATTTCGTAAATAACCACATTGTAATCAAGGTAGGATTCAAGGGATTCATGTGCTTGCATGCTCTGCAAAGCCGAGTTTTCATCTCTCGGAAGACTGAAACTTGGAAGATCAAGCATCTCTGCAGAATCTTTGACAGGGTTAGCATCGCTACATATAATTCAGAGCGATATCTAACTAAATATAGATAACAATATTATAATAATTATTGACAGATTCAGCAAAGCAGAAGAACAGAAAATCAGAAAACAGTTTTAATTCAATTGTTATCGTTTGCTCTTTTTTATTATCTCTTCTGCCTATCTGTTATTGTTTAAAATTATGCGTATATTACAACAAAATGTTTTACTTTTTAATATTATTTGAACATTTTATTTATTTTTATTATTGTTACTGAAAAAAGTTTCTAGATTCTATTTGATTTTGTATTTTATCATGTATGCGAGGTCCATATTTGTTATAAATCAGAACAAAATCAATTAAACTATTTTATATTCCATACCCTTCAATATTCTATATTCCATACTCTTTTATATTCTATATTCTGTATTCACTATAAAAGACACAAAAACTGCAATACTGCCAAAATCGCAAGAATCCCTCTTTATGGCCCTCGAATAAGTACGATAATTTTTTCAGTACCTTCCCAAATATTATTTCCTAAACTTTACATGCATTTTCTCGAAACCACACCTTTCAACCTTGTTTCAGGGTTTTTCAATGAAAGTTTGTTTATTTATATACAAAAAATGAATAAAAATAAGTATAAACGATAATCAATTATTAATCCGCATATAGACGGATAATCCGTTTTTTCCAAAATAAAGTTTTCTCAATATCACCGCACCGGTTGAATATATACAGGGTTTCTAAAATGATTAATTTTGTATGGATTTAAAACCATGTTTTTGCCCTGGTATCGTTTCATTAACATAACCTCCTTATCGGTTCCATTTTAGTTTCTTCGTTCTACTTCTAATTCCTCCCTGAAATTGCGGGGTATGTCTACATGTGTCCTTTCCTTATAATCTTATTCTAATGTTAGATTCCTTGTCTACCTCGGTGTCCATGATATTTCACAGGTGTTTTCCCAACCGTGGCCTTGATCTTGTTGTTTTTGGTTATTTCATAATTTATAATAAAAGAATCATAGTAGGATCCTTCATTGACGGTGTCGGTGGATGCAATAGAATGTACAAAGTCCATTAGACGTCCTGTGTACACTCAGCATTTATTTGATCCCGTTGTGTGCTTATTGTCACTATGTTTTGCCCTAACATAGTTGGCGCACACGGGCTTTGCAAAATGATTTTGTACCCCACAGGCACGTGTTTCCTGTCTGTGGAGGTACAAAAGGCACATATGTTTCTATCCTCTTACAATATTTGACTGTATGCCCGTACCGCTGGCATTTGAAGCGCCTGACTACGCTGATGCAGTCATTAACCCGGTAGGTTCTCTAAGCTACCCTGAGTTTTCCATCTTTGATAAAATCCTCTCGAACCAGGGGGGGACCACTATGATCTATTTATTATGGGATTTCCCAATAGTATGGATGGGGTTTATATTCTTGAGCGAAGAATACCCAGCCATTTTGATTCCCTCCGGAAAGTTCATCGTTGTTTCAAGGACGATTTGGTCCTTGAAAACAGTTTTATCTACCATGTAGATGGCAATTAAAGGCCAGGTCGCTGAAGGCTGCCGGGCTTCCAACTGTTTTTCCTTAAGTAAGCTATTGCCTATTAAATTATGCACAGAGGGGTGGGAAGATTCCTCCACTACACCTTTACTTTTGATAATATATATTTTAACTACCTTAATTTTCAGTAGGGGTAGGCTGATGCTGGTTAGCATAGCCTTCCTGAGGCTATCATAACATAGAATTCCTGAGGGGATTTTGGCTCTTGGGTTCTTCCTGAGGGGAAGAATCCGGAGCTCTGGGAAGCCGGACTTGAAGAAAGGACCGGGGTTTAGGAATGGGTGGGGAAAGTGCCTTCACCGTCTCTTGGATCACGGTAATTAACGGGGCAGGGGTGGCGGAGGGCTCTCTTGTTCCTCGTCTATTACTTTCGATAATATTTCTGCACAATTTTTGAATAGTTTTTTCCATACTTTTTACCCTTTCTAGGGCTTCTTCTCTAAAATTGATTATCTTCTTGCTTCTTATTAGGAATCTTCTCAATGTATTATGGGCATCATCTATGCTGATATTTCCTGATTTCTTTGGGTGGTTTTATTTCCTGCTTCGTTTTGTCCTTCTATTACTGGATTTGATTTGTTTTCTTTTTCAACTTCCTGTTCTTTTCCTGATTCTTCGGATTCTTCATGCTCTTTATTTGTTTTCTCATTCCTTGTTTGTTTCCGTTAATTTTATTTCCTGAGGATTCTGATTGGTTTTGTACAATTTTGCTTTCGGAGCTAATTGTCATCTTGTTTTACCTCGATTTGGTTCCAGTATCCTCTTCGTCGGAGCTGTTTGTCTCGTCGTCGATGAATGCTACTTCTTTGCGTCTATCTCTTTTTAAGATACCTGGGTATCTTAAAATCCTCCGTCTCTTCCTCGGATTCTTCTAGTTTTCTCCGACGTTTTTAATGCTAATTCGTTAAACTACTACTTCTTTTATTTGGTTTTGGCTCGTCCGCCATGGTAGAGTTCGTCGATTCATTGATCATTGCGTCCTGGATAATTTTGATTCTTTTTCTAATTCTTTCGATTACTGATGAGTCCATATCACTCATTTCAATTCCACTTTTTTACAGACAGGCTGTGTAAGCTCCATTTTCTAAATATTTAAATTTAATTCGATTAGTGAACCACCAACAATTTTCATCTTTAGCCATTTTAGCGACAGTAAATGCGAAAAATTTGGATGGCTCAAAACTTTGTGGTAATAATTCTTTGGCCGGGAGGAATAAGAACGTAAGTCAAAAAACATAGTTTTTCAGGAGAAGAGTTTTTGTTACTGTGCACTTTGTTACTTTTTATGGGAATGCTCAAATATGTTGAAAAACCACAAACGATTGTGATCACTTTTGACTTGTGTGCTTTTTTCATTAGATGCGGAATATCAATAACTGTAGATACATAGGTGTTAAAATCTCAAACCCGAATTTTTTTGACTTGTGTTCGTATTCCTCCCGGCCAAAGAATTAGGGTAGCCGTTTTATAAACATCCTGTATAATAAATAAATACAACATAATTATTATAATTTAAACTATTAAAAGTAATGTAGTGGTGCAAAATCAGAAGTAGTTTTATTGGGTATTATAGAACCAGTAGGTATGATATTAGATTTTAAATAAAAATATATTCCACTTACGGAGTTAACATACAATAAGCAATTGCGCAATAATTAATCACGTTAGATCCGAAACACGTTCCAGCTGTAAATCATATGCCTCAGGCAAGACATTGGAATTACTTTAGTAATTTCCTATTTAACTATTATTAATGTGATTTAATATCAATTTTGATTGATATTCAATTGCCTGGTATACGGACACAAAAAAATGTAATATATCGTTTGTTATGATAATGTTATAGTATTCGTATAAAAACCGATAAAAACTATTCATTTGATGATAAAATTTAAATTATGAAAATAATATGCATATGCCATCTATCGAAGCACAAGATTATTATGAGTCACTGGGCAACGCAAGCGAAACCGAGGAAATCGATGCACAGTAAATATCTTCTTGGTGTTCCCCTATTTGCGTAGTATTACAGTAACGTACATTACGGATATCCTGCCACTGTTTTCTAGATGGCGCTAAGACCTCAAATGTTTAAAAATTAAAATATTTTATTACTGTGTAAGAAATATTATGACACAGGAATATATATGATGCCCAAGTTTTCTTTTAATTTCAATTTGACTTAAAAATAATTTATAAAATGTATTTTACGACCGTGACAGGACTCGAACCTGCAATCTTCGGATCCGAAGTCCGACGCCTTATCCATTAGGCCACACGGTCTGCATGTGACAAATTTCCAAATATTACAAATTTATTAAGCGCAAAGGGCAGACATATCTCATAACATATCGCATTTCAATTACTGCTCAGTAAGTCGGCGATTTAAGTAAAATAAAATAGAAAGCTAAAATGGGCGTATTCGCGGGTTAATCTCAATAGAAAAGTCGTGTTCGTGCATTTATTCCAAGTATAATAATTAAGACAAACATTGATTTAAGCAATTAGTATAAAAAAAAACAATTACAAAAAACTGATTAGCATAAATTTACACAAAGTGATTTAGTTACAAGAACTTTACTAATTAAAAGTTAGTTTTTCTTAATTTGTGGTTTATGAACTATTTTTAGCAATTAGTTATTTATTTTTATGGGAAAATACCCACGTCTTATTTTTCTGTTCAAATTAAAAAACAACTAATTACCAATTGTTTATTTCACATTGAATTTCTGCGAAATGTTATTTTGAAAATTTTCTATCCCCAGAAAGTTATATTAATTTGTTTCCCCATAAGTCGGAAAATATTAACCAAATCGATGTAATTACAGCTCTTCGATTTGATTAGAAAAACTTTAAATTGTATTGTAATTCTGTGCTCTTCGTTAAGTATTATTTAACATTATCGGTTGCTTTTTATAATATTTAGTCCTATCAAATTAGTAATGCAGACGTAAAATTGCTGATGAATTGGTTAATGTGCAAAATCCAATTTATTTGAAAATGCGAATAAATTCTAATTTGATAGAAATTAATATAAATGTGTGTTAAACATCGGTGTGTTAAACCGGTGGAAATAATAACTATTCATAAAATACTCATAAAAATAAGTTTTTATTAAGACTAGCTAGTAAGTGGTTATCATCAGATAACCTTTGAAATTCGGATAGATGGGGATGTGATTAGTGGATATTAGTAATAAATATAATCAAAAAAATGGAAAATAACCCGTGTATTGCCGAAAAAGTGAAAAAATTAAATTTTTTTTTCTTCAAATTTTGGGGTGTGCATTCGATAAGGAGGGTTATCCATCGTCAAAACCTACCCTTCCGGGGCGCCGCTTCGCTCCGCTACGCTCTGCACCCCTCCAGGGCGGTTTTGACTCTGGTTACTATGCTAAACATACGAGAAGGTGCCTCCCATAAAAAAAACCGGGATAAATGAAACCGGGAGCTTAGAGACCCTTGAAATAGCATTAAAAAGTATAGTTGCGGTATGGGGCAGTAAACTATTACGTTTCACACCCAAAAAATCGCGTAAAAACAAAAAACAATCGATGTTACATGTACGAGAGACGAGCTGCATCTGCCGGTGCGAAACCTTTACCTGATATGTATTTGATGGAGCATCCCGGCGCAGCCGGCCTTCTCCTTCATCTGAAAGAATACATTAGTGACATTGGAATTTATAGAGACCGGTGGGTCTCTGGGAATTGGCGCTTGGCGGACTGACTGGTAAAAACCTGAGCTGTGACTGTGAATATGTAATATGAGAAGAAAAAGAAAATTTTTACGTTTGCCGATATAGTAGAGTCCCTAATTCGAAGAAAGAAATTATGAATTAATTTCTATTGATGACCTCGAAGTGAGTGGCTTCTACTTGGAACTAGTCAAAATTGGCGACTAGTGGGATTATAGTGATACTATGGGGGGTGATTTAACGAAGCTTGTGATAATTGATCGAAAAATTACACAAATCTAGTGAATAAATTCACTTTCGAAGAGAATTTGTGTAAGTTAAACCTATGAACATACATTAGTCTGTGTGGGGGTGAGTTATGGTCAGGAGTTGTCCGTGGTCAGGAGTGATTTGGGACGGGGAATGAGAAAGTCAGCTGGGTTGTATTGACCTAGTTGGTTTACTAGTGGGTTTTCTGAGAATTTGGATTTGTTGTAGAGATTGGTGGCATGTTTACGATTAAGAGTGTTAATGAGGTCTAGTTTGGCGTCTGCATGTAGTCGCCTGTTAGTGACGTAATAGGGGGCGCTGAAAATAGCTCGGAGATTTTTGTTTTGAATGACTTGAAGTTTATTTATGGCCCTGGGGCGTGCATATCCCCAGACAGGGGAGGCGTAAATCATTGTCGGGCGGATTATGGCTTTGTATAATCTTAGTTTGTTAGCGGGGGACATGGTACTTTTTGCGTTCATGAGGACGAACAGTCTATTGAAGAGGCATTTGGCTTTACCGGCTGCGGAGGAAATGTGAGCGTCCCATTTGAGGCGCCGGTCCATGGTAATGCCAAGGTACTTGACCTTGGTTTTCCAGGGGATTTGCTCCTCGAACATCCAGACACTGGAGTTGTGAGGCTTGCAACGATTTCGAAACATGATCGCGGAACTTTTGCTCGAGTTAACCTCGATGCGCCAAGTTTCGTACCACCTTCCGAGATCGGTGATCGCCTCCTGGAGGCGGGTTGTGGCTATGTCCGGGTGGATTGAGGATGTGTATATTGCAGTGTCATCTGCATATAGTGAAATTTTTGTTGCGGGATCTAAGGGGGTTGGAATGTCGCTCATGAAGATGTTAAACAGTGAAGCTGCAAGGATCGATCCCTGGGGGACCCCGGAGGTGATGGGGCGCTTTGTGGATCTGGTGTTCATGAGTTTGACTTGGAGATTTCTGTCGTGAAGGTAGGAGGCAATAAGTCGGACTAGTGGAATTTGAATTTTGGATTGAAGCATTTTGAACAGGAGGCCTTCGTGCCAGACCTTATCGAAAGCTTTCGATACGTCGAGTAGCACTAGGCCGGTGAATTCTTTTTTGTTGAGTGCCTGCGTGACGTGCTCAACTAATCGGAGGGCTTGGTGGGTCGTGCTGTGTCCAGCACGGAAGCCGAATTGTTCGTTTTGAATAATACTGTTATCGAACATGGCTTCTTGGAGACGGGTGAGAATGACTTTTTCAACTACTTTTCCGATGGAAGGGAGCAGGCTGATTGGTCTATAGCTTTTCGGAAGTTTGAGATTTTGACCGGGTTTGGGGATTACCACTACGTCAGCGGTTTTACATATTTGTGGGTAGTAGTTGAGTCGAAAACATGCGTTAATTATGCCGGTGATGGCAACTTTGGCTTTTTGGGGGAGTTCTTTGAGGGCAGTATTGGTGATGCCATCGGGACCTGGGGCTTTCCTCTTTTTGAGGCGTTTAATGGCAATGGTGACCTCCAGAAGGGAGGCGGGGGTGATATGTGTGTCATCGGAGGTTCGGTGCGAAATACTAGGAAGTGTTAGGGTCATTATAACTGCACGGACTGTCAACAGAATGAGCGACGCGCGGAAATCTCGTTAATTTTACCACTGAATCTCGTTAAATTAGCTAAGTTCAAATTCGATTTTTTCAAAAGTTTGAGCCCCATTCACACTTTTTATTTTTACAATTTGCTAAAATAAGTGTGTTCTTTAGTGTGTAGCAGAAGAAATTTTGTTTCGAGTGGCTGAGTTAGTGATAGAGTAACCATAATTATTATAGGCAGATTTATGTATAGTGTATTTCAAATTAATTCGAATTAAAAAAAGTCTAGCATCAAATTACGTTGTTATAAAAACATACAAACTATGCAAGGAAAAACAATATAAGAGATAAGATTATCGCGCCAACGAAAGCCCGCATTTCATACTCCACGTGGAGTAGTGTAGTTCTAATTGGTTAATATTTATAATAAGGACTTATTATTGGATAATATTTCTATTACGAAAATTCTCTTTGCGACTCCACGTGGACGCGTGTACCAGGTGTACAGTAAGTTTGTATGTTTTTATAACAACGTAATTTGATGCTAGACTTTTTTTAATTCGAATTAATTTGAAATACACTATACTTACGTATAATAGCGCTGTTAACGCGATAACCGAAAAAAATAAACCAAATACTTAGCGTGGTATTTTTTTTAACTTCTTAATTGTTGATTACCTAATATGTTATTGTTTAACCAAAATATACGGTGTGTTCAGTATAAAAATCATGTTGTTTAATTAAATTGAGAGTCCGTAGCTCGATTAAACTAGAATTTGAACTTGAAATTTTTAAGAAAATTTTTATGTGAATTTCTCATGGCGATTATTAAGCGAGCAAATTATCCGTATTATTTTGAATTGAGTGACCATTTGTGGTCAACAGGCTAATTTAATTTTTAATTAACAGAAGCTATAAATAATGCGGAAGACAATCTTCTTTTTATTGTGATTTTAATCTGGGGAACTTTGGACTATTCGGCAATAAAGATGGCCAGCGAGTGATATCATGAAGCTTGTAAATACGCAAATTTTGACATTCATAAACTACAAAATTATGTAAATTCTTACAGAAATATGTTCAAAAGATTCTCTAGTTTAAAATTAATCATGGTAAAATTATAGTTGGGTACAGGCTAGTTAAAACAATTTTATTGTAAGACGCTTCGGGCCATTTAAATTTGGCCCATTTTCAAAACTTTTGAAGATGAAGATGAATGTGCACTTAAAGACACTGAATGAAGACACTTTATAAATACAAGTAGCGAATGGAGTTTGTTCTATAATTTCCTTCCGTGTGAAAATTTTCCTTCAAATATTGAGTTGTGGTACATTAAGATGCCAACATTTGAGTGTCCAAACTTGTCACGCTGAAATTAAAGAACAAACATTCGTTACTTACATATATTTAAAAATTGTCTTACTCTTATATTCATCTTCATCTTCAAAGTTCTTGAAAATGAGCCAAATTTAAATGGCATGAAACGTCGGACAATAAAATTGTTCTTCATACAATTATTATCAAAAATATCTACTGTATTTACAAATAATACACTAATAAAATTAATGACATGCGTAACCATTTAAGCCGGTTTTTAGCAAAAAATTTGAGATCAAATGCCATGTTTTTTTTATCCGTTTAGGATAATTCACGTGATTATGCAAAAACAATTAATCGTATCCAAATATCCTTGAAATTAAAACTCCTAGATAACAGTTTTCTTCTTAAAATAAGTACCAAAGATACAGATTTTAATAGAAATTTGCTGCTCTTGAACAAAAATCTAGAATATTGTATATTATGTTGTACTCCAGTCTCCTGAAATCCCCTGTCGAGTTTTCCACCGATTAAGGTTTTCAACTTTCATTAAATTTTTGACAATAACCCGCTTAATTTCATATTTATGGAAAATTAATCTATGAAAATTAATGAATTATTCAAAAACTTGCTTTCAATTATTTCAGTTTTTTAAAATGAAAAGCACATCACCTTTCTGGAACTAAGTTGTATTTCAGGAATATTCTGATGGAGGAAAATTTTGAAGAATCTGATTTGTAGATAATTTTATGCAGTTTAATTTTGATCTGATGAGAATTTTCAGTAAAGATTAAATTAAATTAAGTTATATGCAAAAAAAAAACGCTTTGCCGGAGCTACAAGTCAACAGTGAATTTTAGAGAAATCTTGGGGTTCATTAGGACACTCAAATAAATATATTATGTTTGTAAAATTTCAGCTTTTCCAGATGTTTTGCAAGATCGAAATATACGATATTTTCGGCTTCCTTGCTTAAATTAGCAAGAAAATTTTGAAAAATTCATTTTGTACTAATTTTATGGGATTATAAATTTTTCGTAAACTTGAAATTGACGCAGTTAAGGTAGGTTGCCCGATTAACGCCCACCTAAGGGTTCTCTATCAGATATCTCAAAAACCCTAACTGTTGAAATATAAACTACTTTTATTTTCGATAAAATATTTTATTTTTTTATAAAAAATGAAGTTTGGTTCAACAAAAATACAAAAATTCTTACTTTAGGCTAAAAAAACAAAAACACTATTCTTGGGCGTTATTAGGAACAGTTGAACCTATTAACGCCCATACTAAAATAATTAAAATTATGACATGAAATGATACTATTTGGCATCTATTACGTATAAGCACATATTGTCCACTCCAGGACAATCAAAATGGATGACTTCCTTATCCATACCAACACACAATTCGTGATACTAATCGTGATGCTGGACAATACCAATCTTCGTTCGAAATACTTTTTCCTTCCATGCATTTTGGCCAAACTGTGGTCAAAATTATATTAAAGCTGGATTTGTTCAATTTTCGTTAGTACCTAAAAATATTAAATACACATTTGGATATAACAACCCTAAGCGGGCGTTATTAGGCACAGTGTTATACTAATCACTATAACAATCATGCACCAGTAAAATCCTTTAAAAATAATGTAATTTTTAATGAATTTATAAAAATACATATACATATTAAAGATTTTAATTGAAAATGGTAAGGAATATAAGCATAATTATGTAAAAAACTTACCTTTCTATTCATCGCGAAACAATAAAATGACGACGTGAAGCAACTTTTTTTTAATGTTTTTCTCTTTACTAACGAATAGCACCATGCAGAGGAATGCCAACATGGCAACTGAATACACACACCACCCCCTTTAAATCCCCACACTTAGGGGTTTTTATCTTTTCTGTGTCTCTGAATATTGTTGGTTGGGCGTTATTAGGGCCCGGGCGTTAATCGGGCAACCTACCTTATAAGCGAAAAACTACGTTGGAAGAATAAAAATTGCTAATTGGAGGAACAGGAGATGAATTTTAAGGGGGTTCATTTGGTCACTTAAGTAAACATGACCAAGGTTGAGTTTGCCCAAATCATTTGTAAGCTTAAGCTAATTTTTGTACTTCCTTGCCTGGCTATTGTTAGTACCTAAATCCATTACGTTATGTTAAAAGTTATGAGTAAACGTTGAAAATGAAATGGAGTCATTCAAGTGTAACCTCTATATTATGTTTCATTAAGTCCTAAGATTTAAAATTTCTATAAGATATTTAGCTACTGCTAAATTCATGAAGCAATAATGAAATAAATTTAGGTATGACTTGTTTGCAACCACTTCTCAAGCAGTACCTAAATCAAATATTCAGACAATGTTGAAACTTTCCGATGAGTTGTTTAATTTTGCTGAATTTAATTACAAAATTAAATTCAGCAGTATAAAGCAATATGTTATACACTTTTGGCACAAATTGCTGCAAATAATCAAGTGGCAAGCCATCTCAAGTAAAATAATTGGTAGCTGCTGATACAATTCTGCAATAATATGTATGTCTGAAGATTCCCAATTCATTAACGGAAACGGAGTAGGTACAGTATTTTTATTCCATTTATTATTGGTAATATCAAAAGCAATTTTCAACAAGTTCAGTAGCAGCCTTTTTTTGTTCCTTGTGTCAGTAGTGATTTGCGAATTACCAGTCGTCGAAACCAGACGTTTTTTTTGTTTTCCTTCCAAAAAACATTGTTTTTTCGGAATGCCATATAAAACTCAATCCAAAAAGATGTTGTCAAACACCCCAATCGAAACTGACGACGATTCAATTTACAACCACCTCTCCCACTACCATCTCAGACGAACTATTAGAAATTAAAGTCCAAAAGAGCCGTAGGACTCTCTTGTTGCATCAGCTGGAGACCAACTTACTTCAATTTACAGTAGAAATCAATCAATCACGTGACCATATGTGTAGGCAGCTTGTGGAAGCCATCAAAATGCGGTGTGAACTTCTGTAAGTTTTGCGGTGTCACTTCTTAAAACTGACAAAGCCGTCTTCCTTAAAAATAGAACGGGCTTTTCATCCAGGAAATTCGTCCGCAGGAGATGGCTCTTCTCCTCCAGTCGGAAGAAACGACAGTGTTACGAAGAAGAGAGGTCCCAATTCCATCTCCAGAGACCTCTCTCACCGGAAAACATCTTCAACCGAACCGATAAATTCGCAAACTTGACTCAAACCGATTCAGATGACGATTACGACTCAATTCCGATGCCAAGATGCAGTACAACCCTTCCTCACCCATCCAAATTACCCTACCCCCACTCCAGAAAGTCTCAACAGTTTGACCGCAGTTTCTAAGTGGCCCCAGCTCGTGGAAAAGCTCAAATTTGAGGATATCACGAACTCTAAAGTAACCATCTCGCACTCCACCTCAATTAAATAACTACCGTGTGATGCTTAAGTTATTTGAAGTACTGGAGGATGAAAGCAGAGACTATGGTTTAGACATAAACTATGCAAAAACAAAAATCATGATTATTGACTGAAAGAATGACAATCGACCACTTGTGGCCAGTATAGGACAGTGCCAGGTGGTAAATCAATACAAATATTTGGGTTATCTTATAACAAACGAAGGAGGTAGTACAGCTGAGATCAGGCGCAGATGTGAGATGACAAGCAGATCGATGAGAGACTTACAGAAAACATGAATTGATAGTGACATAACAATCATTAAAACCCCTTGAAACCCTTGTGTTCCTCTACGGTGTGAAGACGTGGACGGTTAAAGCGCAGGACAGAAGAAAGATTGCCGCGGTGGAGATGTGGTGCTGGAGGAGAATTCTCCGTATCCCCTGGACAGCTAGAAGAACTAATGAGTCTATCCAGGGTAGAAAAATAGTGTCGGTTTTTGGTGTCGGTTTTTGGTGTCGATTTTTGGTGTCGGTTTTTGGTGTCGGTTTTTGGTGACGGTTTTTTTGGTGTCGATTTTTACGAGGTAACGACCGTAAAAACATGTTCCATGTTAAAATACTTTGGACACATTTCGAGAAGAAGTGACGATGCCATGAAGAAACTCATTGTGCAAGGAAAAATAGAAGGAACTAGACCAAGGAGGCAATCACCAAAGCGATGATCCGATCAAATCAGAGAGACCACACAAAGCTTCATATACCAGGCTTCCCACAGGATGAGAAATAGAGAAAAGTAGCGAGATATTGTGAGGAAATCCACTGAAATGACAGACAAGCAAAGCTGATCACGACTTCTCTGGCAAGAGGAAACGAAGGCAAAGAGAATAGAATAATAATAATAATAATAGACTTTATTTAAAAAAAACATGGGTTACAAAAAGGTACAATCATTAAACACAATTTTACATTTCGTGCTCCAGTGAGTTTTAAATGGCGAGGATCAGCATTCCTGCTGTTTTTCATCCTAGCCAGGGTTTGTCATCATTGGGTGATAGAAGCCATTTTGAAGTCGTTCACACTGTAGTACGCTTCCCTTACCAGGTGCTTGCGTATTACCCTCGTAAACTCCATTTCATCAAGGCCTCTAACCGATGCAGGAAGTCTGTTAAAGAGTTCCGGTGCATAGTACAATGTTGCGTTTCTTGATTTAGACAGTCGAAGATGTTTCATGTAGACTGTCCCTTTAGACCTTGTGTCGTGATCATGAATCGAACTAACTAAACTATATTTAATCGAGTTACGTTTGGCATGTAACAGAGACTGTAAGATGTATTGGGATGGTAATGTTAGAATACCAAGCTCCTTGAATTTGTTTTTCACATCTGAGCGATAAGGCATTCCTTCCAGGATTCTTATGGCTCGACATTGGAGTTTAAAAATTCTTTCAATGTGGGTTGAATGTCCCCACACCAAAAGTGCATAGCTTGCAATTGACTGTACCAGAGCGTGGTAGGCTGTCAAGCAAACTGATTTCCCTACGTGATTTACCAATCTTCTCAGTAGGAAAATATTCTTGCATATTTTGCGGCTTGTTTCTTCAACGTGTGTTGCAAAGTTCAGAGTTGAATCCAAAGCTACTCCCAGAAACGTGATACACAGACGTCGGGACGAACAGTCCCTCCCACTTATTATGATATCATTGTAAAGGCTCTAAAGAAACGAACCTATTTTCAATCTCACTCACATTACGGACATCGAAGTGAGTATTGAAATTCCTAATAGGAAGAATTGGATTTCGCAATGCTATCGCTGTTAAACCTTCGGAAAAGCACAGCATTGCTGCAGGTCGCGGTCGCCCTCAAGGTGCATCAAATGCGTTGGTGCAAGTTGTAGCGTGTTTGCTATTTTTCACAGGCTTTCACCCATTCTTCTGTAATTAAGGATTCTTGGCTCAATTGATGTTCCGCATGAGATTTGCTCTAGAATAGATAATTACAAATAAAATAAGTCCCTAAGATACCAATATTAAATAAAAAGTTGCGCTCTACAAGTTTCATTTTAAACTTTTTTGGCTATGACAATTTGCTTTTGCATTACCCCGATAATTATCCAAGCGTTGCGTCATTCGCAACAAAAGCGTGGTACTTAAAAGTACTTATGTAGTTCTTGTTTCAAAATTAGATTATTAAACATTATGAATAAGTCAGTGTGCGACTTTGGAGAAATTTGAAATTTCTATCTGGCTAATCTTACACCTTATTATAAAAAATACACTCGCTACTTTTATTGAAGAATATTCCAAAGTTTCCCCACTTAAAATTTTGAAAAGCATATGGTTGTCTTTTGTATCATGTAATACTATCACTTAAAAACCAAATTAGCCTGTTGACCGCCAATGGTCAAACTCGTTTTCTGAAAGTATTTTCGATGATAATTCTTTCGCCTATAGGTATATCCTGATTCCTGATAGTTAATCAAACAGATTATAATAATGTTTAAAAGGATGTTGTAGTCGTGCATATTGTATATTTCGCTAGTTTTTTTTCAAATTTTTTCCTTCGTTTATTTTTTTATTCATAATTAATTTATTATTTGTTGAAGATAAAAGTGATACCAAGTTTTTAAAAAAAATGTCATGAATATAATTTTTAACTTGAAATCTTGAACGTACAGCAATCATGATTGCAGTAGCTGGTTTGCATTTTATAATTCTCACACAATATCCTGCATGTGCTATTCGCTTTTTCTTTTAATTAATTATTATTAGTCACTTTTACTTATGGAAATACTTTTATTGCAAATTAATATCGCCGTTGAAACTCAAAACACCTTAATTTCTTAATATATCAGGTTTTAATACGTCAGAAGAACAACAAATTGACCTTGCGTTTTATTTATTTTCAATTATTCATCTGAAGGGCTAAAACACTGTTGTTCGTGATATTTTGAGTTATAATATTAATCAAACAACAACCCTAATCATTGGCTGAAAAATTTCAATTCAGAAATATAATTTAAAAATAAATTTCCCAATAGCATATTTATATTTATGTACTCGTATGTAGCTCAGACTTTCCCACGTTTTATAAAACCATTTCATTCTTTTCTTCTTTCTTTCTTTCTTTCTGGAAAAGTTCATTCCCTCTTCTTTGTATTATACTGGAGTCAAACATAAATCGCAATTTTTTAATAAATTTATGTAAAGTAATGTAAACTGCTAGACTTTTAGCTTAGGTCAAGATTTTTTCAATTATTTGCATTTTTATTAGTATCTTTCGTTTCCTTATTTATTTTCTGATTAAAATTAATTTAACATTTTCGCATGGCTCTAAAAAGTGATTAGGAAAAAATTAAATATGAACAATAATTTTTTTGAAGAAAACGAATTGTTTTTGGAGGTTTTTCGGATCACATGCATATTAAATTTTTATTA
Organism: Podabrus alpinus; assembly: GCA_932274525.1. Classification (NCBI taxonomy): domain Eukaryota; kingdom Metazoa; phylum Arthropoda; class Insecta; order Coleoptera; family Cantharidae; genus Podabrus; species Podabrus alpinus. The sequence continues at coordinate 16,777,512 of OW026451.1, forward strand.
ACTATTCAAGATCATGACAAACCGCATTCATATTTTTATGCGTGTATTTAGTGCTAAATTTAGTGTCACAAATGTCAAACCGATAATTCAAGGATTTTGTAAAAACAATAAGCTTGTTAACCTTAATTAACAAATGAGAAACATTTTCTGTAATGTAGGTACGAGGAGCCTTCAATAATTATTTTAATATCATCTATTTACTTCATTTATGTACCATTTACATATTAATAGTGCCATCTTATGAAATCTGAAGAATTCTTACAGCAATGAAGGTCATTACTTAATACTTAATATTCTTTCTTAACAGTTGATATTTTAATGTGGTTAATAGGTTTCGTGACAAATTTAAAAATCACAATATTGATGAGCCAAGTTTTACCATTGAATTAAAAAATTAAGATTCACATCATTTAGGTACCTGTGTTTTGTTCAAGCAGTTGTTATGTTCAGCTTTATCCAACTTTGTAATTAATTAATAATACCTTTTTATATCAAGGTTCTTATAATTTGTGTGAATATAAAACAAAGAAGTTGTACCGTCAAGTTACTTGTGTGTTTGTATTCGCTGCAGCATTTTGTACCATCTATGGATTTACCATAACAAGTGTGCGGGAATTTAAATATTTATTAATTTTCATCGTTAATATACTGTGCTAAAAAATGAAAAACCGACAGGTTTTTCTTTCAAGTTTCTTCAGTTTCGCAACTCTAATTAGTTTTGCAATTATTAGTTTTGCTGCCATACGTAAGTACAATTACAGTTAACCTACTTTTAGAAAAATTATTATTTCTTTCAATTTCAGCCGATTATATTCAAATTTGTCGTGCCAATGATCCTAATCTTGCCCAATGTATCAATAATTCGGTTAATCATTTACGCCCGATATTGAAAGAAGGAATCCCCGAATTAGATGTGCCACCCATCGAACCACTACGTTTAAGTGAAATAAAATTAAAACGAGGGCCATCGGGGGCGGAAATAAACTGCAATATTTCAAACGTTCAAGTTTGGGGACCTGCTAGTTTCGTCGTTACAGAATTAAAGTAAGATTTCTAATTTTAATATTCCATCGATAAAGTTGTCGACCTTCAGCATTGCAATAAAGATATTGCGCATACCAATAATTTATATCTTACATTTTTAAAATTTTCCGAACTTTTCAGACCAAATTTGAAGAAAAACAAATTCTATTTTAAGCTTTGGTTGCCTCATCTGTACTTTACGGGAAATTATGTCTTGGATATGAGAATTTTATTACTCAACATAAAAGGACAAGGATTAATTCATGGCAATTTTAGTAAGTTTGCAGTTTTCTAATTGAACAATAATTAAATTTGACTTTTCAGCTGATTACAAAAGTGAAGTGATTATGAAAGGAACGAAGGTTATGCGAGATGGAGAGGAATATTTAAAATTCGATAAGTTGCATTTGACCATTGAAATTGGAAAGAGTTCCATTCATTTAGATAATTTGTTTCAAAATGATAAAATCTTGAGGCAAGCTTCCGATGAGGTATTGAATGAAAATTCGGAAATATTCGTCCTAGAAATTAAACCTGCATTAGAACAATCGTTGGCTGACACCTTTACGGAAATAGCAAATAAGCTTACAGAAAAATTTACTTATAAGGAATTGTTTCCATAAGAATTGTTTTTAATTTTTGTACTTTTTTTATAATCATTTATTTTCAAATGACAAGAAGATTACTTAAAATATAAAATTTTAAAATACACTAAAGTTAGGGGAGGACTCACTGGTTCTTTGGAGTTTTGTTTTATTACATTTTAATTTTCTTAATTTGTACTGTGCTGAATAATTTCTTCTCAAACTTGGAAATTTCAGCCACAATCAACTCGTGGTGAGCCCATAACCGAGGGATTAATCGATCGGAAATTCTCGGAGTACGCTAGGAATTTTATAGAAATTCCCAAGAATTCTCTCTAGAAATCTTTACTTCGGAAATTCTTGTGTACACTTAACTTTGAATGTGTTAACCCCTCACCCATAACTTATATTATAAGAGTCACTATATACAGGGTGGATGGATTTCTTCGGCATCTCCGTTACTGTTGAAAATATTTATAAAAAAAGTTAAATATAGGTGATGTATTTGCCTGAGGTATATAAATTAAAATTGTTTTCAACTATTTATACAAGGTGTTGCGAATTTCAACAGCACCCTGCAAGTTTATGCTTTCAAGTAGAGCACTCGGTTTATTGTAATTTTATAGTACGGCGTACTATAATAAGGTGGTAAAAATTATAAACTTGAATATGCCAAACCTAATTTTTTAAATAAATATTCGATATTTTTGTAAATCATTTACATATTTCCTTTAATTTTTATTTAAGGTCCTAGTATATACTATAACGTATAACTTAGTGTTCGAATTATTTTATCTTTTAAAAGTCATTTAGTCAAAAACTACCTCCGGGTATATTGAAATTTGGAGACAAGTTTTGTCAATATTTGAGTTTATAAACAAATCCCCTAAATTCACTCGGAGGCTTCTCCTCCAATTGAGAATTTTTGTCTCAACAAAGTTTTGCCCTTATAACACGCTTAATTTTATTTTATCGGAAATTATCATTAGAAAAAAATGTAAGGGCAAAAATTCGCTACAAACTAGGATTTTCTTCAAAATTTTCCCGCTAGTCTAGGAAAAGAAGCCAAAAAATGGCCGAGATTGAGCTTTTCGGGGAAGCTGAAATTTGGCAGACCAGGTCTATTTGATACCAAACTATGCAAATGGAAAAAGAAACAATGGATAAACAGAATTATGACAGTAATAGAAATAAACAACAGACCAAGAGAATTTTATAGAAAAATAAAATAACAGAAGGTGAACAAAACCCCGAAGCAATAGGAATGAACAATAAAAATGGAAGCATTAGGAGGAGAAAAGGTATCAAAGATACAGCTCAGTACTACAAGAATTTGTTAACGGCAAGATGGGTGAGTACCAACAAGAATTTAGACCTAGAAGATCGATAGATGATTAATTTATTCGTAATGACACAAATAATAGAAAATACCTATGAATACGACATCCGAATAGAGATGCTGGTTATAGATTTCAAAGAAGCCTATGATAAGATGAACAGAAGTAATTTGATATTAGAAATGGAAAAATAAAAACAGTACCTTAACAACTGATACGTCCACCTTCAATGGCACTAAAAAACGGCAGCAGTAATAAAAATGAATACGGAAGAATTTGGCATCAAAGCAAGGGTAAGATAGGGAGACGCTCTGTAAGTCACCCTGGTCAATATGTTCTGGAGGGTATTTCGAAAGAAGCAGAATGCAGTGGAACAATAATAAATACAAAAGTTCAATTTGTAGCATATATGTAAGCTGACGCTATAGCGATAATTGCAAGATCGCATGCAGCACTAATTGAAGCATTTATACACATGGAAAGAGAGGCAAGAAAGGCGGGACTTGCCATAAACGAATCAAAGACAAAATTTATGAGGTGTCATAGAGGAGCGAGTGAAACAATGGAAGATTACAAATTTGATATGGTAAAAACTTTTAGATATTTGGGTATAAAACTGAAAGATCAAATAATGGCTGGCAATAGAGCGTATTATGAAAAAAAGAAGAGAAACTAAAGAATTATGATGAAGATTCTGGGTTTGGCATAGGTTAATGAAAAAAAATTTAGAAGAAAAACAAATAGAGAAATAGAAAAAGAACTGGATGAGGTAAATATTGTGAAATACATCAAGGCGATGAAATTAAGCTGGTTGGGACATGTCCTGATAGCACAAGAAGGAAGAACAATCAGATGTGTAAGAAGATGGAAATCGGATGCCATGAGACCAAGGGGAAGGCCAAAAGAAAGATGGCAAAATGAATTCAACGAAGACTTGTTTAGAAATGAAGATCAACGATTGAAGACAGAAAACTTTAAATAACAAATAATGGAGAAGGGTAGTAGAGAAGGCGAAAACACATGAAAAGCTATAGAAATAATAAAATAAATATAGAAAAAACGAAAGAGAGATATTATACACAAGAATTTTAATCTACCCCAGAAAACGGATTGAAAAACGTTAAATGACGTGGCGATATTCCAATAGGAATGAACTGCCGAAGAAAAATAAGATGTATTTGAGTGTCCTAATAAATCTCGCACAATTTGCTTAAAATCCCCTTCCTTCCCAAATCTGCGATTTTAGTCCTCAACATGGTTTTTACCTATAACTCGCTTAATTTCATTTTTGCGGAATATTCCCATCAGATTAAAATTGAAGAGCAGAAAATTCTCTATAGATCTTACTTTATTATTTTCGTACGGACTATTCTTGAAATCAAAATGTGCTTTTTATTGTAAAAAATTTAAATTGCAACCCAATCAAACGTTTGATTTCTTATTAAGAATAAAGTTGTCTTACACGTCGTCTGAACTAAATTCTGAAATAGCTCTTTTCATTTGCATTGCGCTGCATTGCGTTGCTTGCATACATAGCCCCAAAATAGACAAAGAAAGATCTAAAAATCGGAAACATCGTGGAAAACATTCTTTGTAGTTTTCAGATGATGTGCTAATTTTTTTATATTTTTAACTCTATTTTAGATGGCTGGAAAAAATTACAAAATTGAGGATTTTTAAGACCTGAATTCCGGATTTTGACTGCGTGTGCTAGCTAAACTTACTGATTTCTTCACGAGAGGATTTGTATCGTGAGAGAAAAAATGCAATAAACAGGAAAGTTGACATCAATAGTGTTAAATAATTTATAAATGAAGATAAACTCAAAACTGTAAGATTTAGGTATTAGATTTAGAATTTAGGCATTGAATAAAAATTGAAAAAATGAAATAACGTATTGAATGACTTATAAACATGAGGGTATATTTTTTATATTCGTCTTCTACATGTTAAAAAAAAATAAGTCTGTTAGCATTTCAAAGCTTTCAGTTATTGACACCTATATGGCAAGACCAAGTTTTATTAACATACCTTTTCATCTTAAGATGTAGCCAAATTGGATAACGAAATTCTGAAAACTAAGCATTTTTAAACAAATACTAGTGTGCGTTTAGCCCAGTGAAAGAGCATAATTTACCAATCTTCTCTAAGCAGTCGTGGAATCTAAATACTGAAACTCTTCTCTATCATAAGTCCTTCGGAATTAATGTTCAACAGTGTGACCCCCCCACACTCAACTTGAGTGCTGACCAGAACATGACGAGGAGAGTTGCCATTCCCAGTTTCCAGCTCTTCGTGTCGTATTAGCATTGCACGTCTTCTAGATTCCTTGAACTCAACGCCCTGTCTATGGAATATTTCATGGTCCTCCATGGCCAACTTCTTTTTTTAGCTCTTGCGAGATTCATTTAAATACTTTTTTGAATATCTACCATCATTCATTGTTTTTGTGTATCCAAAGCAATCTAGTAACATTTTAATTTCATTGTAGGTTATCTAGTATACAGCTTCTTCTCAAACACTAAGAAATAAATTAAAAGTAAATAAATCGAAACGTTTTGCTCTATCATGGTTTTAGATTAAACAAAATGCATTTTGTGCGACAATACGTTTTGCCTCGTTGCAGCAGTGTGCATGAAGCCTTAGGGTAAAAGAGCTAAGAAGGTAGGATATTAATCTACAAATAAATAATTAGAAATTAATTTAACAAATATTAAAAACAGAATACTAAATATTAAAATTCTATGTTACCTCAAGAAAATAACTTTAAATTTAAATATGTTTTGATATTTTAAACCGTAATAAGGAAGTAATCAATCTATATTTTACAATCACTAAAAAATGCACTAATAAACTGCTGTAAAAAAAAGTATAACACTTTTGTCGTGGAGTTATTTAATATTCATTAAAAAATTTCTATTGCAAGAACACATCGACATAATAAATTATTATAAGTAATATGACATTATTAGGCGATTAAGTAATTAATTTTAATTAAAGCATTATAATAATATATTTATAATAAATTTACTTAAATTAAATAATACTGTGCCTAGGCATATTCCCTTGTTACAAATAAATAATATTTATTTTTATATTAATATAATCTGTATTTATATCAAGTTTACATTCAACAATAATTAGGCTAAGTAAACACAATTAAATTCCAATTTAATTCACGAGCTAATAATTAATATACTTTTTCATATAATATTGCTAAAAAATTTATTTATTTAATTTAATTAATTACCTAATTATAGTCATAGAAATACGAACACAATAGAAAGTACATTTATAAACGAATCAATTAATGGAATGATAGCTATCGTCCAGACTATTTATTAATCCTGTATTACCTATTATAGATTAACTTAAACCCTTAAGAAATCGTTTCAATGCAAACCCTACTGTGTAGGTTTGCTTTACCCTGAAAATTTTTAAAAAAAATCGCCTACGTCACTGTATAGATATACGAAAAGTATGTATATTATAAAGTTGATATATTTGAAGTCTAGATAATTTTTTGATCCCCGATCCAAAAATAGGGGTGTTAACATGCCATCTGTATGGCAAGTTAAACAGCGGCGAACAAGAAGACAGAAGGAATTTCCTTCAGGTTTTTCCTGAAATTATTAAACGAACTGTTTTTAAAACATGAAAATTTGTAAAGGACAGTTAATACATACATTTTTTGCAGCTGCTGGGCAAACCAACTTTTACTTTTATTTAGAAAGGATTCATGCTTTAATACATGTCAATGTGACCGTCACATTATGAAAAATTATTTTGTCTACTATTGAGGTATCTGAAAAATTAAAATTTTGAAATTCTATAAAACTTCTATGACAAATGCATTCAGGTAGAAAATATTAGTTAAAGCAAAGTGCAGTTTATTATTAAAAGCATATTAAATTCCATACTTGATCATAACAAGAGATTTCAAGTGGATAGATATTCGGTGTATGAGTTACAGGGAAAAGTGAAACTATTATGATTGTGCGTTGAGCGTGGCCAATCCTCGAAGGGAAGAAGATTTCCGCCACAATAATTGTTTTATCTGCGCACAATGGCGATATCTCTCAGTAAGCTCCACCTGGATGTAATCTTCCACTCAGGTGATACAAAGCAAAAAAGGAAGCGTTTGAATATCGTGTAATGATTTTGTTATTAAACACGTTCATTAATTGGTTTTTTAATAAGAAAATTTAATAAAAGCTGTGAATCTATAAGCATTTTGCGACTTTTGCGAATATAATGGATTTTGATAAAGAAATCTACATTTAATGAATTCATGGAAAATTTTCTTATCGTATTCCACCAGGCACACATTTACATACTTTTCATACACGTTTAGGTGCTATATACTAGGTAAAGAAATGCATGGTATAAGACATCTGTTTTCTTTTCAAATAACTTGCAACTCGAAAATGTAAATGTAACAACACTTCACACTCATTTGGACTATCTATAGCCTGATGAACAGAAATAAAATAATATCAACTTTTTGGGTAACAATAAAATTTTATAATGAATTGTGATAAAATATTCACAATGCACCTGCGATACTCTAAATTGGTAATTAGCGGGTGAAGTCGGTGTGAAATCCGCCGCAGTTCTCACAGCTGAACGAACAATAATATAATCATGAGGAAAATAGGGTGATAGGATGTCACAGACTATACATATATTAAGCCAATATCTGGTAAGTACATTATGGTCCAAGTTAATGGAAATGCAGTAGACATATACATAGGTGTATGCTATTCCTATGCTAAATACGCTGAATAATTTGGAAAGACTACTATAATACAAGAGTGTCAACACAAATTTAAAATTTTAATTGCCTTTAGCTTTTTTGTCATCTTACACATGGAAACCCCCAAAATTGCAAAAATCTTTATTGTTACTTATCTTAAACGAATAATTATTATATTGTACAAAAGTCGACTTTGTAAACAAAATGTAAAACATAAAAAATCTCCTCTGGCGCCCATTAGTCAAATCTTAAATGGTTTGCTCGTCGTTTCCCCGAAACTCTTATTAGATCAGAAGTGGACGTTAAGTTTAAATATTGGTACAGGACGCAAATTTACGTAAATATTTCTGTTGACTTCGCGTTTCATTGGCACTCGTTTTGTTTTTGATTTATTGTCATATTATATATGTGAGTCAATTTTAAAACGTACAATTTTTTTCTAAATCGTGAGAAAACTATACAAATTTTCTTTACGAAAGTTTGCAAAATTCAACATAATTTAATAATATAGATTATTAAGCTATCAAATAATGTCAGGAGACTATTGAAAGTATTTACTTTCTAGTACTGGTACTGAAGAGAGATGGTGATAGCTTTGGCAGTTAAGTGCGTCTACTGCTAATGCGAAACGCTCGGATCGAATCCGGGCAGGTTAAGAACTTTATTCTGGCCGTCTCTCTTCGGAAGGCAATGGAAAACCACCGAGGTAATTTGCCAAGAACGCCCATCTCAACATGAAGTGCATTACACTTCCCGTGGTTCGGAGCCTACGTTAAACAAGTAGGTCCTCTATGTATGTAAAAACACTTGGAACGCACATCACATGCATGGAAAGAGATGGGTCACGACGTTCGGAAACGAACAATACGACTTACAAGACTGGTACCGAAAAGATGTACTATCTGTTGATGCCTTGGTTACCACTTCTTTAACAGAAGCTTTAACAGAAGCATCGTGACCCATTTCTTCTATGCACATGATGCGTTTCAGTGTTTATTATTTAAGATGAGATCCGAACCTCGGGAACTGCAACACACTTCATTTCGAAACGGGTTTTCATGGCAGATTACCTCGGTGGTTTGCCATTGGCTTCGGAGGAAAGACGGTTAGAATAAAGTTCTTACTCTGTCCGGAGTCGAACCGGGAATATCGTTTTAGTACAGGGTGTAAAATAATAAATGTCGCACTTGGATGTTAATCTATATCTTCACTGTTAACATACTTAGACAAATTCTACAAATGACAATTGATACTGCAATCAGTATTTAATTACATTCCTCAATAAAAATTTTGTAACGATGGGCGTAAAACGCGAGCTTGTTCTAAATTTATACTTGAATGCGAAAAGAAAACTTATGAAATTGTGAAGTTCTTAAAAAAGCAAAAAATTAATAAAAGATTAATTTGTTCTGCGCTGCTGCGTTGTTCGATTTCGGGATACGGGACCAGTTGAAAATAACATACGATCGAAATCGCACTATTAGAACAAAAATAAATAAATAAAAATTGTATGGGAACGAATTCGAAAAAACTGTGCAGTTTCGACAAGAAAACTTGGCCAGAGCTTCAATATGAATCATCAGTCAGCCTATTTAATTTTTAGTGATGATCTGGGTTTAAAGGCATGTGCAAAAAGAAGAATTCATGGTCTTACACAAAAATATAGAAAGATTAGCATAAAAAATGCAAAGCATGGTTACGGCGGCATGGTAACTGTGAAATTATTTTTTCAGATGAAAAACATTGTATACTTCAGGAACCTACCAACCCCCAAAATGACCGTTTGTATGCTACTGGTATGGGTAATATCCCTAGAAGAAAAATTAGTGTTGAGTGGTTCCAGAAAATTCGTCGATAATGGTTTGGGGGGCGGTTTCCAAAAGAGCCAAGCTTCCATCGCCATTTATTGACAAAGGTGTGAAAATTAATACTTCTTATTACTATTTAAAATAATATTTTAATTGATCATCTACTACTCCATGCTAAAATCTTATTTAGCGATAAAAAATTTTGCTTTCAATAAGATTCAGCACCCTCCCATTAGGCAAAAGTGACCAACAGTGGTGCCAAAAGAAAATTTACTTGAATTTATTAGGGTCGAAGAATGGTCTGTATTTGGAGTTATAAGCTTAGAAAATTGGGGAATATACAAATATAAATTTGCTGAAGTTTAAATAGTTATAACCAAAGTGTGAGATGAAATACCAGACGAAGTGGTGCGTGCCGAATGTAATGATTTTAATAATGTTCGCAGAAAATTTCTAAACAAAAAGGTGAACAAATTGAATTAAATTGTACAGACTACTTTACTAATGTATAAATAATTCCTAGTTTAAAATTTTGTATGTTTTTTTATTTGTTGTTATTAGTGCGACAGTTATATTATTTTACACCCTGTAGTAGACGGACTTGACCTCTAAGCTATGACCGTCTCTTAATTTATTATACAATTGCATAAAAACAAATTAATGCAAAGCAAAACTTGTAAAGCTTGGTTGACTATTGTAATTCTAGTTAGTACAAATAAACTCCTTTAAATTAGATTCTTGTATTTATTGAATCATATTTCACATTTACTTTTGTCTTACAAACATTTTCCGACGTCATTAATTGCCGAGTTACTCCTTGTTTCAATGTTCAATAGTTCCTTTTTGTTAGATATGAACAGCAATGGATATTTTTAGTTAACTATGTTAGTTAATTTGTATCTGCAAATATTAGTGTTTAAGTAAGTACTGATTATAATATCATAAAAATAAAACGAGTAAAGGCACTTCTGAGTATTAATTAGCGGTTCTAAATTTTATTACATTTAATATATTTTGTATTATGAATAAATTATTTTGCGACGCGATCACATGAAGAATGCATAACATACTATTCAAAACTGCAATGCAAAAAATTTCACACATTATAACGTGTAATATTAATACGCGCCACGGACTGTAACTAATATTTTGTGAACGAAAATGTATCAGGTTGAAAAACCGAGGCGTAACCGAGGGTTCCTAAGCATTCGAGCAATAATTCCTTCTTCTTCTACTTAATTTAGGTTGATAATCTAAATTTACTGGTTCTCTCGGCACAGCGATGACCAGCTATCCCGTTAGCGTTTTGGTGGTCTTCCAGGTGGTCGTCTTGTTTTATATGGTAACCCATTTTTTATGAATCTTAGTATTCTGCTGAGGTCCATGCAGGTGATATGCTCATTACAGGCTTTTCGCCGTTGTCAAAACCATCTTATTATATCGTGCATCCATCTTACAGTCGTGCAAGGTCATGCCTGTGATTGTTCTTAATATTTTCATCTCTGATGTTGTAAGAGTTGTTTTTGTTTTGATTGTATCTGCTCTTGTTTCCACAGAGTACGTTAGAATCGGTCTCACACATGTTTTATGTCCATATCAAATATCACATGTCCATATCAGGTTCTTCACACAACCGAATATCATTGCAGCCTTACGCGCTTAACCCATCGTCTTCTCGAATGCACCACCATATCCTGCAATTTCAATTCCCAAGGGATTGTGTCCCTTCAATTTTAAGTTAGCAACTCTAGATGTTCTTTCGATGTTGTTAGACACTTGGTTTTCTCCCGCGGGATCATTACTACATTGTACTGCCTAGAAATTTTTTGAAATAATATGTAAAGTAAGCGTTGGAGATCGTCTTCATTTTCTCAAAATTAATACCGGTTCATCACCGCCTAATCTGTAGCCACTGCTAATTTTTCTTACTTTTCCGATGATTTTGTCCATCATAAGATTGAAGAGGACCGGACTCAGACTATCAGCCTGTCATAATATCCCTGCTGTTATGGTAAGTAAGTGCCCCATCGCTTCTACTCTTTGTTTTATTACTGGTGTTCAGTTTCATTATAATGTTTACGTTGTTAGTGGAGATATTCGTTTCTAGCAGTATCTCAATTATTGTATCTTTCATACGTATCGTATTCTATCAAATGCCTTATCGAGGTCAACAAAGAATCTGTGGGCCGGTTTGTTGTATTCGATGGTTTTTTCTGATATTTTCCTAATTATTTGGATGACGTCTATCATTGATCTGTTTCATCTAAATCCCTACTGCTCCCCACTTATAGGGGTCTGATCTCTAAAGGCAGTGGCAAGCAGTGCTGTAAACACTTTAATCAGGCCAGACAACAGCGTGATTCCTCTGTAGTTAGATGAGTCCCTCTTATTACCTTTCTTGAAAATCTGGACGGTGATGCATGTTTTCCAGTCCACTAGAACGGTTTGGGTTAGAAGTATTTTCTAACAGAGAATGGTAATCTCTTTCGCTAAAGACTTTCCTCCGTATTTTACGAGTTTGTTCATCAGAATTTCATATGGCTCGGAGGCCTTTCTGCTTTTCATCCTTTTAATGTTATATTTATTATGGTACTCTTTAACAGCAATAATTGCAAATAAAAAAAACCTACGTTTATTATATTTTTAAATTTTATTATGAAAGAATTTTTTTTCATCCATTTTTATCAGTTACTTAGTTTCCTGTATTTATTATGTGCATATCGCTGTAGTAGTTCAATACTGTAACAAGTCAAAAAATTGAATTTTTCTAATAATTATTGTTGTTTTTGATTCCTTATATCTACTTTTAGCAGTGCAATACTGCGACATAACAAAATAAAATAACTTAATAAACTAATTTTACGCTTTTAACTGATTAAATTTCCTTTAAATAATTTATATCGCTATTCTAAACTTTAAAAATGTATATTTTTAATTTTCTACTTGTTACAGTATTGAACTACTACAGCGATATTATTTCAAAAAACTTGGAACTAGCGAATTGCTGGTAAAACTCTTTCATTGTTTAAATTTTTACATCACTTGGAAGTAATCCAAATCATATTTTACATAGTAGGTATTAATTAGTTCTTTTTTTTTAAATAATAGTAAAAATTACACGCATTTGAATGTATTTTTACGTGATTTTTTTACAGTGTAGGCTAACCTTTGATAAGCCTGTGACTTTGTTTTTTATAATAATGACGGTCAAGCAAATTAACTCTACCCGGAGTGGAACCGGGGAACCTTGTATAGTATTTGCAGTTGATCTTACTGACTACCCGGCCTTCCGCCAATTTGCGAGTGTGATTGGTACTGTTTAATTTTGTTTTAATATAAATTTTCTTATATAATTAAAATAAGTTACAATAACTACCCGGCCATAGCCGTCATCTGGTTTGTCATTCTATTTAAGTACTACTTATTTATTAACTAATTTATTGTGGAAATAAGAAAGAAATTAGTAATTTTCACTTATTATTTTATGAGAAAATATGAAAGACAGGGAAAAATTTATGGAATCCTATAGCTAAATTATTGTGACCGTATTAATAAAACAAAAAAAGAAAAAGTTCCTTTTGTCTCATAATAATAATATAAGATTTTGTACAGTTTTAAGTAGGCTGTTTCTAGATGTGATTTTCCCATGTCAGGCGCCTATCCAGATGGAACCCGAGGTATTCTCCACATCCCTTTGCAAGAGAGCCATCCACAGAATATACCCCCCTTCTAAGAGTAATTGTGAAATGGGTGACTTTGTAAATTTGGTATTAATCCGCCACATGTTTAACCATTTCTCTACTTCGTTGAGGTGTTCTTATACGAATCTATATTATAGAAACCATACATATACAAGGCCATTGCCGCAGTGTCACAGCAAAGATAGCTATTTCGGTATTGCTGTTAGTTGGCAGTTCAGAAGTATAAAGCAGATATAAGAATGAGCCAAGCACACCATATTTTATGGGAATCAGAGTGTGATAAGCTTCTCCATATCCTCAACAATGAGGATAAGGTAAGCTGTTCTTAATTTTGTAGACCAAACCTGCATTCCACACTTTGTCTGAGGCCTGGCAGATGTCTAGGAAGGTTGCTAATCAGTATATGTTATGTTCCAAATCCTCACTAATTTTTCTGTGTACCTGCTCAATGATGGAATGATTCTATCGAAATTCGAATCGGTGGCTGCGTATTAAATGGTTTTCTTCTATACCTTTTACAGTATTATTTGGAGCAAATGAAAACAGATTTTGAGCAAATGAAAACAGATTTGGTGCAAGTGAAAACAGATTTGGAGCATATGAAAGTAGATTCAAAACAAGTGAAAACAAATTTGGAACATTTGGACATACATTTGGAACAAAATGAAAACATCAGATTTGAAAACATAAAAACCGATTTGGAGTAATAGTCCAGGCAACAAAGCCGAAAAATTGGCTCGAGCTTGCAAAAAAAATCCGAGCAAGCTGAATTTTGACAGAGATGTACATTGGAGTGTTCTAATGAACCCCCCAAGAGTCCCCTAAGATCGCACGCCGGCGTCCGCTACAATCGGGGGTTTAGCTCCCCCAACGCGATTTTTTGCCGATAGCTCGCTTATTTATGCTTGTATGAAAAATTATGATCGAACCATAATTGAAGAGTATAAAATTCTCTATAATATGGATTTTTTTCAAATTTTTCCATGGCACACTAAAAACCTCTTTACATTATAAAATTTTGTTTAAAATTTTGCTTAAAATTTTTATAAGACAAAAATTTCACTGTTTACACCTTAAAATTTTCGTTAAAATTTTCCTTAAAAGAACTTTTAAGATAAATTTTAACGAATTTTAAGGAATAGGACAGCACCTATTTCCTTAAAATTTTACGTAAAATATAGTGAGTTTTATGGTGTGTTGGTGATATCAGGTTGTCCACATGGGAATGCAGACAATCCCTCAAGAAACTGGCCAAGGGTAATAAAATTGCCCTCCACTGGGTGCCGGGTCATGAGGGAATTGATGGTAATGAGATAGCCGATAAACTGGCTAGATCAGGCTCAAAGGCTGCCCCGACTGGGCACGAACCATTCTGTGGATTGTCCAAGACACACAGGGGGTTGGAGGTCCGGAAGTGGGAAGCAGAAAACAAAAAACCCTGTGGCATAGTACCTACACCAGGTCAAAAACAGGCGAAGAAATTTATAGAGTATTCGACTGCAGAGGCTAAAAAGCTTCTTCTACTATCAAAGAATGAAATCAGGCTCATCACGGGGTTGCTCCCCGGACATTGTCAGGTGAGATATATCACCTCAAGAAAATGGGAATGGAGGACGATGACATATGCAGACTCTGTGAATCGGAAACTGAATCGGCCGAACACATTCTCTGTAGCTGTGATGCCTTAGCCCGATCCAGGCTGAAATATCTGGGACGGACACAATTAGCATCCAAAGAGGTGCAACGAAAACCTCTCAGGAGTATTCTATGTTTTGCTAGCAAAATTGAATTCCTGAATACCTAATTAGCAGGGTAATGAACAAAAGATCAATACTGGTCGCAGTTCTGAAAGGCTCTTGCGGCCAATCGACCCCTAAGTACAATACAATACAACCTATTTTTATTATGTATTCTAATATTTTATATTATTATTATTGTTGAAAAGATGGATAGTCAAGAAAGTGTGAGAAAAGTTTACTTTTCCTAGTAAATCGTTAAATACATTTAGAAACATCCTGGTAAAGTGTTTAAAACTTTTTTCATCTTCAACTGCTAACTCATTGAAAACTAAATTCGACAAACCTCGACCACAATCACGTCTTTGAAGCCACTTTCGGGCCCAAATTTTTCTAATTCTTTTTTTCTAATGGACTTTTTTTCTATACCTATACTCGTAGATTTAACAACAATACAGTTGTTAAAAGTGCACAACTCATCACTTGATGTTTTTGCATCGGCATTTTACTTTCGCGTATTTTATAAACAATCATTTGTACCAACGTATGTACCAACGTGGTAAATAGAGGAAAGTGACCAAATATGGAATACCATTTTGTTTTTGTGGGATAAAAAATACACTATCATGAATTAAAGGCTTTTAATTATAACCACGGTCTGTCATACATTTTGGCTTATCTTAGTCATAGTCGTGTGTTTTAATATTAATCAATATATTTTATTTTATTTAAAAATCTAAGTAATAAAATAGTAGCTATTTATGAAATAGATACCCAAATATGGAATATGGAAATAAGACACAAAGTTTCTTAAAAACAAAATTAACAAAAACAGTAACGTCTTTTTACTCGTATAAGAGAACTTGAGACTTTGGTCAAAAATAAAAGTAACTTATTTGGTTAAAATTAACTTATTCATACTTGCAGAAATCACAAACCCAAGTCTCGATCTCTGGACCAGCGCAGTCATTATGTGCCCAGAGCCCACACATTAAACACTGTTAACGTCTTTATGGCACTCGCTCGACTGCTGAGATACATTGACTGCAACACTTCAGTGAGTAAGTGAGATAGTAGCTGGTCGCGAATTTTGTCTTGAATTGATGGTTTAAAAGAAACAATGGTATTCCATATTATGGATACTATTCCATATTTGGTCACTTTCCTATATTTCCATAAAATAATTTTAAGGTTATTTTTAAGGTATAAACACAAATCTGCAAATCTACAAATTTTAAGGAATTTTAAAAACTACACCCGGAGTTTATTTCGCTAACATTCAGGCCGTGATCGTCGTCATTTATCCCGAATTTACCCCGGATTTATTCCGGATTTCTCAGGATTTTCCCGGTTTTCTCCGGACTCAACCGGAATTTCGCCGGATTTTTCCGGGACCCGGATTTTCTTCGGATTTACCCGGATTTTTCCGGATTTATCCGGTAGTCATAATTTATTTATTTTAAAAATTCACACTTTTAAAATTTGTTATGATCTCGATTCCGGGATGCTGAAATCAAAGTAAAAACCTATTTGTATTGTTAATTTAGAAAACAAATTTTCTACAAATTAAAATTGTGAACTTAAATATTTATTTTTATTTTTATGCAATTTCAACAATGTCTTTCTACCGTAATGATGCACCATAATACCGTTCCACATGGTTTGCATATCCAAGAAGATGTACACGCAATCTAAATTGTGAAATGGTTGGTTTTTGGTTGTTATTACGCACGTAATTCAATACTTGAGGTATTTTGTCTTGCAATTGACGTTGTACTGAAGATTTAAAGGAACTCCATAGCAATTCGATCGGATTCAATAGGTACGAGTAAGGAGCCAAACGCACTATTTCGATGTCTGTCTTCTTCTGGTGTAAGTACACTCTTAAGATTCGAATGCACGGGGGCGCTATCAATGATGAATGTGGGATGTTGAATTCCTTCAGTAGCGCATGTTTCGATTAAATGCTGCAACCACACTTTGCAATCCTCCGCTCTGTAAGAACTACGTCGGTGCTCAAATGCTACAATTCGGGTGGAACTCATTTCTCCAATGCAGTGAAAATTGCTTCCTTTACTTTATGGCATGATTATTCTCGCTCTTTCGCCAATTTTTGATCCTGGACAGGCTCATCCAGGACATAGAGAGATCGGGCGACCTCAACGAAAGGCAGTTTGGCTTCTGATGCGGCCGATCGACTGTGGATGCTCTGGAAGCAATAGTCGGTGTCGCGGGAGAAGCAGTGCAAGGTACACAGAGAACTAGATGCTTTTGCCTTGTCGTCACCCTGGACGTAAGAAACGCATTTAATTGCGCAGGGTGGAGGCACATACTGAACTCGTTGAGAGCCCGAAATATCAGTCCCGAGATCTTCAACCTGGTGGCCAGTTACCTTGAAGATAGAAGTCTTATCATCAACGGTGCCACTAGGGAAGTTACCAGCGGTGTCCCACAGGGTTCAATACTTGGCCCAACCTTGTGGAACGTAATGTATGACGAAGTTCTCGGGCTGGTATACCCAGACGGCACTACGCTGTACGGCTTTGCCGACGACCTCACCCTCATCGTTGTAGACAGGGAGTCGCTGGCCTTGGAAGCCAAAGCAAACGCAGCGATAGCCACCATAAACACCTGGGTGGGCAGCCGCGGACTTACTCTGGTGCCGGAGAAATCCGAGGCAGTCGTAATCCGCGGCAGAAGAAAAGCCCCCACTATGAGGCTGCTTTTGGGTGGTTCCCCAATTGCAGTCAAAGACTTCGTCACCATACTGGGGGTAAAGATAGACAAGAACCTGAATTTTGCCGATCACATCCGTACGGCGTGCAACAAGGCGACGGCGATAGTTACTTCGTTCGCTAGACTAATGCCCAACATCGGTGGCCCAAAACCGACGAAGAGAAGGATGTTGGGCACCGTCGCACAGTCCGTGATGTTGTACGCCGCTCCCGTTTGGCAAGAGGCAGTCAACGTCCAGCGTAACCGTAAGAGGCTGCAAGCGGTCCAGCGCAAGATGGCACTTCGAGTAACTTGCGCTTACAAGACCGTGTCCGGCGAAGCCGTGCGAGTCTTGGCCTCCATGCCTCCCATAGAGCTTTTAGCTAGAGAGAGAGCAGACGTACGAGCGGGACCGGACCCCACCATTAAACAGCGGACGCTCGACGATTGGCAAAGGAGCTGGTCCTCCGGCACGAATGCCGCTTGGACCAGAAAGCTCATTCCGGATCTTCGTCCTTGGGTAGCGAGAAAGCACGGAGAGGTGAACTTTCATATAACACAAGCTCTCACCGCCCACGGATGCTTCCAGGCATATCTCCGCAGGTTCAGACTGACCGAGTCACCTGCCTGTCGTTACTGCGGGGACGAAGATACGGCGGAACACACTCTTTTTGGATACCTAAGATGGGAGAGGGAGAGAGTGATGATTTCGCTCCGGATGGGCGACACACTAAGCCCGGACAACATGATTGCTTTCATGCTGTCCGGCGAAGACGAATGGCTGGCTGTAGCGGTCTTCATCAGTCAAGTGATGAAGACCAAGGAGGGGGACGGACGAGCTGAGCAAGCCGAAGCTCGAGTCCTCGCCCTACAGTTAAGTCAATGACAGCCTTTTAAAGTTCCCTTGAGAAGTTCCCGCGAGAAGATGCGCGAGAAGTTCCCAAGAGAATTCCCGAAGAATATCGTCATTGATCGGCGGGTCGGGTCGGGTCGGGTAGTGACGGTCGTTCGACGGGGTAGGTTAGTGTCGGTACGACAATAGCGCGTAGACCCTCTGTGGACACAAACTCTCGTGCTAATCCAGAGGGGTACGATCGCGAAAATAGTGCCGTCAAATATAAAGACGAGTGGACTGGCATTTTGCCAGCGACCACAAGTTTTTCAAGATGACCCGGTCGCATCGCGCTCTGTGATTTAATATGATTTGTAGGGTCGCTTGGGGATTCGGAGTCTCCGGTATGGATGACGGTCGGCTCGGCCTTGACTTTGTCGCCGGAATTTCCGCCTATTAAGTTAATGACGAGTGGACTTACACCTATACTGACGATCACGGACCACTAGGTGACCCGGTGAGACGTGTTGGATCGCGGCGAGCGGTGTGTCCGGTTCAATTGAAAAAGTAGAATCAAGTGATAGTGCCTGACCTCCCGGACACAAACTTTCGTGCTAAACCGGGAGGTCATCGGGAGCCTGCATCATCGATGCAGCATGGAAGATCGCAGACGACAGCGGAAGTAATGCCGAGAAGGTAAAGCCCGCTGTCGTCGGGGAGGGGGTTTTAGTCAGTTAGAATCTGACACTACCATCCCTGATGGGGTGGTTCCTATGAAGGTTTCCCCCTTCCCTGCAGGAAAAAAAAATTAATGTACGGCCATTTGCGCTGCTTTGTAAAATTTTGTCGACATAATCTTTTCGCTTTCTCTTGTTTCCATCGTTGTTCATATTCACAATATGCGGTCTAGAGCTTTAACTGAAAATAATTTTTTACAGTGTTGCAGCAAAAACCAACTTGGAAATCGTTAAGAAAGCGATCGCATATTGTTTTCAATGTTAAGGTGCTATTTTCCTCAATCTACTTTACCAATGCTTCTAGTCTTTTTTATAGATGCATAACCACCTTTGTGTTTAGGAAACTCTTGTCCTTTTGGTAACCATTTTTATGCTGTGCTTATGTTCACATTTAAAGCTTTCGCTGTTTTTGATTGACGAAATTTTATTTATGTAATAAAAAATTAAACTGTTACGTAAATAATCCAAATCCGTTTTCATTTAATCCAAATCGGGTTTCATGTTTTCAAATCTGTTCTCATTTTGTTCCTAATGCATGTCCAAATGTTCCAAATTTGTTTTCACTTGTTTCAAATCTGTTTTCATATGCTCCAAATCTGTTTTTACTTGCACCAAATCTGTTTTCATTTGCTCCAAATAATACTGTAAAAGGTATAGTAAAGGTTTAAACTGAGCTACAAAATTATTTTCGAACATCTTACATAGAACAGACAGGAGACTGATTGGACGATAAGAAGTAGCTTCCGTTGGGTCATTGCCAGGTTTGTGAATCATATTAATTTGGACCACCTTCCATTGTGAAAGGAAATAACCCAATCTAATAAGGATGGCATTAAATATGATAGTGATTATTTTTATTCCCTTCGGTGAAAACTCTTTCAGAATTTCGATCATTTCCCGGTGCTTTCCTTGGATTGAGGTTGTTTGATATGCACGAGCAAACTTCTGCTGCTTTTATAGGTTTGATCGAGAAGAGCATCTAAAATTTGACGAATTGCTTTTTCCTGTTCGGGCAGGATTTCCATTAGGAATGGTTTGAAAACATTGCCAAGGTGTTTCGCAAATGTGTTTACCTTTTCTTTATTTTTTCTAGCCCAGTTGCCATCTCGTGTTCTAATTGGTGAATTTATGTTTTGAGGTTTCTTGATTTTCTTGGTAACTTTCCACAAGAAGTACTCTGTCGATTTCAAATACCTTGCTTTTATAGTCGGTGCAATATCGTGGCTGATCAGTTCATTTTCTTGCAATTTGAAAGGGATATTCAGATTTAGTTGTGTTGATAAGATATTGAGAAATGCCTTTCAATCAGTGTTTTCTTTCCTGACAAAGTGCCAACTTTACAATTACTTGACCTTCAAAAGTAACTAGCAAAGGAACAAGATCTGATGAGATGTCCAGGCAAGCTTCAATTCTTAGGTAATTGTGGGCAATGTTTTTAGTGATGCAGAAGTCGATAACGTCAGATATTTTAATTACATCCTTTGCTCAGTAGGAGTGATCATCAAATCAAAGGAGAACATATAAAATTATCTCCTATCTTCCGTAGGTTCTATCTTAAGAAGATGTACTCTATAAGCCACCGCTGATATACGTGGACCTAACCCCTGTATTTAGACTAATTACTAATTGAATATTTTAGTAAGAAAACAGTTCCTAGACTTAATACGAGAAAGAACCAATAGAAGAGATTTTTTGCTCTTTATAGTTTGCTATATTCTTAAGTTCAAATCTCAGCTACTTCCAAATTATTTATGATATGGTGTGGTTCTGATTCCACGTTAAGCAATAAGATATATAACGTACAGTACAAAACATTAGGACATAAAATTTTCTAAAAACTGAACAGTTTGGTATAGGTATTGGTGCAGATGTAAATTAAAACTAATTAAAAATAATATTACAAATTCAAAAATAACTTGAAGAATTAACAAAGGCTTGACTTGAAATTTCCTTACACATGTTTCTTGAACAAGTTAATGAGCAATTTAAAGTTTTGTTATTACAAAAATATTTTACTCTATAAAAACTACAACAATAATTATAAAGAAATAATATTGCAAACTGTTGTGTAATTGCATTTATTATTAAGGACTGTAACTTTATGAAAAATTTAAAATTACTATAATCCATAACGTCCACTTAAATATCAGTTACGGATAAAAAAAATTAGATTATTTAATCTAAGCTAATTTAATGTAGTACAAATATAAATAAAATAAA
Source organism: Podabrus alpinus (assembly GCA_932274525.1). Classification (NCBI taxonomy): domain Eukaryota; kingdom Metazoa; phylum Arthropoda; class Insecta; order Coleoptera; family Cantharidae; genus Podabrus; species Podabrus alpinus. The sequence goes on from OW026451.1 coordinate 16,798,961, forward strand.
GTTTTACTTTGTAATTTAACTTGTAAATTGCAAAAACTTTATACATAACCGTAAAAGGTATTATTTATTTTTTATATCGCTTTCAAAATCTATTCAAAATTATTGAAGTACCATTAATAATAAAATACAAGTTTTTTCAGTATCCGACATAAAAATAACAATAATTACATACATGTATAATTATTTATAACAAAAGAGACGAGAACAATTTTTAGTTAAGACCTTCTAATGATAAAATAATTTATATGTTAGTAACTATGAACATAATTTACAAGTTCACTCAAACAAAACATTTTATTTTAAATTTAAATAAAAGCATTTCAATTTTTTAACCCAGTGACAACACACCTTTTACAATACAATATACTGTCAATTGAATGAAGAGATTAAAATCAGTGTTTATGCAGCGTTAAGCACAATGAGTTTTATTTGAATGGATCAGTATATTTCAATATTCACTACTATAAGCAACTATTAGAGAAGCAAATGTCTACAGAATCTTCTCACATTAAAAGACCAATGAATGCATTTATGGTGTGGTCACGTATAAGAAGAAAACACATATCACACAGTTATCCGAGACTTCACAACTCGGAAATTTCAAAACTTTTGGGAGCGGAATGGAAACTTTTATCCGAAGTGGAAAAGAGGCCGTTTATTGATGAGGCCAAACGGTTGAGAAATCAGCACATTATAGATCACCCGGGATATAAATATAAGCCACGAAGGAAACCAAAAATTGAAAAAGATGATAAAAATACTGGTAAAATTTTGTATCCAAACATGATGCCATATGGAGATCCTATAAAACAAGCGTTAAATCGTGCTTTTTATGGAACCTTACCAACAATTTCAGGTTAGTGTGATTTTTAATTTTGTTTCAAAGAAGTAACGCTTAACACTTCAGAAAACTATTCTGCTTATCCTCCTCCACTGCCAGTCCTAACGGAAATGAGTTCAAAAATGTGTCATCCCTTAAAATACGAAACTTGTCCAGAAAGTTTGAATAATTATAAATATAACCAAGATGAACTTATGAATCAGATGGCGGAACCGCATGTTTCACGGTACGATAAAGTGATACCACACGATAGGTTGTTGGAAAATGAAAAATTGTCGTTACCTTCTTACACTTCACTCGCAGGAAGTCTTCAGCATAGGGCTCTTATAAGAGCTGCATCCATATACGCTTCAGCATGTAGCGAAATTTCGTCGACGAATATGCCTTGTTATTTCAAAAATATGTAACTTATTGTTATTTAGTTATAATTGATCGTTGAGTGTCTCCTATAATAATAATTAATTTGCATAGTTAATAGGTGTATCATTTATAGAATAGTTAGTTAATCTATGTTAGTAATTCCACCCTCTCAGCTATCAATAGTTCGATTTGTATACTCAATATGTATAATAGAAACAATGAAGACAAACATGCAATTGTGTGCATTGTAGTTTAACATTATACAACAATGGCGTAAATGATAATATGATCCGGAAATTATTTTCCTATTAAGTGTTACGAAACCACACCTAAAAATTTGATTATAATTGGCCGAAATTTGCAAACTGAAGGTAACGGTCGATACAAATCCTGTAAACGTGTTTCGCCTCCTTCCATAGGTAGTAAATTTTGAAAAATTTCTTTATGACATATCGAACAAAAAATTTTATCCGGATGAAATGGAACCAATTTTATAAAATAAATTAAATTTTCTAATTGATTTTTTTTCTATATTATATGACACAAGTTTCAATTTCAAACATTAAATTAGAAACCTTTCAGGTAATTGATGGTTTAGTGAAGAATAGTTACAGATTAAATCGCTCTGTAAATAAATCATTTCGTTTTGTAATTATAGAAGCCATAGCAGATAAACTTTTTCAATCTACCTTGCTTTTGATGCAATTGGTTGTCATGTAACAAATTAAATATATGTGTAGTGCATCATCCAACAATTTAACAGTAATTAAATAATATTAGCAACATTTTAAAATAATTTTATAATACATTTTTTTATTATTTGGAAATATTAATAAAAAGCAGTGAATTTTGGTATATGGAATTGATGAAATTAATTTTATACGAGCATACACGTCTTCCCTACAATCTTAACCGAGTAAACGTCATACACATTCATTTACATGATAAATTCGTGTTGAAATCTAAAATGATAATACGATTTCAAGTTGAAAGGTGGAAATAAATTGATTTCGCGCTTCTGGTGACATATTAATGCACGTATTAAGTTTTGTGACACGCTGTTGCGCTTAGTCAGATTAATATTTAATAAAAATTGTTTATTTTTGGTAGGAATATTTGTTGGACTCACTGTTATCACATCGGTGTTGTCACTATTTACTCAATCACCGAAAGATTATATTCTGACGTTAATAGTTTGATCGTACTTATAACGAATCCAAAATTGCAGTAAGAAAACAGAACGGTTGAGTCGTTGTTGGAAATGATTTTCCACATAAGTGTAAATAAATTGAAAGCAGTTTTTTTAGAAACTTTCTTCCATTTCAATTATCTTACTATAGCGAAACTTTTCCGCTTATTTTAATGATTAAAAAAGCATCAAATAAACTAAAAAGTTTGTTTTAATCAAGCTGAAACGAAACAATAAAAGAACGAAAGCTAACTGCATTGACCTGCACATACGCTGTTTGTGAAGAGTACAATATCGTCTGAATGACATTTAATTCCACATATCACGGAGAAGAGGCACCCTTGATTAAAATCGGGAATCTATAGGTTAACAATAGATCTACTTCCCCTGTACCGGTCCTGCTCGATGCAGGTCCGCCTAATCAAGAACCTTCTTTGTCAATCGATGTATTTGTGATTGATTGAAACTAAAATTACTTTGCGTTTTATAAACTCGATTAATTTCAACGATTTGATATGGCCTATTGTTAACAACCCATAGGTACTTTTACAAACTTTTCTTATTGCGAAACTTTTTTTTGTACTAGCCATCAGGAAATATGATTATATAATTAAAACGAATCCTTTTAGCCATTCGATTTAAAAAAAATTAAAAACATTGATTATTCACACTTCCAGCACAATTTGCATAAACTTGATAAACCTTTCCAATTACTAGTTTATGCTCAACTTCGCGCATTATTTTGATTACAAAGTTTTACGAGTATTCTAGGACCCCTACTATTTACTTAAGCTCTCTTCATTATCATCACTAAATGTTTATAAGCTTTAAATTTTAAATTAAACTTTGCATCTTTTAATGTAGTTACAATTAATGTAGACTGCAAATAATTTAACTTACTTTGGAGTAACAAAGAAAATTGTAGAAAATTCAAAAGTTTTATAATACGACGACGCAACGTATAGTTGTCCATGTTTAAAATGTAATCCAGGAGTCTCGGCGGAAAAAATCCATTTTGTTAAGAGCGTTGACTGCTTATTATATTTTATGTATTCGGTTCGAGTACAGATGAAGTAAGAACATTATTTTGTCCCGTCTTCCTTGGAAAGGAAATGGAAAACCACTGAGGTGTAAATAGTCTAGTAAAAGTTTGTCAAAATAAAGTTTATTACACTTGTTGGGTTTTTCAGTATACAAGGTTTCTCTTAACGAAATCTTACATTAGGAGAGAAAATATATATAGGACCATGTCCTAAAATTACGATGAAGAAGAAGAAATGCGATATTTGGTTTGCGATTGTTTTAAATTTTTGTGGACAATTTTGTACTTCTGTGTGTCCAGGCAATGAACAGATTCAGCTTTCAAAAAATCTGCGTAAACTGAAATTTGGGAGATAGGTGTATTTTAGTGTTCGAATAAACCCCCTTCAGATTTCCCTAAAAGTCCCTGTCGGCTCCCTCCAATTGGGAAATTTTGTTCCTCCAACGTGAATTTTTACCTATAACTCGCTTAAAATTATTATCATACAATAATTAAAAAGCACAAAATTCTTAAAACTTGACTTTTTAGAATTCATTTCAATTGAGGAAGATGATACTTATAAATAAGAAAATTTTATTCGAAATAAAAATTATTTACAAAAGTTTCTTAGGATAGCACTTAAAATTGTTTAGGACTTTTCTTATAAACGAATGAATAATTGTTATTATTATTTCTTATTAAGTTTGTCAAAAAATGTAGTAAGATTATATAGTAATATTAGTATATTTCTTGTAACTATTTTCGATTAATAAATATTGATATCATCAGTTATTTATTTATTTTTTAGAATGGTTCAAAAACTTTGTTCCAATTTCACTTTTTTAAACTAAAACGTATTCCGCCTTTCTGGAAATGATTTTTACTTCCCTATAAGGAAGTATTGTAATGATGAAAAAATTCGATGTCGATATTTTAACGGAAATATCCGTTTTGAGCATTTCTGAATCCGTTTTGACTACTTTCGCAATGATGTCTGTATGTATGTCTGTATGTCTGTATGGATGTATGTAACGCAAAATGTCTGTAAGTTCTGTATCTCTGGAACGAATTGTTATATAGTAACCAAATTTCATATTTAACACTTTAATCGGTATACAAAGGCACCATTTGATTTTGGAGGAAATCCTTAAACCGGAAGTAGCACTTCACTTGAAGGACGAAATGGTTTTTCTTAAATATCTCAGGAACGAATTGTTATCTAGTAACCAAATTTCATATTTAACACTTTAATCAGTATACTAAAGCACCATGTGATTTTGGAGGAAATCCCTAAACCGGAAGTAGCACTTTACTTGAAGGACGAAATGGTTTTTCTTCAATATCTCAGGAACAAATTGTTATATAGTAACCAAATTTCATATTTAACACTGTAATCGGTATACAAAGGCACCATTTGATTTTGGAGGAAATCCTTAAACCGGAAGTAGCACTTCACTTGAAGGACGAAATGGTTTTTCTTAAATATCTCAGGAACGAATTGTTATCTAGTAACCAAATTTCATATTTAACACTTTAATCAGTATACTAAAGCACCATGTGATTTTGGAGGAAATCCCTGAACCGGATGTAGCACTTTACTTGAAGGACGAAATTTAATAATTTAATTAAATAATAAAATAAAATTTAAATAATATTTCTGCGTATCTTTAGATGAACGATAAAGGAATGATTCCTTATAGGGAAGTCATGTGCTGGCCACATCAGATTTTTTATATCAAGAATAGCATAACGTAGGAAGATTTTAAACAACTCTATTATTTAGATAATCGCATGCGCTCCAATTTTGATATAATGAGAATTTTCCTCAAAACTGAATTTAAGTTTGTTAAAGTCGCTAAAATTGGCAATTGGGGATTTAAAAATTTTTTTGGAGGTTTCCATACGATACTCAAATACACATGTTAACAGATTTTCAGCTTATTCATATTTTTTGCTAACTCGAACTAATTTTCGGCTTTCTCGCCTAGACTAATAGAAAAATTTTGGTAAAATAAATTTTGTAGAAAATTTTCTGCTCTTCAACTTTGGCTGGATGACAGTTTTCAGTTAAAATGAAATTAAAAGAGTTAAAGACAAAAAACCAACATTAGAGGAACAGCAATTCTGATTTGGGGGGGTTCATTCAAGTACTGAAATACACATGTATTTCATCATATTTCAGCTTTTCCGGATTTTATGCAAGAACTAGCCATTTTTCCAGCTGAATTACAAAACAGTCAGTTTTGTTAATCCCTTTTGATAATTTGAGACCGGTAAACTTTTTCCAGCCTAGTTCAGTAAAGTTGTACTTTCTGGATTCAAAGTAAATCAGAAGCTAATAAATTTCTGTAAAGATGTAGAAAAATTTGTTAATTACCTAATAACGAGATGCTTAGTCTAGTGAATCTATTATTATAGGTAAGTGATTAAGTAAAGTTATTAATTACTCCCACATTACTTATTGTACCGTGGTTTGGAATATTTTCTGTAATTTTTTTAGCTTATTGAAAGTCAAAATTATTATTATAGTCCATCCGTTTTAAGAATGCAGAACTAGATTGTACTAAAATTGTGAACTCGGAACGTGATTGGTTAAAATTTATTCCCGTTTACACTGCCGAAATTCTATTTGTGATTGATGACTCACGAATATTTTTTTCTAAAAGTTTCTGGCAAATTTGAAAAATTTGTACAAGATAAATTGCTATTTGATAAAAAAATACTTTTAACTTTATTTTTACAAGTATCAAATAAGTGATATTTGTTTTTTGTCACTCATACATTTTAATTATTTGACGTTTCCCTGTGTAAATCTGATTTGCCGTTCAAGGCGATCTCTACTGCAATCCAAAACCAGATGGACTATAGGTATAATTAATTTTATTAAAATTATCATGGCTAATCCTGATATTCGGAAGATATTCTAAAACAAATATTATAATTCTAATGATTTGTGAATAGACCCATGAAGTGCTTTTGTTATGAGGTTTCTATGATAATGTAAATAATCAAACTGCAGTGGGTGCATACAGGACATTTGAGATGCGGGGACGTTTGGACGAGAGAAGGTACATTATTTCTGTTGCTGGCCAATATTTAATGTTTTTTGCCTTAGAATAAGTTCAATAGTATATTATATTCATCAAGAAGACAAATAGTCTTCATATCTGTGGTAAAACTTCTGTGCTCTTAACCACGCGTTGCGGGGAGTAGCACAATTATTTTCCTGCGTGCAGCTGATAAATTGTTACAAATTAAAGTATGAAGACATCATAATGAGATGACACCAAGACATCTTCCAAAGCCACCTAGAAAATTATATAATGAAGACCTTTTGAATGAATTTCAAAATCTGAAGAACTTGCTCAACATTTACGATTATTTTCAAATGTTTCTGTATCATAGGGTGATATAATAGCATTATTATTATTTATCGATCTGAACGCTCGTGTTCCAAACTTGAAATGCTAAAATATTATCAGGAAACACTAATAATTAGTCAAAACCGTTTACATCATCCATTTCATCCATTGATGCAACAGCGCAGCGGTGCCAAAAATGGAAATTGAAGATATTATTAGAGATTTTCTTTTTAGAAAAGCTAATAAAAGCTAATAAAAAAATAAATATTCCTAAGATTTTCTACACCCCCCATCACCCCATAAAAAACCTCACTTAATTAATTGAATAGTTATCTGAATTTGTTCAGAGCTACACAATTATTTTGCGGGAAGCTCAACTTTTAAAGTTCCGCCACTACTTCGTATTAAATTAATTAGTTGAGCCAATATGGAATGTCCATTAATTACGTAGGACGATTTTTGACAGTTCTGACCCCCCCACCTCCACCCTTAAAAAGGGTAATATTTTTTCGACACACCTATACTTACTGTAAAGATTATTTTGAACATTTTCAACACCCTCCATGCTTATTGTAAATAAAAAGTTTTAATTGACGAAATGTTAATTTATTACATGAAAAGTAATTTCGAAAGCCGAAGAAACTGACTTCAATAAATATGTTTTAAATAACTTACGCAATGAATTCTTTGGACCCGATAAATATTCCTAAGATTTTCTACACCCCCCATCACCCCATAAAAAACCTCACTTAATTAATTGACTTTTATTATATATTTTATTTATAGTTACCTTAATTCAACAAAAAAAAGACGAATAGGAGAAATAATTTTAAAGAGCTTATTATAAATGGTGTGCATACTGTCAATGGGGTCCGTACTAAAAATCTGTAAAGTTTCCACCTATCCTGGATGAAACGTCCCCTTTTTGGCGAAAACCCAACCGCAATGTGAACCTGGCGCCGATTGTTCTAATGTTTTTTGCGAATTGTTGGTCGTACGAGAAAAATTACAATGAAAATATCTTACACTTGAGTACCGTAGAATCAAGTATGTATCGAGCTTCGTTTCCCGTGGGTGCTTTATCCCTTAAAATAAAAAATGAAACTCAAGAAACGACGAATATGTACCGCTTTTTGAAATTACCTCAAAAATGGTGTAAATATCGTCTAAAAACTTTAACATTGGGTAAAATTAATGGTAAAAAGTATTGACTGAGTTTGGCGTAAACGCTATAGAGGCTATCAAGTAGGCGGGAGTGCACAAATTTCTAGATTTTCGGAGAGTTTTTAGATATATATTGTTGTGTCACCTCCTCTTGTGTCGCTTTTATGGACAGAGGACGTGCGACAACAAATCGATGAGCACCTACCTTCTATTTGACTCTTTGGCTCTCAGGGTGCCTACTCGTTAAGCTTTATTGACTTGATCGGCGGAAACACAAAAAAGACACAATTCAATATGAACAATTTTTAATAAACACAAATAATAAATCAAATTAACAAACATTGCTTAACTAAAAATAAACGAACTCAAAATATAACTGTGAATGTAAATACCTGCGAGGTTAGGCTTATCAGTGCACTTGGTTCGGCGCACTTTTGTAATATTTGGCTCTTGACTTCTCGCTTCTTCTGGACAATTCTGTTTTTTCTATTCTCTTCGGAATTCCGGTACCCGGATTCCGTCTTTCGATGCCGTTTCAACACTCGAGGACGAGTGGAATGCCTCTATTCCGTCCAATAGTCCCCAACTGTGAGGTACTAATTGGCTTTGTAGTGCGTGCTTAGCACTTGAATTCAACTTCGAACTTTATTTTTGCGGAGCAAATTATTTTGCGACTATTCGCTTGCTCGCAAATTTATTATCTTTTTTTTAATCTTGGTTGTTTTCTGTACCAAGGTGATTCTTCTTCATTTTGTTTTTATTTCTTGCCATCCAGATTTATTTTATTGATTTGAAAAACCCCGTTTCTTTGCCTTTTCCTCGCACTCGCATTTAAATTAATAATAACAAAACTTAATTTAACAATGATTAATCCTAACAAATACAATTATACAAATGCATAGCAACAAACAATAATTGTGTCTCTTTCGATGTATTGCTATAAAATAAGCGAATTTACCCTCGTTCGCCGTGGACACAACAATATATTGCGGTGGCCCAAAAATGGGATCGATTCAATTAAAGAACACAATCGTAATTTAGCTAGTTTAAAAGCTATGAGTTTGTTTGTTTAACTGTATCAGGGTTTGGAAATGCCTAAAAATGTTGAAATGCTGTTTGTTCAGATCTAATACGAAACTCAGATGAAGTCTCTTCAATGGATGCTGTTTCTATAAATAAAATGTAAGAGATAAATTATAAAATAGCGATAAATATTTTTCACCTTCAGAGTAAAACAAATTAGGTAATTTTAAAGATCTGTTAAGTCAGTTAAACACGTAATAAACGGTGTGATAAATGGAGTGAGAAAATGAAGTGAAGAAGGACGGGTTTATTGTCCGACAAATTCGAAATTTGGTGAAACGCGCCTGCCCATGAGAATTTTGGAAAGAGAAGTTTTCTGGAAGGACGGGAACTCACGGTGTGTCCATAGAAGCGTGAGGACGTGTTTTGGAAGTTAGATTTGGTTTGTTGTCCAATAATAATAATAATAAGGATAAATTTTCTTTTGAATTGCATTTGGATGTTAATTTGGAATATGGGTATGATTGGTGAACAGTATGAAAAGCAATTGTGGTTTAAAATATTCTAAGAATTAAGAAGCAACAAATATTAATAGAAGAAGTTTTTTGGTACCGTTTAATACAAATTTATTAGTAATTTTTGAAATTTGGTTCTGGGTTGTTATATGAGACTATCTATGGTCGTAGATTCCTTTAATAACATTTCGAGTCGTGGATGGACAGATTGGACACGAGATTACGTCAATGTCAGCAAATTCAGCAACCGACAGCACTGCTTCGTTTGTTCGATGGTGGACAAATCTTGGTAAGAGAAAACTGTGCGCGATCTGTTTGAATTGTTTAATAATAAATTAAAAATTGACTTGGTGCGAATTAATCGGGGGGTGGATAGGATATTTGAACTTTACAATATTTGTACACTTGATTTGTTTTTATTTGATATTTTATGGTTTGTCTCAATCTAAAATCTAAATATATAAAAGGGAAGATCTGTTTGCGTGTTCGCTATACGTTCCTAGACCCGTGGACAGATATCAACCAAATTTTGCACAGTTATTTTGTAGCTCCAGGCGCAACTATTATCGCATATATGGAGAACAACTTCGAGCGGGGAAAACAGTTATTCGCTTTTTTCGAAAATCAAATCACAAGTTTGACAAAAAATTTAATTTGTCAAATAATTAATCAGACGTACAGTCAGTGGCGGGGAAAAAAGTTATTCGCTTTTTTCGATAATTAAATCACAAGTTTGACAAAAAATTTAATTTGTCAAATAATTAATCTGACGTACAGTCAGTGATTCAAAATACTGTCAACAGATGGCGGGGATGGCGGCTTTAATTCGAAAAATGCAAACCACTAACAAAAAACTACTAACAAAAAACCACTAACAAATTAATCTGAAAATACTGTCAACAGATGGCGGGGATGGCGGCTTTAATTCGAAAAATGCAAACCACTAACAAAAAACCACTAACAAATTAATCTGAATGCCGCGAATAAGACCGGAGCACTTTATATAGGTCGCAGAACTCGCCGGAATTGTGCAAGAAGACGCAGATCCACCTCTTCGTGGAAGATCCACCTCTTTGCGGAAGATTTAACTTTACATGAAGATGTAACTTTACGTGAAGATTATGTATGTATGTATGTATGTATGACAGATGACGGATGACAGATGACGGATGACAGATGACGGATGACAGATGACGGATGACAGATGACGGATGACAGATGACGGATGACAGATGACGGATGACAGATGACGGATGACAGATGACGGATGACAGATGACGGATGAAAGATGAAAGATGACAGATGAAGGGCGAACAACTTTGGCCTTCACGGATCTATTATGGTTCGGTCTGTGAGGCCGAAGGCCGAACAACTATGGCCTTCATGGATCTATTATGGTCCGGTCTGTGAGGCCGAAGGCCGAACAACTATGGCCTTCACGGATCTATTACGGTTCGGTCTGTGAGGCCGAAGGCCAAACAACTATGGCCAACACGGATCTATTATGGTTCGGTCTGTGAGGCCGCAGGCCGAACAACTATGGCCTTCACGGATCTATTATGGTCCGGTCTGTGAGGCCGAAGGCCGAACAACATTGACCTTCACGGATCTATTATGATCCGGTCTGTGAGGCCGAAGGCCGAACAACTATGGCCTTCACGGATCTATTATGGTCCGGTCTGTGAGGCCGAAGGCCGAACAACTATGGCCTTCACGGATCTATTATGGTCCGGACTGTGAGGCCGAAAGCCGAACAACTATGGCCTTCACGGATCTATTATGGTCCGGTCTGTGAGGCCGAAGGCCGAACAACTATGGCCTTCACGGATCTATTATGGTCCGGTCTGTGAGGCCGAAGGCCGAACAACTTTGACCTTCACGGATCTTTTATGGTCCGGTCTGTGAGGCCGAAGGCCGAACAACTATGGCCTTCACGGATCTATTATGGTCCGGTCTGTGAGGCCGAAGGCCGAACAACTATGGCTTTCACGGATCTATTATGGTCCGGTCTGTGAGGCCGAAGGCCGAACAACTATGGCCTTCACGGATCTATTATGGTCCGTTCTGTGAGGCCGAAGGCCGAACAACTTTGACCTTCACGGATCTATTATGATCCGGTCTGTGAGGCCGAAGGCCGAACAACTATGGCCTTCACGGATCTATTATGGTCCGGTCTGTGAGGCCGAAGGCCGAACAACTATGGCCTTCACGGATCTATTATGGTCCGGTCTGTGAGGCCGAGGGCCGAACAATTTTGGTCTTCACGGATCTATTATGGTCCGGTCTGTGAGGCCGAAGGCCGAACAACTATGGCCTTCACGGATCTATTATGGTCCGGTCTGTGAGGCCGAGGGCCGAACAATTTTGGTCTTCACGGATCTATTATGGTCCGGTCTGTGAGGCCGAAGGCCGAACAACTATGGCCTTCACGGATCTATTATGGTGCGGTCTGTGAGGCCGAAGGCCGAACAACTATGGCCTTCACAGATCTATTATTGTCCGCCCTGTGAGGCCGAAGGCCGAACAACTATGGCCTTCACCGATCTATTATGGTCTTCCCCCTGTGAGGCCGAATGCCGAACAACTATGGCCTTCGCGGATCTATCATGGTCCTCTCTCTGTGAGGCAGAAGGCCGAACAACTATGGCCTTCGCGGATCTATTATGGTCCTCCCCCTGTGAGGCCGAAGGCCGAACAACTATGGCCTACTCGGATCTATTCTGGGTCTAGATGGCTAAGGGCGGCGGACGCCGCCCGTGCCAGCTAGTGTGTTAATAAATGAACAGGTACTGATTGAGTAGATTTTATTTTAGTACATTTTATTTCATAAAATACAGCATAGGTACAAGACAGATCCAGGTACAGATTAAAAAATTTTGAATCATTCAATTGAGCTACGAATTAGTAACCAGACGAAGTGTCTTTTTATTATAATCGAACCATCTACACGCCCATTATTAGAGTCTCATTGCCGAGTAGCCGGGAGTAGAAAAAAAAGAGCCGTTAATTTCTTTCCTCGCTATATAAAATAAAATTTTTGTCTTATCACGGCAATATATAGTAGCAGTAGTCCTTCAACTTTGACCATTATTCCATTTTATGACCATTTTCTGATTTTCAAACTTCTTCTTCCTCTTTTATTTTACAGCTTAACTTGGGCTAGTGTCTCATTGAAGCCACCATCAACCACTGACTCAAATTGAACTAATGGAAACAACTGATTTATAGCTGGGTAGGTTTTTGAGCTCAGTTTTAACCAATGCATTAGTTAAATTTTATTAGGTGGCGGTATAGGTGGTTGTACTGAGACTCCATCCTTATCCACAGCGTGCCGATGTTTACTGGAGGACCAAGCTAAGAAATTCCGTGAAAATTCAGAGTCGAACCAAGATTTTCTGGGCTGTAACGATTACGCCAAGCCATACTGTTGAATTCTTGATATTAGTTGAATTGTTTAAAATAGGTAATATATTTCTTTAAGTTTATCTTGTAATCTATTGATCTAATATTCTTATGAATGTAAGATCTTTAAGGGCCAGTTTGAAAAAAAAGATCTTCGGATCAGAGTTAATCGTTTGCTTTTACCCCGTGGGTGCTAACTACAAAGCTCAGTCGGCCTAAGTACCAGAATACCTGTAAAATACCATGAAATGGAACTCGGGATCTTATATTTCTGAGTATCCTGCACAAAAGACGGTTAATTCAAAGTTGCTATTGTACGACCAGAGCAAATATAAAGCTAAGGCACCGCATAGTGTAGGAACTAGGAACATAGTTAAAATAAATAATTAACGATTAAAAAAAAAAAATGCATTAAAGGACCGGTTTTCATCTAATGGCTTGCTCCTATTTTGTGTCGGTTGTGTATATACGAGGCTTGTCCAGAAAGTAAGTACCGTTTTTAAATTACGCCGCCGCAGCACTGCGGTCGCCGTTTAGCACATGCGCGCCAGGTAGCTACATCTGTTGGGAAGCTACAGACGCCATTACGGAAACATCCGATCGAGTCTACATCTGTTTGCGTGATTTTTAAAAAGGCCGCACCTATTAAGAAGCCCGCCGACTGCGAAGTGCGTGCGTTTTCTCAGTACTAAAGGCTTCAAAGCAGCTGACATTCATCGCCAAATCAGTGATGTTTATAGTGAAAACATTATGAGTGCTGGAATGGTGCGGAAACGGGTTAGGGCCTTTAAAGATGGCCGCACAAACATTCATGATTAGGAACGATGATGAGACCGTTCCTCATCATGAATGTTTGTGCGGCCATCTTTAAAGACCCTAACCCATTTCCGCACCATTCCAGCACTCATAATGTTTTCACTATAAACATCACTGATTTGGCGATGAATGTCAGCTGCTTTGAAGCCTTTAGTACTGAGAAAACGCACGCACTTCGCAGTCGGCGGGCTTCTTAATAGGTGCGGCCTTTTTAAAAATCACGCAAACAGATGTAGACTCGATCGGATAGTTCCGTAATGGCGTCTGTAGCTTCCCAACAGATGTAGCTACCTGGCGCGCATGCGCTAAACGGCGACCGCAGTGCTGCGGCGGCGTAATTTAAAAACGGTACTTACTTTCTGGACAAGCCTCGTATATAAGGATGTTTATATACATCCCTTACGTGGCAAGAACTTGATTTTTGCCGTCTCTCCATGGATGACAATGGCAAGCCATACCTAGGTAATCTACCAAAACCCATCTAGAAATTAATTGCATTGTAATTCCTATGGTTTGGTCCCCACGTTAAACAGTAGGGCCCCTATATATATGAAAACACTTCTAACGCACTTCACAAACATAAAACAGCGGATGACGATTTTCGGTAACGAACAACCACGACTATAGGAAAGTTTTCTTTTTTTAGCTTTTTAAAAAAGTTTAACATTTTGATTAGAATTTCTTTACAATACGGTTAAAATTTAATTTTTAGGGAATTGATAAAAATAAAAATTGTGTAGTTACAAATCAAAATTTTTACACCGAATTATTCTACTAAATTATTTTTTATAAAACTAATGGAGAACGAGTCGCCGTTATGGTATGCTACACCAAATACAGGCAAGCTTGCAGTTTCGAGTGTTACATTAGTTCTCAATTTTCAATTTTCAGTTTGCGAAAAAACTTATTTTGTTGGGAGAATAATAATAATAATGTAGGACAAATTAAAGCAATTATTTTCAACAAAATGAATTAATTAATTGTACTTTTATATCTCAATAAACAACTATTACGTTTTATTATGTTCAATTGTAAGGGTGAATTAAATAAACAAAACATTAAACACTTCATAAGAGAAAATATTTGCGTCTTGATTAAGGCAATATAATAATTTTATGGCTTCTTTTATAGCTTTATGCAGTTTGAAAATTAACCACCCTAAAATTGTTGTCCACTGCATGCCAATTTTTGTTTATAAAGCTTATAATAAAAACATTAACCTACTTTTTGTTATTAAAAAATAAATATAATAAATAATATGGCGTGTATAAGTTGATGACTTTATAACTTGAAAAATCCTCTCGAAGAAGTTGTAATTAATAACTACATTGCGTGTTTGGACGTCGTTTGATTTGTTTTGGAAAAGTAACTTTAAAATTGATATTAATCATCTTCATTGAAAATTAATTAATGTATTTGAAAAGGGGAATATATTTTGAAATAAATATAAAAGTAGTAGTGAAATGGTTAGAAAATGATAAACAAATAGTAACAGGCAGAAACATCCCAAGAGTCTTGTGCTAATCCAGATAAAAGCTTCATTGTGTTCATCTAATGGAGGTAGAAGCTCTATGGGTATCTAAAATATAAAACTTTTTACGACAAATAAATTCGAATGTTGAATTAAATTTTATTTTATTAGTAAATAGTCCAATTTATTAAGAGTTAATTATGTGAGTTGTTTTTAATTGCAAAATATTTTACTGAATAGCAATCGTTTTCAAGTTAGTGTTTTTGTTATGTAAAAACCATACAATGTAAATATTCAGTAACGTTCGTATGTAACAAAAATACTATTATTTGTAAAATATTAGAACTGAATAATTCAAAAGAATCTAGAATGAGCTTTGTTCTTTCAGAACCATGAAGAAATGTAAAAGTCATACAACAGCGAGCTTGTGATAGAAAAGATCCATTGTCGTATGCTCGTATTCTCTAGAGATTTTCAAAAAGAAAAGAACTGTGGCTGCTATTTTCTGAAAAGAATGTTGTTGTATTCATCTTGCTTATCTATCATCTAGAAAATTACGGAAAATTATGGTTTTTTTTTAAATTTTCTATTATTAAAATAACTTTTCTTTAATAATATTAAATACGACACTTTCTTTAAACATTAAAGTTCAAATTTGTATTCAGTTTTAAATTAATTTGAAAATCATCTTGTGTTTAAATATTATTTTATAATACTGTTCGTTGCAGGAATGTTGTAAAAATTTAGAAAATTATTGTAAGGCTATTATTATGCAAGAGTTTTTCTTATTATTCTATTTAATAATAATTTTTTTGTTACAGCATATTGAAGCAATATTTAAATACTTTTGAAATATGTGTTACCAACATTAGTTCCATTAGTTTCAATTTGTAATTTTGTCGTTTATAATAATTGGTACCTATGTAATAATATCTCGCCAAGCAAATGTATATTCCGATTTGTAAAATGCATTTCTGACTTGAAATCGAAAAAATAAAAGACGACATCGATAATAACTAATAGAACAAGAAATCGTACTTACACACAAGTCAGCAAAATATTGAAGCAAGTTAATTTTTTTTTAATTTATGTGGTATACATGTGATATATATATTTGTGTAAGGTTTTTAATTTTATTTTTTCATAAAATTATTTATTGATATGCATTTTATTGATAAACGTGCAATTTAAATATTAAACATTCAATTTGTATTTTATTGCGTCTTCTTTGTGTGCGTTATTTAATTGCAATTAATTCGTATAAATAATTACAAATATATTTTTTATATTGCAGATTTGGAAAAACCGAAGAATATTAAAAAAATTATTACCGTGGAAAATCTTTCAGGGGATAAGGAAGTAAAAATTCTGAAGACGGTAGTACAGGAAATATTTATAATATGAGCGATAATCAGGCAGGATCAGGCTGGGGCTCTTCCCAGCCTGAAGAAAACGGCGGTTGGGGCAATCATATTAATAATGAAAGTAATAATGAAGACAAGGATTTTAACCCTAACCAGAATTCAAACAATCAATTTGACGATAACGATTCTAGTGAAACAAATTACGGCAATCAAAACAATGACAATCGCTCAAATTACAGTAGTCACAACAATTACTCAAATTGCAATAATGAATATTATTCACCGTATAATGACGATTATGATCATGAAGATCCTGAATATGGTTTCAGTGACCCCAATGATGATAACTTTCAAAACGACAGAAATGGTTATGGAAATCAAGAAAGAAACGATCAAAGAGGAGAGCGCAGTGAAGAAAGAAAAGGAGATGATAATGCAGACGGTGGTGAAAATAATGGTGCAGAAAGCGAAACAGTAAAGAAAATTGAATTTTACATTCCTCCTGAACTTGGAAACGAGGAAAGCGAAGTATTTAGTTCAGGAATAACTACCGGAATAAATTTTAAAAAATTTGACGATATAAAAGTTGAAGTTAACGGTGATAATATTCCAAACGTGATATCATCATTTGAAGACGTAAATTTAAGACCTTACCTTATGCATAACATTAAGAGAGCGACGTATACCAAACCTACCCCAATTCAAAGATATAGTCTTTCCGTTGTGATGGCCGGACGTGATCTCATGGCGTGCGCACAGACCGGTTCCGGAAAAACTGCCGCTTTTCTTTTACCTATTATTAACGATATTTTAGAAAACTCAATCGACTTGATTATGACCGAAGACCATGTAGAACCTCAAGCCATAGTTATATCCCCCACACGTGAGTTAGCAATTCAAATTTATACAGAAGCTCGTAAATTTTCTTACGATACCGGTATCAAAGTTTCTCTTGTGTATGGGGGAGCATCCACTAATCATCAACGTAGAAGTTTGGATCAAGGTTGTCACATTTTGATCGGTACACCGGGCCGAATGTTGGATTTTGTAAATAAAGGTTGGGTTACGTATTCTTCTATTAAATTTGTGGTGTTGGACGAAGCCGATAGAATGTTGAGTATGGGATTTTTACCTGCAATGAGAGAAATGTTTGAACACCCTACTATGGTTCCTACTGGCCAACGAAGAACTCTTATGTTTTCTGCTACTTTTCCTCGAGAAATTCAGAACTTAGCTGCTGAATTTCTACACGATTACATATTTGTGACAGTTGGTATTATCGGAAGTGCTTGTTCGGATATCGAACAAGTTTTTATACAAGTTGAACAATCTGAAAAGCGTCCTAAATTATTGGAAGTATTAAACAACTTTGGAACAAAAGGAACGTTGATTTTCGTAGAAACCAAACGCAATGCTGACTTTTTAGCTATATATTTAAGCGAGCAAAATTACAAGATTAATAGCATCCATGGAGATAGAAGTCAGCGCGAAAGAGAAGAATCTATACGTGATTTCAAGACGGGTAAATGTGATATTCTTGTAGCCACTTCCGTTGCTGCTCGAGGGTTGGATATACCAAATGTTAGGCACGTAATTAATTTTGATTTACCCGTCTCAGATGTCGAAGACTACATACACCGCATTGGTCGTACTGGTCGTATTGGAAATAAAGGCAAGGCTACCAGTTTTTACAATGCGGAAGTAAATGCTCGCAATGCTGAAGGTTATGCAAGAATTTTAGAGCAAGCAGAACAAGATGTTCCAGATTGGTTGCGATCTGGTAATAGAAGAAATTATTACAATCGTTCCAGGCCCTCATTTGGTGGTCGCGATATGAGACGTAATAATCATCAGGATCAGGATCAAGAAACAAGCGAGGAAATATGACGATAATTGTGTTTTTAAAAGATTCGTTAAGATTTTTAAAATTTTTATGTATGTATGATGACTTTGATTGTTTAAATTTTTTAAATTGTTGAAAATTATGTGTTATCACTAGACTAGTTATCACAATAAATAATTATATTTTTACTGATTGTACATTTTTAATTAAAGGCGTTGCGCAATGTTAGATACAATGAATGGTGAAGAGGATAATACACCCTTCCTGAATTTCGAAATACACTAAAATTGAAGAACACGAAAAATAAAATTAATATTGATGGAGATATTTTTTAATTACTTATATACAAACTATTGATTTTAAAAAGTTTAAAATACGTTTGATTATTTAACAGATAGGAACAATAAATTAAATTGAGTTGAAACAATGGATATTGCATTTAAAATAAATTAAACTTTTTATTTGATAATTTAAAAATGCATGCGAGTTCGCTAAAAGATAACGCCGATATAAATTCTAAATAAAACATTTTACTTGTACGCATGTAAATGTTTGAAGTTTTAATAGTTAATTTTTAGCAATAAATTCAAGTGATATTTCTTTTACATTAACTAAAAAGGTGTCAATAAAATACCTAACAAGGTTTAAAAAAATTCAAGTTATAAAATGGTTTCTAATTTAGCAAAACTGAAATGTTTTAAATTAAATAAATTTAATTTTAACATTTTTTAGATGTTTGTACTGTTTCAAAATGAATTTAAATTGGCACAAAAGCTTTGCGGTTTAAGCAGAGCATCAGAACCAAATCTTCAATAAGAGACACGTGTCGAAAATTATTAAGAAATAACACAAGGAAAGTCAAGTCAAAAAGATGGAAGGACCAGAGGTGACGTAACGGATCAAAGCCTAAAACGTGAATAAAAAGAAGAATAAGAAGACTAAATAATATTTTATATGAATTTGAAACTCCATTACTTACTTTAATCGTAAATCAACAAAATAAAAAATAATATTATACTCAATAAACTTATTTGGGGAGATCGGAGGGCAACGGCATAGCAAGGCCGAAGGCCGAGTTCTGTTTACTTGGCTAGTAGTATAAACATAATTAAAAATTCTACTGGTGGTACCTAAATCCCTACACAAATTAACTAAATCAGCATCAAATGCGAATTTTTACTGTCAATAGATATTGACGTAGATCGTGCGATTTTAATTCGATGGGACTTAATTGGGATGATTTACTGTTTGTCGCTTTTCGAAATATTTAGAAATTTAAAATTGTATCATTAGCTTGCTCAGACTTTAAAATAATATCCAATTTATTATTATTTATTTCTTCTGTATTTATTTCAATTTACCTTCAACCCGCTGTTATCAGCGATTTTATGATCGACATATAAAATATCCACGGGGTTTTCCTGTTGAAAGAAGTACTAGTAAAATGATATCCAGTACCAATTCTCAGTAATTTGAAATTTAACCTAAATTTACCTGCGTGTGTTTGTATGTAGCGCTAAATTGATCCGATGATTCGCCCTCCTTAGTTACTCAATCATAAATCAGTGCGGCCTTTAAGCCGCACAACTAAGGAAATCATGTATTAGATATCTAAGGGTAGCCAAATTACCACTAATTAAATATTAAACGCATTAACACTTATTGTTTTTTTATTTTAAGCTTTAATATTCGTTAGAATATATGGCTATCCCTATCTTGGGATTCACAGATCCGTTGCAAGAGGGGGATCAGTTCTCATATTACATGTTTCTTTTGCGTCTATATTAATTATTTATTCGTTGTTCACAGATTTTCATGGTTACAGTGGTCCTGACGACTTCCTTCCAGCTCTGCCTACTGTGCGTCCTCGTCATCCAATCTTTTACTCCCATCGCCTTCAGATCGTTTGTCACTTGGTCCCACCACCTAATCTTTGGTCTTCCCTTCTTTATGTCTTCTGCTAGTCTCCATAGTGTAATTATTTTCACCATGTCTTTGTCGCTTTAGGGGTGTAAAAGTGTTTTTGTAATCTGACAACTTCTTGTGTTACTGTGAAAATATTAATATTTATTATTGTAAAAAGGAAACTTAAATACTAATAATCAAGCATTTCCATTGTTTTCGTGATCGTGCTAGATCGTAAGGTTTCTCTCTCTATACATATTGTGTAAAAACCCTAAAAGTATGGAATTTGGCGGAGGTAACAATGATCAAGTGTTTAAATAGTGAGGACTCTAAAAAGTGCCATTCACATAGGAATTAGTTATCTTGTCTTGCCTTGTTAGTCGTGACAAGACTTTTTTTGTCGTTCTTGCAACGACAAACAAGGCAAGTTAAGACAACTGATCCCTCTGTGAATAGCATTTTAGCTTTATATGTTTGTTTAAATATAATAATAAATTATTCGATTCATTTTACGAGGTGAATCACTCCTCATCATCTCTTCTTCGTTACTCTAGCTCATTTCTTGTTACGTTGCCAAGCCATCTAATTCTTTGAGTTTTTATGTGCTTCACAATGTTTTGGCTATTTCAGCGTTTGTTCTTAGTCTACTATATTCGTTTTCATCAATCTTCTTTAGTCCCATAATCGTTCTTAATATTTTTCTTTCGAATATTCTCAATTTTTCTTCATCTTTCTTAATGAAATTTCTTACAAACGTTTTGTATGTTCTTATTTCCGTTCTTATAGATCGACACATGATATGAATAACATTGTAACTTAAGTTACAATGTTATCCGACTATGCTGTAAACGGCTTCCCCAAAGAACAAACTATAATTTTGGTTTATGAATCGTCGTCCTATCTCAATTAAAAATACTGTTAATTTAACAAAATAACATCATTGTTACTGCAAATTATATGTAGCAAAAAATCTTGAAAATGCTCTCCTGTAAAATAAGCAAAATAGAGTTACAATGTTATTCATATCAAGTGTCGAGATATGCTCTTATTTTTCAACATTTTATTATTTGCAAGGGAAGGAATGCTCACCAGTCAATGGTATCTTCTCATTTATCTCTGGCGATCTCTCGTTGTTCTTATTTATTTCTATTCCTAAATACTTGAATTTTTCTACTTCTTCGAAGATTTAACTTCAAATGTTTAGATAATTCTGTAGCGTGTCGTCTTTTCTCATAAATTTCATGTACTTAGGTTTACCTTCATGGCTTTCAGTCATGGATTTGGCAGTTAAGTGCGTGTACTACTAATAAGACACACTCCGCGACAGGCAATGACGGAAAACCACCGAGGTAATCTGCCATGAGCGTCCGTCTCGAAATGAAGAGTATTTCACTTCCCGTGGTTTGGAGCACACGTTAAGCAAGTAGGTCCGCTATTATGTATGTGAAAATAACTCGAACGCACATCACATGCATTAGAAGAGATGGGTCACGACGCTTCTGTCAAAGAGGTATTACGACTGAAGATGAGTTTTAGCTTCATTACTCCTCAGCCTCCTTTTCCATCGCATGTCTCCCTATTTTACTGATAGTATGTACCATTTTCAGTTTTGATCTATGTAGCTATAACCACGATATCATCTGCATGTGCAGTATTTGCTATTCCTTCGACAATATCGTTGCTCTGATCCTCACTTTTCTCACGATACTATCGATCACTAGGTTGAACAAAACCACCGACAGTGCATCGCCTTGTCTCATCCCGCTTTTAATTGAGAACTCATTTGTTTCATTTAACCTAATTTTTACCGTTGCACTCGAATCTCTCATCGTCATCTGAATCAGTTTTCTCATTTTTTGGGTAAAAAAATTAGATGTAGTATTGAAATATATATACGATAAAATTAACAATTAAAAAAAAAGGAATAATTTTGGAGCATTCTGATGGATCTTGCGGATGGACGGATGCACACGGAACGAAATTTTTCATTCATAATTTCAAAAGTGAAATTACAAGCCGGGTATTCCATATATTCCCTCAGCTTATCAACATGGGCAAAAAAACTAAAGTAATAGAAAAGTGCATTAAAAATAAAACATTTTTTAATCACTTTATGCTGAGGGATATTCCATAACCCTCAGACCCCCCGGCCTCTTCAACCTCCAATTTTTTAGAATTCCATTTATAGTGCCGACTCGAGACTGAAATAGGAAAAATATCAATTTTCCGTATTTTTATTGATTTAATAGTATTGTACTTAAAATTATTATTTTTGGATTGTTGTTGTTTTCAGTTTTGAATGAGAGGGTACGTGCCCTGCTTGTACCCTTTAGGGTAAGATGCTACATTCAATTAATTTATTGTATAGTATATATTTGTACTCTGAAAGGGGCAGTATCTCAAATACATGTATTTGTATTTCGAATACAAATTTAGAATAAGTGGTATATTTTTATTTAATACGATGGATTTTAAATACCTAAACAGAAAATTCATTTAAAATTTGTACCTGAAATAATACATATTTTTCAAACACTTGGTAAAATTATTAAGAATAGTTCAAAAATATTTACAAATCATGGAATTACTTTTTTAACTTAAATGTATTTCGTATTTGAAATACTTTATCTACTGTATTTTAATTTAATACTGTATTTTAAAACAATTTCAATTTTTTTATATGAAATGCTGTATCTTGTAATTTGAAATGTTGTATTACTAACTTTTAGTTTATGTTGTATTTTATATTTCATATATACTGAAATAAAATGCTCTGTGTAATTTTATTTCAAATACATTTTTATGTATTTTGCCTATTCCTAGTTGTATTTCAGTGTTTTGAAGTTATTGTTACTTAGCAAATTAAAATTGATAAACTTTAACAAAATTGTAAGATTCGAAATATGAGATACATACATAATAGATAATACGATTTTTTTGGAATAAGACAAGTAAGCTCACGCCCAAGAACTTAAAAATATTAAAATAGTAATAATATAGTTAGGCAAGAAATATTTATATAAAAGCAAATAGCAGCTTGCTATTGCAAATTGTTATATAACATTTCTACTTAATACTCTATAAAATATTTTTATGTAAATTAATATGCATCTTTTCTCTTTTGCAAAATCATTATCAAATATTATTGCATAAATAGGCTATTTTTTAAATTAAAGAATCTATGATTTGGTTTACGGATTTCTGATAATATATAATTTACATAATTATTATAATTTACAAATAAATTATAGGTAATAAATATTAATTAGTATAAATTACATATAATTTACGAATGATAAATGATGATCACCTATCGTTTCTTCAAGACATAGTCGATGCTACGTATAATAAGATACTTTAAAATTGTTAATTTATTGTCATTCTGGGGAAAAAGTTTTTTGTCTAATTATTCAGTGATTACTCCCGGTACTAAAAATCCACAAATGGTTATTACCTAGTTTATATTAAGCGATTGCACTATTATATTTCATGCATAAGAGAGGGTTATAGCTTAGCGATTAAGAGCGTCTATATCGCTAATGCAAAATATCCGGTTCGACTCCCGGCAGAGTAAGATCGTCTCTCTTCGAAACCCAATAGTTAACCTCCAAACTAATCTGGCACGAAAATTTATCTCTAAATGAAGTGTACCTACTATACTTTCCGTGGTTTGAACCCCACGTTAAACAAGTAAGTCGTATGAAAACACTTCGATCGCACATCTTATGCATGGAAAAGATATATTATAAAAAGTAGGAAGAAAACTTTTGGGATCTTTCACAGGCATAATCAAGGGACTTGTTCAGATTGAAAAGATTTGTTGAATATAATCTGATATATTTACGCTATATTAGGGCATACCTCAAGGTTCTATGTAGATCCTCTGATTTTTATGGAGTTTATTTAATATTATAGTATAAACACAGCGTTATGACCCTATCCTATGTCAAATTAAAAAGGGGCATGGACAATTTGAATCTGTATCAATCTATAGCATCAATTATTGATGATAGTCTGAAATTACAAGACTATCGCCAAAAAGTTGATTGGAAATTGGTGTATCTCTAATACATGATATTATAAAATATGATTAAGGTAAGAACTCAATATTTACCATAAAAATTTGACATCAGCTTTTGCTGAACTGAGCAATCTGAGCAAAATTAAAGATATCCTGTAGCTAAAATTGTGCATATAAATATCAGTGGTATCAATTTTATAATAATCTTTGAAGATACTACTACAAAGTATAATAAATTAGAGAAAATAATGAAGATAATAATGATCTGCTGTTGTGCGAGTTATTTTAGGCTAAACTCGCCGAATTAGCTAACCCACAATATAAATATTTCATAACTATAAAAACCTGAAACTATTTATTACGAAAACTTTTATATAAACTGTTATTCAGTTCCAAACATTAAAAGAGAAATATCTTCATTTTAGTGCACAAATACCATTTATAACACCGAAGTGGAACAGAAATGGCAAACAAGAATATCAATAATAATATTGACAACAAAGAAGCATTATGTCTGAAAATAAGATATGATTAATGGGGTAACATAACCTACAACAAACGGCTAATGTTTCCGGTACCGCCGGAACTCATCTAAATGGCCGCGCCGCGACGCTCTCAACGTACACCAGCGCCACCCGTTTCCGGTGGCTATTAGCAGTATTATAAAAGGGCGGTACGTTTGGCGATTTGTTTGTGCCGGTCATCTATTATGTCTAACTTTTTCACAAAAAGAACTCTAAGTGGATTTGCAACCAAGCGGAATATAAAGCTTATTATATTTTTTTGTAAAAAATAAAATCCAACATTTAAATCTTTTTCATTATTCTTCCACTACTCCTGTCTATTTAAAAAGTTTATGAAAATTATTGTGCCCGCAAAGTAACTCTTTCATTTCTCGCTTCAACATAATTTTTTTTAAATAATCTAATGCCACTTCCACGTGACTAATATGTCAATATTGTGAATATTGAAAATATAATATTTAAAATTTTTACAGCATTGTATTATGATGTGTTTTATATTTTATCGAAATGCACCTTCTTTTTATATCTGTCAAATGCAAACATCGAAAGCTTTTGTCGAAGTGTCTCGACGGAGCTATTGTCGACGTCATCACCGCTTTCATTATGTAAGTTGGCGTTGGAAAGACTCCAAAAATAATGCAGATATTGGTAATGGATTCCTAGTTTTCAAGTTTTTCGAATTTAAATGTAATTGCTTTTCAGGAAATGACACGAATCTTTCTTCTCAAATTCCTTTTCTAAAATTATAATGCATCTTTGCTTAGTTAATAGTAATTTTTTTTATCATTTGATTACAATATCTTTAAATATTTTTCTTATCAACAATAATACTATTTAAAAAACCAACAAGAGCTACCATTAGTAGCTATTCAATTGTGTCGGCATGAACAAACAACTCCAGACACGCTAACATTAGAGCACCATTCATGCAAAACTTAATTGATTATAAAAGGATTACAAAATCATAAAAAATAATTAATCATTAACTCTTCAACGCATGCAAGAAATCTTCTCGATATTTCTACAATGAACGCTAATGACTCGTGTAGACTACAATGTAAACTAACGATCCATTTCATCATTTTTAAGTAGAAAAATAAAACTAAAAGTAAAAGCTAACGCAAATTTTTAAAAAAGATTTTTAGAAGTTTGTATTTAAATTTGAAAAAGTTTATTAACGGCATTGTGAGAAGAGTTAAAAATAATTAAGAAGTGGTTAGGGTCATAGAGTTCTCACAGTGCACTTGACTCAAGTACGTATCAAGATATAGGGTCAGTATACATAAGGGCTACTGCTCTACAATAAAGAGAACACCCTTAAAAATTAAGTGAAAGCATTTAGTAATTCATAACGAAGCCGGTACAGCTATGCATATCCTACGAGGTTTCCTCCAAAAGTATTTAAACACAACAAACAACAAACGTAAAACCGTTTCGTGTGGAAACCTCAAGTTTGGAAACGGTTACCACTTAACGCTAAGTGCACTTATAATTTTAAGTTCCGATTGGTTTTGAAATGTTATTTTTCAATTTAGTTTGTTGTATTGCTGAATTATATTTGGTTTTCCAAGTTCTGGCGTAAAGAAAGCAGAAAAATGTTACTTTATGTCAAAAATTGTAAACGACGACTTTAAATTAAGAGTTTATTATAGCAATATCCAATGCATTATAATATTTCACAAAAGTACATTTTCAATTTTGTTTGCGTTTCTATAACAAATTTTGAATTATCTCATTCATATTTATGAAATTTCTTGAAATAGGTTTTCTATCATTTTTCAATTGCAACAAAACTTATAAGTTATTCTTAAGCATGCATCCTGAAGGCGTCTTCTGTTACTGGTTGTTGTTCAAGCACGCCCACCTCGCCATCTTGTTCATGGAGAATACATCAATCTAATTGATAAAGATCATTATTCATTTCCAATATCTTTCAGGCAGTTATTTGTTATTATTAGTTCCTCTGCAGCATAAATCTCAGAGAAACTATAATAAATACTTTTCATGGAAAAACTACAAAGAAAGCTTAAGCTGTGCCCAAAGATTTTCACTGATACCTATTATCAATTATTAAACTTAATATTAGTGAAAAAAGCAAGTTAATGAAACTTGGAATGTGTAACCCATTTGTGCAAAAAACTTTTTAGTTGATTTGAAAAGCGTCCATAGTTGAAATTTTTCATTACAATGATAAGGATCCGATAAGGAAAATCAACCAAATGTGAAATGTGACAATTTCAAATTTGGGTGGGTAACTAACACTGAAATATAAAAGAGATGCCAATTTATTTTGTTGTAACGCTCTGTTCGTTTTAAATTTTTTGAAGAACCAATTTATATTTCAATAACGAGAGTTTGTAACAATGAAATATAGCGATATCGCAGGCGGTTTGAGGCTTGACAATGCTATACTATTGTGGACATCTCAATACACACCCACGGTGTAAGTGTGTCGTGGTACAACGATATACATCTGCATTTGAAAGAGTGACAGCTACCGACGAGTTGGAAATGATGTGGAAATTGATTTTTAGTGACACATCAACTATAAGATAGGGATATAAAATATACGGTGTCTTCGCAGAGTTTAAAATTTTATTTTGCTTTGTCAAATATATATATTTTACTTAAAAGCTGTGTACTCGTATGTGTTATATAATATGTACCTACCATCATATCACTCAGATTTAAGGTAAGTGCGTTTGATCTTGTAATTATTAAATCGCGCTTTGTTGTTTTCAAAATTATATTTTAAATTCGAGGTAGTTAAAGCAAAGTTGCAACAAGGGCAACACACAAACAAAACATTTATTTCTACTTTAACAATGTTTCCGTTCGGCTTTAAGACGGATTCATCTGCTAATTGATTGCGATGCGGGTTTTTAAAAGTTGAAAACAAGAAGATTCATTGAAATTCCTCAAGTTCTTCGTCAGCACTTAGAATGTAATTTACTTGTAAAATGTTTTGCATTTTAGTTCCGAAAATTCTTTTTCTACTCCTGCCATGAAAATATGGCATTATTTAATATTTCTCGATTATCAAAGAAAGGCAAAGAATATCTGAAGAAATGGAAATATGGAATGGATTCCTCAATGGATTGAGATTATTCCATAGAGATCTCATTAGGAGCCTTATTATGGCTTTATTAATACCTATTAGTATTCTTTAGGCTCTGTCCGCAGAAAGTTTGTTCATAATTTTTAACGTGAAGAAAGAGAAAGAAACATAAAAATCAAGCTTAAAAGATTGTATTCTTTTTTGAGCCCAACGACCAAATCAATATTTATTTTTGCCTTTAATTCTGATAACAAACAAATCAATTTAAAGATTACTACAGATAACTTACATGTACATAGCCCAACTAATGTATTTTACGTAATACCTATTTTTGCCCATGCGGAGGAGGCTTGGCTTGACTTTCAAAGTAATCTTCAATTGCTTCCAAATACAGCTGTTGGGTGTCAGAGTAGCGTAACTAGGTATTTTTAGCCTAGCCACAAAATATTGCAAAGGTTATAATGATCATGAAATTTTTCTAAGAAAATGTACAACTTTTGGTCATTACACCAAAAAGAAATGACATTCTTGAGAAGAACTAAAGGCTACACAAGAATGGATCGAATAAGAAACAAGGACATCCGCGACGAACTAAAGATCTTCTCTATTAATCAAAAAATCTCAGAGGACCTATAAAGTAAACTGCATGGAGGTCACATGTAAGCAGAATGCAGAACAAGAGAATACCAAATAAAATGCTCTCATATTTTTTCACTAATTTTGTTAGTGGTGGCTTCTTCATTGGCTAAGACTTTATTTTTTTGTCCTTCTAATTTTGCTTCTTTGCGGAATTCTTTGTATTTTTGACAGTTCGTGATGATGTGAGAGACTGAAAGTAGTTCGCCACATGTTTCGCATTGCGGGGGCTCTTTCCTGTCCATGAGGTACGAGTGTGTGAGTTTTGAGTGCCCTGTGCGCATCCTGCTTAGTATGATTTCCTCTGTTCTGTTTTCTCTGTGAGATGTCCTCCATTCTGTTGTCTCTTCCTTTATATTTTGGAGCTTGTTAAAAATTTCAGAGTTCCAGTTTATTTTTCTGTGGAGTTCTATTCTTTCCCTTGTCAAGCTTATCAAATCTTGACTCGTTGTTATAGGATTGAAAGTTCCATTGGTGTGGGCTTCCAATGCTACTGTATCTGCTTCTTCGTTTCCTGGAATATTTGTGTGAGATAGAACCCACAGAAGTTGAACCCTGATTTGGTTACTTCGCAGAGCTATGATTACCATCAAGATAACTTCTTGGTAAGAGTTGTTTTTTTTGGTAATTATTCACCTGAAGGCTGAGCTAAGTAATTGTGTGAAGTGCATTATTCAAACCCGAAATTTCCACTGGACTCAACCAGCAATCACGCAGGATGGCATTTTTATGGCAAAATTTGATAAAGTAATAATATGTTAATTTCCCTGTAAAACTTCCCATCCGCTTCAAATCACAGACATATGGCTTTAAGTTGAATTTCATTATAAAAATCAGTAATACTGTAATCTCTATGATGAAATGGAAATATTGTAGGCTTTCTTCATAAAACTTCTGCAATGGGTTGATTTTTCCATAAGGATAAGGTGTAGGTGTCCTATCAGAAAAAGAGAAAAGAGATAAAATCGAATACAAATAATTTGGTATTATTACTACGAACCTCGAGAAAATAGTAAATGAAGGGTTCAATTGACAATTGGGATATCTATTATTATTCCTTAGGATCTGTACGAAATAAGTTTGTTCATAATCTTTAACCTGCAGAAAGACCAACATGCGCAGAAAATATACTATGCATGTATAAGAAGGTAATCTGTATCCTTTCTTTGAGGTCAAAGACGAAACCAGTACATTTTGTTACTTCTGAAATCAATTAAATCAATTTGAAAAGTACTATTACCACAAAAAGCTTCCCAGAAACTGCCCCACGAATGCATTTTACTGAATGTCTATTTTTGCTTATGAAAAGCTTCCGGAATCAATTAAAACAACGACTCTCTTATTTCTAACCAATAACTTCCAAACTAATATTCAGCTGCTTCCAAATACACATAATAGTGTGTAATTTCCATGGTTGTGCGGCCTAAAAGCCGTAATTTAACCATTCTAGGTAGGTAATTAAAAAATTAACCAATCAAAAATGATAGACAATGAAATAATTTTGATTTTATATGTGAGATAATTGAATTCTTATGTCTGGAATTGCGTTTCGATTTCGGTCGTGGTCCTGAATATATTTAGAATTTAGAAATATATAGATTACATTTCTTGACAACTCGAGATATTCTTCGCATAATCTGCTTCAAAAGGTAATGAAGGCAATTTTTCAAATATTAAGGGTGGAAATAATGATTGATAAATCTACATGTAAATTGTTAAGATTTAACAATGTCACATTATTATTTCTTTAGTTTGGGAAACTTTGGGAACTTTGGGAACTGTTGGCCTACATAGAAAAGCTATTTTCCCATTCGAAGTATGTTTTACTTCAAATTGGAGTGCAATACGTCCCCGCATCAATTTGAAGTAAATTTTACATCAATTAAAGTAACATTTACTTCAATTTGATGACGGTAACGATATATCCCTATGTGAGGCCGAAGACCGAACAACCATTGTCTTCAACCAGCAGCTTTCAATCAGTATGTCATGTCACATTGGTGTATTGAAGAAGATCTTTAGGTGTAAAGCATCGTCGGTCACTTTTTACACGTTTTCTTCTATATAAAAAAATTACATGAAAAAATTAAATAATAGTTATTTACATGAAAGTCAGGAAAATGATGTATTACTGACGAGGAGCAATGTTGAAATACGAGGCACTTCGTGCCGAGTATTTTAGAGCTCCGAGTAAAGTGAGACATTTTCCTGACGTATTTTGTATTAAATTTTACCGAAAATCGTAAAAAATCGAAATTTTAAAACACTAATTGAACAACATTTTTAAAATGAGCTAAAATCAAGTTTGTCAATTTGTTGACTACATAGTTACAAACAATAGTTATTCCGAAAATTGTCATTGTTACCTGCGTTACTAAATATTACCGGACTAGTCAGTAAGATTCAATTTCCCTGCGCATAAATACGCAGGGAAGTGTTGTTTCGATGACGATTTCCGGTAAAAATATTTGCGATCTGATTTTACTGTGCGTTTTTGAAGTTTATAAACTGCAACGAAACAATCCAAAGTGTCGCATTAATTTAGTAATTTTGCAATTTAGAATCGATTCAACTACTAAACTCTTTTACTATTTTGAAATTCTGTACTTTGGTTTTATAATTAGA
This sequence comes from Podabrus alpinus, assembly GCA_932274525.1. Taxonomy (NCBI): domain Eukaryota; kingdom Metazoa; phylum Arthropoda; class Insecta; order Coleoptera; family Cantharidae; genus Podabrus; species Podabrus alpinus. The sequence goes on from OW026451.1 coordinate 16,830,101, forward strand.
TATCTTAATAAATCAGGGTTTCCACTTTGTTGGAAAATCTGGAAAACTCAGGGCATTCTTTATTTTTAACGTCAAGTAAGAGAAATTAAAACTTCAGGGAAATATTTTAATAAAAATTTTTAAATTAAAAACTTTTTGAAATTTTGAAATGTTTTTATATAGGTGTTGGATATTATTATTTGTTCGTATTGCGCACTGGCCAACCCCATTCAGTGCATTTTATGTAATCATAATATTTCCCTTTTTACTTCCCTATAAGGAAGTATTGTAATCATGAAAAAATTCGATGTCGATATTTTAACGGAAATATCCGTTTTGAGCATTTCTGAATCCGTTTTGACTACTTTCGCAATGATGTCTGTATGTATGTCTGTATGTCTGTATGGATGTATGTAACGCAAAATGTCTGTAAGTTCTGTATCTCTGGAACGAATTGTTATATAGTAACAAAATTTCATATTTAACACTTTAATCGGTATACAAAGGCACCATTTGATTTTGGAGGAAATCCTTAAACCGGAAGTAGCACTTCACTTGAAGGACGAAATGGTTTTTCTTAAATATCTCAGGAACGAATTGTTATCTAGTAACCAAATTTCATATGTAACACTTTAATCAGTATACTAAAGCACCATGTGATTTTGGAGGAAATCCCTAAACCGGAAGTAGCACTTTACTTGAAGGACGAAATGGTTTTTCTTCAATATCTCAGGAACAAATTGTTATATAGTAACCAAATTTCATATTTAACACTTTAATCAATATACGAAAGAACCATTTGATTTTGGAGGAAATCCTTAAACCGGAAATGGCACTTTACTTGAAGGACGAAATAGTTTTTCTTCAATATCTCAGGAACGAATTGTTATATAGTAACCAAATTTCATATTTAACACTTTAATCGGTATACGAAAGCACCATTTGATTTTGGAGCAAATCCCTAAACCGGAAGTAGCACTTTACTTGAAGGACGAAATGGTTTTTTTCTTAAATATATTATGATAAATATTTTATTGATGAATTTTTATTTTTTAATCAAAATTAAAGCAAATAAAATTTTCTATAAATGTTAGAATATATTTTTATGAACAAAATACAATTTAATAATACAATAAAATAAAATTATATAATATTTCTGCGAATCTTTAGATGAACGATGAAGGAATGATTCCTTATAGGGAAGTCAGGTGCTGGCCACATCAGATTTTTGTTTACCGATTTACTGAAAACGTTAGGGAAATTTTAAATTTTATTCAATGAAAAGTTGGAAAAATCAGAATATTATATCCTTTGAAAAATTCAGTGGGAACCACGTAATTCGTTACATTAATTATTGTATACATTTAAAAAAAGAGCTAGTTTTTACTTAGGCGTTATTAGCTATAAAATGACACAATTTTCATGTAAAAATCACGAATATGCAAAAACAGTACTAACTATATTGCAATTTTAATTGCTGAATTTTTCTGAGAAAGTTATTAATTTAATCTGCGATAGTTAATTTCTTTAAATTTATCTTATATTATAATAATATAAGTGGTATTAGGGTTGTAAGCACGTCAAGCTGTAGGTTCTGTATTTTTGTAATAACGCTTCATACGAATATTACGAATACTGAGATGTAGTAAAGAAGGGAATCAACGTCTAGAAAACCGAACAAAATACTTTAAGAAAAAGAGGAAGACACATCAGATTTCGTTCTTTTAAAATGTTGAGGAACGTATTGGTCAGGTATGGTGTGTTAATGTTTTCATTAGTATCCAATTTTATGCTAACACCATCTGACATAAAGTGGAGAAAGCATTGGGGAGCATGGTTAACAGTGACATATTTGAAATTTTTTTATTCTATTCCGCTCGCACAAATGGCACTTTAATATAATATATTTAATCTTCGAAGGTACCGTTCTATCCAATTTTATTAGTATCTGTGGTGGCAGTTTTGACAGTTATGAGGTGCTATTGAGATTAGAGAGGCACAAGTAATTTTCAACCGTGATTTCCTGAAGTGAAATTGTGCATAAATCAAGCAATATTATTTAAGTTTTGATGGGTTTGGTGAATAACCATTCCGCTCCTGCTTGGGTAGAAACGCCACGCCGCGCCGACACTGGTACAAAAATTATTTGGTGGTCATTTATAGTCTTGAAATTAAGTTTTCATTCTAGATACCATAATATAAAATTATGTAATTTGATTAATTGGGTTTCCACGACATCGTTCGATGTGATGGGCCATCCTGATTAGCTTTTTGTCTGAATGCATTTTCTAAACGTCAACCATATTCACCCTTTAAGATCTTCATTTTTACAGTAATTTCCATTCCCACGCGATTTCGTCAAAAATAACTGTTTTAGAAAGGACAAAGAAATCGTTTAGTATTATTTTGAAAATATAAAAATTGAACGAAATATTATTTTCTGGTAGGTATAATATTGAAACTTTTTTATGTACATATATGTCAAGTAAGCTTTTAAAATCTAATAATGTATTTCAACATTTTTGCTGTTCATGAATAGGGTAGGCAAAGAAAGAATTAAATTCAATCGAAAGTGGATAAAACTTCCCGAGTTAACAACGCGTTTCTGACATAACCACGTGACTTAGAGTGCACAAGTGTAAATTTTCATCACAATACTGAATCGCCGGCTTTTCACTTGTATTCAGTACTCAAATATCTGCAACATACAGAAAACGCCATACTGTTGTATATATTGAAAATCTTTTCAATTGCTTTGTAAATTCAAACCACACAAAGACCTATTTTTGTAGTTTATTTGTAGCACCGCGCAAGTTACCCGCACTGAGGAAATAGCTTACGTTTTCTTCAATTATAGATTTAGTGTACTCGAAAACTGGGTCATTATGACAAATTTTTTAATTAAATTCCATCGTTTCTTTTACAATTTGAGATTATTACGTAAGTGCAAAAAAATAAATACATAATGTGGAAAATCTAATATAATTGCTACTTAGTGCAACTGTACCTTTTGTCACAAACTACCCTTTGACAATGAACCCAAACTGAGGCAAAACAAAAGAGCTTTGTGACCGTTATGCAGTTAACAATGTCATTGTCACAATATGAGTACAATAAGTTACTGTCCGTGCCCAGCAGCTTGTCCAACGCTTATATACGCTATGGAAATTTAGATTGATGGGGCAATTCATTAAGGAACACGTTTAATGTACAAGAAAATTAATTACGAGTGTTATACACGGTTTTTTCATAACTTAAGACGGCTAAATACAATCAAGTTGTCTTAACAAAACAATTTGCTAATCCTAATTTGCATTCCTATTACACAAAAAACTGAAGCAAGCAAATTAAAATGTAAATTACTAAAACTACATGGGCGGAGATGCCATTGATGCGCAGGGTTTTATCAATAACCACAGGGGGTCCAATTTGGTTAGTGGGTGTGTTGACTATTCTCTGCTACCCCAAGAGTGCATTATTTATATGTTCAAGGTGTTGGAAAATAATATGACACAATGAGTATTAGTCACCTTAAAATATTATTATTATATTATGACATTTTGTAAAGTTTTCTCTGACGAGATCAAAGCAGTTTGAAATAACAAAATATGATTTTTTATAATACTAACTGAAATAAAACAGAAGTATTTACTAAGTAATTAATGTGCAATTCTTGTGAAAAGGTAATTTTTAAGAATATAAAGACTATAGAGGGGTATTTTACACCAATGAACAATCGTGATAAACGATCTTCTGCAACCCTACTTTTTGTCTCCGCCTTTGTAACATGAGATAAATCCGGTCAGTGTGTGTTGAGCGTTTTGAGGTGTATGTATTCTTCTATGAAAAATGTAACAGAAAACGATAATCCTAAACTTCTAATTTCGTAATTTTATTGCTTTAATAAAATTTATTGATATTATAATCATTCTGACATTTGTGAGCGATAAATTACTTAGAAAAATATTTCTGATTTTAATGGATCAATAAACTTCTATCTTTCTGTCATGATGATCAGCTCATGGGTTACGGTGATTTCACCTATAGAGGTGACACAAGTGAACCGTCCTTTATTACCTTCCTTCCAGCCTATTATATTTTATCCCACCGGCATCGGCACCGTCTGAATTACATCTGTTGTTTTTCTACACCAATTTTGTATTTCTGTTCAAAATATTGAAATGAAACTCGGAAAATGCTTTAAAATTTTATACTTGAAGAATTTGACTTTTGTTAACGAAAAACTTTTCTTGGGCAAAGTAGTGTCGTTGTAAAGAATTGAAATTATATCAAAAAGGCACCCTTTCTATCAATAGTATTGTCTTTGAAAATAAAGTTTGTTTCATGAAAGAAAACCCTTTAATTAAATTTCTTTGTGGTATTGTACATAAAATTTAGTGACTACTGTAATTAAGAAATTAATGGCAATTTATAAAAGCTACTATTGAATAAGTAAAGTAAAAAGTTATGCTTTTATTGACGCATTGTTTACATTTCACTTAATATTTTAAGTTTAGTTTATAAAATCTATTCTGAAGATAGAAAATTTTAAAAATGGTTCTATAACGAAATAATTGAATTATACAGATATATTTTATGTTTATTTAATAATAAATATTTCTTGAACCAAAAGAAATAGTATTTTCCGGAAAAATAGATTAAGAAGTTGTTCTTCACCTCTCACACTGCCCGCTAATATTTTTAAGAAACATTATTTTTTACAGTAAAAAATTCATATCGGTCCTCATGTCGCTGGGATACTGCTGGGAATTTTCCACCATTTCTCTTGCGGTGTTTTTCAGATCATGACATTTGACAGTTAAGTCATCTTGAACGACACCCAGGGACTCAGGCGAAATCGAAGAAGTGTCTTTCTTTCAGACACACAAACACACTGTATTAAATTTTCACCAAAGATCTCCATCTTCATGCATATAAGATCCAATTTACTCGAGAATGGAAGCCAACTGAATTTTTGCAAGAAACTCATTTTGAGCGACGTAGCACATTTTCACTTGAATGGCAAGTGTATAAGCATTCAAGAGCAACCAATGCATCCACGCAGAGTCGCTGTTAGGTGCGGATTATGGGCTTGAGGGATTATGTTGGTCAGTGTTATTTTTTTCAAACTACTGTTTCAATTTTGTTTTTTTAGTAAATGGATGATTTGGACTAGAAGTGATTTCAATCGAGTGAAACCTTCCCAGACATATTATTGTTAGAAGAGCTCTATTCGATTGGTCCAAGATCTTTGCGACTTCACTCTTTTGTAGATGCCAGGAAGTCTCAATAAAAAATACATAGTATATCCAGAATAATTATTATCGTTAGTATCTCAAAATCGAGAAACAATTAAAATATGGTTTGGGGTGAATTTCAATGAATCAACGAGATTTATTTTTCTCAAATTAAAAATCTTTAAAATTTACTTGTTTATCCCGAACCCCATATCAATGTGATTTTAAATGGTAAAGGATTAGGGGCATAATATATGACACGATACTTATTTTCATCCTTAATTATATCCAACTTTGCGTAGAACGCAGTGAGCACTACGCAAACGTGCGTAGTTCGTCACTGTGAGCTGAATTTGATGCAATTAAAGATGAAAATAAATTTCGTGCCATAAATTCCTTATATATGTATCATTTTTAACACGTTTGCTGCCCATGAGGGACAAAATCAACTCCCTAGTTGCCCACAGTAGTTTGTATTAATTCCCATTCCTTTTTTTTTTCGTCGTATGCCTCTTGACAGAACGTCGTGACCTGTTATGAGATTACGCATCTCGAATCGTTCTATATTTTATTCCGGGCTGCTCTTGCAGCTTGTTCTACTGTACTCGTACCGCCTACAGTTTCTTTAATTTGGTCGGTTCATCTTTCTGATGAGCGGCCTCGCGATCTTGTTCCCTGAACCTTTCCCTGCACTATGAGCTTCTCCATATTGTCCGACTCTCTACGTTGTATACGTCCAAAGTATTTTGCTATTCTTTTCTGAATAAGGCTGGACAGTTTTTTTGGGGGTCCTGGATTTTTTCTACAATAGAGAGGTTTGCTCTTTTTTTCGTCCAGAATACTCTCAGCAATCTACTCCAACACCACATCTCGAAAGCCTTCACCTTTTGCGCATCATATTTTCTCATTATTCAGGTTTCTGAGGCATAGAGGAGGACGGGGAAAATAAGTGTCTTCATCATGATTTTCTTGGTAGTGCGTGTGATGTGTCTTTTGGTCCATATCTTATGTAAGCTTTTTGCAGTAGCCCTGGTAATTTCTATGCGTGGTCTAATTTCATGTGTGCAGTATCCTTCGTTAGTAATCATGGAACCTAGATAGACATATCGATCCACCACTTCACATTTTACTATTTGTTTAATATGTGACTTATTTGCTGTTTTTCTGTCAACGATCACAATTACTTTAGATTTTTCGTAATTTATGTGTAACCCGTATTGACGGTTTTCATATTCCAGTTTTTCGATAAGTTGCCAGGTCCTCTCCACTGCTAGCGAGAAGAACCTTATCATCCGCATATCGTAGAATATTTATTTTAACTTCATTTATAGCCTCCATCCCAGTTCTCAGGCACATCTCTCATAATAGCTTCGTTAAAGATCTGATCTCTAGTGCATTTACCTTTCATAAATCCAGCCTGTTTGACGGCTATTTGCCATGAGATAATTTTTTAAGATTAGGTTAATCACATGCAATAATATCTTGCTAGCATGAGATATCAGCGCTAACTATTAGGCGGTAGTTTCTCCAGTTGTTATTTTAGCCTTTCTTATGGAAGGACAGAAGCATTGATTCAGTTCAGTCGTTTGGCCATATCCCAGAGTGTCCCATATCCTTTGACAGATAATCTGAAACACTTTGACACCGGTCTAGCCCATATCTTTTATTATCTCAGCCATCACAACCTGTTGCTTTCCTTTCTTTTAATTTCTCTATTGTATATGCAATCTTTCCCTTAAAATGGATGGTTCCTTCTCTTCCGGTAAGGATGTCATTCTGTTTCCGTTCCTTCCATTTTTATCACTTTTAAAGAGTTCTTCGCAGTATTTTCGCCATCTCTTCAGAATATCAAATATATCTGTTGGTATGTATTTTTTTAAATCTTTTATAATGTACGTTATAGACTTGAATTTGCGTGTTATGCTCTTTACTGTCATGAACAGTTCTTTGGTGTTACTATGTTCCGCGTGGTCCTGCAGCTCCATGCATGATTTTCAGGTAGTTATTCTTGTCTTTCCAGCATGCTCGATTTTTAGAATAAAATTCCCATTTATTTAAAAGTAATAGCAGAAATAATAGCATGCAAATGTGGAAAATTTGATTATTTTTTTCTTGGTAAAAAGTTAGTAAAAAATGTTGGAACCATCGGCAATCGTTGATTTTCTTGACACCTCCACAATTCAATTCTAATATCAATAACCAATGGTTCTGCTTATTCTTGTAGTACAAATTATCAGTGATTCTAAAAATTTCTAGCACCACACCGGGATATTCTAGAATAATTTTATTCAAGAAAAATTTTGAAACTTTGCATTAACCTCTGAATATAATTCTATAAGCAGTAAAAACGTATAATGACTTGATTTAGTCGACAAGTCAACCTGCTTAGAATTTTTTTTACAATCTTTGGTTATCACCTGTGTTACGGCACAGCAGATAATTTTTAGTTAAAATATTTTCAAAAAGACTAATGTTCAAATAATTAAATTATAAACTTTAGTACAAATGCATATATTCTTGAGCCAAAACCAAAACATCAATAAAATTTAGAACGAATGATAAATTAACATTTGAAGAAAATTAGTAAAAACTATAGTTTCGTAATCAGGTAAACTCCTTTTGCGAAGAAAAGCGAAAAAGAGCAAAGAATTGAGATTTTAATTTAATTTTTAGCCCCACTACCCTTTGGTTTCATTGTTAATTCATTCATGCTGGATTTTGTTACTTTTGTGCTTTTTGCTCTAAAATTGGTATGCCTATAATTTGTGAAAAATTGTAAAGCTGATGGCAGAATAATCACTTGGCGTTATCGCAAGCCAATCGCATTGATAAGTAATAATATCTAAATTAATTTGTAATACCAAGACGATTTTTAAAAAATGGGCAGCTGTGGCTTAGAATAATCAAGAAAAATAGGATATTGTAATTTTATTTGGATAACATAATTGGAAACAAAATTCAAAATTAAATAAGGATAATTTTCTCGCAAACGTCAGCACCCCAGTTTGTAGCCTAAGACTACCATAATAGCCAATATATTACTGTGGTTCAGTCCACCATAGGGGGTTGAGACAGTTCTAGTTTGAAAACATTTAAACTTAAAAAAAGGCTTCTTGCTATACTTTGTATAGAAGCCTAAAAAACAAAAAAAAGAGAAGGAACTTTGGAAGATGTGTGAAATCTTAAAACTTGAAGAATTCGTTTTTAACAATAAAATTTTATTTTAAATAAAAAAAATTATTATTGCTTTTATTCCAAAAAGCACTAATTTAAAATTTTGGAAATAAAAGGATTGTAACGATTTTTTTTAATCGTTAATTTTTTCTACTTTGCATCTGACAACTTTTGCAACGCCCTGTATGGTGGATTCATTCATTGGTTCTAAGGTTGGCGGAACTGCTGTGTTTTTGATAACGGGGTCGCGATAGCGACTCGAGAGAATGGTTTTGGGAAGTACCAAGGAAGGTCGTGTTTTAGAGAGCTGGTCAATCCCTGTTTGAGATGGAGCGATAGCCATGGATGTGGTTCAAGTGGTGTAGCGAGGATTCGTTGTTTGGCTTACGCGGTTCTCGTTGGAGGATCTTTTAGTTCGCGTAGGTGAGTACGATATTTTTGGCTATTTCCATTGATTTCCGTTCTGGTTTGTCGTCTCTTGATCAAATTTGGGCATATGGCTTTGTCATTTTTTGTATTGCTCCCGCAATTACGCAATTTGTGTGTAATTGTGATTTTATTTACTCCTTGGTACCCGAAATTATTTTCCTTGTGTGTGTAAAACAAGTTGTTCTGTGTAGTAATTGTTGCCTCATACTGTGTGTTTTTTTTATCTAAACGGTTGTTAGAGCCATTTTTTTGGTGTACTTTTAAAACTGCAATTTTTGAATAAGTCGAATTTAATTTGAATGGGAACGCTGATAGCATACAACAACATTGTCGTTCGCATTGACAATTCGATTACTTTCCCATGTTAAATATTTTAATTAATTTTAAATACTTTAGCATTGTATTTTATTGTGTGTATTTAAATACGTTTACCATCAAGGGGTTTGCATGGGTGCGATTATTGTGGATTTATATTTGCTCTTAGCAAATCACGTTTGACGTCGCATTTCATGCTCGCTTCTTCGGGAGTTATAATCGATTGTTGGTGGTTGGTTTTTTTAGTGTTTTCTGGTAGCGGTCGATCTTGCTATATTAACACAGATGAGGTAGTGTCGTTCGACGAGTCGTTCGACGAGTCGTTATATGTTTTTCCGGTCACTGGGGCATCCTCCGACCTTTGGTTGTCTATTTTCGGAGGCACAAATTGTAATTTTTGTGCTTCTAAGTTTTCTTTTTGTACGGGGTGAAATCAATTACATGGCGCCCAGATTAACATCTTTTATTTTGCTACATTTATGTATTCTTAGCGTCATCCCGTATAACTGTGTAACATCAGCCGAGGGTAGGAGGGTTCCGTTTTCTACATGGTCCGTGCTTGAGCTAGCACTTCGTGGCATTTTCTATCTTTGTCCGGCGATCTCCTGAGTTATCAACAAAGATCGTCGGGGCAGTTTTTGTCGTTCCTTTGGGGTGGCAGAAATTGTTACAGGATTCGTTGTAAAATCATTGTGAAAAGTTAAAATTTGTTAACTGCAGGGACGAAAATTTAATACGGAGATTTATAAATAATGAACGGCGAATATTGAGAGTAATTTAGGGGCCGGTGGAGACAAAAGAGAAAGAATCCAGGGGGTTGATGAATTTTGAGATTTTAAATAAATTTAACGGCAGAGTGAACCAAGCGCAGAGAGTTGCATGAATGGGACACGTTTTACGAAGCCCAAGAACAAGAGCGATTAAGTTGGTGATGGTTTTGAGACCAATGGTGAGAGAGGAAGAGGAAGACCTAAAGCAACATGTCCCAAGGATGATGTACGTACATAGATCTGAAAACTATTGGTGCAAAAGAATGTAAGAAAATGTCGTACAATAGACGGAAGTGTAGAGGGATAGTAGGGAAAGTGAGAACGTACAAATTATTGTAAGGAAACAAACAATCGCAAACGAGGGAATTGAAAAGATTTTCAAGGTTCTTAAGAACGGTCAAGACGTGGTCAAGACCCACAATGGGTTGTTGAGCCATAGAAGAAGAAGTAGAATTACATTATAAAGTGTTAAGGATCAAAATTTAAACGTCGCAAAAAGAATACGCGGTTTGATTCAACGTCAACAGCTCAAGGCTAAATTTTATGAACGTTAGTTGATACCAACAACACATGCGAGTAAAGGCGACTCTAAAGTTAATGTCAATGGTTCAGAAATATGGTAAACCAAAACTTCGAGGAATAAAAGTATTTGAATTGATATAATAAAATTTTGGAAATTTTTGAAAATTTTTCAAAATGTGATTTTAAAGACAATGAAATAATTTTCATATATAATACCACAAGAGACTATCAAATTGTCGGCAATAATTTTTGAAACTGGAACTGAGTGTTTGTCGCCCTTAAAATCACCATGAGTGCTTTAGCACGAATGGTGATTTTAAATGGCGACAAACACGAAGATTCCATGGTTTAAAAATTAACCGACAATTTTATAGTATCGTGTGGAATTCGTTTGACAATTTCGTAAATAAAATTTCAATTTTTTCTGACAACAAATAATTTATAGTATGCGTTTACGTAGTTTCCATCGTTACTTGACAATACAGACCACGGTGGTCGTATTGCCGCGACAATACACCACCGTGGTCTGTATTGTCAAAGGAAGTAGATTATGATTGGTTCAAATTGATGAGATTCTAACATCCTATTGGTTGAATTATTATGAACGAAATTGTCAAGAGAATCCGTGCGTTATTTGTAATAATTTCAATATAAGAATTTGTTTTGTTGGTTTACCAAGAGTCCGGATGTTATGAGAAAAGTTTAAAAATAATAGTAGGTATAGGAATCAAGTCATTATTTAGAAACGCAATATTGATGAAAAATTGAAATTTTGTGGGATGTTTTAAAGAAAATTTTATAAAATATTTATAAAGTTAAGATAAATTGTTAAAAATACTTGTAAAAAATTATTACAATTTGAAAGGTACCATTTTGCAAAGAATTGTAACTGTTTGAAAATTGATTTATTTTTAACTTTAATGTGCTGCTACACCTGCTCCCTACAACATTATTAAATTAAAAGTTCAAAATTTACCCATAAAAATTATTTGCTTTATTAAAAAAGAAAGATTAGATTTGATTAAAAGAATTCAGAACACGTGCTACGAATCCAACTGACATGAGCTAGGAAAACGAGAACAAATTTAATCAAGTGAACACGTTTTCTACCCGTTTCTGTGATTATTTAGAGTTTAGGCACATATCACAGCAATATAATATCTAACTTACTGCATGGCTATAAGTATAGGCCCTAATTGTTAAAAAAAATGTTGTCATGCTCCATGTGAAATATTATTATGGCATTTCGAAATACAACAAAGTCTTCAGATGGTAAGATTAGAAGTAAAATACCGCGGTTTCCCCTCTTATCTACTACACTAAAGCAATAATCTCTTCAAATTTTAGCAATTTAGGTAGCGGGGCTTTGGAGATATCGTGAGGAATGTAGAAGTGAGTAGTGTTACGGATGTATACATTTATTATATGCGTACTACACGTCTATGTTAATACTGGTACGTGATTCCCTAGATTATCCGGCCTAAAGGCCGCACGGGTGGAGACGAATCATCGGCTCAACGTATCAATTTATTTTATTTGATCAATTTGGGCTATTATATACGTTGATGTTGATATAGATAATTTAATATATAATAGAAATTAACTAAAAATACTATTTCAAGTAAACTGTGGTAAATTAATACCCTATGCATTGCAAAATATTTGGATTTTCACAATAAGTGTGAAGAATAAATAATACACTTAATATTTATTTAAACACACTTGAAAACATTTTCAAAATTGAAAAATAGGGGGTCTTGAGAGTCGTGAAAATATCTGATAATTCAATAAATATTATGTTGATATTTTACTCGTTTTTTCACATATTTTCACGATATTCATGCCCCTCCCTTTTCAATTTTTATTATTCCTAAAAATATTTGATTAGGTATCAACATTGAAAACTAGATTACAAAAAAGGAAGATTTGCAATAAAATAATGTATACACAATATAAACCAATATTAGAACAAAAATTGAGAAGCGACAGCTTTTCTAGTTAATCATAAACGGATAAACCAACGGAATCAATTCAGGCAAAACAATACAAAATCCGCAATACTCTCAAATCTGAAGGGGCTTTATTATTGCTATAAGGGTATTTGCTCATTTAGATTCGTGAAAGATTTCCAGTTTTCCGTTCGATAATTTAACTATTTACTTTAAGGAACAAAAATTTCCTTCGCAAAGAAAAATTTCTATGTATAGGTATATGAAATTTTTAGAAATAAGATTGATTGGAAATGCCAAATTTAAAAGTTAAGGTTAAATCAGGAAAACTATTGTATTATGAATTCAAAATTTTTGGTAAGTATTCAATTCGGAAATTGTAATCGAAAAACTTGTCTCATTTTTATGTTTTTCTGGGTTAGTGGTTTGCATTATATTTTATTCTGTTTGTCATAAATTCGTTTAAAAAATACAATGTAACTTCACGAAGTATTACAAATAAATGGAGGTAACCAAATAGTATTTTTTACAATTTTACTATTTGGTATGCATTTTGGTGTTTGGAAACGTAATCGAGTAATGAACTCGTGTTTATCAGGCAGGCGATCGATTGTTGTCCATTGTAAGTCGCCCTAAATGCATCGATCGCTATTGTAAAAATTCTATTCCTACTAGGGAAATGAAAATAACACCATTTCTTGTATCGACACAAATATCTCTAGTCCATTATACAAATAAACAGCGAGCTATACAATACCATACAATAAATTTAAATACGTACGTACATTTAAATAAAGTAAAATTGATGCCTTCATTAAACTTTACACCGCTTTCAACTTTTATGGGTAGTTTAATCTATTGTTATTTTGAAGGAGAACCTAATTTTCGAATTTCTTCCACTGTCAGTAGTATGGACTTAGAAATATTGCCAGAGGTTTAGTCAAAAACTTTTATAATTAAAGGCTCAAGAAAGTCTTCAGGGTTACTTTTGTAACCAGGTTGGTTGTATGAAGTCAATTTTCATCTACATAGATCAACGCGTAATACCGGAATTAAAACTTTACTGCCCGTCATTTAGCAATAAATTAAGCATCGCTGGAAGTGGACTTTCCAGCAAATGTACCTATTTACCAAATTAAAACTTAAGGCTGCAAACAATTTCAAATTTCCAATTTACCAACGCAGTATAGGCAGCCAGGAGATTTAAATGCTGAAATCATGTAACCAGTTCTTCGGAATCGACTGTAGGTCTCCCATATTCGATCTTGTCGTTGAGGAAACTATGAGCAGAGAAAGAAGCGTTTATCTGGAGATGGATGAACTACAGCAGTGGTTTTCTGTGAACGCTTAATGAGAATCGTGTAACCCACTAAAATTATATAAAAATAAATATTATCAATTTGTGCATTAGTGAACCACACCGAATAACACTGATGGTCCAAAAGTTGCCTACCTTAAAATTTTACTGCATTCATGTTATACAAAAAGAAATGGTCCAGGAGATTTGTAAGATTCCTTGTGGCAGTTGAAATAGCGAGAGCCTCGTATATTACTGCATCGCATGAAACATTGTGTATCTTATCCCCCTTCTGAATATTCAAGCACCAAATAAAGACCGAGTAACTGTAGGTTACATTATTCAAAACATTTTTGACGATTATCCTCAAGTGGTTGTAACAAAAAAGTACCTGAAACAATACGCAATTTTAGCTTATTCTTTCCAATTAAATTATATTCAAATATTATTTGTTATCGATTCAAGAAACAAGCAAGTACCTTTGGATTATTTGATTCTTTCATAATTAAAAAATCTTTAATCAATGCAGCCGGCAATTAATTTTTGACGTTCCAGTGAACTTGAAGAGCTCTTGTAACGAGCGTAATAATAATGAGTGTACAACGTATGGGTTTAATAAAATGTAATTACATTTAGCTATTGTCAAGTTTTATAGGGTAGAAGTTTTTATGATTTATAATTTAATTTGGTCTTGATGGAATTTACGTTCAATTTATCTTTTTATGCAACGTGTCACAAAAAATTGTAATAATCCGCGTGGTTTACGCAAAAATTCTTTTTTCTGCCAAATCTACTTGATATCTTTACTCAGATAAATAAAACGAAGAATTTATTTCAATCACGTCCTTTCAATTCGACATTGACTATAATCTATTTAAGTGCCATAACCCCTCGATATAAAAATGTCAAAAGTTTTAGCACGCAAATTTGACTTCAAAATTATATCCTACCTGGGGTTACCGAGAACAGTTTTACGATCTCACTTAGGTGTTCATCTTAATAAACCAAAGTTCACAAGTTAACTTGTTTAGACAATTGTCGATCACAGCAATATAGCTTAGTTGAAAGAAGTATAAAATAAAAGTTATGGACAATCGTAAAACATTTCAAACCTTTGCAATAAGAATTTTTCATTTCTGTTTTAGGAACTCAAATTTAGTATTTGATTTATTGTTGAAAGCTTCAAAATCTATATAGTTTTGTTGTTTTTTTATAAAAATTAATTTAGTTGATTATTATATCATCAAATTTGGGAATAATGTAAATAGAATTTGCATAATAATATACATTACAGTATAACTAGATGGAGACAATCGCAAGGGTTGTTTTCTCAGCCAAACTGACAAGTTGCCGCCATTCTA
The DNA here is from genome assembly GCA_932274525.1 of Podabrus alpinus. Taxonomy (NCBI): domain Eukaryota; kingdom Metazoa; phylum Arthropoda; class Insecta; order Coleoptera; family Cantharidae; genus Podabrus; species Podabrus alpinus. Next base: position 16,845,134 of record OW026451.1, read on the forward strand.
GAAGCTGTAACTAGCATCTTATTATTTCACTAAAATCTGCATTGTGATCAGACGTGTTTTGTTACCAAATTTATCTCACACTAACACACAATTATCGGTACAAAAGCGACAGAATGTTATTATATCGAAATTGAAAGCATACACGTCGCATAAATTGGAGTGAAGATGACTGTGTCTGAAACTCCAAATACTGTTTCTCCTTGTGATTACTTACGTCTTAACGATTTAACCAAATATTTATGTGACAGTATAATAATCATAAATGCATTTATGCAATAGATAATAAAATATTCCTGGCGGTTTTAAAAGTTGCTTTCAGCGACTTATGTTGTTCTTTCATCCAATTGTAAAAAATATTACAGGGTGGTCAAATGTTTGGAAAATGATTTTCTTACTTGCGCTATTTCGAAGTGCAGTTCCTTTATAAGGGAATTAAGCTACTAAATAGATTACTCATAATAGAAGCAGTGTGGAAAGACAAGTTCTAAAATAATTAGTTGACCGTTCCTTCAGGGGTTGTAGGAATGTGTTTTGACCACTGTATTAGTAAGGGTCGAAGTGTGAAGTAGCTCTGTATCGAGTAGTTATTTAGTTAATAATGGGGTTTGTGTTAAACATTGTTTACACATTAGCTGCTAGACATCTTTGGTTTACATTACATATAAAGTGATTTCTGGTTACACAGAAGCAGTTTGTATTTTGTTCAGTTAATGGGCACTTTAAGAAACAATTGTTATTTTTCCAAAATTTAGGATTTAGACGTTTGAAATTATTATCTCATTTCATAATCTCATTTTATAATCTCAATTATTTTAATTTTGCAATTGAGTTTCTTACAAAATTTGAATATTAAATATTGTCACTACACAATGTTTGTAAATGTAGACGCCACTGTTCCAACAATGTCCTACTCATATTAATAGAGTACTAAATGATTGCTTAAACAATACTAATTTGTTTACCAAACGTGTCTACTTATTACGCTATTTTCTCAACGTTGTACTAAACGAAATGTAAATTGTTATCTATAAAAATACATCATTCAACAAAATTCAATCCTCTCTCAATATCTTTTAATTATTTTTGATTGAGAAATGGACAGGGAAAAAACATATCTTTTTTGTAATTCGTTTTCCCTGGGTAGTTTTCATATTAAGTTGTAATGAATGTGCTTATAACCATTATAACATATACAAATTATTTGCAAATAGTTTACAGGTGTTAATTTATGACCGCCAATAAATACCGTAACGATACATCATCTTCATATGTCTAGCTCATACTCTAACATACAGGGTGTCCCGCGAACGAATTGCACTTACTAGGATATAAAACAGCCTTCAATGGACAGAGTACCGAAAAAATTAATTTTTTTGGGAAAATAGCTCAGTTCCTTTTTAAAGAACGTGAAATTATCTACAACTCTGATTCCAACTTCTTTTGTATAAAATTAACGGCCTTAGAGTTATGGATCAAATTACGTTATACTGGGTCTTCTTCTTAGTCGTGTTGTTCGTTTCCGAACGTCGTGACCCATCTCTTTCTATGCATGTGATGTGCGTTCTAAGTGTTTTCACATTAATAGAGGACATACTTGTTTAACGTGGGCTCCGAACCACGGGAAGTGTAATACACTTCATGTTGAGATGGGCGCTCTTGGCAAATTACCTCGGTGGTTTGCCGCTGCCTTCCGAGGAGAGACGGCCAGAATAAAGTTCTTACCCTGCCCGGATTCGATCCGAGCGTTTCGCATTAACAGTAGATGCACTTAACTGCCAAAGCTATGATCATCTCTTGTTATACTGGGTAACGAAGTCTAAAATTCGAAGTGTAATTTTCTTTTTTGGAAACCCTGTAATTTTGAAGCGAAAGTTTTATAAAACAAAGCAATGGCCTTTTCCTTATAGCAAATTTAATGGGCTACAACTTTAGTTGAGTAAACTTTTTTGAAACGCCAATCCATTTCAAAGCTACTGCTATTCTATTTTGAGAGGGCAGCACCCCCATCGCTTCCACGTACCAGCCGCTACTGCTAACTCGTCAAATTCAATATTTCGATAATGTATTCAAATTATTATTATCATAGCGCGTTATTAATATGGAAAACTCGGAAAAACCACTAAATTATTTTCGTTTGGTTTTTCAAATTTGCTTTGTGGGATTGTTAATAAATTACATCACGTAATTTTAAGAACTTTTTTACCCCCCTCACAATTTCCAAAAAAGTGTCCTCCAAATATTACGCAACGTATTTTTATATCCCCTTTCAGATTCTACATTTTACAAGTTTTAAATTTATACTCAATTTTGGAAGCTCCCCCCCCCCAATGTAACAAATCTTCTCCCCATCGTGCATGATGTAATTTATGAACGACTCCTGTGTACTTGGTGCAGTGAATTTAACTTAAACCTACCTTTCTTCCCCAGTAATTTTAGTTTTTCTTTAAAATAGTTGTTCAAAAAAGGTAAAAGGACGCCCATTCTTTTGTAAAGCGTTTCGTTTAAAAGATACCGAGTTAGCAGAATAGAAATAAAACTTTGAATCATCTTAGCATTTCTTTACTTATTTTGATTTATAACTCCGACTCCATTAATGACTCGTTGTTTAAAAGAAGAAGTTGTTTAAGAGAGTTTATTAAACAATCGATCAACTAAAATTTTTATTAAATTTCCTTCTTTTAAAAAATTCAAATTTAAAGTACTTAAAAATAATACGTAATATTTTTATATATTCTGTTATTCCCCACTTTTTGGGTTTTTGCCAAATTTATGATATTGATAACAGGATAATTTTCATTTACACAAAATTAAATTAATTCTTTGATAGTATGTAATTATCAATAAAAAGTTCATGATGAAATAATTCCATATACCTGTATAATTACAATTAAACCAGATATATTCAAAGTTCATCATCAAAATAAATGTTCATAAAATTTTATAAAATTGCTCACTTATAATTTCCGTAGGTGTCCATCTTGAAATTTTCCAATTCTTCAGTTTTCCGCAAACATCCATTAAATCTTCAGACATTTTCAAATTCCTTCCATTAATACAGTATCTACTGACTTCCGTATTATTTTCCAAAATTTCTTTGTATAACTCCAAATTATCGTATTTATAAAAAATTTGTTTTATAGTACAGTTTTCCCAGTCGGTCATTGCGAACCGGAATTTCAAGTAGGTACTTCCGATATTTTGAAATTTCCGCCACCACTCTCAGATTTCTTTTTCGAAATAAATGGTGAATTTCGGTCGTCAATCAATGTCCTGAAATTTTTAAAATCGAAGGTTTCCATGTCTTATGACATCGAAAAGGTTTTTGTGGGATGCTGTTTAACCAGTTCGTCACAAGCTAGAAGTTCTGAAAGTTTGATATCCATCTAGTGAATTTGTAGTAAAATTCTAAACTTCAATTCAAATCAAAAGTTTTAATAAACGTTTTAATTTATAAAATAATTTTATACATCCTTGTCATATCATATGCCAGTTCTATGTATTTGTTTGTTGAACATTTTTGATCGTTTTTTGGTTACCAACCTGAAAAAATTAAAGTTCAGCCTAAAGGCGTAAAACAAAATTTTGGCAAAAATCCTGCCAAGTTGACATTTCGCATCAAATCGTCTTCTACTATTAGAATAGAAAAGCTGTGAAAAATCTAGTAATTATTCTAGACTAAAAATCTAGATTTCTAAAAACCTAGACCAATGGTGAATCCAGTCAAAGTTTATGGGGCGAGGGGGGCCTTTATATTCAATATAATGAATGTGAAATTTTCATTATATTTTATAAAATCGCAAAAATGGTAAATTTTTTCCTTGATTTTGGTATGATATTATAATAAAAATTATGTTTTTTTAATTATTTATGGTCATAAATATTTGCAGAAGTACTGGTTGTGAAGCACTGCTTGATTTTGTAATTTAATGTGCCAATTCAACATGACAGCTTTGTCAGTCGGCATTAAGCTCGATTGGACTTTTTGTAATCTTCGAAGAGATTTTCCATTTTGTATTGGTTCTGAGTCACTAAAAATATGCTATGTAATTTATATTATACTAGTACAGATTATAAGGAGTTAGAAAAAATTCTAACGGCCAATTGGATAACAGAAGATCATCAATTCGACTCAATTCCAGTCATCAGAGTAAATTGATCAGAGTAAATTGATTGAGTTATTTGATTGGTTGATGCACCAGAAATCCTTGAGTTAACTCGGGTTCGAGGATGATTTTTTGATTCAGATCTGATGCGATCAGTCTCATCACATGTGAAATCGTGAATAATATCGAAAACTTAAATTTGTTAAGGCTTTTTTGAATTATATGAATTTTTTTGCCAGTTTTTCATTTTACGTTGTTGTCGTTTAATATTTTCTTGGGTACGATCCACTAGTTACGTATCAAAACTTTTAGAATTTTCAGAAATTCAAAAATATTTTTGTTTTGTAGATTTGTAATTGTAGATTTACATGGTTCAGAGAAAATGTGCTTGGCTAATATTAGTTGAAATTGAATTATTCGTTATTGACCGAATATGTTAATTTTTCTTTTCTTCTATTTTCTCGTTTTCATTTTGTTTATTTTGCAATTTGGAGGAGAGTTTTTTGTTTAATTAAAGTTTTAATTTCCCAATAATTATAACACACAATAACACTAACATCACGTACAGGAGGAAACATAATACATATAGGTAGTGAACCTTGTCAATCAACTTTAGAGCTTACTAATCAGCGTAAGTAAACACACCACTAAAATTTGTAATTTTAAAACTTAATTTATTTCACATAAAAAAATCTAAATTTAGGTGCACTAAACTGAAAACCTTTCTTCAAAATTTAAAGCGATGGTTATATGTACATATTTATTTACTCGTATTTACTATGTAATAGGTACATCATGAATTTGTTGTCAGGATGTTACGTTATCTATAAAAGGTTTTGGAATGTGCAAAGGAAATTCCTCTAACTTTAAAACAAAGTGGTGTCGAAAAATGTCTCTTTGTTTCCTTTTATCAACATATATTGGAGTTCGAGATGAAGGATATCTTTGGATAAAGTAGTCAGGAGCCTAATGAATCTATGGGACAGGATTTCTGTGAGATCTTCATACAGTTTTTGAATTAGGATCATCTGTACAACCTTCCAGTTAGTTCGGAAGCACCGAAGTCAAAGGAATGCATTGAAGATCTTTGTTAAATTAGAACCTCTTCTCTGGTAGTTCTTTTAGAATATTGTCCTTATTATCTTACCTTATTATAAGGTCTGGCCGTCTGGCGCTTTCTTTGCCATTGCTCAAATTGAGCACCGTGAACATTTTTAAATGGTCGTTCAGGTGATTTCTTACCTTTAAGGACATTTCACGTTACATGACCGTTTCAATGCAGACGCTTTCACCACCAGTAAATATTTCGAAATAGAATTTATTATAAGATTGTAGTATATCATCTTAAAATTTATAGCCAATAAAATATCAACACATGTGGAACTAAATTACTGCAATATCCCTATTTTATTATTTGTATATAAAGCATTATACTCAGTGGCGGCTTGCGACTTGTTTCAATTAGCCGTTTCCAAGTACGTCACAGTGACGTCATTGGCTCCGCCCCTAACAGCTGATTCTGGACCAAGTTTGTTAGCGGGCTTATGCAAGTTTGTGGTAAATCTGTGTTTTTACCTGTTTTTATTGGTAAAAATTGAATTTTTTTAGATTTTATAAACCGTAGAGTAGGGACGTTATTTTTATTTTTACAATTTAAGAATTATTAAAAAAATATTAAAAAAATATCCCTGAGATCAAAGGTTCCCTAATATTTAATTTTTAAATGTAAAGGGCCTATAACTGTAAGAGGGCCAACAAATGTATGCTTTACCCTATCTTTTAGAGCACAGTTTTCAATGAAAATTGTCTTTTAAAAATGCTAACCTCAAAATGTCACACGTTTTCACATCTATAAAAAATAATAATTAACTACTTGACTAGCACTTATTCGCATTATAGGTAGTACAAACCTGGTGTACACACACGATTACAAAAAGAAGCTTCTAATTCTCATATTGTATAAAAAAATAAGACATTAGGTCGCTCTTTCATAAGCCCGCTAACAAACGTGGTCCAATATCAGCTGTTAAGGCGTCAGCTGTTAAGGAGTCATGACGTCACATGGAAATGCCTAATAGGAGAGCACAAAATTTAAAAGAAAAAATATATATAATTAATTTCTGTTACTTTGAAATATGAATAACTACTCGTCATCATTGTCATATTAAATACTCAATTCAGCAAACCTTCGGTCTCTCGGTTGTCTAAATTTAAAGAAAAAATTTAAATTTAACCCTGCATTGTTATTTACTTAAAATTAGTACAACCACGATAATCGCGCACTAGTAGAAAAATAATGAATAAATAAATAAGAAAATAACTAATTAGTATAGTAATTGCGCATTTGTTTACTACTTACTGTACTGTACTGTACTACCTTGAGAGGAGGGTTGTTTATCTAACAACTTATTTAATTTTAAGTTTGCTATAATGAAGGGAAGGGTATTACAAATTGAATCTTTCATTTTTTCGGTGAAGTATTTTAACTCCGGATCAGTTATCGAGTTAATCCGGTGCCGATGGTCCAGAGCTGAGTTGTCCCTTTCCCCTCTCCATGTACCAGCCGCCACTGATTATAAGTTAAATTATGAAATAGGTTTCCCAAGGGTTTTGAATAGTAGTAGAAATAGTAGAAATAGTAGAAACACAGCACCATCACAAGAAATGTTTAAAAGTGTAAAATCACACGATCTTGGTGGTTACTTCACATTACCATTTAAGGAAATAATCGAGTAAAAAATAAAAAATAAAGAATCAACTTTAAGACTCTAAATCCCACTCATCAAATCTGACTTCAATTCTTAAGTAACTACTTTTTTATTTTCGTTTATACCCTCTTTGTTTTTCTATTTCAAAACGCCCCCCCCCTCATTTTACTTTCAAACGGTCTAAATTATTACCAACTCGCTTGTTCTTGCTTGTACCTCTTTCATTTTTTTATATTGATTTTGTTTTGAGATATTTAAGGAAACCCTAATCATACTGACACGCAAAATGAACTAGCGAAATTTTCAGCTTCTATGTTTACAGCAAATAAATGAATTTTTAGTTCTATTCAGTAACATATTTTGGAAAAGTAAATTTCTTCATTTAGCACTTTTTAAACTCAACATACTTAAGTTTAAAAATATTCCTGAATATAACTTGTAATATATCCACGGAGCGCGAATTATGGGTAAGCACTTTTAATTACTTTTAATTTTTGTTAAGTCTTTATAAACGCAAAAAGAAACAATTTCAATTTGGTTACTTAAGTTCTTCCATTTGTAATTAAAGTGTTTTAGTACCATTATTCTGCCTTATGACATTGTGGGTTTTATTCTTCGAATTGATGAAATTTAAATTCCAAAATATTTTCCGAAAAATTACTTTATGTTTGGCTTTAAGCGTCTTCATGTCGTAATATTTAATATTATCAAAATAAAGCCCCTAGAGGACTTTGAAAATAAATAAATGAGCCCACATTATTTTCTGTCTCGCAATAACTCAGAAATATACAAAATAACTGAATATATAAAAAATCATAAAAAATTTAGAACTCCATCCTGATGTAGTCAAGTATTGGGAAAATTATTAATGATATTCCTACATGCCAGCTTTCATGCTTATATCATGTTCTTTGTATTAAATTAATCTTCTGTACAATATTAGCTGTCGGTGAGATTGTACAAGCCATTATTGCCCTACGCGCTTGATGACAATAATATATCAGCAACCCCAAATAATGGCTGCGATATTATGTCTAATATTAAATAATATAAAATATTTTAAAATTTGCAATTTGTCTTTCGGAATTAATTAATTAAAATTATATTGCAAACATAAACAACAGATAATTCATTTTAATGCGTCATTTATTTACAACTTGATGGCTCCATCATAAAACATGGTAAAAATAAAGGGTAGTTAAAGCAATAAGAAATAGTCAAGTGTTTGTGGTCAAGTTGAAGTTTTAAAGCTCATGAATGCCATTAACATTTGCGATTTATGTAACCACCTAATGTGACAGTACATGTGAACTCGACAATAGTAATTAAGACACAATGCTCAAAGTATACACTAAAATATTGAGTTATGAAAATATAGCAACATAAAGTCTGTAATCTATTAACAAAACGTAATTTGGAAGAAAAGTTAATTTTCTCGTTTAGCAAATTGGCTGGAAAGTTCATATATTTTCTGTTTTCCGTATATTGGCAAAAAAAACTCAATCTATTGCTTGTCACTCGCCATCACCGGTTTTTTTAAATGCGTGTGTTTTAAATAAAACCCAACAAAACATTACATTGACGGCCTCCAAGATTAATGGCATGATTGTCAACAGAATTGGTAGCAGGAAATTAGTTAGCAAACCTGCCCTGGTTTACCAATCAACTACACTTTTATCTAAATAAGTAGTTACATTGATGTCGATATCATCAATTTTGTAAATTTAAACTTGCATTCATTATTACATCGCACAGCGAACTTCGTAGTTCTTCAAAAGTTTCTATCAAATTAAAATTTTGATGCCGTCCAAAATTTTTATTTGTTTGGTGCAGGTATTAAAGAAAACTGTGTTCTCAAGCTACAATTTATATGTCAAAATATCCGATTTTTAAAGCATTTAATAACAGTTATTAAGTATACTGTTACAATAGTAAAAAGAATTGCATCCGAATGAATTATAAGAAAAATGATTGAAAATCAAAAAGGTGCTTCGTCGATCACAATCTTTGTACAGTAGCCAAACTTCAATTAAATCGAACTCGAGATACTGGAATGGAATGTTTGACTTTTGTATTGCTCGCAAGAGCCAAATGAAGTCTTTTCATTTTCAGGACAAAGAAATCACAATGGCTTTGAAATTGGTCAAATTTGACAAGTCATCAAGCATTCAGATGCACCAATCTACGTTAAAAACAACGGCGAAACAATGCAGTGAAAAGAATTTTTTTTATTTTAGTTTGGATGTTCGAGTTAATTACATTTTCCTGGTGCGTTTTCAATAATTTAACTTTAAAGGTTTCACAAGTTTAAAATGGTAAAATTTGCAGTACCCAAAAAAAATGCTGAAACTGCTGAAGACATTCCTTAATATTATACTTTCAGATTTATTAATTTAATTATATTTTTTTAGCTCTTGTTAACTTAACTCGTTAATTAAAAATAGAAATGTTTTAATAAAGATAAGAAGAAAGGTGAAAAGAAAACTTGAAAGAAAAAGTTCAAAGTCAAAAGTAAAAACAAATTACTTAATTACCGCAAAGTCTTAGTAATTAGCGCCGGCGAGCTGAACGGCGGCCATTTTCTAATTATGATGTTATTGTTTGTTAAATGAGAACATTACACAATCCATTGTATAAAACAGGCTAGCAATTACATCACTGGTACTGTATAGAAAATTATATTTAAACCCTAACTTACAAAGTGAATACAGTAATTTATTCAATGATTCAAAGTTCGAATAAATAGTTATCTAATTAATATGGTATAATAATATTTTGAAATGTATAAGGAAGGTGTAAGGCATTTGACTTTCTTTATTAATTAATTGGTGTCGAGGTAAGACACCGACTTCCACATTCAGTAATTAACAAGCACAATGTGAAGCTTTAAAAGCTTCCATTTTAATTATTTCTGTTATTCCCAATTATTTTTTTAAAGAAGCACTTCTATGTACCTCGACATCCTTTGTGAAAACTTTTATACCATTGGACGCCATATATTTTAAAGCAATATTAGTGACAAACAAAATATGAAAATTTATGAGAGGTATAAGAATGTAGAAAATTCGAAATACTTGGAAATCCGAAATACGCAAACATTACTTGTTTATGATTTTGGCGGTAAGTTTTATTGGAGGCAAATTGCAGTCTCTTTCGCAGACTAAAGAAAAAATGAATAAGGATCGTAAACGTGTTTATTGTAGGCATTTTGAAGGGTCAGTATTCGGAACCAAAAAGCTTTCTTGTAACAATTGTTTACTGTTAGTAAATATAACTCTTAAAATTGAATTAAGATGAATTGCCCAATATAGCTTTAAATTAGAATTATGAAGTCTTGAAAATTATTTATTGTAATAACTACGAAATTCTAAACTTTTCAACAATTTTGATTGTCCGCTAAAATGTTAAAAATATTATCAAGACTTTAAAAATTCAGTAGTTAATTAAACAATAAATCAAAATTATTTCTTTCATAAGATTTCAGCAGTAGGTATTTACTGCTATCCTCAGGTGTTTATTAATATAATAATAAATATCTGAAAATGAAAAATATAATTTTGATTTATTGACTGTTGTTAAAGTAAATTTGTAAATATAATAAAATAAAACTTACTGAAAATGTCTTATTTTAGAACTAATTTATTTAATAGGTACTCAATTCAACTGTATAATTCAATAATCGTCGTGGTACCCTTTTTAAATACTATATCGAGATTATTATTATCAATATCTACATATAACAAGACTTCATTTTTAATTGATAAGTTAAAATTGTAAAAAAAAATCTTAAAAGCAATGCATATTATTATTCAAAAATTGAGATATGCGCTGCCTGCCAATAATAAGCGAACGCCCATTAAACGTGGGTCAATTTTAATGAAAACTTCTTAATTAGTTTTTTAAGTACTAAGAAACGATTAAAATTTTATGAAAGAAATAAATAATGGTAATAAATAAATAATGTGAGCATAGGTGTATCCTTGCCAACAATACAATTAGCAATAACATAATAAGCTCAAAAGTTGAACCTTGGAGCTTTTAATTGTAGAACGATTCCCTTTGCTAGTTTTAATAATATTTTAGAGAATTGATAAATGGAATAACGATTAAAATCGTTACTTTTATTCTGCTTTTATATTAACACTGCCCTGATGACGATTCCATAAATGTTCAAAGCTAATTGGCAAAACGCTAATATATAGCTTTATCTACAATATGATTCAATGATAAATGAATGATTCAAGGAATAAAAATTATTACCTATCAAAATTAATACCCATACATACGGGTCTAGGACAAATGGACGCGGCCGAAAGGACGCGACCGAAAGAACGCGAGCGTTAGGACGCAGACTAAAAAGGACGCAGACCCAAAAGAACGCAGACCCAAAAAAAGTACGCGGGCCATAAAGACGCAGACCTAAAAAGACGCAGCCATATAGGCGCAGACCCAAAAGAACGCAGACCCAAAAGGACGCGGGCCATAAAGACGCAGACCCAAAAAGACGCGACCATATAGACGCAAAAAATTATTTTGACATTTTATACTGATTATATACCAATATTTTGAAAATGGTGATAGGGTTACTATCGAGTTGCACTACTTAAACAACGTGTCAATTGGTTAAATTTTAGGTTAGAGTTACCTATCTATAACTACTCGAAACAAAATTTCTTCTGCTACACACTAAAGAACACAGTTAATATAACAAATTCTCAAAATATGAACCGAGAATTTATTATCAAAATTTTGAAATAATCGATTTTGAACTTAGCAAATTTTACGAGATTCAGTGGTAAAATTAACGAGATTCCCGCGCGTCGCTCATTCTGTTGACAGTCCGTGTAATGTGAATGACTCTAACACTTAGAGTATTTCGCACCGTCAATTAACCTTCAGATTTAATAATTTTCAACTTAATTCGATTAATCCTCTAGGGGATAGGTACGATTTAACAATTCAAGTTTTAATAAATATGTATTTGGGTAATGGTTTGTTATTGTAATTTGTTATTTGTTATTATAGTAATTAAAATTATTATTGTAAATATGTATGCAAAGTTTTTAATGTCAATAGAGTTCCTTTTGGTTTTTGGTTTTTCGCACCGACAGATGCAGCTCGACTCTCGTACATGTAACATCGATTATTTTTTGATTTTACGCGATTTTTTGGGGGTTTAAAATCCCGGTTGCCTTCATCCCGGTTTGCTTGATGGGTGGAGCTTTCTCGTATGTTTAGCTTTGCCTCGGAGCGGCGTTACGCGATTGAAAAACCGCCCGCAGCCCCGGAGGGGCGTAGGGTAGGTTTTTTGATGCGCCCAATTCTGGCCGTGCCAGATCCACCCAAAAAAGTAACCTAGGTTTTCCCTATAGTTGTTTATGTTTATTTAATATTTTTTTAATTTTTTCACTTTTTCGGCAATACACGGGTTATTTTCTATTTTTTTGATTATATTTATTACTAATATCCACTAATCACACCCCCATCTATCCGAATTTCAAAGAAAAATTCAAATCGGAGCGAAAAAATTTTACGCATTTTCAAGGGACCACGGGCGAACGATGCACATCGACCGGGGTCTACCGCATACTCGATGCGACTTTCCCGTACTTTTCAAAAGTCGATATTTTGTGTTTTTTTCATCAGATTCTCGCAAAATATTATTTCTATAGACTAAAATAAGCCTGTTCTTCAGTGTGTAGCTGAAGAAATTTTGTTTCAGCTAGTTAGAGATACATAACTCTCCCCAAATTTTATTCATACAAAGTTTGACATTAAAATTACATTATGTAATTGTGTGAAATTCCACGAAGAAATTCAATTATATTGCGATGTTCATAATCCATCACAATATCCTTTATACGGTTGTCGGATTCAATATTTGTTTTCTAAAGAAATATCAAAAACTAACACTAACCTAACGGCAGATCCACCTCTTCGCGGCAGATCCACCTCTTTGCGGCATATTTAACTTTACGCGGAGATTTATTTGATTTTAATTAGTTTTCTAAAGAAATATCAAAAACTCACACTAACCTAACGACAGATCCACCTCTTCGCGGCAGATTCGCCTCTTTGCGGCAGATTTAACTTTACGCAGAGATTTGTTTGTTTTTAATTTAGTTTTATTATTATGGCCGCGTCCTTTTGGGTCTGCGTCCAAACGCTCGCGTCCTTTCGGTCGCGGCCTTTCGGCCGCGTCCATTTGTCCGGCTCCGCATACATAGGATGTACAATCCCTAAGTTCTTTTTTAAAATCTTTATACATATATAAACCAAATAGGAAACTGAAACTTTTTTTCCTTCCATTGTGTTGTCATCTAACTCCTAAACCAAATTAAAGTTCCTCACTAAAACGACTCGATTTCATTCGTTGTCCTTTCACTACGCAACTCTTATCTTGCAATTCTATAATATTGACTAATGGAATGCTTTTAGGGTATACAGCAAAGTAATAGTTAAAACGTTTTCCTTACTCTTCCATCAAAGGAAAATTCAGTAGATATTAAACCGAAGCGCTGCTAAGCGATGGATTCGTTTGCAGACCAACCTGCTGGGTAGCATTAATATGCGGATACGAAAGGATAATGAGATGGGACAAGATCGTAATCAAATATACAGACAAAGATAATCAATATTTAAAAACATAAAATAGCCACTCAAGAATGAGGCTGAAAGATAGTTTAATATAATTTACAGTTTTAAATAGCAGGAAATAAAACAAAATAGTCAAAGAGCATAAGGATTCCGCTTGATCAGCTCCAAAAGTAACCAAACCACAAAGTTAACAGAAAAATTAATAAAACCTTACCGCAATTTTCAAACAAATGTACTTTTAAAGTTAATTAAATTTACCGTGGTGACAGAAAGCTTCGTGGTGTTTAGTATTACAACAGATATTTCAGAATAAAAGTATTATACAAAATTCTTCTTCTTCTAATGGAAAGTTTAGCTTTTTCCTTGGGCTGGACCTTCGTAACCAAATATGAAAGGAACTCGTTTACTCTAAGATCACTTGAATTTCAACAATTAAACAGAAAAATCAGCAGCTAATCGATACACCCAATATCCTGAAAAAAATTCTCCAATTTGGAGTTAAAAAGGTTGGATGCACACAGAAAGGTTTGCAGCTAATTATAATCCAGTTAAACCGTAGAGGAAATTGATAACAATTAAGCAATCCAAAAGGGAGATTTCCTCCAAGAACTCGCAATTACTGTTAATTTGTTACATAGTCTTTACGATTTAGGACTAAATGATTGAATTATTCTGTAATCTGATGCCATAGAAGAATTTTTTAATAATTAGCCTTTTATCATCTTTGCCATATACAGGAAGCTCGACTTTATGTGGTTGTGAAGTTATTAGGCAAGATGTCAACTTCAGGAGGCCCAGAAATGAACTTAAATTTTTTTTAACGTAAAATAGGTATAATTTTTGTCGATTATAAGATTAGAAGAAAATTAGAAGGGACAGATTTGAAAGGCATTATTAATCTTATCCTAAGAAATAAATCCACGGAAAAACAATCCAGGTAAAACTTATCCACGGAAAAATAATTTCCAGGTAAAATAATCGAAGGAAAAATAATCTCTAGTATAAATTTGTGTAAAATCCTTGAATTTCGTGGTTGAAAACTACAAGCTTTTACTAGATCTACTTATTTTATTTTTAATTAAGTAAGTACAAAAATACTATAGAATTTGATAACTGTTCTATTATTATTCCTATTATATTAAACTTTGGATTTTTCAAAAATCTTTAAAATATGAAATCCCACATTTAAAGTGTAAACGTTTAGTCCGGTCAAATTAGACCAAAAAATAGGAGTGAGGTTGCAATAATTCGCAGCCAGCTGAAAATTGGTAGGATTGTTCAAAACACCATCATAAATGAAATCTAAAAAGTCCTCATCGATCCGACACCTGGAAAAAAATTTATTCGGGGTCAAAGGTCACTAAAACGGGGTTTTCGCGATATTCAGCAAAACGGTAAGTTTTATCATAAAATTATCCCATTCAAAAATTGTAGATCAGATAATTATCTATAAAAAATGTCTAAATACTTTTTTTCCTAAGAGCCACCGTTTTTGAGATATAATGATTCGAAAAGTTGAAAGAGTTGTAATCGTCATTTAGGTGCAAATAAATAAAATGAATTTGTGGAAAAACTATAATGGTGCCAGCTTTCATATTTGGGTGCTAGCTGGTGCTAGCTCTAAGGATCCCAGTGCTAGGTTTATGGGTAAAAATATTAACCGGGGGGGCTAGCGTTACTTTGCCCCCCCCCCCCGGTTTTAAAGTCGATTTGTGAAAAAACTGTAATGGTGCTAGCTTTCATATTTGGGTGCTAGCTCTAAGGATCCCAGTGCTTGCTTTTGGTGTAAAAATATTAACCGGGGGGGGGGGGGGCCAAAGTAACGGACCCCATATTATGACGATTCCAACTCTTTCAACTTTTCGAATCGTTATATCTCAAAAACGGTGGCTCTTAGGAAAAAAAGTATTTAGACATTTTTTGTAGATAATTATCTGATCTACAATTTTTGAATGAGATAATTTTATGATAAAACTTACCGTTTTGCTGAAAATCGCGAAAACCCCGTTTTAGTGACCTTTGACCCCGAATAAATTTTTTTCCAGGTGTCGGATCGATGAGGACTTTTTAGATTTCATTTATGATGGTGTTTTGAACAATCCTACCAATTTTCAGCTGGCTGCGAATTATTGCAACCTCGAATGTTTAAATTGACCGGACTAGTTGTTTATCAATTGTTTTAGAGTTTATTTTTACTTCCCTATAAAAGCGGTATTACATTACACAATTTCTTGTTCAAGAAACGACACAATTTTGCGCACTGATGCGCAAACGCTTTGAACTCGTCTCTGCGCAAAATTGTGTCGTTTCTTGAACAAGAAATTGTGTAATGTAATACCGCTTTAAGGAAGTATTGTAATCATGAAAAAATTCGATGTCGATATTTTAACGGAAATATCCGTTTTGAGCATTTCTGAATCCGTTTTGACTACTTTCGCAATGATGTCTGTATGTATGTCTGTGTGTATGTATGGATGTATGTAACGCACAATGTCTGTAAGTTCTGTATCTCTGGAACGAATTGTTATATAGTAACAAAATTTCATATTTAACACTTTAATAGGTATACAAAAGCACCATTTGATTTTGGAGGAAATCCTTAAACCGGAAGTAGCACTTCACTTGAAGGACGAAATGGTTTTTCTTAAATATCTCAGGAACGAATTGTTATCTAGTAACCAAATTTCATATTTAACACTTTAATCAGTATACTAAAGCACCATGTGATTTTGGAGGAAATCCCTAAACCGGAAGTAGCACTTTACTTAAAGGACGAAATGGTTTTTCTTCAATATCTCAGGAACAAATTGTTATATAGTAACCAAATTTCATATTTAACACTTTAATCAGTATACTAAAGCACCATGTGATTTTGGAGGAAATCCCTAAACCGGAAGTAGCAGTTTACTTGAATAATAAATGAATGAATAATATGTATAATACAATAAATGAATAATAAAATAAAATTTAAATAATATTTCTGCGAATCTTTAGATGAACGATAAAGGAATGATTCCTTATAGGGAAGTCATGTGCTGGCCACATCAGATTTTTTCTTCCTGGAGTTAATTTACCGATTACCAACCATAACAGATACGACATTGCTGTTTTTAAGACTAAAGCCTACCTTACACGGTCAATATTATTGAAGCAATATTATTAATATTATGTAATCAATATTATTGCTTCAATATACTCCTTACACATTCAATATATTGATCAATATCGCTTCAAAAGCAATATTATTGACTGCAATATTATTAATATTATATAATCAATATTATTGCTTCAATATACTCCTTACACATTCAATATATTGATCAATATCGATTATTGCTTCAATAATATTGACCGTGTAAGGTAGGCTTAAGAGAAGGTGCTCAAAGAAGTAACTTAAGCCTGCCTTACACGGTCAATATTATTGAAGCAATATCGATATTGATCAATATATTGAATGTGTAAGGAGTATATTGAAACAATTATATTGATGGCAATAATATTGAAGAAAATAAAATCAGTTCGATTTTTATTGAAGGCCCGGAAATATATTGCGGCGGCGTCAATATTATTGACACGTGTGAGGGTTATATTGCCATATGGTGCAATAAAACGTCAGTCATTCTCAAGACGCAGTAGAGGTGTACAATCAAAACTGACACTTTATTGATCAATATTATTGAGTAGTGTGAGGGCTACCGCTTTTTTCCATATATTGCGTCAATAATATTGACCGTGTAAGGCCACAGCCAGGAGGGCAGGGCCCCCCCCTCTAAATATCAAAACCTCCTGTTTTTGGTCGAATTCGCCACCAAAAGCTCTCTTTGCGTTAAGTTAAAAAAAAATTAGGAAGAGCCCCGAATCCCCTTCCCTGACAAGATTTCAAGAACCAGGCAAGTCCATTTCAAAAAATTTTCAGGAGGAACAAAAACCTGATTTTATGAATATGTACTAATTTTTTTCAAAACATACATTAAAACAACACATTGTCCATTTTTTATAATATTAATTCGAATATTTTTCCGTTTGCAAGTTTGGACTTTCCTGTTTTTTGCCCCAAATGTCTGATTTTTACGGTATTTATTATTGAAATGATTAAATATTACGTCAATACGTAAAGTTAGCTATTCAAGTTATATGCCCATAAGAATGACGTAACCAGGTGATTTTCCATAATGTGATGTAATAAGGAAATGCAAATATCATAATTATTAAATTTCATTGCTGTTTGAGCAATAGGATATTCTAGAACATTCTGGAAGCATAAGATTCGCTAAACAAACAAATTTGTAAAACACATAAAAACCAATGTCAGTCAGTATTCAAAAAATTATTCAATAAGTATTCTTTAAGTCGTTATTATGTTAGTTAGTATTTTTAAGTCATTATTATAGTTAAGCAGAAACTCTGCTAGTTTTAAATCATATTGCGGAAATTAAATATTTAAAGAAAATAAATGAATAAAATTTGTGAGTGTTTTTTTTTAAATTAAGTGATACCAAATAGAAGTTAACTATTCATATGATTATTTATATGTATAATTTTCATAAATATTTTGGTTCTAATATTTAAAAAGAAATTAAAAAATTAAAAGAATTAATAATAACTTTTGAGTTTTTGTCTGGGTTTTTCTCCGAAATAGAAATTCGGACAAGTTATTTAGCCCTGTTGAATTTTCTCGGTTATTGCAACAAATGATGCATAATGCCGCATTTTACATAAATGTACTGACAACCGATGCACCCATGCGTTCAATTACTCTTCGAAAAAAGTTGTCGGGGTCTGTCTTTGCCTTCATAAACTAGAAATACCCCCCCCCCCAAATCCTGGCTACGGAATTAAAGTAAATTGTGTATAAAATCTTAAACAATGAAAAATGCGACATTTGTCCTTTTAACAATAAACCACAGAAATGTATTTTATAAATTGTGTTTCAAATACATTTTGTGTTATTGATTAAAATTATATTTGATAGTATTAGAAAGAATTAAACAATGAATCTAAATTATTTTTGCATGGCCTTTCGACAATGTTTATTGTGTATTGCTATCAGAAATTTAATTAATATTAATTTCTACAGTTAAAAAATTCTATATTATAAAATACATTTTACCCACCTCTGATTATTTTAAAATTTGAATTAATTTTTTATTACAAATTTGAACAAAATTACGAGGTTCTTTTTAATAAAATAAAGGAAACTATAATTAATTAGTATTGCATTTCGACAAACAAGCTGCCATCGTAGAATAAAAATATTATAAATTTGATACTTTGAAATTTATTTAATTAAATTTTTAAATAAAAATTATAAATATAAAATAAAGAAATTTGACAACCTATTAAATTTTAGCTTTCAGTTGTAAATTTTTTATAAAATTTCTCGATAATCGTAATTTGTTTTGATAACACGCGTCACAAATTAATTTTAACTACTACGAGAAGAGTGCATTCGTTTTTTTATTTTATTTTTTTTATCAATTTATTGTATCCGTACTAAGTAAGTATGTTGGCAATAAATTGTTCATTTTAATTGAAAAAGTTTTTTTTTAATTGTCGGCGTCGCTTATTTAGTTTCTATTCATTTCCCCGAATGGCTCAAAAAACAACCCCCGAAAATGAATCCTGTGTACGGCTCTAAATTTTTGAATTGAATCTTGGTAAAGAAATTAAGAGTTTTTTAATGGTACCTAATGGGTAGAAAATTAAGCTTCATTTATATAACACCAATTCCCGATGGAAAAATAATCTAATGGAAAACTACAAGTTAAATAATCTCTGGAAAAAGATTCACAGATAAAATAATCTAAGGAAAAATCCATAGTGTAAATTTCTTCAACTTATATAATAAACTAATCCCTATTTAAAAAATATTGCACATTATTAAAACTAATCTCCGTATACAGGGCGTAGAAGTCGTTCAAGCACTACAAGAATTTTATATAGTGGTAAATTCGTAATGATTAATTATTTATTTATCCCCTAGTTATTTTAGATATACAGAAAACATTCTGCATCCGTACATGTTTGTATTTGTAATAAATTCATCTTAGAATGTTTTCTGGAAAATCATGTTGCTTACCCCTGACTTTAATTGGCAATCAGAGATTCTAATAATCTCACATATGTGAATTATACCCTGGCTAAAATACTCACCGGTTCTTACTTATCTCAGGCTCTTATGTTTATAAGTTTCACAAAATAAGGAGAGGTTTTATGAAGAATAAAAAACATAACAACTACAAAAATTTAAATATAATAAACAAATAAAAATTAATTTGTACAAAAACAATATAATTATGAAAGTATGCCTAAGTGGCGTTTATAATTTAACTAAAAGTTTAATATTAAAAATTATTAAAAAAATGATCTATCATCACTATATATCTTAAAATTAAATTAAAAATTTACCTTGGTAAGTTTTTGTAATGTTGTAACTTAGAATAATCTTCATTAACCGAAAGTTCTTATTGCTTGCACGATTCCAATACATAAAAGTTTAAAATATTCTTTGTTCTCACAAAACGTATTTTTATTCAGATACTTTATTTATTTAGTGTTTCGCACTTTTATCAACTAAATTATTATTTTAGCGTCGCGCACATTTATTAATTATTAATTTATTATTTTCTCGCTTCACTTCAATTAGGAAAAATTCAAATTATCTCCTTTTTTATCATTAGAAACGCGTTTTTATTAGCCAATATAATTTATTATATATTTTGGCGTTTTGCACATTTGTTGATTACTTATAATTGGTTTATTCTAGTCGTTGATTAACTTATTAACAAATAGTTAGAATTGTGTAAAATTGAATAAGTTGATTTTTATGTAAGATGTACAAATTTTACATCTAACCTCTTCAGAGTTTGTCAACTTAATGCCTGATTCTTTTCTTTTTAAAATTTAAGAAATCTTTTTTTTAAAATAGGAGAACCAATGATATTAACATATTTCTTATATAGCCAATGACAAATTGGTTCTACACGTAACAGAAAATTGAATTGAACAAGATATAACGTGACGATAAACCGCTCAAACCTGACAATAAATAGACCAATTTATGGTCTCCAAATGGTGCAATATTACGTTAACTGATTTTAGGCAACTAAAAATTCTGTGAAAACTAATTGATTTTTTGTATTACTTCTATTCACTAATATTATTTTTATCTAACATGTGTTCTCAGAACACTTTTTAATTTTAAAATTGTTTACTTCTTGTCTAAATCTGAGCAAAATAAATTACTATAATAGGGGTAGTTTCTGTGAATGTTGAAATAAAATTAAAATTATGACTGTGGGATATAATTGAATATAACATTTGGAAACAGAAAATTGTCGTTGTTTGAAAAAGAATATTAAAATTTGATAACGTAACAATCACTAACTTCCTAGTTAATAAAAGTTAATACTATAAAATTCGATAACAGATAAAATAGTATTAAAATTTTTTTTCAGAATAGTTGAAAATATAAAACTCCACATTCAATGTGTAGTATTGTATACCCCTACCATATATTTCGACCAACCATGTATATAACGACATAATTTCAACTCACATGTTTATCACTATCAACTTTTCCCTTATCAAACCCGGTCAATGTTTTCTTGATACGGTAATTACATCCCAATCACTCTCTACTTTGGTTATAAGAGTGATTTGGATAAAATATAAAAGAATGGTACGATATTACATGAAGGCGGTTCCTTTTCGATCATTTTGGTATAAGTGAGTCGCTATACCTATACTATGATTAATTAAAAATAAACGGTGTTAAAATTCTTGATCAATTGTTTTTGTGACAAATTCCAATAAGGAAAGCGCTTCAACAATAGAAGTTTCTCTTAGATTGTTTTACCTAGATTTTTTCCTTGAATTATTTTACCGAATAACCCAATTTCCTATGTTGACAAAAACGATCTCGTATACAAGCCGAGTACCGCGATCTTCACCCCCTTACTGGTATTTCTAAAATACCATAGGTACGTCTAATAACGTTATTAATCATTATTCTTCATGTCATACTGGTCCATTTTCTCAAACACAAATGAACACAAATTCACTTTTTTCCAATTTTAAAATTTGAATAATTTATTTGTATCATTCAAGTAAAACCTTCCTGAAATTTTCATCAAAATTCACCCACGTTTACTGGGTGTCGTATGCTTGATGTGTCAATTAATATATTAATAATTAATTTCGGTAGGACAGGAAAACAGTTCTCGGGGTGCTTATAAGGACTAGTCTACAATTCTTGTTCGAGGTGAAATAAAACTTTGAATATGCTTAAATTTAACTCTGTAATTGGGAACTCCAGAAGTTTCCTGGGCTTCATTAGGAGTTACGAAATTTTCAATTATTATATACGAGATGACAATGGCCACAAATTTCCATTTGCTCATCGACAATTCACCTATCCAAAAATTCACAAATTATCGCTGTGTAAGTCTAAATTAACAAAGCTTTTTTTACCAACAATTTTCATGCAATTGCTAATTTAAAGAAAAATTGTTTTTAAAAATTTGTTAAATTTGCTAATGGTTTTGCTGCATGAAGATTAAAATTTACGAAAAGATAACCCTTGGATTCCAATGTTAATTTTATGATGCTGCCCATAGTTTTTGAGTTATATCAAATATTGTTAATTATTTATATAAAGTGGTTTTAAATTTAGTCAAGCATCATTCGATATCTCAAAAGTTTAATCCTTTGATCGGTTTCTGAGTTAGACCCAAAATTTATGACTTGCTTAGACAGATTTTACCATCTTACAGAAGAGATGACTATGGCTCGTTACATACCGAAAAGAAGTCACAAAATAAAGTGGTTTGGAGAGACCCAATTCATCAAAAAGGTTTCTAAATCTGTTCGTAACAGAAATAATAAGTAGGGGCTATAAAAATCTGTTCAGCCTCAAAATGTCATTAAATGTCTACCCGCTGTAAAATGACAATGGTTTACAGCCGATTGTAAACAGAGAAAGTTTTAAAAGTTTATTTTGTACATTATAAATTAAATGTACAGTTTTTGGGATAATGAAGTTATACCTAAAATTAGGCACGCTCTACAAGTCCTTAAAGCTGTACACCACAGATGGTTAAAATTGTCAAAATACATCTTTTAAAAAGAAAAATTGAATGTTTTTGAACGTTAACCAGTTTTTGTAATTCTCAACCACATGGTGTCAGAAGCAAAACTATGTACTATATCTTTACTTTTAAAATAAAGACTATCTCGCAATAAAATATTGATTGGAAGGAGTAAAATTTTTTATACTAATTAAAATTCAATTTAAAATAAATTAATTTTAAATGATAACAAATTTATTGAATAGAAATATTTTTATTAATTAAAAAAATTTAATAGTGGTGTTTAAAAATATAGCTGTGTCATGATATTATATTGAAAATAGTTTATAGTTTTGTGCGGCACCATGCAAAACTAAAAAGCAAAACGGTAGCAATCAAAAGCTCCACGTGAAGCTGTTCATGTCTAAACAATGCACAAACTATTAAAAATAACACATCATGGTCACTAATTGATAATAAACTAAAAAAGTAATTAATAATAAAATCTGTAGGTACACCATTTTTATTCACAGCAACAGTTTGATAAATTATTGATTCTTTAGTGCTTGGCTTTATTTCGTGTAAATCATTCACACAGTACTTAATGCCGATTAAATAAAGGAAAACTTAATTAATAACCCTCTGTGAAATTATTTGGTCACAAAGCAAATCTTGTCGGTTAAATTCAAGAGTGTGTGAAATGTTATCTATTACCAGGATCTATCGATTCATGGCCGATTTGTCGTCGACATACGCTATTTATGTAATGCCACATTCATTGACTCATACCATACTATACCATAAGGGTGAAAACCTTTAAATACCCTATATTAAGACCAGCTGTGCAGCGTTGGTTGGCAAACACTCATTGTGTATTCCAACAATGAAAGTTAAATGTGCGATCGAACGATTAGGTTACAATTGTATTGACACACTAAAGTAATTTGTAAGGGCCATTCTATGTTGTAAGCACTTTTTTTGATAAGATCTGATAAAATTATATGTTTGTGGTTTACTTTATTTATTACAACCCTTTACATAATACATGTACCTTGTCTAGTTAAGCTCCTTAAGTTTGCTTTCAATAAACAAGATTCTATATCATTAGGTACTAAATTCGATAATAATTCTTACCATTCATTTTTCAAAATCACTCCGAGCAAGTTGCGAACGCAGTCTTAATTGAACGGACAATCAAAACTCATCTACTATTATAATATGTATCTTCATGACTTGAGTGAACAGAAACATTACTAACAAAACTTCACCGCATCAGTTCAAAATTTAATGAATAGGAACATAACTTTTTAAATAAAAATTATTTTTAGGTTCAAACCTCGATTTTAGGCATTTATAGCTATTTGAAAAGTATTGAAGTGGTTATGTTTATGGAACATAAAAATGATGTAATAATTTTTAACAGGATGTAAACTCGAATAACTCCAATATAATCTCAGCTATACCGTAATTTTGGAATATAATGGGCTTGCACAAAATTAAATTTGGCACTTTTGTGAAATCGTACGGTGTTGCCTGTTGTATGCATGGATAAGGTAATTTTTACTGTTCAAAATTTTTGTAACTTACATAATATAGGATTTTTTACAAGACCAGTTAACATCACAATCATTTGAATTTTGTACTGACAACTGATGGTTATTTAAAATGACAAGTAGAATATTAAATATATGTGACAAGAATAATAAAAATAATTTCATTTGTATTGACGATTTGTTGAAAATGCTCAAAAGAATCAATATATTATTATTATAAAACAGAAAAATATTGCAACAAAATATATGTATGTTTATAATACTTCTGTAGTTAATCCGCACTACTTATTTTACTCCAGTCTTATAATTGGATGGAATACTTGTTTAATTTGTTTACATGAATTCAAAAAGTTTTTTTTAAAACTAATTATTTTGATTCCATAATGTCAATATTCAGATGAAATATTAACTGAAGTGACTGAAGCTGAACAGCTTTTGCTGAATTGCGAAAGATTTTATACTATATTATCAGATGTATAAAATTAATCTATGTATTATTAGTACTATAGTAGACGGCCCAGGTCGCTACCTTATTCCATAATACATTATAATATATAGGGTGGCCCATCGGATACGCCGGATTTAACCCTTAACCGCTATCGCGCGGTCTCTGAGACCGCATCAAGTTTTAATTTGTGATTATTTTACGCCTCGTTTTGGGAGTAGGTCAACTCGGCAAAAGGTACAAGGGATAGGTTAATCCTACCGGTCAACTGGGCAAATGAAAACCAGAGGCCGTTTTAATTTTCGGTCAGCTCGGCAAACGCGCTGAATAATGCTATTTCGAGGGTCTCTCACATCCCGGTTGCATTTATCCCGGTTTCCTTGTGATCTGTCGCGCCTCTCGTATGTTTAGCGCCCGCCGCGTAGCGGCTCGGAGCACGAAAAACCGCCCGGAGATGCGGAGCATCGGAGGGTAGGTTTTTTGATGCTCGCAGTTCTGGCCAAGCCAAAATTTATTACTTTGCCGAGTTGGTCTATGTATTTCCAGGTAGAAAATTTGGACCCGGATTAAATATCTGACCATTTGCCGAGCTGGCCTACAGCCCAAAATTAGTCATTATGGCTTTCAGTACCTTTAAGTTACATCTCTCCTAGTATTTTGACAAACGAGGGTAGTCGAAAGTTGCCCTGTTTTATTTTTAGAAAGAAATCAAATAAGCTAGCGGTCTCTGAGACCGGCGGGTAGTGGTAGTGTAACTTTTTTGTTTCTAGTAAAAGTCTAGTAAACGTTTGAAGATTATAAACAATCATTAATATAGTTCATACAACGGCGTAAAAGTCTTAGCACACCTAATTAATATCTATATCAGGATATATTCATATATAATACCACAAGAGACTATCAAATTGTCGGCAATAATTTTTGAAACTGGAACTGAGTGTTTGTCGTCCTTAAAATCACCATGAGTGCTTTAGCACGAATGGTGATTTTAAATGGCGACAAACACGAAGATTCCATGGTTTAAAAATTAACCGACAATTTTATAGTATCGTGTGGAATTCGTTTGACAATTTCGTAAATAAAATTTCAATTTTTTCTGACAACAAAAAATTTATAGTATGCGTTTACGTAGTTTCCATCGTTACTTGACAATACAGACCACGGTGGTCGTATTGCCCCGACAATACACCACCGTGGTCTGTATTGTCAAAGGAAGTAGATTATGATTGGTTCAAATTGATGAGATTGTAACATCCTATTGGTTGAATTATTATGAACGAAATTGTCAGGAAAATATTAGTAATTTCGGATAACCCAATTTTATTCAGTTATCCGGGAGAAAACTTACAAACCCGAAAAACATGTTGTGTGTCCTTCCAAAATTAAAAGGAAGACTTCTTATCTTTGTTTTTTGTGCCACAAAGCAATATGTTTTTGAAGTGCAGTGCGAAATTGTGCATGAATTGCTAACAAAAACTGTGATTTTCAGGTGTTGTGATTTTTGCGAAATAGTTGATTTTTTTTTATTTTCACAATTTATTTATAATTATTCAAGTATGTACTTAAAAATAGTATCATTAGTTTGGTAAGTATTTTTTAGATTAAAAGAAAAAAAATTAAATTTTAGTTATGTAGTATAAATGCGTGTTAATATGGTGATAATTTCATTTTGTGTTATTAAAAGTTAATAAAATTTTAAAATTCATAGATTTAAAATTTTTTCTGACTTATGTTGTATACCCCTACCCACAATTTGTGACCAACCATGTGTATGCTTCATTTAAATGTTGCGCCATATCTTAGGTTGGCAACAATAAAGATATGGTTACTGCCTTGGCGTCATCGTGGTCATAATCATTAAGACATATTAATTCAGTCAAGCAACATGTAAGATTTTGTAGTGAAGATTTATTAAACGGGTTTTTTTTAAATTAAAGTGTTGTTAATTTCTCGCAAACACGTGGTGCTTCAACAAATTGGTGTCAGAAGTGGGATATCAAATTTTTTTTTGATATTTAAAACGAATCCGAAGCCATCACACGTGGTCACAAAGTCACAACAACGATATTTTGGAAACCTACCATTAGTCGAGGTGAAAAAGTGAAGACGAGGAAACAAGCTGAAAATTTATTAAAATAAAACCGTAAGTAGATATTTTCTTTTTGATTATAAGTTGATTTTTACAATGGCATTTAACACGAGAAGTCAAACTGGTACCAATCCTGAAATCGCCCCACTAAATTCTCACGAAAACTCTACTTCCAATACTCCTAATATAACGCTTAGTATAGATTTTCTTACTTCACTGATTCCAAGTACTTTTAGCGGCAACAGAACTACATTCAGCCACTTTATTTCCGATTGCGATAATGCAATATCTCTCAGTACGGAGCAACAAATGCGTCCACTTCTAATATTTATAATATCAAGAATCTCGGGTATTGCACGAGAACAAATAGATGGGAAAACCTATAATTCTTGGGCCGAACTAAGGGATGACCTGATTAATTTTTATAAACCACAGCGGGATAAAACTCAAAATTACATCCAATTAATGGAACAATTAAGTACTTTGAGGCAGGAACGTACTGAGTCCGTTATGTCCTTTTACGAGAGAGTTGAAAAAACTCTTCGAGATTTAAATAACTCAATTACTACTGTTGGGGGTCGCGAACAACAAGGGGGGACGACGATAATTAAAGATTTGGCAATGAATAGGTTCATCCATCATTCCCACCCTGAAATTTCACGCTTTTTGAGGACACAAAATTTAAAATCGCTATCCGAAGCGCTACCAAAGGCACTCGAGGAAGAAATCGCGATTTCAAATTCTAATAGCTTAAACTATCATGGCGACCGAAATCATTTTCAAAACAGAGCCAATTTTCAAAACAACGGTCAATTTAATGGGTCCCAACATAATAGGAATTTTGATCGGGGGGATTCTCGGAAATTCTGCAATTATTGCAAAAAGTTTAACCACACAATCGAAGAATGCCGGAAAAGAGAATTTAATAATAAAATTAGAATTCAAAATAATAAAACCAATGAAACTGTAAATAATAATCCTACAAATCCAACGGTTCATTTAAACTACCAGCCGTCCCAGGTAAATGCCGTACTTTGGGACTAAACAAAAAAGGCAAGTCAAATGCAAAGATAACGAATAAACAATATTATGTAACCTACAATAAATCATCGAATTGCGTAGCAAATGGACGTGTACTTCAGCCATCGAAGGTTAGGAGTGACGGAAATTGTCTTTTCTATTCTTTAATAAAATTAATTAATTATTCTGGTACAATGAGGGAATTTAAAATAAGTTTACTACAATCAAAATTTTTAATTAAATGTAGATCGCCTAAAACAGCCATCGAAACTCTCAATGCGCCTAACGCCTGGGGAGACGATGACATTATTTTTATCTTTTCCTACCAATATAATTACTGCGTATGTTTACATTCTAATCAATACGGATATTTAATATTCAATGAAAATTCTAAGCGATGTATTCATCTCTCCCTCCTAAATAATCATTTTGAACCACTTCACGAAATAAACTCTCAGAAATCTTCACAAGTAAATCCAATAAAAAACATGAACATTCAGCTTTCAAAAGATAACCATTTACCATACATAATCGTAAAGATACAAAATGTCGAGTTTAAATTCTTAATAGATACGGGAGCAGGTACATCACTCATAAAAACAGAAAAACTGAAACAATTCAATATCGCGTTTACTACATCAGAAATTATGAATTTCAATGGGCTATGTGCAAACGTCTCTGTTCAATCTATAGGAACGGTAAAATTAAACCTAGAGGTACACGACAAAACATTCAGTGCAAAATTTCATGGAATAGAGCAAGAATCTAATATCCCCTTCGACGGAATTATTGGAAACAATTTCTTCCAAGAACAAGAAGCGAAAATTGACTATGAAAAACGCGAATTAAAAACGAAATCTATTCCATTTCCAATTTTAATACATTTCAATGTCAATCCTAACAAATTAGCATCGTACTTATTAAATCCGCGTTCAGAAACAATAATTAAAGTAGATGTCCTAAATAACAACATAAACGAAGGAGTTATCCCAGAAATATTTGTATGCGAAGGCGTTTACCTAGCCAAATCAATTGTAAAAGTTGTTAATAATCAAGCCATAACTACAATTCTGAATACAAACGATCGTAAGGTAAAAATAAATAGTATTAAACTGAACTTGGAGCCATTTCAAAGGGCCGATTCTTGTATATATACTTACGGTCAAGATGAGCTCGTTGGGACGTCGTCAAAACGTTTGCAACTATTAAAGGAAAATATCAGGGTAGATCATTTGAATCCAGAGGAAAAATCATCCATAATGGAAATTTGTACCGAATACAACGACCTCTTTTTTCTCCCTAACGACGAATTGACACCAACAAGAGCCATAAAACACGAAATTAAATTATCTGACGAAACCCCGATACATTCAAGAACTTATAGATACCCAGAAATTCATAAAACCGAAGTCAATAAACAAATAAATAAAATGTTGAAGCAGAAAATAATCCAACCATCCTTATCTCCATACTCGAGTCCTTTGTGGGTAGTACCGAAGAAACCGGACGCATCTGGCGAAAAGAAATGGCGCGTAGTCGTCGATTACAGAGGTCTCAATAATGTGACAATAGGGGATGCATATCCGCTACCCATGATAGATGAAATATTTGATCAATTGGGATATTCAAAATACTTCACGACTCTCGACCTAGCAAATGGATTCCATCAAATTGAAGTAAACCCAAAAGATGTGCCTAAGACCGCATTTTCTACATCCCTCGGACACTACGAATTTCTGCGCATGCCCTTTGGGTTGCGCAACGCACCAAGCACATTCCAACGACTGATGAACACGGTACTATCCGGTTTGCAAGGAACACAATGCTTCGTGTATTTAGACGACATAGTTATTTACGGCAGCTCTATCGAAGAACATCATCAAAAACTGGAAGCTGTTTTTAAACGACTCCGAGCTAATAACTTATCACTCCAACCCGATAAATGCGAATTTATGCGAAAGGAAATTATCTACCTAGGTCATAAAATCAGTAAAGATGGTGTTGCACCAAATCGAGATAAACTTAATGCTGTCGAAAACTACCCAGTACCAAAATCTCCCAAGCAAATTAAACAATTCTTAGGATTAATAGGGTATTATAGAAGATTCGTGAAAGATTTCGCAAAAATTGCTAAGCCCTTAACGTTATTGCTAAAAAAGGATGCACAATTTCAGTGGTTAGCTCAACAACAAGAAGCATTCGAACAATTCAAAAAGGTATTAACTTCTGAGCCTATTCTGCAATTTCCAGATTTTAATGAAACCTTTGTTCTTACCACCGATTCTTCCAACTATGCCATAGGAGCGGTCCTATCACAAGGAGAAATAGGTAAAGATTTGCCTATTGCGTACGCTTCGCGCACTTTAAATAGATCGGAAGCAAATTATTCCACCACAGAGAAGGAATTATTAGCAATCGTTTGGGCAACCAAGCATTTTAGACCATACTTATTTGGGAAAAAGTTTCTCATAATTACAGATCATAAACCTCTGACTTGGTTGTTTAATTGCAAGGATCCTAGTAGCAAATTAGTGCGTTGGCGTCTCAAACTTGAAGAATACGAATATGAAATTAGGTATAAACCTGGTCGAATTAATTCCAATGTAGATGCTTTATCAAGAAATCCAGTACTTGCCGTTCAAGAAAACAATGAATTGTATGAAACGTTTATAAAATACCATTATGAGAACAACACAGTACCGGACATTCCTTTAATTAAAGCCGACCTCTTTTCAAAATTTCCCAATGCCTTAATATTCGCGAAAGATCTAGACGAGAATAATAGTAATTTCGAAAATCTTGCTTTAGTTCAAGACGTAACTTCCATTTCAGACGATATATCGTTATACGATACTATTCCATTATGTAATTCTAGAAGTGAACAAACGTTTTTGCTAATATCCAAATTAAATTACTTTGACAATTTATCGTATAAAGATCTATTTTATTCTTTACAAAAACTTCGTAATCTCCTTATTAAAGAAAAAATTGACGAATTATATTTAAAAAATCCAATCGAAGAAAACCCGTATTTAAAACAAGATATGTTTAATGAACTAATTCAATACTTATTCTCAAGACATAAACTCAAAATCTCGTTAGTGAATAAACCTAAGTTCAAACCCCAAACAAAGCAAGAAATCAAAACAATATTAGAAGAGAATCACACATCTGCTATATCAGGACATGCCGGTTACTTACGAACATACAAACGCGTGAGAGAAAATTATAAGTGGCCAAACATGAAAAAAGATATAAAAGCCTTCATAAAATCTTGCCAATCATGTCAAATCAATAAAGGAAGTAAATCAAGGATCGCTCCGATGCAAATAACCACGACAAGTGAGCGCCCATTCCAAAGATTGGCATTAGATATAGTTGGACCATTACCAGTAACGGAAAATGAAAATAAGTACATTATTACTATGCAAGACGATTTAACAAAATACTCATTTGCTAAACCCATAAAAAATCACGAAGCAAAAACCGTAGCCAACCAACTTTTAGAATTCATAACCATTTTCGGTATTCCAGAAGCCATTTTGTCGGATCAAGGATCGGACTTTTGTTCCGTAACAATTAAAGAACTAAACCGTCTTCTGAAAATTAAACACGTTTTTAGCAGTCCCTATCACCCTCAAACTAACGGAGCACTCGAAAGAAGTCACCTTACTCTAAAAGAATATTTAAAACATTATATCAAACAAAATCAAAATAACTGGGACGATTACGTTAGCCTAGCAATGTTTACTTACAACAACCACATTCACTCCTCTACAAGTTTTACGCCATTTGAACTAATATTTGGTCACAAAAGCCACATACCCAGTTCACTTTCTTCTACGCCAGAATTTCGATATTCATATGACGACTATCATTCCAACTTAAAACTTAAATTTAACAAATCTTACGAACTAGCACGGCAGCACCTCGTGAAAAACAAAGAAAAATCAAAAATCTATTACGATAAGAAAAATAAGGTTACAGAAAACAGTTTCAAGGTTGGGGATTTTGTATACATAAAAAACCAACAAATCAAACCTGGCCTTACGAAAAAATTAAGCGAAAAGTTCAGAGGTCCTTATGAAATAGTAAAATTACACGCCAATAACACCGTAAAACTAAAACTAAAGAATAATAAACTCGTTACTTATCACACTAATCTTCTCAAAATTTTCAACCCGGGCGAAGAAGATGACGAATCATCTGAATAATACCATTTGCTCTCTTCTATACCAACTTCCAATTTTATCACGTTACTTTATACATACAACCAGGATTTTTAACGGATTCGCGTAGTTCTGCCTATATTGATTCTATTAGAAATCATTAGTCGCGTTAGAAACCAAGTGCGAAATTTAAATTGGAATATAAATTACTCTATTCATCCCATTACTTTCCAAACAAGAAATTATAGGTGACCTCAAAATTTTTACCTTAATAGTTCACAAATTAAATCAAAATCATACATCCTCAGTTTCTTTCAATAATTACACCCTAAGAACTTCCATAATGCTAAGTAAAATCACACTATAATCAATTAAAAGAATTATCTACCTGCTTACAGCTTTTCGAAAAAGGAATTATGTACAGAAACATCGTTATGATATTATGACTCACAAAAGATTCCGTACGCGAAGTAATATTGAAGATCGGATCTATCAACAAAATTTGCCAGAAATCGTATAACCAGAACCTAAGAACAAACATTCAGACGTTGTAGATGTCAAATAGGACAACTACTGCAACAAGTGGATTACGCTCAGCGAAGAGACCTACAGGAGTTCAACAAGGACGGTCTTCAGAGGTTTGACAAGGCACTACAAGTTCAACTTTAACTCGGTTATGTGCAGGTTATTGTTACCCAGTGGTTACAAAAAAAAGGAGACAAAACAAACTCCACCTCCAAAATAAAAAGAAAAAAACATTCCCCGAAATCAATTTTGTGATCCTGAATTAGACTAAGTGACATCCAAAAATGAAAATCAATTGTGTAGTGTAGGACTAATAGAAGAAAGAACAACCAATCGCCCTTATCAACCTCGCGATTAAAACATAATCTTTGGGAACACTATTTATGTACTTATTATTATTATTATTATTATTATGTATTATTAGCTAGTATGTTATTTGTTTTTCTTAATTTTTTATTATCATATTATAATATTATCATTTTCTAATTAATCAAGTTAATGTCCATAATTGATTAATCTAAAAGGGGGGGAGGTGTGTTGTATACCCCTACCCACAATTTGTGACCAACCATGTGTATGCTTCATTTAAATGTTGCGCCATATCTTAGGTTGGCAACAATAAAGATATGGTTACTGCCTTGGCGTCATCGTGGTCATAATCATTAAGACATATTAATTCAGTCAAGCAACATGTAAGATTTTGTAGTGAAGATTTATTAAACGGGTTTTTTTTAAATTAAAGTGTTGTTAATTTCTCGCAAACACGTGGTGCTTCAACACTTACTAGAATACCAACTAAGACATCTGTTACAAAAAAAACCAAAAAGTCAAGTTGTACGTGAATTATCGAAAAAAATAAAGCGCGGTCTCAGAGACCGCATAATAGTGATAGTGTGACAATTATTTGACGGTAGTGGTTAAGGGTTAATATTAAAATGAAACACAGTATAATATTATTATTTAATTGGGTAATTCTTATTGATTTATAAAGTAGACATGCTGAAATTAATTATGGAATACGACGTCGCACAGTGGGGTATTTGGCCTCAAAATGTGGCATAAAATACAAAAATCAAATGCTACATGCATATTCCCTATTATGATTTTTGTAAACTACACTATCTTGGGCACCATTATGTGAATTTATAGGAATATTACTCGTTCCAATTTTTCACTACATCGTCAAAAGATGCTAAGAATTTGCTGAGGGGGGGGGGTTAACAAATTCTTTTCAAAGATTATTTTTGCTAGAAATCGTTATAAATTGTAACTTTTACTTATGGAAACAAGAAGTTCAAATATCTTACATAAAGTCTGTAACAATTGATCTTTAAATAAATATGGTTATAATCATATTATAATGCATTGTATTAATTTTTGTAAAAGATTATCAGAAAAAAAGAAGATTTGAATATGAATCGAGGTCGATAGAGTTATCATTTTTTTTACGGATAATACTGATACTTGAGACTTTAAAATAAAATTTATTTGCCTGCTCAGCTTTGCTCAATTCTTTTTAATTCGCGTTTTACTTGGAGAACTCAAAAATTTCAAAGTCACCCTATATGTTTTTATCAAATTATTCGGATTATACTTATTTATATTTACCAAGCAATTGATGTAGAACTTATTAGAAAAATGCAAATTATATTAATAGTTGTGGCTTCTGGTCACGAAATAAATGTTGAAAGATTTCGGGAACACTGCCACAGCACTGCCCGGTACTTTGTTGATAAATACCCATGGTACTGTATGCCACCTACCATACACAAATATTTAATTCATGGCCCAGAAATAGTTAAATTTGCGTTGCTGCCTATAGGTCAGTTAAGCGAAGAAGCACAGGAAGCTTGCAATAAGGATTTCAAGAGATATCGTGAACATAACTCGAGAAAATGTAGCCGCGAAAGTTCAAACAGAGACGTTCTAAACAGATTTCTTTTAACCTCTGACCTTGTTATAACAAACAAAAGAGAATTACCCAAAAAAAACCTTCGATACTTATCTCAGCAGGTATTACATTTATTAAAAGCCCCTACTGACCAAGTCATTGATGATCATAAACAGATCTCCGAGAGTGACGATGACGATACGATGCGATCGATGGATGGTGACGAAGAAGATGACCAAGACATTATTTAAAATGTTTGCTTTATTTTTACTTTTAACGCTATTACTTGAAAAATAAATATAAAAATTATTAACTACTTCTCTTCTGAATTTTTTAATTCGTGTCCATTAAATATTTGTTGTATTGTGATATCACAACCTGTATTTTCGAATAAGTGTATATTTACACATATCTTCCAAAAACTATTTCTGTGTTTTATTTTGCTGATGATGTTAATTTTTCAATGTTTTTCAAATAAATTCATTTTCTTAATAAATAAATGCACCAGAATTATGCAAAGTATTTTTTAGATAAAATTTACGAAGACTTTTTGCTAAGCAGTTGGCTCAATTTTAAAATAACGCGTTGGTTTTCCGTTTTCAGTTCAAGAATTGTTTGCGGTTTGTTAACATAGACCTTGGACTTCATAAAAGTCGCAAGATGGAGAGCAATTTAAATCCAGTTTACTCGATGGGCCACCCTATATTATTTATTAAATAATATGTGCATGTCTACCATCGTACATCAGTCGTCCTTGTTGAAGATTCTGCTGAATGCGCACTTTCACCCGGCTCGGATTTCGGGATCAAAATAAGGCGATAAGCAGTTTGCAAGTCGATTCCAACATAATCGAACGCCTGATCATGGGATTTATTAATTGTAATTAGGTACGTATGCCAGAATGATGGGAAATTGTTGTCGCTATATTTGCCGGAGCGAGATCGTTTTGGGGAATAAGGATAATGTCGCCACGATTACATTCTGATGTGATTTCCGCTTTGATGAAGTTTCTTCACGACAATCATTCTTATAGCGTTGCACAATTTCTTATTGGGGTTGAAATTTTTCAGCAAAATGACGAAGGTGTCTGGTTGTTGAGGAATTGGGTAGGAAAGTTCAAAACATCAGATGGATCTTGATAAACAATTCAATCTGCGCTGTAGTAGATTTCTAGCGCGGTATTTTTCTGTTCATATCGAGCGTCTGTGCATTTGGTGAAGCAACGATAACTCGTTTTGCAAAATCATCGACTGATTTCTTTTAAATTTCCGTCCCAGAAATGGATTCGATTAAATGGTCAGTTTTAATCATTTGCTGTGGAATTATGTCTGTATGTGGAGAGATGTCTTTTTGAAACAAATAATGGAAGGCAGAAGGGGCTCTGGTAGAAGAAAATGTTAATGTCTGAAAAACCTCAGAGACTGGGCGGAACTCGACTCACACGAATTACTCGGAATAGTGCAAAACCAATACGAATTTGTAGAATTGTTACCAACCTTCATTGATGGAAACGGCACCTGAAAAGAAGAATCTGTGAAATTCGAATCGTGCTATCCTCGAAAATTGAAATTCCCGGAACTGAAGGTTAACTTCCCACTCCGAATTGAAGGAACCAGTTGTTATGATCCTCTTGGCCTTCGCTACACATGGGTGTTGTGAAATAAGTTGAGTATAGTATCTGCACAAACTGCTCGTCTTGATATACGAGTAGTCCTCAACGATGTCGGTTCTTATTCCGCTTGGGACAACTGGAAGTGTTTATCGAAAATCGACTCACATAACAAAATTATTCCTCGGAATGGCTTCTCAAGATCCTCGCGCAAGATCTTATCGATGTATCGTATTCCGTTATTTGGGAGCATTGTAATTTCATCGATCTTTTTCTACTTTTATTAAGGGTCTTCCTCTTAAAATAGGTCCAGGACCTGTTCTATACTAATTTATGCAATTAGTTCTATGAATATTTTTTTGTTTTTACATCTCAGGTAGCTTGCTATATTTGCCTTTTAATGTACATGTACCCTGGATTTTATTGTTATGATGGCAAATCATTAACGTAAAGAGTGTAAAGAGAAGAGAGAGGCCAATTAATCGATGGAAGCAGGAAGTCAAACAGAATCTAAATTAATGTTAATGCTATCAAAGATTGGGAAAATAAATGAAAATAAATAACGGCCCAATATATTATATGATTATTAAAAGTTTAATTACAATTATTATTACACTGTATCAAATATACGAAGAATTGTTGGCTTATATGTTTTTATATCATTAAACGCTTAACTACATTCGTTTT
Organism: Podabrus alpinus; assembly: GCA_932274525.1. Classification (NCBI taxonomy): domain Eukaryota; kingdom Metazoa; phylum Arthropoda; class Insecta; order Coleoptera; family Cantharidae; genus Podabrus; species Podabrus alpinus. The sequence goes on from OW026451.1 coordinate 16,881,598, forward strand.
ATCTTGAAAAATATACATAACATAAAGGATTTCCTATGAACATGAACATAGTTAGCGCTTATCGTAGGTCATCTTCCGTAATTTCACTTGTAGGTACTTTTATTGCACTTTCAAAAAAGTTTTATCATGACGCGTCGCTGTAAATACTTCGGCAGTACTTTCAAAATACGGGCGCCAACAGGTTCCATAAAAATCATAATTTCCTGCTTTTAAGAAAAAGTGCGTAATAAAATCAAAATTTATTTTTTCGTAACTCACTTCACCTTGGACGAAAATAATAATTAATACTGAGTTTTTTTGTATACTTTATATTATAATGTCTAGTGGACAAAACAAAGGATACACATATGTAGAGCTGATAAAGGATAAAGACCAGGGTTGAACCAACTACAATAACCACAATGGCGCAAAACACATTTTATCATTACAATGGCCAGATTTAATTTAATCTAGGGAACAAAAACACGCCGCTTTAAAACTTACAGTAAGGGCTCACGCTTTCTATTTATAACAAGTAAACTAAAATAATTTTATTACAATGACTATGAGAGAATTGAAAGGTATCTCACTGTTAACGTTTTCGTTATTAATTTGCACAATAATTTTATGGAGAACATTAAAAACATATTCGATATCAAACAAATTATAGATTTTGCAAAAGCTGCCCTTTTCAAAAAAAATACAAAAACAAATTGAATTTCTTTTTATTTCATAAATCACAATCATAAAACATGATTGTGTAAATTAATCATTTGATAACACTAATCAGGTATTACTTTTTGCGATACAACATTAGTTATAGCTTCAACTGTTGAGCAGCAGACTTTGCCGTTTGGACACGTGGCAAAATTTACTTGAACTGTAGAGCAAGTATCAAAACAACTCGCATAGTACGTAACTATATTTAGTTTACCCAATCTGCAAAACGCACCTAAAAATTTATTTTCATTAGTACTAGTTTTAAAATTTTGATTTTAAATGGGAACATTTTTTGTAAAAATTTGTAATTTATCTCACCCGTTCCTGGTCCCGATATAGAACCTAGTTCAGATTGTTGCTGTTGTGTTTGATTCTGTTGCTGCTCTTGCTGTCCGCCGAGCCCTTGTGCCTCTTCTTTAAGTTGTTGCTGTTGTTGGTTTAGTATTACCTGCTGTTGTTGCAGTATGGTTTGTTGCATCTCCAATTGTTGTTTTTGAAATATTTGCAGCTCCGTCCGTTGTTTCTTCTGCAGTTGGTCCTGCTCTTCTTGCTGTTCTCGATGTAATTTTTGCTGCTCCAGTTGATGCTTCGTATGAAGCAATTGTTGTTGCTCTTTATGTTGCTCATATATTTGGTTCAGTTGTTGCTTTTCGACAGGTCTACCAGCATTTATAAGTGAAAACACCGTCAGTACGTATGCAACGCTTGCAGAAAACACTAAACATTTCATTTTATAAAAAATGTTACTGAATTTTTTTATTCGCTCTTTCGATATTTATACTGCGAATGTAACCAGCAGAATAAACATTTTGTAATTACCATTCGTGAACACCAAAATTTTAAGCTACTTTAAAATTATAATTTATTTAAAATTCAAACTTAAATTTCTAATACAATGACATATTTTTTAAACATGTAGTTTTTATCAAATCTTGTAGATATGTTAATATATAAATAATGGAATTGGGTTTAAAACCAAAAAAAAATTTAAAAATGTATTATCAAAAGCTTTTTTTAATTTTTGTTGCTTGTGAGATTTTTAGCTGTGATGGTATAATATGGCATTAAAGTTATCTTGATGGTTGTTATTAAAATCAAAACATTGATCTTATTTTTTAATTTGGATATTATTACTACTCAATTGAAAGTTATAATCTATTTATATGTATTTCTAATAAATTAAAAATTTACAAGCCAAGCAAACACAATAAAAACAATTTATTTTATAGGCTTTCAGCAATGGTTTATTGTCTTAGTTATTCGGATGTTTCAGAAAATTTTGTATACTATTTTGTCATATCTTATGATTTATTGATTTGTTCGATTTGAACTGATTATTATTATAATTATATTTCAAACGATTATCAATGCAAATTTTAGGAATTTGTAATTAAGCAAAATTTGCAAATGCAAAGTAAAAATGTAAATTTCTAATTGATTATCACAATTAGTAAATAAATCAGTGGGGCCAAAATGGGTCACTGATATGATTTATAATTTTTTCAAATTTTATGCAATTCTTTTAATACAAAAGGTACAATCAAAACATTAGTTTTTTTGGTATAAATAGGCAACGGCTTGTAAGTACATATTATTTCTTATGCACTAGAAAATAAAATTTTTGTGATATTATGATCCTTATAAATCTACCAAATTATTTTTTCTGGAAAACCTAGCTTATAATTAGGTAAACTTTTATTTTTAAATTTCAATATTTTCTATACTTTTAATCTACTGTGAGTAATTATTATTTATTGTATTATTGTTGTACATAATGTAATATGGTATTTCAACGGGGACTTTGATTTTAAATTTTACATAAAACACACTTTTTTATGTATTTCTTTATACAAATGTCTACCAAGACGACGTATACAGACGTCGATCCTTTGGCAAAATTTTCCATTACATTTTTGCATAATTGAAACTCTATCTCGCTTTTTTTGCGCAATTGCGTGTCGGAGGTTGGTTTTCAAGGATTCTATGAATTGTGGATTATCTGCATAGACTTAATCTTTCACATAGCACTACAGAAAATAATTTAAGGGCGTTAAATTACACGATTTAGGTGACCAATTGACTGCAGAATTATGCAAAATTATTCGATCGGGAAATTTCGTTCATAATAAATTCAATGTCTGTTGAAACATCCATATAATCAATAATAGGTCAATAAAATTTCTCAACATGTTCCGATAACGTAATACATTGACAGTAACAGCGTTTCCAGCCTCATTTTCAAAAAAAACTACGGTCCAATCACTCCTCCAGACTAAAAAGTGCACCAAACAGTAACCCAAACGGAATTTAAAAGCTTCTCAGCAATAACTCTTGGATTTTTTATATCCCAAATGCGGAAATTTTGCTTATTAACGTAATCATTCAAATAAAAATGAGTTTTATCTGAAAAGATGATTTTCTCAGAAAAACCATAACATTGTTCAAAGATGAAATTGGTTTTAGGCTCAAATCTTCACACAAAATTCACCATGTGCTGCTCGTGGACTGAAAAGGCGAAAAAGCGCTGAAAGCGCAGTGGAATTGATAAATTTGGATCTTCCTTAGCATTTTCACTTACAGCAGTAATATTTTCAGTTGAACGACCCGAAAGAACACGTGTTGTTATTGGTATGTGATGTACCGAACCAGCATACTCAAATTTAACCACCAAATTTTAAAAGCTGATTTATAATTAACATATATCAAAAAATAGAATAGTTAAACTGTCAAGACATTCAAAATTGCTTCCAAAAAAATTACAAAGTCCCTGTTGAAAAACCCTGTATATTAGTCGAGTTACGTATTACCTTTGGTATTACATAACTGCACCAAGATAGACTAGACTCCTAGATAGATAGATGGATAGATAGATTCCAGACTCCTCTGTTCCATAGATATAATCTGTACATCTCTTCTGTTATTGCCTCTCACCGTCTCTCACGTAAAATAAAAATAGAAATTTGAGAATCCCCGAATCAAATATTTTCCTAGTTTTGAAAAAAGAAAAAGTTTGATAATATTACTTTACAATTCCAATTGAATACCCCATTTCAGCCTATTGAATGTGACTACATATTGTACCTACCCAAGGGAAATATTTGAAATTTTAATAAAAAGTTACCTGGAAAACATTTAAAATTTTTTTGTAATTAATAACATTAAAAATAAATTTATTTACTATGTAATTTAGGCACTTAAAATTTAAGCGGTCGATTCGCTTGGCCACACACAAAGGGTGCCAAAAAATGACAAGTTATGATTGAATCACACTCGAGTTTAGTTGTATAGACCTTGTCTCGCTTAATCAATTCACATTCATATTCTATTAATCACATTACTCTGAATCAAAGGGGTAACTATACGAAATAAAAGCAAAAATTTTAATTCACAATGAAAAATATTCCATTATTGTGAATTGAATAAAATATTTAAATTAACAGTATTTCGATCAAAGATTTAAAAACTAGTTGACTCGTACGATTTGGTTAGTGTATATAGGATATCACGTGAGTAATTTAATTATAAAGCAATTTAATTTGGGGTCAAATATCAGAGCAAATTTAAAATATACGGCACATTATTCTTACTGAAAAGATGGATTACAACAAGCGTTAATCCCTGAAAAAAATTCTCATGAATACGTTACAGGCTTACTAAAATAAATACCCAACAATAGACACTACTTGCACATTGCTAACCTAACAAAAGTAGACAACAAACACCAACAATAAAATAAAACACGCTCAATAGATACTATAAAATCCGGCCAACAAACAGCATCCCTTTAAAAGCAAATTAAATCTTATGTATTGAACGTATAGGGTGCAATGTTGAATGACGTTGGTCGGGTTTCCACATCTTGGCAAGTTTAGCGTAATAATTTTGAGCCATATGTAGTTAACATATAGGACGTTATTTTATACATAATTCGTTCGGACATCTATGCAACTCCTTATTGGTTTAAATTGGTCTCTATGAAACCCATAAGTTGGGTATATGGAATAAAAGCAGATGATGGTGTTTGCAAGACCATAGATTCTGTAGAGTTAATGTGCCATCACTAATTTGGGGTGCACACTGATACCCCGATGAAATGTGTATCGTGCTCGGAAGATGGATCGTGTTTATCTAAAATATTGGTCATGGTTTTAATTTAATAATTTTTTAAAATAAGACAAATTGTAGTACTGGTTACTCTAGGATACAATTTAATTGATGTCAACTTTGTGTTCAGCGATGCATCTAAAAATTAATGATAGAAGGGGTTCAAATTTGAAGTCGCTCATAAGCATAATTGCATTTAAATTTTTATATTAAAAAATAGAATTAAATTATAACGTAATTTATCTGCACTATAAAAGTGATATGATGATAATATTATTGTAACATTTTTTGATAATTTTGGAAACAATAGATTTAGTAGATTTATATAAAAGACAATTTGCGGTTATAAAAGTTTCTAGTTAAAAAAAATATGTTGTATGTACATATAAGTAAGTAATACACCCATAATAATTATTATAATAGATTTATTGACAACCAATATGTTGAAAATTCAACTTTCAATTTCAGAAGAGTTAAAAAACAGTAAGAAATACCACATTCAAAAGTCAAACAACCAGACTCACAATCAGTAAGAGTTTCAAAAAAAATGTAATAAACCCATTGCTGGAGCGAAATAATTGACACTAAAAGGTTAGATTATATCACACCAAATCAAATATAATTAAAATAAACTTAACAATGCAATGTAAAAAGCTTGCTTTACTCTTAGGTTAGCGAACATTCAGTTGAATTAAAATAACGATTACAAATGCAAATAAATCTTCTTTCTATGTTAAATGAGTCTACATCCAAATTAAATATTTAAATATAAATTCAATTTGTTTGAATTTTATAGGAATACTGCGAAAACTGAAAACTACAAAAATATTTTTCCGAATTACAGTTCTATCATTATAAATACTTTTATGTGGAAATTGCTTTAGTTTAGCATCGGAAAAGAGTCCCCAAGTTTTCCACATTAGCCTCGGACCGGAACAGGGAAAATTTGCCAAAGGTCCCAAAAAATAAACTTAGTTTTAGATAATTATAAAATTTTTATTGCATCTTTTAATATTTTAATAATATTATCCAATGTTTTGGGACATTTAAATTTGGCCCATTTTCAAGGCTACAATTTTTAGGTTTTTCGCAAAGCTATTTCTCAAAAAGTATAGGGACTATAAACTACTATTACTGTTTAATTTTGTTGATATCTATTATGGGACCTATACATATGATGACCATATATACTTATTTTAGTAGGACAGTACTCTTTTTTAGAACGATGTCCTATGTACTTAAAAACTTCTCCAAGTACTTACAAATGTACTTATTTTTGTACACCCGCCGGGGGGGGGGGGGGGGGGGCACCCGACGCTGCCCCAAACCTCATGGTTGTTTCCTTCAGTGCAACCCCACAAAAAAAAAGGTCATCAATCGTAATCGTCGTATATTTAGGTACGCCGCACAGTGTGGTGAAATGGGGTTTTTGTGGACAAACGGTTGCTGAGCCTTCAATTTTAGGTCAAAAAATCTGGAAGTTGTCTTACTATATCCTTAATCCTTAATATAATTATATAAAAATGGATGTATGTATGTTCTCTATAGACTCCTAAACCGTTTGACCGATCGGAACCAAATTTGGCACAGTTATTATGTAGGTCCCTGCGCATGTTTTTGTATTGAAATAGTGCAAAAATTCGCAAAGGAAAGGAAAGTTGATCAAGCAAGTTGATAAATCAACTTAAAAACCAATAATGAATGCTGTCAAACTGTCAACCGATCGAAGTTATTTACAACGCTACGAAAAACATAGGCTACTTTAGTACCTTGGAGTGAGGCCGAAGGCCGAACAACCACATCCGACACGGTCTAGATGGCTAAAGGCGGCCGGTAGGCCGACTGTGCCAGCTAGTCCTTAATAGAATAGAAGAAAACAATAATTTTTGTGTTTTCCCACAGAATATTGCATAAAGCCACGATTCGAAATGCTAAAGTTCGCCATTTTAAAATAGTTTTCAATTGTTTTTAATATCTTTCTGTATCGTCCGTTCTGCTTATGTATTGTTTACATGGGCATTTGGGAAAAATTTATTGATTTGTTAATCCAATAATACCTTCGGTAGAAATTGGACAAGTCTCAGTAAAAACGCTCTTGTGTTCGCATCTGCAAGTATCTGCAGCTGAAATTTGGAGGGCAAATACTAGAGATACCAATGATACCACAAAAAATTTTCGGTGTGTTTCATGCGTTCTCACACAACTACGTGTTTAAGAGAAGTTAACATTTAAAAAATCGAGTCTTTAGATCGAAATTAGGTCTACAAACCGTTAAAAATGTAATTCTTTGTTTTGTTTTGGCACTTGTGTGCTAGTAACGAGAAACAGAAATAATATTTCAACCCGAAAACTGAAAAAAATCAATGTATTTCCGTTTTTAAGCAAAGTTAAAGTACCTATGTATACGGTACATATATGTATATAAAAAAGGTTGACTGCCCCATTTTTTCGACACTTTCCAAGCGCATTTTAATGATTTTTTTTGTGTTCCTGAATCCTTGGGATGTTCCTAGCAAGAAACTATTATTAAACAGACCAAATGAATTACTTTAAAAATCACCATTTGTCCGCCTCCACCACACTGTGCGCCGTTGACCTTTTTTTAGGTATTTACCGTGTTTCGCCGAAATGTACTTTTTAATGTAGACTTTTTTACTTGTGGATCTGACACGAAAGTGATCCCCAGATGGCTGAAACTAGCCTAAATATTCTGCGCAATTTACGTAATTTTAACTAAAGAGGGTTTTTTGTTCTACCGGAAATATCTTCAAAATTACTAAGACTAGAACAATTTTACATTAAATCTTATCTTAGACTTTAGAAAGTTGTTCAACGCGGATATTTAATCTACTTTAAATCATCTTTAGGCCACTTTTGTATCAGATGGATATGAAAACAAAGTAATAAAATAAATGGGAAAACTGAGGTTTTTTTCAGAGCTATTTTTCAGTTTAACTTTGCTGTTATCTATTTTCGGCATAACTAGCAGCCATTTTTGAGACTTTCTTCGCCAAATTTACCATGACTGTTCCGGTCCGAGCCCGATGTCGACAACTTCTGGACTTTTTTCTGATACTACACTACCCTGGCTTTCAAATTGAATCTTTTTTTTTGTTTTAACTTTGCGCTGGGATGAAGAAATCTCGTACGAGACACCGACTTAATCTAAACCGGTAGTGTCAGACTTGCACTGACTAAAACCTCACCCTTAACCTCGACTCCCGGTTTCGCCGTCTGGGCATTACTTCGGGAGCCGCGGCTGTTGCGCGTTTCATCGTCCTCGTTGCGCTTCCCACTCCAGCTGTTCTTTAGTCCTCATGATGGCGGTCACGAAGGCCGTGATGACTTTCCAGCCTTCTTCGTTCTCCAGCATCTTGGGGACCAAGTTCTCCGGGGTGAGGGATTCCCCGAAGTGCAGCGATGTGGCTACTCGCTCACGCTCCCATCTCCAGCATCTGAAGATAGTGTGGTCCGCGGTGTCTTCTTCGGCGCAGTGGCAGCAGGTGGGGTCGTCCAGCTTCTTGAAGCGATTACTGCCAGATATCAGAGATGAGACCCTCGAGACCCTCGCGAAGTGGTATGACAAATAAAAAACAGCTGCCACATGCCAGTGGACCTGGAGGCTTATTCAAAACATCAAGGTTTGGGCCTCCAAGAGCACTGGGACCTAACGTACCATCTCACCAATATCTCCCCTGTCACGGTTACTTTAACCAATACCTACACTAGTTGGAAAAGCTAGCCTCCCCGAAATTCATCCACTGCGACGAAGAGGAAGATAAAAGGAAGACGAAAGTGACCTCTCCTACGAGAAAAGACAGAGACCAAACATCGAGAATCGCGGAAGTAATTCTGTTAAATGCCTTTTCTAATACTTATGTTAATTGCTTTTTCTAATACCTTTGTTAATTGCTTTTTCTAATACCTTTGTTAATCGCTTTCTAATACCTTAATGGGGTCCGGCATATTCCTTTATCTTCTTAAGTACAAGGATCCATTATACATGTACTTTAGTGTCTGATGCAATAAGCCTGTCTGTATTATGCAAAGGCACGCAATTTATTATTTAGTTAGTTTAGGGGTTCCTAGAATGTTCTCATTCAAATAGTAACACTTGTGCCTTTGTTCGGCAATTCTAGGAAACCCTCTCTTTCGTTTACTCTTAGTATCTTCTTAAAATAGTTAACCTGTGAAGCATCCAGGGAATATTAAATCAGTTAATTTTGTGAGTCGAAACTGCAAGGTACACATTGCAAGTACGAAACAGTTTTTCGAAAATCCTTATTATACTCATCTATTCAAGGAGCATTTGTAAATTAGTTGTTATACGTTGTTATTCATTTAATGTTGTGTTTTGTAAATAAAATTGTTAGTGATCCAAAAAGTGTTTTAAGTAAGGCCAAGAAGCTAGCAGCAAATTCCGTGAGGCGCAATCCCGATGCTCAGTCGCAGGGAGGGTGAAGTCCGACACTAGCAACTCAGTTCTAGTTGGTGTTTCACCTCTCTTCGTAAGCTAAAACAAAAAAAAGCTTTACAGATGGTTTAGATATAACAGAAAATTTTCTTTTATCTATAGTTCATACGCCGGGGGGAGGGAGTAAATCTATGTAAATACATTTAAAAGTTACGTTTACCTTCCATAGAAATAAGGTCGTCTTCAAATGAAATTAATGTTACTCCGTTTCTGGACCACCTGGAAAGTTGACACCTTTGATTAATTCATTTATTACTCACGTGAAATAATCTCGGTGGTGACGATTTCGTTTAGCCCGAGAAAAGATACAAATATGTCTAGAACTATAGTCACGAAACTCTGGATAGAGACTAGTGCGAGGCCGAAGGCCGAGCTTATTACTGCGCCCTGTGAGCCACCAGCCTCTCAGAGCTAAATAGTGCTACTCTAACTTTATAGGCACAGTGAAGACAACGACCAAATTTTTGCAACAACATGGACTGATAATAGGTATCTGATTTGTGATTAGTTGTTGTATCTTCGGCCCATGTTGAAATCATTGTAAACAATGTAAAGGTTGATTCACATAGTCAATGAGAAATTGGACACCTATTATCGCCACTGCCTCTATAGTCACTGTAGGTGGTTTACTATCTTAATATCCAGGATATACTAGAAATATAATAATTTAGGTTAAGTGCCACCCTCTAATGCCAATAAAGATTTAAATTTATTGTGAACATCACAGCGTTCAAACTCCGTTCTGTTCTGTTAGTAATTATATAGGAATGGTCAAAAAGGCCCAATTTAATTGATAAAACCTTTTCTTTCCAAGGCATAGCCAAAGACGTCTTTCATCAGGCTGGATTTTTACCTCAAATCAGTATAATTTGTTAAAATTTACTACGTAAATTAAAATTTTATGCGTATTTATTATATTTTTACTGCATATTTTAGTATTTTACCATTTTTCGCTACACATTTATTTTTTTACTGTATAAACTTATTGGCTTATAATATTTTGTGCTTTCAAATTTTTTGGTAAGTTGACCAGTGGGCAGTGGCATACCCGGGGTTACAAACCCCTATCCAAAGATTTTTTTTAATTATTAAAATTAATATCTTCTCTTCTTCTCTTTTCTTAGGATTATTTTCCTGTTTCTAACCAACTTTTTTTATTTAATCATAAGCTATCTCGCCATCTTTTCCTGGGGCGTCCAAAATTAATATAGTAGTAAGAATACTTTTATCAAATAAAATTTGAGTTTGACCCCTCCCCTGGAGATAATTCTGTGGACATCTATGATTGTAATATTAATTTATGTGCTATTTTTTAGGATAGTAATAAAAGAAATTAAACCAGAAGATAGTCCTTACCATTGTTCAAAATCAACTGGAATTGCATTACCGAAAGCACTGCCAACATTTTCAATGCATAAAGATATCCATCGATGATAACTTTTTAATTTGCTGACGATGGGAAGAAAATATAATATATTCATCAACAATAATAGTACATCTAGAAGAAAATTATATTAGAGATACCTACTGCAACATTTGAATGCCGTTAAATTGATTTGGATATATTAAATTCGTATTTTACTATCAATATGTTATAATATTACATGCTTATCGACCCCAGTACCTGTAAATAAATTAAATAGTTTTTGGGATTTTAATAACATTTAATAATGTAGTTTTTCATTTGGTTTATTTTATGTATACAATGACGGAAATTCATATCAAGCCAGAGAAAATAAAACGCAATTAATGCAATAAAAACTTTCCATATCAGTGTAAATATGAATCAACGCTTTAACATCAATGGATAATTTCGTTTTAAAATCACTATAACAAATGCAACGGCAAAACTTTTACACCTTGATTAAATTTGTGTTAAATTAGGATGAAAATTCACATAAAAGCAGCAATAGGTCGAAAATCATCATCCCCTGTGGTCAAGTTCTTTCTGAGCATGAAAAGGCTAAGATCATTACTTACAATGATGTTGGTGTTTCAAATAGGCAAATTACACTAAAAATTGGAAGATCCTCAACAATTATTATCAGATTTTTAGACTGGCATCCAAAAGTCCGGACTTAAATCCGATCAAGAACTTATGGGGGATCCTTGCCAGACGAGTGTATGAAAATGGGAAGCAGTTTAACTCTATTCATGAAGTTAAAATAGCACTGAGGTCCGTCTGGAACTCTTGGACACCAAATAAATTAGAAAAGCTAATTTCGTCACTATCCAATCGACTTTTGGAAGTTATTTGAAACAATGGAGGTTTACCCCATTACCGAATAAATGTTTTGCTGAGGTTTTATAACTTTTGAAATTTTATATTTTAAGTTTTTGTACAGAAAAGGTACGAAATTAAATTTGCTGCTTGTAAATTAAAAACCTACTTTTTCTATAGATATTGCTGGTTGCCATTAAAATATCCGTAATAGTATTGTGCAAAAAATTTAATAATATTGCAAACATTTAAGTAAATTTAATAAAATATTCTGTTGCCTTTTATATGAATATCCATCAGTGCATACAAAATTATTATTTTTATTATATTTATTTATTTATATATTGTCGTGTTTCGTTGATCTCTAATCATATCCCAAATTTTTAATCCCCAATATTTTTTTGTTTTCGTTCTATATTGAAATTGCCCTAAAATTTAAAATAAACTTCTAAATTTTTGAAATTGATAACTAAAAATTTTTTTATTTTATGACAAGTTAACTTCTATTTTCTAACACTTAATTTTTAAAAAAAAAACACTCACAAATTGTATTAATTTATTTTCTTCAAATATTTATTTCCACAATATGATTTAAACTTGCAGAGTTTCTGCTTAACTATAATAATAATTTTTAAATACTAACTAACATAATAACGCCTTAAAGAATACTTAATGAATACTTTTTGAATACTGACTGACATTGGTTTTTATGTGTTTTACAATTTTGTTTGTTTAGCGAATCTTAGTTTCTGGAATATTCTAGAACATCCTATTTGCTCAAACAGCAATGAAATTTAATAATTATTATATTTCAACGTCCGGTCCTCTACATAACTTGCCTACAAGGTAGTCCACCTTTCTTTCGTGCTTCCCACAATATTTTAAAGATACCAATCACACCCGACTCTCGTCTCCTATCGGGTCGTGGTATGCCGTGATACTGTCACAACCTGTCATTCATTCGCCTTTTTGTGCTTCCACTGTGTGTACACGACTTACGTAAGTAATTTCATATTATAATTTCTCCTTAGATAATATGGGTAAATCTAAACATAAGCATCGCTCCCGTAGTAGGGACAACGATGCTAATGCAGATATGCTTAAACGCATTAGAAAACTGGAAAAAATGTTGGAACAACGAAATACTAGGAGTGAATATGTGCACAGATCCCATTCGCCATTATCGCACAAGAATGTGCGACGTAGACGTTCTCCTTCCTTAAAGGAAAACATCGAGCGCGGATCACGTCATACTAGCCTCGCTACAGGCGATAGGTTAGAATCAAGTGTAGATCGCATTCCGAGTGAAGCGGCAAACACTGCATGGGGAGATCGCAGCCCGGGTGGCTCGGATCCTCTTTCAGAGCAATCAGAATCGAATAGTCCTAAATGGGATAATAGAAATCAGGACACCCTGATTTTACAGGACAAAGAAACAGAGGACGATTTATCACGTATACTGGGCGCAGACCCAGACCTATCCAGTGATTCCTCAGATGCCATTCACGAGGGGCTGGCAAAACGCTGGGCCATCACAATAACCAAGGGTACTGATAAGGAGTCACAGAATTTGCTCTCTAACACCTACAAATCTCCTAGTAATTGCAAAAGCTTAACAGCGCCTTTACTAAATCCTGAAATTTCAGCGATTTTGTCCCAGGCCCAATGTAACAGGGACGAGGCGCATAGAGACAAACAAAACCAATTAGGCAGGGGTTTGTCCGCTCTAGCTAAAAGCATTAATATACTTATGAATGAATCGGAAAAAATTCCGAAGGAATCAAAAGACAAAATCTTGACCACTCTGTGCGATTCTGGCCAGATTTTCACGAATTTGTTCTATGATCTTTCAATGACTCGACGAATGTTAATCGCTCCTTTATTAAATAAAAATATCAAATCAATTGTGGAACAATCTCCTCCAAACGATTTGCTTTACGGGTCAAACCTACACGAAAAGATCAAGGAAGCAAAATCTCTCGAAACGGCCGGCAAGGACCTTAAATCTTACAGTGGTCCTCAATCGTCAAAAATGGTGGATCGAATCCAAAGAGGGGGGGAGCCCATAATAGGGGGCAGGTAAGACCCACCTACAAACAGTTAAACAAGTATCGCCCGGTCCGTCGCCAGAGGGAGGCGAGACCCTTGAAAGGGCAAACCCCGAGGGAAGACAAGAGGGACAGATTCAACAGGCGGTTTTAAATCAGGTAAGTTGTTTTGCGGGAAGGCTGTCACACTTCTATGAAAAGTGGACCTCTATAACCTCCAATGCTGTAATTTTGGAGTGGATTAGGGGATACAAATTACCTTTCATTGCGACACCGAAGCAACCCGTTGCGCCTACTGTTCCTAGGAGGGCCCCTACCGAAACGGCGGAAATGCATAACGCCATAATCGAACTAATAAAAAAGGGCGCCATTAACAAATGTAAAGCTCACCCAAACCAATTTATTTTTAGAACCTTTTTGGCAAATAAACCAAACGGAAAAAAGCGTTTCATATTAAATTTAAAACAGCTAAATAAAATTATCGAGACCCCCCATTTTAAAATGGAAGACACTAGAACTGTCTTAAGACTAATTCAAAAAGATTGGTTCTTAGGGTCAATCGATTTAAAAGATGCATATTTCCTCGTAGCCATCCACCCCGATGACAGGAAATACCTTAGATTCCAATTCGGACACGGCTTATATGAATTTTCATGCCTGCCGTTTGGCTTATCGTCGGCTCCGTATGTTTTCACGAAGTTAATGAAACCCATTGTCCAAAATTTACGATCTAGGGGTATCACTTGCGTGAATTACTTGGACGACTTCTTAATAATGGGGAAAACCTTCGAAGACTGTCTTAAAAATTTAAAAACGACCCTCGAGATCCTCGGAAATTTAGGCCTCACCATAAACAAAGAAAAAAGCCAACTAAACCCTAAACAACAATGTAAATTCTTGGGGTTCATTTTAGATACAAAGTTCTTAGTAATCAAACTTCCTAAAGAAAAAAGACAAAAAATAAAAGCATGGATTCGTTTTTTCCAATCCAAGAAACGCTTCAAAATTCAGAAATTCGCACTATTCATTGGCATTTTGGTATCAGCATGTCCAGCCATTAAGTACGGTTGGCTTTACACAAAGATTTTCGAGCGCGAAAAACTTAAGGCACTAAGACTAAATAACGGAAATTACAACGCATTCATGTACCAACCGAAAGATATCATGCCTGACCTAATTTGGTGGGCAAAAAATATCGATACGGTTTATAATGATATAAAATACGATACTTTTGAGAAAGAAATCTTTACTGACGCGTCACTCTCGGGCTGGGGAGCTTGCTCAGGTAACGAACGAACCCACGGTTGGTGGACCGCGGAAGATAAACACAGGCATATAAATTTCTTAGAACTAAATGCCATATTCTTAGGTCTACAATGCTTCGCTCGAGACCTAAGAAATTGCAATATCCTTATAAGAACTGATAACACCACGGCAATGGCGTGAGTGAATCGCATGGGAAGCGTACAACATGCCCTCTTAGGTAATATGTCTAAGAGATTGTGGCAATGGTGTGAGAACCAAAACATTAGGTTGGTAGCTTCTTATATTAGCTCCAAAAACAATTGGCAAGCAGACCAAGAGTCTCGAACTCTGCCTTCGGAAACGGAGTGGTCTCTAGCTCAATCGGCATTCCAAAAAATAGTCACAAAATTTGGGCATCCCCAAATAGATTTATTTGCCTCTAAGGACAACTACAAATGTCCTACCTATGTATCCTGGCATAGAGATCCAGGAGCGGTAGCCGTAGACGCGTTCACTATGTCGTGGGAAAAACAGTTCTTCTACGCATTTCCGCCTTTCTCGTTGATTTTACGAGTTATCCAAAAAATCATCCAAGATAAAGCGTCAGGTATAGTAGTAGTACCGCAATGGGAGTCGCAACCTTGGTATCCACTTTTCAGGGAATTAATGTCAGCCACCCCCATAATATTCCCACCAGACACTAACTTACTCTTTTCGCCCTACAGACAGGATCAACATCCTCTAGCAGAGAACCTTACCCTGGTAGCCGCCAGATTATCAGGAAGGCCCTCAAACTAAAAGGGACTCCAGAATGCGCGCTGGAGACAACCCTACAGTCTCTATCAAGTTCCACCATGCAGCAGTACAATAGCTCGTACAAATCATGGTGGAACTTCTGTCAGGAAAAGGACATATCACCATTCCAGGGTCAAGTAGAGGACGTAATAAGCTTTCTACAACATCTACTGGACACCGGAAAAAACAGATATGGATCGTTCAATTCTCACAGATCAGCGCTAGCATTAATTCTCCAGATCAACTTGGGAAATAATCCAATCTTAACTCGGTTTCTGAAGGGCATCTCTAGACTGAGACCTCAGAAACCAAGGTATGATTGTACTTGG
Source organism: Podabrus alpinus (assembly GCA_932274525.1). NCBI lineage: Eukaryota > Metazoa > Arthropoda > Insecta > Coleoptera > Cantharidae > Podabrus > Podabrus alpinus. Next base: position 16,897,513 of record OW026451.1, read on the forward strand.
AGCCCCCAGGAGGTATTAAATCTATTCATTAATACCACAGAAGACAACCTCCTGTTCGCTTCAAAGAAACTAGTGACGCTATTGGCACTAGTAACGGGTCAGAGATTACAAACTATCAGTGTAACAAGAATCTCAGGCCTACTAGAATCTGAATCAGGCTTTCAAATCCTTATTCCGGACAGAATAAAGACCTCCGGAATTAATAAGACGCAGCCATGCCTCACGATACCTTACTTCAGCGAAATGCCAAAATTATGCGCGGCTTCCGCCCTAAAAGAATACTTAAAGAAAACTGAAAAAATACGACCCAAAGACTGCGATTTTCTGTTTATTACGGTCAAAAAGCCACACAGGAAAGCAACGAAACAAACCTTAAGTCGATGGGTCAAAGACATACTAAAACTAGCCGGCATAAACACGGACAGGTTTAAACCGCATTCGACGCGCCATGCTTCAACTTCAGCAGCTCTGAAACAGGGCGTGTCGCTAGACATCATTCTGAAAACAGCCGGGTGGACAAAAGACTCTTCTACTTTTGCACGGTTCTACAATCAACCTTTAGTGGAAAACGATTCTTTTGCTACCAACATCCTCAACCTAAACAAGGATCAGCGTGTTTAGCTATATAATAGTTTAAGGTTTGAAAATACATGATGTAACCCATTGAGAGTTCTATTTTCTTATGTATAATCAAAATAAAATAATGGTTCTACAAGTAATTATACAATCATGTTTTCTTGCAACCAAACATCTTTAAACATCTACCTTGTAGGCAAGTTATGTAGAGGACCGGACGTTGAAATATAATTAATCAATCAAACGAACTTACCTGTGAAGTTCGATTGTAATTATATGAAATGTCCGGTCCGAATACATAACTACCCTCCCAACCCAACCCGCTAGGTTGCAAGAATCTGCTACACATCCTTTAAACTCAACGAATGACAGGTTGTGACAGTATCACGGCATACCACGACCCGATAGGAGACGAGAGTCGGGTGTGATTGGTATCTTTAAAATATTGTGGGAAGCACGAAAGAAAGGTGGACTACCTTGTAGGCAAGTTATGTATTCGGACCGGACGTTTCATATAATTACAATCGAACTTCACAGGTAAGTTCGTTTGATTGATTAATAATATTTGCATTTCCTTATTACATCACATTATGGAAAATCACCTGGTTACGTAATAATTCTTATGGGAATTTAACTTGACAAACAATAAGGTAGTTTTTTACAAGTATTTTAAAATCTAAAAAAGTTTCCATTTCTATTTCCATGATTTGTTACAAATTTCCCACAACATTTCCATTCCCTCTGTACCCATATTCTTCATAATTTCTTATGTCACTCTAACGTATCCTAGAGCTTTACAATTCTTCATTGACATAAGCGCATTTCTCACCTCTTCCGTTGTTATTTAATTCTCAACATTTTTTCCATTTTCTCATGAAGCTCGTTTCCCCACATCTCCTTCATTAGGAACTCTATATCGTTTAATAGTTTCATGAAATACTCTCTCAATCGTTCCATTATTTGTCTTTCTTCAGTCAGCATATTCTCTTTTTCATCTCTTATTAGTATTACTATGGTATGATGTATTTTTTAAGTTCTTATATTTGTCATTGTTCTGTAGAAAAGCTTTTCCATTCTTTCTGCAAATTCGCTCCAACATCTTTTCTTCGCTGCTTTTGCCATCTTATTAACCTTTCTTCTCTGTCTCTTGTATTGTTGCAAGCATTCCGCATTTGTTGTGCAAAACTTTTCTCCACTATTTTTTTTCATCTTTATGTATTCTTTAATCTCTTCGTACCACCATGCGGTTTGCTTTTTGTTCTTTTTGACCTTCACTGTTCCACATGTTTCTCTTGCTTCTTCTGTAACTATCGTCCTGTAGGCATTCCACATTGTTTCTGTATAAGTTTGTTTCATACTTATTCATCTTCCTTTCAATAATCTTTATTGTAATGTAATGTAATGTAAAACTTATGTATATCCTTATGGCCGCAGAAGGTATTTCCTGTGATTAGGCCATTCGTTTTGTAATATTCTATTAGTCTATTTCCATTATTGTTTCTTCCTTGTTCACCATTTTTACCCATCACTTCTGAATTGGAGCTACCTCTCCCCACTTTTCCGTTGAAATCCCCCGCCATGTAGATTTTTTTTCTACTACTCTCTATTGCCATGTTTAGATCATCCCAAAATGTATTCTTCATATGCAGCAATTATGGTATTTACTCTACCCTTCTCATTTTTTAGTTCCACTAAATTCTACTAATTTTAATTCTACTAATATTTTCTCGGTTAGGGAATCACATTTTCTAATGTGATCTATCAAATTCTTCCTTATTACACGTCCAAATCAGCCGCTGCTCTCTCTTTCATTAGCACTCCTCCGTAAATCAACAGATGTTCATTCAGCATAGTCTCTCTTTCACAATTTTTTCTTTGTCGCAGTAAGTGTTAGTATATCTAGACCATTCTCACATCCTCGCACATATTTTCGCCTTTCCCAAATCGTTTAATTTATTTTCTCGTCGGTTCGTCTTATGTTTTTCCTGATCATTGTGTCCAGTCAGTTTTTTGGTACTTCGTTTAGGCATAGATCTTCTGTCTTCCATCTTAGCATTTTAACATCAGATTGTAATTTTTGGTAGCCTATTTTGACTTTCTTTCTAGACTTCTCAGTTCTGCTTTTTCTCTTATTAGTGCCTGTATTTTTTTTTCGTTAACCGTTAAATCGTTATCTATAAATATCTTCTCTCCCGACAGCTGCTTCAACTTAAATTTATTTCTCATTATTTAAAGTTTTGTACGCCGCTGTTACATTCACCTCTGTCTCTAGATTTTTCTTAGTAAATTTTTTCAATTTTTTCTTTCATTCAGATGTTTTTCCATTCATCCAATTTCAATCATGTGACAGAGCCGTATCTAGGTACGGCCGCGCCCTTGGCGGGACTTAACATTTGCCCCCCCCCCACACCGGGGTGTTGGGGAGGTATGGAATACCCCCCAACCAAAACGTGGGATCCGGGGGTCCTTCCGCGGAAATTTTACAAAATTAAAGTGCAAAGTTGTAGGTTTAAAGTTTTTTGATCAATCATCAATCAATCATGAGGCAAAACTGTACTTTTCTTGCTTTTACCAGGGCAAAATCGTCGATGATATCGTTAAAATCAATCTGAAACGCAATGTCGTATTCTATATTCAGAATTGCTAAGTTTGTCAATCTGTTTTCAGACATACTTTATCTTAAATAGTTCTTGATAATTTTTAACTTGCTGAACGAACGCTCACAAGACGCCACACTTACAGGCATTGTTAAAAATATCCTCAACGCAATTTCAATGTTCGGATAGGCGTCTCTTAATTCATAATTAGAAATAACGTTCAGAACATCCAAATGGGAGGCCTTATTGATGTCCTTTATCAGCTCCTTTGCATGATACTTGAAAGTAACTACTTCGTTCACAAGCTCTAACGTATCTATATCTTTGGCATACATCGCACCAAGATTAGCTGCACACTTTTCAAGAAGAGAATCAGAATACTCACTTAAAGACTTTCCGGATAAAAAATTAAAGTCAGATGAAACCGAATGGTACATGTTTGCCCTCTTGTCCATTTCGCTTCTAATTCTATCAAACACAACGAAACACTCTCTCTCAAATGATTTTTCAGCACTCAGCAAGTGGGATTCATCTTCAGCCATTTCACCAGCCATTCTTTTGACTTTTTTCAGTCTCTTAACAGGAAAACAACTTGTAATTTCCAAGAAACCACATGTAGCTTTGGACAGTAACTTAACAATCTGGAATAACATTCATTTCAATAACGTGAAATTTTTGTCCTTAACAAAATGCACTAATCTAGAAAAAAAAATTATTTTTCATGGCCGATTTTGCGCCCCCGGGTAGCTGCGCCCTTGGCGGGCGCCCATCTAGCCACCGCCTAGATACGGCTCTGTCCTGTGACTACCAATTTGTTTCTTCTATTTTCTCTCTGTTGCAGTTCCATTCTGTGTTTGGCCGCCTCCAGTTTGTTCTCAAGCATTTCTATTTTAATTTCTTTCAGCATATGCTAAAACTTCTCATATGCATTTTCTTTCAGCATTTTCATCTCTTCCGCTTGAGTTTCCATTTGCTCTTGAATTATATATTATATTATTAGTGTTTTCCATGATCTCATCTCATTATATACTATAACCATAACATATTGTAGTATATTACATAATATCATAATATAAAGCGATAATAATATAGTAGGTATAATGGTAATTAATAGAACTCCGTAACCATTTATAGGTAAGTACTAATTGTTTAAAATGTGTTAATAATTTATTATAATTTGAATTAAAAAAGGTATGTTTTGCAATACAATTCACAATAAACATAATAAACAATAACAATATTATTATAATGTAGGTAGTACCTACATAGTGTAATAGCCTCTCATTATACCAAGTAGTATGCAATCGACTACTTAATACAATAATATACTTTTTTTGTATTATTAGGTCGTACCATTTCTATCTGCTGCCAATCAAACTTGAAGCCATTTCTTAACCTTCAACTCGTAAAAAAAGAAAAACAACAATCAATTAACAGATGTATGACTTTGATATGATTTTAAAATTTACGCCTGATTTTACAGAACTCACAACTTTGGCTTCACAATATTATGGTTCAGTTGCATGTCCTTTTTTATACTTAGAGTAAATTTACGTTTGATGTCAAAGTTCGTTATAATCGTTTAATTATAACGAACCCAGAGCATATTAATTTATTTTACTGTTAGAAAATGGTTTAAGTTTCAGAAATGCAGTTTGTTATTTTACATTAAATTGTAATAATAAAATTAAACTTTTGGGCAATTTAAGTAATGAATACAACAAATAAATAAAATTAACACCTTTATGTAAATGGTACAATAGAATAATATGTGATAAATTAAATGATAATTTCCATACGTGAAATTCTTGTAGAACATCGGCGGGGTAAAGAAGAGGCAGTAGCACTAAAAGATCCCCCTTGGAGATCAAAACGAGTTATAATAAATATTAATATTACAAGCATAAGAAAAGGCTTGCCAGTTTTCGATGCAACTTTATGACCAAATCTCACCTGCTGCAATAAAACCATAAATATTTGTACAATAATTACATATTTTGTATAGGGGAAAGATTTCAAATGGGAAATTTTAGAAAAACTATTGATATCCAATTATCCGTACTCGTACCTAGTACTATTAATCAAACAAAATATCTTGTATATTTTATTGATAGACAAGTATCCAAAATTGTTATTGGACTTTATTTATAAAAACTAGATTTATATTTTGCTTAATAACCATGAAACGTGTGGTAGTTGTAGTTTTTTAGTAGCGTGCTAAATGGACATTCAATCTTAAATCGAAATTAAAAATTCTGTCTATCAATCCAAAGTATACAATGGTTAGATTGACTTTAAACGAATCTGATAAATTTTTTCTTTACATCGACCGCCTCTTTCGCTGCCTGCATACTTTAACTCTCAGGTGTTCATTTCGGCGATGTCTTTAAAGCAAGATCTCAGATAGCCCTGATGTTATCTTGAAACCGTGTTAAGGAACATCACTATCCACTGTTAGTAGGCGTAGATGGTCTATTGTTATGTAATTGTATGTTTTTTGTTTGAAATGGATGTTGGAAACGCCTTAATGTCAACTGTCTTTATATTCTAAAAGCCACCTGGATAACTTACATCTACAGTATTTATTAATTTATACAATGACTAATGATTATAAAATCAATTTATTGCTTTAACAATTTTGATGGCAAGGTGAAATAAGCCTACACAATTTGAAAAAAAAATATTTCAACCGTTTCTGCACGAAAGGAAATAATTTAAAAAATAAATAAATTTAGGAACGGATATTATGACGACTGTCTCTTGAAAACTAAAACAGGTAATTGTTATTATTTCTTAAGATAAACATAAAACCAATACAGAATGCTACTACCTAAAAAATTGAAGATCGGCATGTATAAGCAAAACAATTCAGACTAACAATGTTGTTATTAAAGAATTCGATAACAAAAAACCGGAAACCCTTAAAACGTGTGAAAGAATTACTCCGAAAATATAAAAGGTGTGGTCAGTTTTCACAGAAAACAAAATATGTCCTCAATACGTTCTCTACCTGTTATAGCATTCCATTTAAACTCACCATTGATACAGAATGTTCTTTTTCAAATTTCTATATGTTATACTCTATTCTTTTTACACAAGATCAAGAACCATTCCATTCACTATTTTGTCACAGGTTGTAAGAGACCTCTATTCATACATAAATGCAATTCTTCTCTGTTAAGTTCACGGTTCTTAATCTTGTATGACATTGCCGGATTTTTTATACTTTCTTCTACTACGCTTCTTACAATAAAATATATTGTTGGATGGGTGATAAGAGGTAGTTTTACGGTTAAAATAACCTCAATGTGAAAAACTCGATATTGCCGAAATTTTACTGCAATATAATGAGGTCTGATCCGAACCTTTGTTTATTATTTCAATTAGGTGATTACAATAAAAATAAGTCATGTTTGTTTATTGTACGGTTTCAATAACTCACCCAGCTTGAATAATTTATCAAAAACCCATATATGTTAAGTTGGTATTTATAATGTAGCAATGGTGATTATGTTACTGAAATAACAATGCTTTATTAGTCAAGTATTGCTACTACCAAGATAAGAGTTGTTCAATTTACATTCCATAAGAGTTACATTGACTCACAAGTCCAGAATGGGCACTTTACTTTCGTTATGCCATTACATAAACATAAGCTACACCTTTGAATTTTTACAGTAGCCATAGATATTTTTTTAACTGATTTGTAAAACAGCCAACAACAAACACATTTGGTTGTATAGGATGCTCAAAAATAAATCTTCTTTTTTCGCAAAGTAAACAAACAAGAAATTAATCAATTTGAAAATGGGTGAACTATCCAGTAATTCATACAAAATATAAATAATTTCCCAATAAATCACGTATTGAAAATATGAGATTTGCATTCAATTACAATAAATCTAAATAATTTTGATATTTAAAAATAGAAAGAATGCTACAAATGTATTTTTATTTTGTTAATACATATAGAAAATGATTTATTCTTATGTAAAATCGTTCCAACGATGTAGCGTAAAGCGTAGGTAGACAGCTGTTAAAATATTACCAAAAAGTTTTACAAAAGAAAGTATATTTTAAGTAGCAATACCGAAAAATGTGATTTTTCATAAAAGTGAAGTGAATAAATTACAAAAATGTTCTGTTACAAACTTGTCGATTTTTGTCCAATCACAATACACAATTTAAATAAATCATAAATAAATGTTGACACTTACATAATCAATAAAAAAAACTAATACAAAAATGCAAATTTAAACTTTTATTTGAATTTTAATTGTTCGCATTCAAAAATTACGAGTTCGAACTATCAGGAAAGGCGTCACAAATCTTTTCTTTTTTTTTTTCGATAAAAAATTAGACTAAATATTTCAATTTTCTTTTATATATTTTTATTGGTGTAATTTATAAAATAAAAGTCGAAAAATCTTTATTACTTATATGAGCGATGGTTGGGGTGCCAAGCAGTCTGAGATGGGTCAGTTATTTCTATACAGAAGGTTCTATTCGGCGCCGGTGTGTCTGGTAAAGTTAGACCGGACCCTATTGTATTTCGGTGTGACACCCCCTATGACCATTTTTTACAACACAGGTAGGTTTACAAATGAGCTTTCCTTCTAAAATGCCTAAAATATTCTATACATTTAAAATTTTAAAAGTTCATTCATGAATTTTCAGTGTTTCTCATTTATTATTTTTTAGACATGTTGTAAGAGAGTATAAAGATCATTTTTGATAAATTATGCCTGAATAGGCGTATAAACGAATAATGTCGTGTATAAAGAATGGAAGCAATCAGCAGGAAAGAAGTGGTAGATTAATTGAACGGTGCGTGAGTTGACAAATCTTCATTTTCATGTTAAGGGGCACTTAAGTATTTTTTAACCGGTAATTAAAACGTGCACTTTGTAAACATACAGAAATGTATTTTTTTTAAACATAGCATATATGTAGGTACGATAAGCCAATCGTATAAATGCCAACAGTTACGGATTTATCCTGACAAAGGACCAACAAAAGAAAGCAAATTCGAGATTTGCCGCGTCAAGCAAACGGCTATAAATGTCCATCCGCATTAAAGCCATTGTAAATAACTCATTCGAAAGTCCATTTTTAAAATTGTTACAATTTCCTAACTTACTGCGTCAAAAATTTGAATCGGAATAAAATTAAACGCGAGTGACGACATAAAAATTATGATTATATATGGTTAAGGTGAATAATTCTCTTGTGGTTTAAAAGGTGCTTGGTAAAAATTTTTAATAAAAATGCCGGTGTCAAAAATCACAGCTTGCTTTGAAATCACGCTGTGATATTTATATTTGATTTAATGTTAGAAGTTCAGAACCTGAAGTAGTGAATTTTACCAGCGAATTCCCTTATACGCCGCTGAGAATGTTTGTGCCAATTCGATTTGCTTCATTATGATTGTTCACAGTTAGGGAGTTTCTATTGTTGACTTGATTTAACAAAATGAAAAGGGTTGCGGAAAAGGGTTTGCCTAAACTTACCTAAAAAAGTTTTATTATTCTTAATATTTTACCCAACTCAAATTAGTTTTCACGCTAAATGTACACAATAGGCACATTAATAACTAACTTACTATGTTATTTTTAAAAAATGATTTAAAATTAAAATGCAAAACTGGTTTGAAATAGTTGTTTATATGCACTTACACTAAGGCTTGGTTTGAGGGTGTAACTCTCACTAGGTGGTTCTTAGGAATTCTCAGGTGTTGCGCTACTGTGAAGTGGACGCGGGTCGCCACTCTGTCTAGGAAATATTTTAAATATTTCTTTCTCTTTTTTATGCCCAACTCTATTATAAAATTATCATACTGTGGCTTTTATTTAAAAATATTCACGAAAATCTTTCAATCGGTTAGACAACTTTTTTTTCAACAAATGCTTAATCAAATTTTAGGTAAAATAGTAAACCCAAAAAATGGTTAGTAATTTTTTCAGTTTACATGTTTTTTTTTAATTATAATACTACTTACAAATATTAAGCCAGATATTCAAAAATTCACCCAAGCTTAAGACGGATGCTGTGATCAACATTATGTATACTATTTATATTGTAAGAAAATTGTATAATATGTGCAAAATCAATCTAACATTAGTGCAGAAGATAATTCTGTTGCGAACTTGGGTTGACCAAATACGAAGGTCGTTGAAGTCTCTTTTTTACATTGCTATATAATTTTTAACTTTTGCTTAATTTTAATTTTACAGAAAATTCCCATTAAACCAAAATTGAAGATCATAAAATTGTCTACAAAATAGAGGTTTTTTTTAAATTTTCCTGCTAGTCCAGACAAAGAAAAAAGGAAGAAGTTTGTAAAAATCCTGGTAAGCTGAAATTATGCATACCTGTGTATTTGAGAGTCCTAAATAAATCCCAACCCCCAAATTTCTTTGAAATCCCCTAACGGGCTTTCCCTCAATTGAAGGGGTCCGTGGAAAAAGTAATTAAGTTCATTTTCATCTTAACGAGATTTTGACTGTTGAATATTTCAATACCTTCCCAGATCTTGTACCTTATGTAGTACGTGCCTATAATGATAGAATATCTCCTTTTTATGTTAGGTGGTTATATTCCAATTAAATAGGAATCCATAGTATCAACTCAGAAATTATGCTTTAATTCTGAAAAAAAAATTATTACTTGCCACTTTTTGCCCTCAATTTGTTAAATAATAAAATCTAATTTATTTAAATGCAAGGAATATTTTAAAAGCGTTAAATTTAAAAACAAGAAAATATATTGGGTACAGTAAGTTGTCTAAGAAAGCTAGGAAAATAAAAAACGACTTCTTTTTCAGAAAAATAGGAACAAAGTAACGTCTTTTATTTTCTTTTAAACTGGCACTTATAAGTCAAAAAGTTATTAAGTCGACACTTGGACACTTTTCCCGAATTCCCACTACATTTTCCAAAACAGATTCCCTGATTTTTCCAGAGTTTTCGTGATTTAAAATTGAAAATTTTCTGCCTTTTCGAAATTTCCCAAATTGTGATGAAACGAAGTATACAATATAGAAAAACTTCAATACAAACTTAAAAAACATTATTTATTAATTTAAATAATTCAAAAACGCAACTGTTACAATTTTTTAATTTAAATTCTTTTTCAGCGAATTTTTACTGGGTCATATTTTAATTTTTATGATATTCGATTACTAAATTTAGACATTTATAGATTTCCTTACTTTTCCAGGTTTCTAGAGGTTTGAGAACCCTAATTTTGCAATTGGACATTTTAGCTCCCCTGTTTTCTCGCTTAATTTCAGTTTATGGAAAATTCTCGTCTGATATCAAAATCGAAGAGTATGAATTTTGACAATAATTCAAAATTTGCCTATGCTATACTGTTCCTGAAATAAAAATTATTGCAGAAAGGCGAAACGAGTTTAATTTTTAAAAATATTTGAATAATAAATTCGTATTATTCAAGTCATCATCTGAAGCGAATTCGTTAAGTAAATAATTTTGTGATTTTCAATTTTCAATTTAATTTTTCTGCAAAAATGAAATTAAGCGAATTATAGACGAAAAACATGTTCGAAATACTGAAATCTTTAATTATAGGAAAGTCAGTTTCTCATAAATTTTAGGGTGTTCATTGGGAACCAGAGAGCAATAGAATGGAAAAAGTCAGAGATCGCAAAACAAATAAATAATTATGAAGAAATAAATATAAAATACGTCGTCAAGACAAGCGGAACTCCAAAAGAATGAAGCCATGCAAATGTAATGGCGCTAAACAGGCAATATTAGAACAAACTAAAGCCTATACTACTCGTAATAAAATAAAGAATGGATAATGTCAGAAAAGAAGAAGAGCAAATAATATGACAATGCATTGCCAAAAAAGTTATAATTAACTTTTTCTTCAACTCGATTGGAAAGGATAGAAAAACTGATAATCTTCCAGCTATTCTGCTTCTTCTTATTCATTTTTAAGATCTGATGATCTGTTCTTCGACAAATTTTGTTGATCTTCTTGCGAAATGCACTGCCAGGTATCTCTCAATCTCTCAGGGGGGGGGGTAAACATTTTGACCTATTACCATTTTTAAATAAATAACTCGCCTCACAATTAAATACAAATGGAAAGAATCACAAAATGTAGTTCAAATGAAGAAATTCGCCCCTGTCGAATTAGTTGAAAATAAATACAGATAATGGGGAACATGCATGAATAAAAAAATTTAGTTAAAACAGTATTTTCCGATTAATCCTATATATTAAATATCAAATCAGCAAAAATAACTTCTATTTATTGTATATTTTGTTATAAATAATCCATTTTAAAATTCAATGATAATTTAAAATAAATCATGTGACCTTAAATGCAACGCGTTTGCTTGCTTGCTTGCAATAACCTCACTTTCTTGTTTACTTTACTCATGTAGAGTACTTTTTTAACTTTCTTGTTCTTAATTGATTTAATTATGATAAATAACAGCTTTTAACACTAACAAACTTCAACTTTCAAAGCACAAAACCACAGAAAAATAATATAAATGAATGTAAAATTCGACTTGTGACGTCACAAGTTCTGTGGCAAATTGCGCGGTCGTTTCCTTCAATTCAAATTGACGGATTTTTAAATATTTTTTAAATTATTATCAAACGAAAATAAATAAATTAAATAGCATTAATTAGTATATTTAGTTATTTTTGATCCAACTACGCTATAAAAAAAATTTATGCATCTTCCCTATTGAAATTTTAAGGATACTCTTTTCTTATAATTTTGTGGCGATTTGGGTGGCGGCCCGATAAAAAATCAGCCAGACCCCAAATAAGGACCACTCTATCGCACATCTTATAAGTGTGATTTTCATTTTATGATATCGTTATGCTTTTTTATTAAAATTTAAATTTATGACAATTTTTGTGTGGGCGCAGTTTTTTATATCATGCCAATGTTGCTACACACTTAAAAATTTGCTTCTCACGGATGGCACGGGTAATTTTTAACTATGTGTATATAAAAACACGAATTTTTATTTTTATGCTTTCTGGTCTTTTAATGCAAATGAAGTATAAAACTTCAGGGGTTGACGTAACCACGACCTATATCAATTTATTGGCTTGCCACCATATTACTTGAAGTGATGATAAAGGTAAACGTAAGGTACATAATAAATATTTATCGCTTCCATTCATCGAGACAGTTTAATTCGGTTTAAATGATGCGGTTGATCAGTACAATCTTGAAATTTAGATTTTGAATTATTCAGAGTAAAGCTGCATTTACAACTTCAAAATTTAAATTAACATAACAAAATTAATAAAGCGGTTAACCTATGTGCTTCATTTTTATTGCAAATTTTGACTGATTTCGGGAGCATCTGTGTATCACTAAACCAATAAACGTTAATAATCACAGCAGTAGCTTGATGCAATTGGTAGTTAAGTTGCAGTGAGGAAATTTCAGTTCATAATTTTTTCACACCTTACAGCCTATTCTTATTTAAGATGGAATTGTTTTACATAATTTTTCACAAACCTAAACCTATTTATGAATCATTTGCAAAGTTTCAGAATTTTTGCTACATTTTCGGGTTTGCGGTTCCATTGTACAATTTATTGCAGTTTTCCTGTACGGTTCGTCGTGATAGACTACATCCGTAAACAAAAATAGGGTCAATAGGTCACAGTATAGTACAGTCGATCCCATTAGGAATGGAACCGCGGTTTTTTGTTCACTAGCTTGGCAATAATTATTATCCTTCCCGCGTTATATAATATTGTTGTCCAGGATAATATACTAGGTATGTAACCAACTACATAAATTCTTAACAAAATATTTAATATTATATAGAGGATACTACATATTTTTTTAAATTTTAATAAAAAACTGAAACAATAAAAAATTAAAAATTAAGCTATATGGTTATATGACCAAGCAATATGAATAGGTATAATCGGAATGTGGAATGTCTTCTATTTCTATTGTAATACAATGAATTTTTTGTTAAACCTGTCCCACATTAATATTTGAAATCCTTCCTATACCTATACCATTTATTTAATTAAAAAAAGTTAACTGAAGATAATAAAAAGGCTAATTAGAATAACTTCAATTTTGACAATTATTCCAAGTGACGGAAATGTGATTTGTATGACTGCTGCTATGGCAGGAACAATCGTCATAAATTTAACCAAAAAAAAATCGAAACTAAAAGAATATTAGCTACATTTTACAACAATAGGCAGATTACAATAGACAAAGTACCTATGCTTACTGTCATGTCACATTAGTTATGATCGATCGAGTTCTCTCATATACTAAAGTGAACCTTCTATCCGGAACCACAAGGACAATAACCGTATAATAATTTCAAGTTATGAATATCTGTGAGAAAAGACCGGCAGTTTCATCTAGACAGCTTGGCCCCTCGTTTTCAGTCACATTTTAGGGTGTGATTTTTTGTAAACAACTATTTTTATTTTATTGCAGTATTTCTGTTTTATTACACCATACAGTTTATTATACCTTTTTGTACTTAAACAAGCTTATTGTTCAATTGTTTGATTGTGTATATTGTACGCCCCTTTATTACAGCCCAGCTCTTGTAAAACGTTAAATCTTCTGCTTTTTCAAATTTCACTCAAATAAACCGACACCAAAGAAAAGAAAATTTTTGACAATTTTCTCTTTATTAGTATCTACCATTTATTTCACTTTCATGTTTCGACAATAAAATGGGTAATAAAATGGTACGTGTAGTAGATCTGGATACAAAATTTTCGACGAAGAAGATCTTCCCTTTAGAAAAGCCCTAGTTGAAGGCCAAATTTGCCTTCGTGATTGAAATGTTATAAAAATATATGCAATAGAAATTATATATTTGTGTGGTTTGAATCTCTGCAGGGTTCCGCGTGCTAATGACCGTCTTTAGGGCGTATGTCAATCGCATTCGCTGCAATATTTGCACTCGCATTGCTATTTACATTTATAAAGGACCTGCAAAGCGATAATAGGGATTTTTACTACACAAGAGCTATAAGCAAGTGGATTTATTTGAATGAGAAGGGTAAACAAGAAATGAATTCAAGACTGGGGTGTTATGAAATCATCAAGAGATGTATTTTGTTGTCTTCTTGCTGATGATGTGTTGGTAAAACGATTATATGAAGTGTGTTTTGTAGACACGTTTCTGGTTGAGATTTTGATTAATCTGAGTGGTTTTGATGTGCAATGTTTGATGAATGAACGTGGTTTATTATTTGTTCTTACTTTAATTACAAATACTCAACGTACAATTAGCACATTCTCCATTTTCTTTTATTCAACTTAATTTTATTAACAAATAATAATGGGTTAGTTGCTTTCACAATAAACATAATAAATTATACATTCCGCTTTAACAAATTAAATAAAATGAAACCAAAAATTCATGAATATTTCAATCTATTTATTATTTTTGGGCAGGTGCATCATTTAAAGTACATTAACGATGAATGGGTGGTCAATGAAGCTGCTATTATTGACCATGGATGAGAGTGGTTTTTTCTACTAATCATTGTTTACGACGGGTTCGTTTGATTGAAATGTATAAATTTGAAAAATATTATCGACTACGCTTAGACCATCAGAATAATAAATCATCAATATATTTTTTTCATCATCGTAATATTAATATATTCTTTATTTTTGTAGTTGAATTAAAAAATGACGATTTCAAAATTACATTGCCATCCAAACTTATCGGTGAAAAATCTATATTGTAGGTACGGATTTTGTGAAATAAAGATTTTAAAAGCCACAAACTCGACGTTTCTTTCAGTAATTTTTATAAAAATGTTAGACAAAACAATTAATGTAAACGTTTCCATTGTATTTAATTGTCGGTGTTCACAAAAGAAAAGTTTTCCCGTTATATTACTTGATTGCAATTAATAAGCACATAAAGACCGATTTAACAAATAAGTGTGAAAATTGTCAGATTAATAAACGTATAAATAGTTGTTTTAATGGGATAAATTAACTTGTTGTTTTTGTTCTTTTACAGTTCCATACTTCTGATATTCAAAGAGAAGAAAATAATAGTACATTATGCACCAAGGTAGCAAAGTGACACTTTTTTGGCCCGAGGGTAAAGGATTGTTTACACGAGGCGCCAGCCGAGTGAAACAATTACCCATGGGCCAAAAGTCACTTTACTACCGTCGTGCATATACTGTTTTTTGCCATTCCGAGAGGTAAAGTAGGAACTTCGCCAGTTTAGAAACTTAAAGCAAAAATTTAACGCTTTTTTTTTATAATACCTACACGTGGTCGATAAATCGCAAAATAGCACTAGTAATATTACCAACTATACTACTAAAAATTACTAAGAAATAGCAGTTGGCACCCCTGATTCTACCAATGCCATTGATTCCAATGCTTCATTTCATTTAAATTTGTGCCTTTGAAAGAGCAACACGTACCATGAGCGAGAACGTAGAAATTGCCGAAGCAGCGAAGATGGCGTTGGTGGAACTGTTGCCGGCAAAATCAAGAAAAGTTTACCAAAAACAGTACGACGCTTTTGTGCAGTGGTGCCAGAATAAAGAATTGTCAGATTATTTTAGTGAAGACGTGTTTTTGGCATTTTTTTACGAGAAGGCTAAAACGTTGAAGTCATCGACCTTGTGGTCGCACTATTCCATGGTTAAGGCCGTTACTAAACTAAAGTCACCAGTCATCTGGTGACTTTATTTCCCGCTCACCCCCCTATTTTTTAACTTTACTCCCGCTCACCCCCCTATTTTTGAACTTTACTCCCGCAGGGTAAAAAAGTGCCCCTTTACGCCCGCAAACCGGGGTAAAAAGTGAGTACTTTACCCCCGGAATGGCAAAAAATTTATTATCGAATCGAAAAATATTGCAGTTTGAACTACCGTAATAGATAAGGTTAACAATAAATTGTGTATTGCTCGGAGTCTCATAGTTTCGTATATTAAGCTCAGCAATGGACACTTTTTGGCAAGCTCTCCGCGTTCATTCAAACTCCCTGCATTGTTTTACTATTTACAAAATCACTTATTTACAACTTTTGCGCAAGTTAAATTACAGTTGCGATTAGATTAAGAAATGACACAATTTTTGAAGTCCACTGACGTGCACAGATGGAATTTTTGTTTTAATATACTATTTCTCAAAAAAAAAATATATATAATAAAAAAAAGTATATCATACTTCAGGTGATATTGGAGTGCGAATTAAAAGTGAGAATTTTTCATGGGGATATACATATTTTATGGCGATGGTGCCACTTCGTGAAGATTTTATAGTCCAAATTTTCCAAAGAACTCTGGTAGAAGTTCAAATAAGGATCATGTATAATCAGAACCGTACTCAAGAGGGTTCTGGCGGCATATTCCCCTCCCGAAATACCAAACTCTCCGATTTTCGACCGAAATATCCGGCAAAAAATCAGGTGAAAAACTATTTTTCACCCTTAATTGTCGAAATATTCCCCGTTTTCTTAATTATTCTCAAAAAAAGGTGAGCGTGTCCGTCTCCATCTTCATAAATCACCAGTGTCCACCACAAAAAATCCTTAGCTACAGAACTAAGGGGTCGTCCTTAAAGGAGTCCGCAATTTTTTTCCGACTTTTCAATCCCCCCCCCCTCTTGTCACTGTTCGTCACAATCTTCGAACCCCTCCCCACGATCGTTCTATGATGATCATAAATCAAAGATCCCCCTCATTTGCCTAAAATCGAACTTGACCTTTTAAACTAAGAAACCTATTCAGTAATTTTTATGGCTGTAATAAAAATATTGAAATTAAATTAATTCCGGAATTAATTGGATTTTTTTACCGCGAGCATAAGCACGAGTACGTATACCACGGTTGTATACCACCAAGCGGTGGCGGTGGTGATATTTTTGAGGTTGGTATTTTATTAATAGCAAGTTTTACACGATTTGTAATTTAAGGAGTAGGTAAGTAAATAAATTTTTTTACAAAATATTACATAAAAGATTCCGTCCATTTTCTGAGGATTGGTTGAAGGACTTTTAGCAATAGATATTGCATTTTACGTGAATAAAATGCATTAACATATTTAGGGAAGACTCGGGTGAAATGATATCTGATGGTCAAATTAATGATTCCCAATATTTTTAGCAAAATTTCTAGGACCAGATTTCTGCAAATTTAGTGAACTTCATTGTTCTTGGTGAATTTTCTTATACTACTGCTGTAAATATTTTCTTGTTTTTCTACAATAAAATAACAAAAAGCGCAGTATGATTTTAAGTAACTTAAGCACTATTTTATTTGAGTTGGAAATAAGAATATTTTTACTAAAAATAGCTTCTTTAGGGAACAACTATTAGAGTAAACATTAAAGAACAAATATTCATTAGTAATTTGGCTAAATTTGCCAAAATTATGCATTATGGGGTAGAAAGATCTCTTCAGCGGAAAATAAAATGATCACGGAATCCAGTGCTATATCTGCCATAAATGGGATCATGACCAGTGCTGTTTGTGAATAAGACGACAATACCTACATGTGTAAATTTTCAAGATGTAAACAAAGCTAGCAAAATTTTCTAAATATTTTATAAATTTGTAACTTTATACTTTTAAAAGTTTTTTTTTAAATGAATTGAATCAAACAAACATATTTTTGAGGTTTTTCTTTGAAATGATTATTTTGCACCTTATCCTCTGCTTTTAGGCATTTAAAAAAACAGTCCTTTTAAAAAAAATCAATACAATATTCACCGGTTAGAAGAAAGTTGTATAGTTAGGAGCCCACCAAATGAGAAACACTTATTTGGCTATTTTTACCAAAAAGTTACCAAAGCAGTTTCTTCTTGAGGGCGATTATTTTTCCCCACTCTACCATACATATTATATTACAGTGTTTTAGATTATAAACAGTAAAAAGGTTTATTGTAAGAAAGATTATTGTAAAAAGGCTTAGCCGTGGATGAAATAAATAAATAAATAAATAAATAAATAAACCCGCTAACTTCATTTAAATTTTAACGTATGAAACAACATACAAAGAGAAACAAAATTAAATTTAATAAAAATAGTCACTCTTACAGTTTCAAAGGGCTTGGATAAAATAAAGAAATGACCCAATATTAAATTATTAATTAAGTTGATCAAGTAAAAATAGAACGTCATTAATTACGCAAGAATGATTTTTGAAATTTTCGACCTCCTCCTCTCTACTCTACAGTACTTCATTAGTTTTCATCAACAACCCCCCCCCCCCCCCGCCACTCGTTTCTAAGGCCATATATAGATAATATTTCAAAGTTTCTGTTTTATTATTTATTACAAATAGCATGATTTTAATTATACGGGAGATTTATTTTTAACTGCGAATACCGGCGGATGGGGTCCAAGGAGTGAATCCCTTAGGTAATTCCTAAGAATCCTCCAAGATTAAAAATTTGAAAAAAAATTCAATGCACTAAAAATTGCTACAAAAATTTACCTTTTTTGCATTATTAAGCTGATTAATCCTAGATTTGTCAATCCGAGTTTCTGCCAATCACATTACTGAAATTTAGTGCATATCATAGCAACAGCAAGAATTTTTAGATGTCCTGTATTGCATTGAAGAAGCTTACAAGAACTTTTGATTTCATTGGTTCTTTAATTTGAATGCTATAATTAAAATAATTCATCATCACGTCGAATAACGAGTTTTATTTTACCTATAACATAATTTCAGAAAGTGTTATTCTGGAAGTCACACCTATGATGGTATCTAAGCTTCTGAAAATCAATACAAATTATATGAAATTTCATTGAACTGTTGTTGATGAGGTAGCTGGACCCCAATGTTTTTTTGGAGTTTTGGACCCCTCTCCCCTTACGCATTTGTAAGTTCTTTTGAACCCTGTCTCTAAAGCCTGACCCTCCCCAACAAAAAACATTGCAAAGTTTTAAAACGTAAAACAGAATTGTTATCACAACTTTTTTAAACATTGTTTTATTTTGGAATTGCTCGAAAGTTTTCTTGGCTTACAATTTCAAATGGATGCGGGCAAATGAAAGATAACAAATTACGATATTGAGATAATAAGATATTACTCGAAAAAAAACACGACACCAATTTACAGAAAATTAAGCAAATAACAAGAGACAAATTTACAATGGAAAACCTCACGTTACAAGTCACAAATAATCAATTTGTGTTCAGCTAATAACCGATTTGCATCACGTTATAAATAATTATACAAGGTGTGCTACAAATTTAGCAAACAAATTTGCAACAAATTAAAAATATTCGTTATATTATAACGCTGTCAATATACTGCCAATATGCTGTCAATATAATGTCATAATGCTGTCAATATAATACATACTACGAATACTTAATGCTTTTTATTTATTTTTTGTATTGTGCTAGGAAGTGTAAAAATTGCTACATTTTTCATAAAACTTAAACACTAAGGTAATGAGACTATAAATACAACAACCCTGACTTGCTGAAACGTGATCTCTATTGTTGGTTGATCAATAGCATCAACAACTAATAGAAATATGTGCTACCACGGTGCTAAAACATTGAAAATTCAATGGTTAATTGGGTATAATAATTTATTATAAGCATAATAAAAATATAAATATAATACACTTACTCCTACATATTTTGGTACCTACTACAAGTACATAAAAATAAAGATATAAATTAATCTTCAACAACTGTAATAAATATTCAATTATCCAAGTAACGCTATATTATCTTCTATTGATGAAAACTTTCCCATACTTCGATTATAATGTTAAATATAAGATATTATAAAACATGATTTCCTGTCTCCCGGGGTACAAAACCGATTTCTGGTTACCAAATGCTAGTAAAACAATGTAAGCAAACGACCTTAATTATTGTAAAAGTAGAGTACAAATACAAAAAAAATAATAGGCAGGTGTGATAAAGAAAATCAGCCTTCAGGCTTTGCTTCAGGTAACCAAGTCTTCAAACTTTCTAGCCAGCAAATGTAACAATAATTTCAATAAACTCTAACATGTAACCTTTTTTCCAAGCACAAAATGTACGTTTAATATTTGAGACATGTGCTAAAATGAATAAAATGGTCAATCTTAATCGAATACGTCTGATTGAATAAATCTTGACATGCATCCTGGACACAATGAACATAATAGTAATTACGCCTTCTAAAGACGTGTTTCTTTCCAAAACAAATTAATTTGGTGTAGTGGTAATGGTAATAAAAATATGTCTGAATTTAAGATATGATAAAAATGGGATCATTCAACCAACCACGTTAGAAAAGTAGGGTTATGAAATGACAGTAAATGACAAATGACAAAATATATTATTATTTTATTATAATATAAAATATTTCCGACAATAATATGAATAACATTTCCTATAATTGGGTTATTATAAACCAACACACAGAGGTTCATATTTGATAGGGTAAATATGAATTCTACTAGAAGTTAACATTCTCTATTCTAACGTAGTTATATCATATTTCGCCATAGCCATATCGAGATCTAATAGTTGAACAAATTTATAAGCTCTACCGTAGTAGTTACCTTTTCCTTTTATAGTTATGAGATTATCATCAATTTTTTTTTAAATAGTAGCCTATACAATTTTTTTTCAAATGTCAACATTTAACAACTTGAAATATTGCTATATGAACAAGGTTTGCTAAAAATTTCCCAATATTTTGATAAAAAGTGAATGTTCAGTTTATAGGTTACTGTTACTGTTATAAAAACTCAGATGATAATAATAATTGGTAGACAATCCGTCGAGTTTTGGGTCGTAAATAATTGATTTGCCTTTTATTCATTGGAATGGTATGAACCAACGTTTGAAAAAAAATTATAATCGAACGTAAAATTCATGTAAATGTAATCGTTACTCTTACGTCTTCTTTTATGCGGAACGAGCGGACAGTACAGCACCGGAATGTTACCTTTACGAATGAGGGCATTTGAGTCCAAGATATTCGAAGCATGACCGTATTGTTGAAGTAATACCCTATTCTCTAATGCCACACACAAATGTATTGTCATTGGCGAAAAGACCATATGACAATGTATTATATTGGCTATTGGAAGTATTGAATCTACTGTACAGTTTTATTCTATTCAGGATTTAACAAAAGATTCGCTAAAATATACACGCGTTACGAATGCCGAAAGGTTTTGTTCTTTTGTACGCCAGTGTTAAGCCCATTCACTGTTTTGTTGAGAAGGAAGTACGAAAATAAAGACTTGGATAGGATTTGATGTTTTTCCTGAAATTTCAGCGTGCCAGTTGTAGGTGTTCGCAGGTAGATTCATCTATTACCCACTAGTTAACAGGACACAATTCCAAATGTAACCTTAAAGAATAGGCTAGCAAAGTTTATAACACATCCAGATCTCAAATTTAAAAAGCTTTCCCAAACGCACCCTTTGAAGCAACACTTAAGAGGATGACAAATTTGCCAAACACATAAGTCGTAATTAAAAATAAATCCAATCAAAAATCACGCGAAAGCGATTTAAATCCCTGTAGCTTCAAGAGGTTCTTGAGTTAAAATTGGGGGTGATACCCGACGCTTTATTGAATCGTGTAATAAGAATGGTATACACTTGTGGTTAACAAATTTTTAGTTTACTTTTAGCAAACGTATTTAATTTTATATTCTATTTTATGTGATCGAATAAAATCAATAGTTTGAAAGTTTGAAATTAACATAACTGGATTTAATTGTAATGCGACCTTACGTTGTTGGAGTAGTTGAGGGCGTCTTTGTTTGATCGGCGTCACGACGCGGTATCGAATTGCAGCGGCGCTCACTTAATCAATTTGAGGCGTTTTAATTGCTGTCCAAAACTAACATTACTCTGTAATCGACACTCGACTAGGTACAAGTGTAAACCAAAATTCAATTAAAACCAAATGAAATTATTGATCTGCAAAATGTGGTTTTTAATAAACCTTTGTTTTTAACAACAGAAATTGTTTTTAAATGCACGAATTAACAAAACGTTTAGAAAAAATTTTATTCTTTCTAATTTACAGTAGTATTATTTTTTTTTATTCTATACGAAAATTGCATTATTTTGTTGTGAAAGCTACATATACAGATACATTGTGCACATTATTTGTAATAAAGGTATTATGCTTGTGGAAGTGGGCTTGAAAAATTCGATTTCCTCCCTGTAAACCACCCTCACAACAAAGAGTGTATTGTAAACTAAAATCGCCCTTAAAAATCTCACAACAAAGATTATTTTTAAAAATAACGTTGTAGTAATGTCGGTCACAGATGTCTAAAGCCATTCTTGAAAGTTTTAACAATTTTTCACTATATTAAAGTTGTTTGGTTATTTTTGTTGGTCAGTTAGGGTACTTTCAAATTTCAGGAGAATTGCCAAATTTAGTAAACTAAATAGAGGAGCAAAAAATGGAAGAGTTGCATTTTTACTTTCCACGTTATTATAATTATAAATGTATCTGTAGAGAATATATTGTAATCCACCCAAAAATCTAAATTTTGGTTGATGTGAAACTACAAGATTTTCAAAGGAATATTTGAAATAGCAAAGTTAAAATTGGGGCTTCTCTGAGCTCGGTAGAGTGACATGATAAATGATTTTTAATTAACCCAATGTACATTTTATATTGTAAAGCTATATTTATATTATATTCTTAAGCCACGAGAATATAAAGACGCCCATAAGTAAGACGTAAATAGCGTCGTTAAAAAAAGTGTTAAACGTTTTGAAGTTCGAGAACTCGAAAATTTGGTTCCAATTTTAAATTCCAGCCCCAGAAAATATCAACGATCAGAACCGTCTTCATAATTAGGGTTAATTGAAAAACTAGAAAGAAAATCATGATATTTAAAAAAGACCTTATCCAATATCATGTTTGAGTCAAACTGATGAGATGAGCTTCTCGGATAATATCGTGAATAACATCCCGATATGACATTTGTTAAGGTTTTCTCCAATTTTATGATTTTCTTATTTGAAAAACTAAAACAGACCTTTACCTTTGATGTTTCTTGGTATGCATGCGATCTAATAACCTCTTCTGAATCTAATATGGGGGGGCAAGCGAAAGTTAAGTCACAAAATCAAGCCACTATGCCACCTACGAATTTTCTCAGTAGCGTATCACCATCCCTCTAACTCACCGATCCATCTCAGATTTAGGACAAGCTCGAATATGAAACGTGGATCCTTTTTTTGAAATTAGGGCTGTAACAAAACAGAGGGTCCACCGGTTCATCTAAATTTTTACAATCTCCACAAGTAGTAGAACTATCCACCAGTCCCACTATAAGTAGGTGTTTATTAAATTTGATGTTCTGTCAGAATCCCTGCAATTGCTTGAATATTGTGCCAACATAGTACCCTTAGTACCCTAGTACCCAATACCATTGCTTGCCGGCATCCATCCCAATCTCATTTTTGCCCAAAATTTAGTTTGCATTTTATAAGGGTATTGAAGGTTTTAATGACCTGCATAATGAACGGCTTGAGATCACAGGCTGTGTTGCCGTTGCCCTATCCTTACCATTGCATCAGTCTCTTCAGATACCGTCTCCATTACTGAAGATTTGGAAAAATAATTGAAAATTCATCTCTGTTCTAAGCTGTCCTCGGCAGTGTGTATGATTCAAGTCTAGATCAATATCTGATGTTTATTAACCAGAAATACTGTCTTCGATTTAATCCCATTCGGTGGTTAATCTTAGCTTCCATTTTTAATCTATCTCTCATATCGCATTAGATGTCCTAGGTATACGATTTTTCTCTTCTTAGTCAGGGTCAGTCATTATCTCTTTCTCTCCATGCTTCGCAACATCTCGTGGTTTGTTACATTCTCAGTCTAAGATATCCTCAAAATCTTTTTAAAGATCCACATATCGAAAACTTCCAGTCGGTTCATAGAACCAACTTTTAGTTTCCACGCCTCCATAGAATCTCTTCATTATTCATTCTTTTGGATCTCTATTCCCTGTGAAATATCGCCACATCATTCGATGTTTTCAAATCCATTTAATTGAGGTAGATTAGTCCCCCATTTTACTCGCTCTGATTTTTCGAATCTTTCTTTTAAATCCTTCTATTAGTCCAAACATGTTCCACGACTCTTTCCCACATCTTCCCATTTAGAACTCTCATTCGCCAGTCGCGTATTCCCATTCCATTAGATCGTCGAAAACGTTAAATCGTTATCTTATCCTTGGCCTCCCCTTCGGTCTGTTTACATCTGGTATACATTTCATTAAACCCCAAATGGTTCTTCGCTTTTGTGATCTCATAACCTATCCCATCAATCCCAATCTTATTGCTTTAATATACCTCACTATGTTAGCTTCCTCTAGCTCAATATCTATTTCTCTATTGCGGCTCCTTCGATATTGTTCATCATTCACCATCACGGGACCCAAGATTCTTATCATTTCCTTTCTCTCAAAAACATTCAGTTTTTATTGCTCTGTTTATTATTGATTTGATTACTATAGAAAGCTCTATTTCCTATCATCACTCTGTTCTTTATAATTTCTTCTCTTTCGTTGGTAATACATATTAATCACCATTCCTAGATATTTAAACTTTCTGACTTCTTCGAATGCATAATTTCGGATTCGTTTCTCTTTCAATCCTCTACTTCCATCTCTGTTGCACCTCATCAAAACCAGAATAAGTGAAATATTAAGAAATTTTAAAAGACGTTGCAAGGGGGGGGGGGGGTAAAAATTGAATTGAAAAATTATAATAGATGTTTCGATATTATTATTCCATCATCAAGCATGATATAGTTATTACTTTATACCACATATATTCATTATTTTATTCGATATTACTAGCATGTTCCGTATTATTTTAATGCAATCGAATAAAGAGGAACATGATAGGTATAAAATATATTGACATAAATTGACACGTACGACGTTGAGTATTTTATATGACCAGAATTGTTATTTGAAATAGCAATCTACCAAGTGAATCGGATTTAAAGAAAAACTTGCATGGAAGCAACTCCCAAATGCAATTTTTGTAGATTAAACCCTTTGTTTGAAATCTGAAAACAGCTCCTAAGTTTTAAACATCATGATGCTGAACCCAAAATAGTGAAAATTTTGTTGAAGATCACAAAAATTACGAAATTATAGATTGGCCATTTCCCATGCATCTTATACCTAAATAATAAAATTAAACTACACAAAATTCTTAGAAAAAACTAAGCAAGAGATGATATTCTAGTCTCTATTACAGTTTACAAAATATTATAACCCTCTGAAGAACCCCATGTTGTTAACACTCGCCCGAAAACGTAGTTTTTCAGATTTCGTTAGTAGAATTTGCTTCCTATCATCTGATGGTTGTTTAATCTCTGTCTCCAATTCACAGCTCTGACTTGAGTTCGAATGCTAATCCTGGCATATTATCTTGATCATGGATTGCGACCGCTTCTAAAATATAAAAGCTCATATAAAATAAATATAAAACTACTACCAGCAAAAGGAAGAAGAACTGGGAGGTGGGCCAGAAGCTCTGAGAGGGCACCCGCCTCACTGACCTTACCAGTAATAGGAGCCTCGGGTTTAGGACAGCAATTAAATATGACGAAATCCAAACGATTAAAGAATAAAAGATTGTATGAATGTCGGATGTTGAAATATTCGCGGTATAGCCAAGAAGAATCGACAAGAAACGGAAAGCTGATATCCGACAGGAATTGAATATCTTCTGCCTAAACGACCGAATAGCAGAATGTAGAAACCTTTGGAAGCAGCATCTGGAAAGGATAGAAAATGACCGCATCCCTAAGCAGATTGATGTTTAAGTTTAGTTCTAGAAGCAGAAAAAATGTGGAACGCCCCAAATCGAGACAGAGACCCAGGAGTGACATAACGGACAGCAGTTCAAAACGTGAAGATGATGATGTGATTTGCAAAGGGTACAAAAATACTTATTATATGCAATCTTTTGCGCTTTACTAATCAATTTTGCTTTTCCGGGCAGAGGCGAATAGGCCTACCGGAAAATCGGGACTTTTCCGGTGGACCCCTGTTACTGAATCCTAACCTATCTGGGCCGACAACAACATTTTCGTATCTTAAATTCTCAAAAAATTTATTGTTCCTTAGGTGAAGAAAATAAAATATTGTAACTCAAATAGTTTTGCAGTTACGGCTTTCCAAATGAAACCCTAAGTAATTTTCAGTAAATATTTACTAAAGCTTTGGGCCTACACGGCCTGCTGAGCTAAATTAGTTTTATTTATATTATATTTGCTAAAACTTGTAAAATAAAGTTGTTTGCAAAATTTTATTTCCTTGAAATCCTATGAATAAAAATGATAAACAAAAGTTGTAGAAAACTTAATCCTGCAAAACTTCTACCATTTTCGCAAAAAATAGGTTTTCTCTTCTACCAGAAATGTCTCCAAAATTAGCAGGCCAACAACAATAATTTCTTATTAGTTATACACAGAATTTGATTTATTTTAAATGGTAACTCTTAATGTTTTCCGCATGGGACGCAAAATAAGAAAATTTCGAAAAAGTAATATCCTTAAAGAGCGTTACCCTAAAAAATGATCACCTATGAAATATCGCAGATAGGACCCTATTATGGCTACAAATTTGTTGTATGCAGAGATTTATAGAAAATTTAAATTAATTTCACCAATTTGTAGATCACTTTTGTATCACACGAATTAAAAAACGGTCTGCATCAAAAACTAAAACTATTTTTTTTTGGGATCTTCAACAAATTTACATCTGTTCCGAATCGAGCCTGTTAAGGAAAAGTAAGGAACTCCTTTTCGATGCCAAACTTAAAGGGGTTGAGAAAGAAAAATCTCATTACAATTATTTTCACGCAGAAATTCCTTCCCCTTTCATGAGGTAATAATGACTAGACTAAATGGAAAATGTAAATTTTGCAATTTTAATAGTCATCATAATCATAAATTCCGGTTTAAAAAACATATTGATTCAAATCGAGATTCAATTTTACGATTTTCCTCTTGGAAAACGAAGGAAACCCATAACATAACTTTCATAGAGCTTCGCTCTGTGTCCTTTATTTTTTTTAATTAAGAATCGGCCCCTAAATAAGAGCGCTAGGGCCGAGGCCGTCCAAACTTCTTTTAGATTTTGGTCTATAATCATAATATACTCCCATACAAAGAAACTATCAGAAAATTTAAAGAAATAATTACGGTTCTTGTACAGTTTTGGATGGTTTCCAATTTTGTTTGTTATAAAATTTATTGAAAAACAGCGAATAAAGTCATAATTTAGACTAAGTACAGGAACGAAACCTCGCCATCCTTTCTTATTAATTTTATGGAAAATTAATTACCGATGTTTAAAAATAACTTTATTTTCATTTAATTCATTAAGTAAGTAATCATCGACACAACCACTCACTCCTGTACGGGTCGAGTTATGCGATGTATACATGGCCGATTTTTGTTATCTGTGCTTTGGATTTAAAAAAATAATAAATTATAATTATTGAAGCCCTTTATAGTTATAACAAACTTAAAATTTATTACGTGCCGTTGTAATCTAGAAAACCATCTAACGTATTTTCGCAACATCTCAATTCACCCATTAACACCACATTTAAAATCTTTCTAAAAAAAGTACAATGGAAATAAATCGTATATTAAAAATGTACGCCCAGAACCTTCAGGACTTTTTAATGAAAAAAATTTAGTCATGAATTGTGCACAAGCATAAAAAAACTCCATTGTTATAAAATGTCGATATAGAGACATAACCGTGAAGGGTTAAAAATACAAAAGTATTGGTAAAAAAATGGGTCGCGATCCAGATTTTGTATTCATTCAGGGCGCCTAACCCTACAGGGTTATGATTTATAAGATTTGATTCCCATAAACGGCCTTGTAGAGTACAACATCGATGTAAAATGTATAACAAATCAAAAAATTAACATAACACTATTCGATTTACTAAGAATTGAATTGTGATTCGAAACACGCATGCCATTTATATTTCTTTTAAAATACAAAATCACTTAGGGGCGTGTGCAAATATACGCATTTCTCCTCTAATGTGAATTAGATATCCTTTAAATTTGACTTTTTATTCATCAGTTATTCATTTATTCTAATAGTGAACATGTGTCCCTCGATTTAAATGTAACTATAAAATTTTAACAAATAAAGTATCGATTACACTGCAGTATGAAAATTTTAAAATTATAATTTTGTTCGTTTTCAGTCAACTGATTTTTTGATTATTTTTAATTTAAATATTTACTATTGTTAACTGGACTGAATGCTACGATTTCATTCAAAACTTAACGTATTTTCAAAATGTATGTTAATTTCTGTAACAAATCTTGTATGAAATTTTAAGCTCTGAAGGAAACTGTAAATTTTATTCGAAACAGATGCGGTGTCCCCGTTTCAGATTTAATACGTTAGAAATTTACTTTTCGGTGCTAGGTAGAAATTTTGCAAAACAAACAGATATGCGATGTTCGGAGACCAACTAACGGTTAAATGCTACCACAAATTGACAAGTACTCACTTTTAATTTAAAAATAACATTTACAATACATTTTGTTGATATAACCGGTTCTTACAGCTATTGCTTAAGATTCCTACAGAATTAAGACAAATTTTGTTTTTGAAATATAACGGGCCAAGAACGAAACCCTGCGGAACAACAGCATATAAGCTTTAAAATTACATTTTCCTCGTGCCGTTAATCTTTGGGTTATAAAGTTCCCTCCAAAAATTAGTGGACACTTGTGATTTAATTTCTTCCCATCCATCATCTGCTCTGAACAATGACATCAATTAAACCATTGTATTATATTTTTTGCAGGTAAAGTTTCAGGTACTGCAGCTTCGATTTTAATAAATTAAAAGCAACGCATCGATTGAATACCGAATACAGAGAAACGTCTGGAAAATAACTGAATTTTTCCTAATTCTGGTACAAAAGTTCAATAAATTTGTTCAATGCGTGTGAAATCCTATTAACCTGCAATTCTCAAAATGCCAATAAGAACTTCGTGTATCACTTCTATTGTCCACATGTCGATCAAGTACGTATTTTCGATTAGACTTCAAAGCACCCTTCAGGTTTAAAAGATTACTTCTCCATTATTGTCTGATCTGATAAGCAATTTAAAGATCAAGGGACTAAACTTGTTCCAATTGTGGTAAAAAAATCTTAACGAAGATTCGTAAAAAAAATGTATAAGACAGTATTGTGTTTGCCCCCGTATTGGATTTCGATTTCTATTTGCACATCTGAAAACTGACCCTAGTTCAGATCTATTGCCGTGATAAGCAGCCTAATACTTCAATCTAAAATAAGTAATTCCAATCTCTTCCGATAAACATCAACGATTTTCAATTCCATTTTAAGTATATATTAGGAAATTTGTAGAAAATGTAAAAAAGTGTTATTAAATTTGCATAACAAAACCGATCAACGTCAAAACGTGTTCGAATATCGATTAAATAGGAAGTAAAGAATAGGTTAAATAACATAAAAGGTTCTCTTTGCTTGTAAAGCTTTTGGCCATCTCAGTTAACCCATGCTAATGTGGGGAATCTTTTCACAGCAACTGAACTGTGTCACCCATTCGCACTCACAATGTCCGGGCATAAAGAATCTCAAGGAAGCCTATATATTTTATCCCATTGTATATTAGGGTTATACCACTCGGAATGTTGGCTAACATCCTTACGTTTGTCCACTGATTTACGGAGAACTTCAAAATACCCAATTCATATTTGTGTGATGTTAAACCATCCGAACCCACAATTTTATTTAACAAATTTTGTCTTTTTAAAAATGGAACAGTTTCGAATTACGCAATAATTATTTTCAAACATCTGGCGTCTAGTCATCAAGATAGGTGCTAATGATTACGAGATTTTGTTAATTCGTGTATGATAATCCTTCCATTGAAGGATCGAAATAATAGCTGAACCAGTAATAAGAGATTATGTCTATTGATGCAGCAAATAAGCTGGCAATTCTGAAAAACAAGGGTTATTGAACAAACCGTCACATAAGAGTCTATAGAAAATTATGCTTATTACGTTTTGCTTTTTTGTAAAAGTTATATCTTTGTGAAAAACTTAATATGGAAGTGATACTTTATAACAAAACGTTTCATTCAAATAAAATTCTATCTTAATTTAAAAGCTTTTCGTATTGTATATTGGTTGTTCACGTTGAATATTCAGACTTCTGAAAAGTACAATTTAATAACCCCCTTTGTACATTCAAAAGAAGAAGAGCAGTTGAGAAAATCCTTGCTATGAAAAGAAATGCTTTATGACGAAAATCTTTCAGCGGCATCGAGTTCAAAGTCCTCGACGCATGCAGATTTGTCAAATCCTCAGATTTAGCGTGCAATGGTAGGTTTCCTAGCAACATGAGTCAATTGTTCTGTCGCAGGTGTCCAATCAATAGCACCTGGAGAGGCATAGAGAATATTATTTAGGAAATACCGACAACTCTTGCAGACAACGTGACGCCGAAGAATTTTTATACTACTGAGGTAAATAGTTTCGATAAACTGTTATTTTTTGAACGGCCAAGAATTAATTTTTCTCACAACGGTGCTAATTTTAGCTACTTTCGTTTATAATCTCTTACCTCAGGAGCATTGACAAACAAAATAAACGGTTCTTTTGAAATTTTACAATCGTCCTCGTCATAAAAATATAAACCTCTTTTTGAATTTAATAAATATTGTATTCTCGAAGCAAATAAAAAAAGACCAGCGAATATTTTTTGTAATGTGACAAATCAATATAGACTGCTTAAGTTTGTTGCCTAAATGGCACACGTTGTAAGAGAAAATTTATTTTCATTCATATTCTAAATAAGTATCTAAGCGAGCATTAAGCAAATAGTGCAAACAATACAAATATGAATAATAAAACTGCAATAATCTTTTTATTCTTCTATAAATAACGACTTTGCTTAGGCCCCTTTGCTGTATTTGTAGCACTCCACCATAAATGTAGGGTGTGTAGATATTAGCATAGTATGAATTCAGATTTAATAATTACCCTGTAATGCGTATTATGATGATAATGGTAGCAGTGGTCGGGGTTAGTAATGTAACAGTTAAAGGCACGCTTTACAACCCTAAACAATCATATTGATGAGGGCGCCCATTGATGAATATATCGTCCACATATGTTTAATATCACATCGTCTTATTTATTATTTTATTGCTCATTGAGGATACCTACAAGGTATACTCCAGAAAATAAAGGCAGGTTTATTTGAACAGAATATAAATGTTCGAAAGGTTATTGGTTTTTGGGCGTTCGGAGATTAAAAACAGGCTCTGCAAAACCAGTACCAAATATGTCCATTGAACACACCAGGCCTCTATGACCCTTTATTAGACCGTTTGAACGCGGCAGTTGAGATGGGCGGAGGTAAATGTGCCACCAAATGTACCTGACCAGAAAAGGGTACCGGTAAATGTGCCACCGACCAAAAGGGTTCTTTAAAGAAACACAGGTATTTGTGCCACTAACAGTGAAAAAATTAAATTTTTTTTGCCTTCGAATTTTGGGGTGTGCATTCGATAAGGCTGTAGGCCAGCTCGGCAAATGGTCAGATATTTAATCCGGGTCCAAATTTTCTACCTGGAAATACATAGACCAACTCGGCAAAATAATAAATTTTGGCTTGGCCAGAACTGCGAGCATCAAAAAACCTACCCTCCGATGCTCCGCATCTCCGGGCGGTTTTTCGTGCTCCGAGCCGCTACGCGGCGGGCGCTAAACATACGAGAGGCGCGACAGATCAAGGAAACCGGGATAAATGCAACCGGGATGTGAGAGACCCTCGAAATAGCATTAAAAAGTATAGTTGCGCTATGGGGCAGTAAACTATTACGTTTCACCCCCAAAAAATCGTGTAAAATCAAAAAATAATCGATGTTACATGTAGGAGATGCATCAGGTAGATGCCGTTTTCTCCGGTGGCACAAATACCTGTGTACTTTTAATATCCTAAATTCGTAGCAGGTAGAATAACATTACTGGTGGCACATTTACCTCCGCCCGTTGAGATGTTAGGACACGAAAACTTTAGTAATTATTATGATTTCCGATGTTGACCACAATTTTTAACTTATTAATCTGTAAGTTGTATTAAAATGTTACAACATTAGTTTTTCTATTAAACACAAGTTAATTGAACTTACAGGAATTGTGAACCAATTGAAGGGGCCAGTGCAAAAACTGGTTAAGTCACATTTTCATCTTTTCGAGATATTCACTGTTGAATAATTCAATTCGTTCCCACATCTTATACGTATATGATAGAAAACTTTTTTTTTATATTAGGTGGTTATATTTCAAATCAATAAGAAGCCATAGTTTCCATTTAGAAATTATGCATCAATTATGAAAATGAAAATTTTCATTTGGACTTTCTACCCTAAATTTGTTAAATAAGAGAATCAAAGTTATTTAAACGCAAGGAATATCTTAAAAACGTCTTATAATAAATATTTACTTCCTAGAATTAGTTAGTTACTGTAAGTTGTCTAAATAAGCTAGCAAATCGAAAAATACTTATTTTTCAGAAAAATAGAAACAAAGTCAACTCTTATTTTCTTTAAAACTAGCACCTACAAGTCAAAAAGTAGTTAAATCCATAAACTTCAACACTTTTTCAGAATTCCCACTGCATTTTTCAAAACAAATTCCCCAATTTTCCAGGTTTTCCCTGATTAACATTGAAAATTTTCTCTCACCTTTCAAAACTTTCCCAATTCCTAAAACCAGTAATGTGAATCGATGAAACGAAATATACAATATAGCAAAAAATTAAATAGACCCATTTATTGATATAAATAAATCAAAAACGTAACTTTTACAATTTTTTAATTTAAATTCTTTCATTTTACTTTTGTAAGTTTCAAAGAATTTTCCTCAACTCATATTTTAATTTCTTTGATTTTCTATGACTAAATTTGTGCATTTTGAGATTTCCTGACTTTCCAGATTTTTTGCAGGCGTGGGAACCCTGATTTGGACTTAATAACTTCTTGCACTGAAATCAAGATATACTGGGATTTACATGTAGCAAATTTACTACACTGCTTAACTCAAAAAAGACAAAAATGGACCTAACCATATTTTGCGCTGATCCTTTCAATTGTTTGTATATAAACCATGACACGTGTTGCGCTCTTATTTAAGCTCTTCAGATGGGTATAATATTCAAATAATTATGACGATTCAGTTTCACTGAGTTTCTAATGTTTTTGCTAAAAGCTTATAGCTATAATTTTACAGAAGTTTTCGTATTCACTTACAATAAATTAATTTGATCCTATTGTCCGTTTAGCTTTAGTTACCTTTCTTTTTATAATTTATAATGTGTTTATTGATTGGTAGAAAATTAGATCATAACCTACCATAGTCTACATTTAAGGGCTACATAAATAATGGTCACTACATATCCATCAACATATTTTAAACATCATCTAAATAGTGCCCTGCTATTGAACAAATCTCATTGAATTTTCTATTGTTAAAGAAAAACAAATTTTCTGAATTTCAAAATTACAGGAATATTATATCAATAACCAATTCCGTTTTTGGGCATCTCGTTTCTGCATTGTATCGGCATGATTATTGTCGATAGTGATCAGCTCTATGATACGGAAGAATTCTAGGGCGGCCACCATTTCCTCGATGATTTAACCGTCCTTTATTCAATTTCTTGACTACAGTAGTAGCGCTTCTTGGAAACCTTGTTATACATTAGTTATCCTTTCTTTAAATATTTGTGAAAACCGCCTCATATCTTTCTAGCTTACTTTTTTATTCGATTTTATGCCTGAAGGTCGCATTTTGGGTATTGACGTCCCATGCAAACTTTATTGCGGCACTTCGAAATAAAACAGTCTTCAAAAAGTAAGGTTAACAATAAAATTCCATGGTTTCCCTCCTTATCACATTTCAACTACTTCAACTTCAGCTGGGTTTGCGATAAATCAAGAAAACGAAAATAAATTGGGGGGTCGAATCGCGGACTTAGCAGCCCCTCCGGTGAACATCAACAATTTGTGCATGCATTACGTTATAAAGAGCAAAAGGAGGATATGATTACGTGATTCTCAAGGTTGTGCGGCCTAAAAGCCGCACTTTGGAGATTTTGGGCCCTACTTGATTTGACTTGAGGTTGTTGAATAAAAACTACGTGAATTAGCTATTTCCTATAGCCTATAGATATATTATGATAACAGTCAATAATGGTAATTGTCGATAATATAAATGCTTGTGTCGAAATGTTGACGTCTTTCCGTTTAAAAGATTCGCGTCCAAATGTTATTTAATAATAAATTGAAAAAAGTTTTAGGTCTTAATATTTTTATGTTAAAAATTTACATCTATGTTTTCTTTTTAGGGATTTTTGCTCACTGCATATTTTATTATCTTTCAGTGGCGTAACCAGAACTTCATTAGTGAGGGCTCAAATCTGAAAAATTTGCTATATAGAAAAATTAATTCCAACTTAATATTTAATAATCTTTTTAAAATTTTTAAATCCTTGGATGATTTAACCCCCCCCCCTCCCTCATTAAGCTTCTGGACGTCTTTATTGCATATTTTACCATTCTGTAAGTTTTTTTATCTCCTAAACCTCATAGATTTCGATTGTTATATTTTGTACTTTAAATTATTTTCAAAAGATTAACCATTACAACAAAAGCTTTCTTCAAGAATTTATCGTATATTTTAATCAAATCGAAGAAAAATATATAAACAAGCAAATAACAGCTAATCTAAATTTAACACACAAATGTGAAAGGGTGTCCACTGTCGGTTACTGTGTAGTAACAAATAATTTGTAATTAAGATTGTATCTGAAAAATATAAATTTTTAACTGTTGAAATGAATATTAAAATAATCTCCAAAAATTAACTACTTATTTACGCTAATATAAATCTAACGATAGGAACACCTAATATTGCCGATGGCTTATAAACAGAAAATAATTTTATTCTGTATTTTTTAATTAACTATTTACATTTTAAAGTTTTAATTGAATAATAAATTAATAGTGTATGATATGCGTCATAAAAAAATATTCTTAAAAATTGAGATTTAAAGAATTGCTAAATTTTAAAAAGGGAGTTAACTTTCTTGTTGATTTTGTATTGTTTTATACTTTAAAGTGTGTTTAAAAAGTTTACTTTTCCCCCTTGACAAAATTTTCAGGACGCCCATATCTATGATACTTTCGAAGAAAAATTGCTTGTGAAATTTTTACTCGAGTTTCTACCACAAATTTTATTTCTGAACTTACCAGTGTTTTTACTATAATACCTATTCTATATACTAATAGAAGAGCGGTTTCCAAAGTAGGTTCTGCGAAACCATCGACGAAAACCAAGAAAAATCAAAAAATAATTATCAAGAAGAATTCCAAATAGTTATGTAGCAATTATGTACTAACGATAAGACTTAAACATCCATAATTTTATTGGCATTTTACTTTACGTCAAGGTTCTACTTCGAAAAGTCAAGGAATTTCGATGTGTACAATTTTGATGATGGAAAGTCAGGATATTTTTAATATTTACGACAATCAGGGAAGATTCTTTGAAATCAAAAAAAAATGATAAAAATTACAATTTTTATTTCTTCAAATTAGTAAAGAAATTGTTTTATATTAGGATTCAAATTTTTCCTATATTGTACTACTACTTCTTCTGTTTTTATAATTCTATTTAATTGATTCACGTTTGATTTTTGGAATTTATTTTCTTCATACGTTAGGTCTGGGACTAATTTTACTGGTACTGTTTTACTAATTGTTTCAAATTAGTTCTCTGTGAACACAATTGGTTTTTACATCTTAGGTAGTTTGTAAGCTGACCCTGGATGTGCCCGTGCCCTCTGTTTTTGATTGTTATAAAGGTAAGTCATTAACACAGGGGATCGACGGCTTTATGTGCCCTCCGAAACACGGAGACGGTCAAGAAATTTCTAAACTCGAACCCGGGGTCGAATCGGTGCTATCAGGCCACGATCGTCGTCCTTTGTTTTATTTATCAAGTTTCGAAAAATCACAAAGGTTTCGACTTTGACCAGAGAAAAATTAGCAAATTTGTTTTTGGAAAACTCAGTGGAAATCCTGTGCGATAACTTTAAACTAAATATCGGTAATCCTT
Organism: Podabrus alpinus; assembly: GCA_932274525.1. NCBI lineage: Eukaryota > Metazoa > Arthropoda > Insecta > Coleoptera > Cantharidae > Podabrus > Podabrus alpinus. The sequence goes on from OW026451.1 coordinate 16,933,883, forward strand.
GTATTTTTCTAACATTGTTAGATATTTCCGAAAATATAAAATATTTATGTAAAAAACAACAATTTCATTCCATTCAGTAAAAGATATTTGATTTAATTATGGTTTTAAAGAGAAATATAGGTAATAAAAAAATGTAACCTAAAAATCTTCAAATTATTGTACGTTTAAGAGTTTCGTCAGGTTTTAAATATAAATTAAATATTTAAATAAATTTGGAGAAACGCTACTTATAAATTGAAATAGAAGGGCCGTTTAAATTTTTCCGTACAACAATTTTAGTACCACAGCGGTCAATGTATTTTAAAATTATTTTGGTGGGTAGCTTAAGAAAACCCGTAATTTGGCGTGGGCGTGGGCAGCTTAAAGGTAAAGCCATTAAATAATATTCAATTGTATTATATTAAGTATCGCAAAACGCAAGTAAGAAAAAAATTTTCGTGTGCTACACACTAAAGAACATGGGTAATATAGCCTATAGAAAAATATTTTTCGAGAAATCCTTAAAACCAACCCCAAAATTGAGTTTTGAAAGACGTAAATTTAGGTGTTTTTTCAGATTTTTGAGGTGTGCATTCGATTAGGAGGGTTATCCATCGTCAAAACCTACTCTTCCGGGGCGCCGCTCCGCTCCGCTCCGCGTTGCACCCCTCCAGAGCGGTTTTGACTCTGGTTTACTGGGATAAACATACTAGAAGCGCCTTCCATCAAGAAAACCGGGATAAAAGAAACCGGGAACTTAGAGAACCTTGAAATAGCATTAAAAAGTATAGTAGTGGTATATATGGGGCAGTAAACTTTTACGTTTCACCCCCAAAAAATCGAATTAAAAAAAATTAACCATGGCAGTTTTCTCAGTGTGCGAGAGCCTTTCAGAACTGCGACCAGTTCGAATATAAATAATAATTTCAGTAGTCCGGCATTAATTAAAAACATTTAATAAAAATGTAATTTACAAAGTTGAATCAAAAAATAATAAGTATCAATAAGTATCAAAAAATAATAAAAAATGCACGGACAAAAGGCAAAGGATTAAAATAATTACAGAACTTTTTGTGGCCCAATTTACATGGGACTCTTATAATCTTTTGGCACAATGGGGTTGTCCCGTGTTGTCAAAAATATAATTTTTACCTATAAAAATCGATGGCCCATAGCAAAATACTATATATAATTACAAATATATAATTTTAAAACGCTATACTAATTAAATAAAGTGCCTTTTTTAAACGTATACGTTTGAAAAGTCGCCATTCTGTGACGTACCTAAAGGCCGCCCAATCACAATTCGCAATTAAAATTGCATTTACCACGATGCCACGTTTATATGTATGCGAAAATTACATCCTTGAGTGTACCCATGTGATGTGTTTAAAAATTGTTAAAAATCCGTAAATTCAAATACTTATTAATACCATGGCAACCATGCATACATAATACGCCATCTACGTTCACTATGAAAATATGCAATTTGTAAATAAATAAATGATGCTTGTTCAAAATTAATTTCTAATTGCTACCCATTTTGAAGTATAAAAATAATAATATATAGTTTCAATTCATTCTTTACATTTAAATACATTATTATTTAAACTTTTAAGGTTATAGTATACCAACTGACATTTAAAAATAATTAAATTTCAATAGTGGGAGTGTATTGGCTTCTAATTGGCTTACCTTTATGTACGTCATTATTTACCGCGTTTTAATTATTTAAAAATATTTCAATTTTTGAACTTCAATACGATCGTTGAAATTGCTAAAAAAATTTTTTTTTTACGCAAGAGGGGTTTAAAATCACTTAAATTTTCGATTTTAATGAAAAAAAAAATTTGAGGGATTAGCCCATTTACGGGTAGGCTTAAAAAGAACCTGACCGCCTGGCCTAACTTACAAGCGCCGCCTATACCAACTGAACAACATCCTGGCATCAGGCTGGCATATTAAGCTTTTTTTTAAATAAAGAAATTACTTAAGTAATTTAACAAAAAGGATAATAAGATGGAAAAACATTACAAAAAATTTAATAAATTTAAATATATCACAAAATTAAATTTTTATGATAATTTCTATAGTAAGTATATATTGTGTAGAAATGTTATTCTTGTACATAATTCAGTACTAAAACCTCAACGAAAATTTCAATAAATTTTAGAAAATTAAAAGCTAGAAATACTTGTGGACCAGCATTAAAAACATATTAGTAAGTGTGGATAAGCACAAATAATTTGGGAGTAACTGAGATTCAAACTCATGAGCATTAGGCCCGAAGTTCGACTGCCGCTCCTCGACTGAAGAAGAGGGAATGCAAATATACAATGTTCAAATTTGATATAGGGTGGTCCTTATAAAAAGGGAGATTATGTTTATAATACAAAATGAAAAGATAATACAATCAACTAATAGTACTACTTAAAATCAGGAGTCCGGATTTATATGTTTTTACAGGTTTTATTTTCTGCACCATAAAAAGCTGATTAATATATAATACTATCTATCTATACATTTCTCTACAAAATAAAGCAAAATACGAACTTTTATTGTGCATATAATTTAATATTTTTAATTTCTACCGCATCTACCTATAGTAAAATTATTATCCATGTAATCGCATTCTGTACATAAATGCAAGTTTTTTTTTAAATAAAAACGTAATTGAAAAAAATTATATAGAACATATGACCTTGTTATACATATTTTTTGTTTATGGTCTCTACATTTTTAGACCCGTTATTTCCGTTACCACATGGTCAATTTCAAAAACACGTCAAAACTTCAAAAACCTTTTAGAGCAATAAATAGGAAAATTTATTGTCCCTTATTATTAATTTATTGGGGTTTGAATCATATTACAATTTTTTTGTAACTTTGGCGACGTTAGTTTAAATAATTATGTATCTACGGAATCCTAAATTAAAAATTATATATCTACTGTATAAATATTATGTATAGTACCTACCTACCTATGTTAGTAATACGATATTAAAAATTTAGTTTTTTTAGTATATTTATTTCTTTTCATATATATTCGGGCTTGAAGTTATAATTTATCAACTAATACAACCGACCGTACAACAAATGGAAGATTTTCTTTGAAAAGCGTAAAAATTTGTTGATTAGATTAGTGGAAAACGTAAATGACTGCAAATGAGTAATCGTTGGTTCAAATTCCACATCCGCCTGTTGAGGGAACGTAATTCCTTGCGACATTTTTATTGGACATGTAGGTTACTTAAGCAAGGATTTATTTTTAACATGCGGTGTTTAGATATATGGAAGTAAGCGATTTTATGTTAGCGCAAGTTATAAAATAAATTTTAGCATATTATCCTTAGCAACCTGTGTCTATCCCGATGAATTATTGAATAATGGTACCTACATCACAATTTATCATGTCAAGTAGTATACATTGACACTTTAATTTTTTTTAACTTTTTCAAAATTCATATTTGAGATTCTCGGTGAAAAAGAAATTGAATGGTCAAGGACTATTTTTATACAATTTTTTAAAGATCTTATTAGGGGATTTCCCTCCTGCATCTTGTATCTAGCGACGCATAAATTAGAGAAAATTTATATACGAATTGTAGAAAGCGGCTATACAAGGAAAAATACAAAAAGAACTTTTGCTTTGATTATATACCGTCGCAGTAACCTTGTTTAGTATCGCTCAACTGCTTCAATTACTTACCATAGGTAAAGTAATTCAACTATTACTACTGGTTTTTAAAAGTATTGACTGAAAATGCAAAAGAAAATAAGTTATAAAAAGTTTGTCTAATTATGGCAATCCTGCTGTTTTATGTAAAATTTTCTCGTAAGGAATCAAACGCTAACTTTAACACTGATGCGGTTACGAAAATAAAATATACACCTACTAGGTAATTCTTAAAATTATAATTGAGTAATAATAAAATAAAATTTTCAGGCGTTCTGAAAAGGAATACTTAAATAATTTTAACTAAAAAAAAATATATAATATTTATATTGATTGGAAAATGTAAGAAAATAATAAATTGGTATCTATTGTAAATTTTGATTAATATTCATAATTGAAACTTAACTAAATTATACAATAATGACGTTTTCTGGTGTTTTACAATTTACACCCAGAAAAAAAATTGTGGCACAATATAAAGAAGTTACAATTTAATTTAATATATTATGTAAAATGAACATGAGGCACAAAATAATTAATTATGTAGGTATATGATACTTATATAGGTACCTACATAATTGTTATTATTACAAAATATTTCAATCTTTCTTTAAGAAATATAATATAAATAAATAATTAATATATTAATTAATCTACCTTTATATCTTTTATAAAATATTCATAGTACTACCTACTTGGGTAGGTACATTTATTACCTATATTAATTCGTGTAGTAGGTACCTATTATTATAATTTATATAATATATTTTATAAATTCCACTGAGTGATTATGTGAATTAAAATAAATATCATCTATTACTTTATTAAAATTCCAACAAAATACAAATAAGCAAACAAACCTTTCCAATTTCACGCTAACAAGAAGTTGTATAATTATCAGATTTGCCAATCACAAGGTACTTATGTTATACGTCTAAAATACGTATACGCAACGTCATAAAAATGGTCAGGAAAACATAGATTATTTATTTATTTACAAAAGTTATTCTTACCTTGTAGATAAATCGAATTACTAATTGGTCAAAATCAAAACCTATACTATTTGATATAAATATTGTTAAGTACCTACTACTCATAGTATATTACTACCTACTACCCATTTTAAAGGTTAGTACTAATCCTATAATGATATAATAAAAACGATGCTAATTCTATTAGGGAAAATGTTTTTCCTACTCTTCCATTTCTTATGCATACGTGAATATAAATGAAGAAAAATAAACTACTGCTATTCAATTCAAAAACACCTGTATAAAAGAATGAGAGACAAAAATTAACATGACAATACAGAGGCGGATCCATTGAAAGATTCTAACCATAACCTGTGTTGATAATATATCAAACTCCTCCCAATGTTTTCATTGGTTGTTCTGAAAGCTCCTGACAAGCGCATGCTTGCTCATAGTGCTTTTAGAAACCGTTCAGCAACCAAAGAGACTTGTGCTTTATAGTGGTAAACACGTACATCGTGATTGTTACTTATGAATAGGCTTCAATAGTAATTATTTTTCTGTTATTGTGATCAGTGGTGTTGTGATAGTTAGACATTACAAGAACGGCTAGTAATCTGGATCTATACCGACAGGCCGCTACAGGCCATTACATAAGGTAGTTTTATTATTTTTCCAAATTCCGAAAAAAATTATTTTCCACATTACCACATGTTTAGTGTCCAATTAGAAAACAATTTAGGGATCAATTATTCAGCTTTGTCAATGTAGTGCGAAAATTTTGTTTTCTGTGCATTTCATCGTAGCAATGAGAGTTTGATTTTAGACACCCAAAAAGTTTTTCGGACAATAATTCATCCAAAATTGTTTGAAATTTGTGTTTCGTTGATAGATCATACATGCAAGTGCTTTTTCACCTTTTTGGAAGTTGGCTTCCATGGATAATTTATATTTAGAATTATAAATTCCACGTTGTATTTTGTTTACAAATGGATTGAGAATGGGATTCCGGAAAAAACATTAAATTACTTGAAAATTGAACAATTTTCCCGTAGTTCCACCATACTATTTCAAATATTTTTAAACGGAATGCAATTTTTATCATTGCATCTTGTGTATAAATATAGCTACCGCACGTTTTTAACAGATGACAAAGAATATTGTTAACCACGTTGGGATCTTGTATCTTTTGAAATCAACATATTTGACCATTGCCTCAATGCAAATCCGATGCTTTATGACTCACGAATAATCCCTTACAGTTAGGTTAATAATATTTAAAGCTTCTTGTGAAAGAAAATACTGAGCAATTACCTTGTAAAGGATTGTAAAATCAATCTTTAGATCCTCAAATTGCTTTACGACCTTTATTTTTAAGATGAGGTTTAACCCCTTAAAATTACCTGAAGAGATTTATTAATTCTTTCTCTTTAGAATAAAAGTAAGCAGCAGCCTATAGAAATTTTAAGAACTAAGTATGGCCATAAAGAACGCCGATATTTAAAAACCATTGTGCACATTGTTTTATAGCGCCAGAAAGACTTTTCAGATGGTAACTTAAAATTTCCATGATTTGTTTACTTAAGTGTTCTAGGAATTACAAACCATTTTTGGCCTGAACTTTCTGTTAGCTGTACATTTTTAGTTTAAAATAAGCTGTTTTCCTAAATGACTAACCAAAATTTTAATTACTTGCTCAAAGACGCCACAGAAAAATTTGCATCAAATTCCAAGACATGGAAGGAGATTTTTGCTTCATTCAAACTGTTACAATGATGCAGCTAGAAACGATGTTCAAATTGACAAAAAAATATCTGATTACAAGTTTAAATTAAACTACCGATGCTTCTCAAAATTAACAGTATTTTCAACTGTATCCGACAACTCTCCTAAAGTGCACACGTTCATACGTCTTTAAATGGTGTATGTGTAGCTGTCAGGATGACTTGGCCAAATCAAGTTCCCATTTTAAAAACGTGTACATAATTAATTGAAAGTTACCTACATTTTTGGCTAAATTATATTTTTAATATACAGGTGTCCAGTAAGAAACATTTTTAGTTAAAAATTATACATAATAATAGTCAAATTTTGATTTTACGAATCGAGAGAGAAAGCACATGGTACCACTTGTATTTTATTGATGACAATTGACAATATAAAAGATACAAGAGTCGCTTTAGTTAACACTTCAAAACATTACACGGTGAAATAAATATATTCTTGTTGTCAACAGAAACAGCGAAATAAATGTTTCCACGTCCATTTGAAAACGGAATAATTTGTACTGCATGATTGCTATATTTTTCCACTGCGCACTATCTTTTATATTCTTCTTCTTCGTGTGCCAAACACCAGGGAAATGTTTTCCGTACTGTTCTCCATAACCCAAAGACACAGATTTATCTTGGACTTTAGACCACATCAATGTATTTAGCATCATCAGAACTAAAACTGTTGTTTCTCGCTTTCTAGTATACCGCTTGCCATGGAAGTCCTAGTATTAAACATCTTTATTTACTAAAAAAGTGGTAAATTGGCTAAAACGGTCAGTCATTTTGCGCTAGAGCAGAAAATTACTCTATAATAAATTAACGATTTCTTTAAGTATAATAGGCAAACTTTTCATATACTTAGGTATAGATTTTTGTAGACTTGACAGGCCCATTGAAACCATCGATTAGTTTTAACGACTTGTTAATGCCCGTCGACGATATGGACGAGACTTGAGGCCTGATCTAGGATTAAGCCTCAGATTTCCTTAAAACACCTGCTGTTGCTATGATAAGGACAAAATTTCAGTGATCTGATTGGTAAAAACTCGGATTGACGAATATAGGATAAATCTCTAACTATTAGTACGGGCATAAAAGTTGTATGAAATCATGTAGGTGACTTTTTAATTTAAATAGAACTTTGTACCTTTTTGATGTGAATGGTACTTGACCAATGCTCTTTTAGAAAACCCGTAAAGATTTTTCTTAACATTTGTGAGAGCTTGTATTGATGGAAACTGTTGTCTACTTCAGACTTTCTTCTCCTTCAGTTTAATGAATATTTTTGTTATAAATTTCTTTTTTAATTACCTATGTATACGAAAGGGTATTTAAATAATAAATTCATTGAGTTCAGAAATTGTTCATTACACAGTAGACGCTGGATTATGTGAACTAATAGAAGTCAGATTTGTTCATAAAATTAAACTGTTTTAACACTGAAATGTGTTCAAATCATATTGTTCGATGTTTACAGTATATTAAAATACGGTTTTCTTTCCTCGTACTTTCTTCGTAGCCAAAAACCTACTGTGTTAAATTTTGACTGTTCACTGTAGTAAAAAATGCTTCATATACCTAATCGAGTAGGTATTCAGATAACCCAGCGCCAACTGTATATCCAAAATGTAGTTGTAAAATAAATTAATTATTGGGGCGGGTCGAAAATTTAAGAACCCTAATCTATTCATAAATTTTAGTGCAGAAAATAGAAAATTTTGAAGATAGATTTTCTACTTCTTTTTTAGTTTGCGAAGTTAACAAAGTTTTTAATTCCAACTTATTCAAATAGGACGGAAATCAACCATTATAATAAGAATTTTCATTTTAACACTTTATACAGTTATATTTCTTTCGAAACTAACACCCCCCCCCCTATCCGGGTGGAATCTTTAAATAAGCTTTAAAAAGACATCAAGGTTAATCTATAAAGTTATCTACGATAATTTTTGGCGTTCAAATAAAAAGGTAAACCGCGGAATTTTACTTTTAACCGCACTCAAAATGTGTGTAGTATTAATATGCCTATCCAAAATTTAATTTGTAATATAAATTAATTGTTGAGGTGGGTAGAAAATTTAATACCCCTAATGGATTTTATTAATAAATTTTAACGTAAAAACATGAAATTTTGAAGATAGATTTTCTACTCTCCTATTTTCCTTTTCATTGGTAGTTTATGAAGTTAACAAATTATTTTATCCTAATCTCTTTAATAAGGAAAGAAATCAAACCCCCCCCCCCCGCCGGTATATAATCTTTATATATTGTTTTAAATGAAATCAATTTCAATCCATACCTTTAAAGTTATGGACTATTTGACTATTATACTACATATTATTTCATCCCTTCAGATAAGAACAGAAACCGCGATATACTTCAATATAAATACATAATTTGGCTTACATTTATGATAAAATTTCACATCAATGCGGCCTTTAGGCCGTATAACCTTGGCAATCGAACGACCGCCTCTGCCAGTGTCTTACAAGAACTTATATCAAATTCAGTTCTATGTAGAAGTTAGAAAAAATATAAGGATCTTAATATACTATATGTCTGTATAAAACCCTTTTATTTGAAAGTTTTAAGACGTTTTCTATTATAGGAAAAGAAATAAAAGATATTCAATTGTTTTTGATTATACATATACGTCACACTTTTTAATACAATAGTTGTAAAATTGTCATAATATTGTTTAGCTCTGAATACTTAGATAGTGTTATTTTATTTTATTTTTCCTAAGAAATAGCTAATTATAAAAATTATATAAATGTTTGTGGAACCTACTATGTATATAGATAATGCTACCTTATTGGCTAAGTACGTCTAATGCGAATGCACGGTACAAATCCAGGCAGAGTAAGGCTGGAGTCTCACCTAAGCCACCGTTTACCACTGACCAAAATTCAACTAATAGAAATAACTGAATTATGGGTGGGTGGGTCTTTGAGTTCGGTTTTAAACAATTAAATTAGCACAATCTTCTTAGGTGGCGGTACGTGCTTGCAGTGAGACTCCAGCCTAATAACTTTATTCTGACCGTCTCTCCTCTGAAGGCAATGGCAAACCACTGAGTTAATCTTCCATAAAAGTCCAGTTGGAAATTATGTTTAACTTCCCGTAGTTCGAAGCGCACGTTAAGCAAGTATTAGGTCCTCTAAGTACATATTATGTGAGAAATAATTCGAACGCACAACACTTGCATAAGAAATGGGTCGCGACGCTTCTGTCAAAGAAGCATAACGACTTAAAAAGAAGATACATATTTATAAATATTTTTCTTATTGCTTTGATGAGTTCTATCAATGATTGATTCTGTGTAATACCCCCCTAAAATTTGATTCTCACTCCCTGGTCAAAAATTCAGTGATTGGTTTACAACTCACAAATCAAGAAGCTTCAATTAAATAAATATACAAACATTTAATTTCATAACAAAAATTATATATTTGATTTAAATTAAATCTTATAAAATAAAATTTTGCAATATTATGATCTTTAGTTTATTTTCTGCTATGCACTGTTTACGGTAATTGCAATAAGGAAGTGTTAATGGACATGGCAGTTTCTTTGCCAATTAATTTTAATTAGCAGTGCCGTACAATCGCAAAACCTGCATCAAAACATGATGGAATATTAGAGATTACCGCCATATTACTTGACGAGTTTTCCAGGATCTAATTTTTAAAATATTTTAGACCGGTATAGGATATAAAATTTTCATCATAAAAGAGCACAAAATTCGGCAAGTACAGCGGTAGTGCCATCAAAACTTCTAGTAATTCGAGTAACTATTTTCTTCGATTGTACGGTGCTTGTACAATACGGTTACGTTCGAATTAGATTGTAAAGATAATTTCAAAGCTCAAGAACCCTAAAAATCGACGCAGAAGGTTCAAATTTGTATATGTATGTATTTCACCTTCTTGGCTCCTTGCGCAGATTAGGGTTCTTGAGCTTTGAAACTATCTCTACTTCCGAATTATTTGTGCCATGATTCGGATTCCACGTAAAGTTGTAGATCCTATAAATCGTTAGTGTATTGTACAATGTTAAATTGTGGCAGTCCTCGAATAATTATCAGGTTTACATACGCAAACCAGACCGATCAAGCCCTGCGCTATTTTGGGGTCATGGACTCACAAATCCACTGGTATTTTGTCCAACCAAAAAACTCATCGTTCTTCGAATAACACGCCATGGTTACATATTCGCTTTAACACAGAAAATTGCACAAAAAATCAACATATAATTTTTAAAACTTTCTGCGGGAAAACTCTGCTGTGAATTTGTTTTTGTGAATTCACGCTATGGGTTAAAGACACTAAAATAATTTTGTTTTCAAGATTTTCCAAGGTATATTGTATGTTATTTGAAAATTTCCGATTAATTTTAATTATTACTTTTGGAAATAACCCCCCCCCTTCTGTACTATGTACTTAGTCCGGTGTAGCGGAGTTTCACACTATATACGAGATTCTACAAGAATCAACGATCCCAAATAAATTTGGGGTTCCAATTATTAAAATTTGAGAAACCAAACTAGTGTTGGGAATTGGTTAATTAAATATAGGTACCTACATCTTTGAATGGCTGGGCAGGCGAAGGGGGGTGGTAATTTTAAAATAGTATTTGCATAGTAGGTGTGCAAAATATTACTTCACTGATAACGGAAAATCATCATTTTATTCCACTTTGTACTTCCTTGAATATCAGAATAAATTTTACAAATTAAAAAAAATAGAGTTGTGCGCACCTAAATTTGAAACTCCAATTCTACCAACCATATAAATGCACTTTAAGTAATATTCAACACTTTTATTAATCCTTTAGTTTAAGTTCAGTCCTTTGTTAGGTAGGTAAGTGTTTACAGTTTATTATTATTCTATTATTGTTGAAAATTTAGTGAAAGAAACAATATGGCAAAAATCGAATAGACTAAAGGGCTCGCCACATAGCCTGTGCTGTGCTATGCTATGCTCTGTGTTATGTCAACACAAACGTTGAACAATGGCATGGTCCATTTTGCGCATGACCATGACATTGTTCAACGTTTGTGTTGACATAACACAGAGCATAGCATAGCACAGCACAGGCTATGTGGCGAGCCCTTTAAATACAACATGAGTATAATATTATGTTATTATATACGTCGTCGTATTGTTTGTTTTCTGTTGCTAAATTATTGTTAAATTATGAAAACAATGAATGTCCAATAAATATTATAATATTATGTTAATGTAGTCTATAGCGCTAACTACTGGTGATTAAGTTAATAGTGTCAAGTTTCATTTTATTCCATGAATTACTTCGATAAATATAATATTAGTAACATATTATTACATACCTTATAATATTATAATATCTACAATTATTTTATATTTTCATATACTAACTAACGTGTAGACATGAAAATATTAACTTTATTTATTCAAATTCTTTTGGGTGATTCAGAGATAATGGGATTAGAAGAATTATTTTATTTTTTTTTACCTGAAAGATTAATTAAAAATGCTATAGACAATGTTATAAGGTATTTAACAAGAATCGTTAAAATGTTAAAACGAATATTCGTTCTAAAACCGCAGATGTAAAAGAGCGAGGATATATTACAGAACATTAACTAAAAATAAATACATATTAAATAGTTATAATACTATAGAAGATATATAATATAAATTGCATATTTCGACCATAAAATTGTAAGCCTAAATTTAAAAAATTTTAACTTGTAGATGTCATATTTGGTTTTAGAGGACTGAATTATTATTCGAAAATTTGAATTAAAAAAAACTTTTTTGAATACAACGTGGTATTTTAGTGTGCATTTTTGTGTAAATAGAATATTTTCAAAAAAAAAGGCTAATATTACATTAATTGAATTTTAAATATTAGTGTAAATACGTGATACGTACATTTATGGGCCAAAACAAAAAATCTTAATAAAATCCAGATTAAATGAAATATTAAGAAATGTTCAATATTTTAATAGAGGGGGGGGGGTAAAAATTGATTGTTATTTACTATTATAATTTTTATATTTTTGTCATTTCATAGAAATTTTGTTTATCACAAAGGTTTTAGGCCAATCACAATTTAAACAGATTTCATTTATATTTATAACCATAATCTTAACTAAATAATTTAAATAGGCTCAATTTTAGTACCTGGCAAAAAAGAAAAACATTTTCTTTTGGGTATGATGTACATATTTTAATCAAATTGATTTGCCAAAATGTAATTTTTGATCTATAAGTATATCCTCCATATTGCAAAACCAAATTTAATCAAATACGACCTTAAAACAAAACCGATTTAGTAATTGAATTGAATTTTAAACTGAGCAAATAAAGGTTGAACATGCATATTGAATTAAAATTGCCGACGGGTTATTGTGATGATATCAAGATATTTTCATTATGTTCTTATGATGACTTCATTAGGGCCCGATCTTTTAACATATTTTTCGTGAACCTACAATTAAAATTACAATATAAATTACATTTTAAGGCTCAATTTCACTAATTTTTGAAGTGTGCTGAAATGATTGCTGTTAAATTAAATGATAAACCTTGTGAATAAAACATGACGTCGGGTCAAATCCATATTCATTAAAATCTGTACAAAGACCTGTGCCAAACATGAATAAGTTTATTTGCAATTTTATAAACATTTATGTATCCCTACAGTTTTTGTTTTCCAATTTAAATTAACATATCTTAAATTGTAATGCCTTTAAATTGCGCCTCTATTGTTCACCAATTAGTTTAATTATTTAAATTTTTATTATGGCTTTACAAACACAATTTTTTTATTCGTCGAGTTGTTATTGTCGAAAAGCTTGACTTGTTGCTATAATTAAATGAACAAACTTAAAAATCGAATCCAAATGTTTGTTTAAAATTTATTTACAAATGCAGACATGACTTATTATTAGCACATAATTTACTTAAAACCTTGACCTAATATAATATTTTTGTTTAAATAAATTTAAATGCACATAAATTGAAATTAATAAATTTTTTCTTTCGGATTGCAGCTTGTGAAAACAAAGAGCACGAATTTATTTTCCTTCATGTTGAAAAATAAATAAAATTTTGCATACTTTTAGTGTTGAAAAATTGTTTGTTTTTCTATTTAAATAAATTAATCTTTTTCTGTTAATAGAAGCGGTTCGGCAATGTGTGACAACGGATTCAGTGCAGCAGAGGGATTGTCGAGGATGGCATCTCTTGGTGGAGCGTCGCTGGCTCAAAGTCTTTCCTCGCCTCACGTTTCTAAAAAACATCAAGAGGATCATATCAAGAGGCCAATGAACGCGTTCATGGTTTGGTCGCGACTACAAAGGAGAAAAATTGCTCAAGAAAATCCAAAAATGCATAATTCTGAAATATCAAAAAGACTAGGTAAGTTTGTTTCTTAACTCGTTTATTTATTGTCATGAGGTAGTAGCAGTTTGAATTAGTTTAAAACACTCCATCGGGGTCTTTTATTATATGGAAATACTGGTTTAAGATTGACCAACACAAAGTGACAGCTTTAGTCAAGATGGTATGCTAGTTCGTACCCACGAGGTGGATATCAAAACACTCCAATGAGCAAAGTACTGTGAAACAGCAGCTGTAAACTGTCACTTGTCGATCAGGGTCTCTCTACTCGATGATCTGAATATAAATATGAATAATGCATATGGCCGCTTTGGGTATATAAACACAGCACACAATGTGTTATGATATGCCATTTAGGGAGGAATTCTATTTAAAATATGACGTTTGCAGAATAGCGATACAAACCCTTTTCATATGCAAAAGTTCATTTTTATAAAGTTTTAAAATTCATATCTAGTTTATTAAATTCACTCCATCAAATAAGGATTTTCAACTGACTGATTATTATTTGTGCAGACAACGCTTTTTGTATTCATAGAATATACAATTGTTGCCTCAATTAGATTTGAATTTGTTACTCCCTTTTCATATGCATAACAGCAACTGACCCTACATTATATTTTTGGCCTACAATTATTTTTCCACTGGGTTTTCCCAAAGTTAGTAATTTTCGGAAATTTTTTAAAAATTCACAGGTATTCAATAACTGAGTCGATTATATTATGATAATAAACCTTCTTTTGAAATATAATTGCAACTTTCTTTCAGCAGACAATTTTTGCATAATGACAAGACGACCGACAATGCTAAGTTTGTTCAATCTGCATTCCGAGTGTGCATGGTTCATTACAGAAATAAAAGGGATTAAGAGAATCCGTTATTAAAATATTGATTCTTATTTTATAAATTTATTACATTGTTGTAAATATAAGCACCTGTTCTCTTATTGGATGAACAATGAAGCGAGCGATTGGCTCACCCAATAGCAAAGCTGTATTACATTACACTGGTTTTTGTTCTGTGTTTTGTCATTTTGTGTCTCGAACTTTGTAAAGCGCTACTGCAGCTTTTGTGTCTCTTGAAGCGAGATAAGAATTAATTACAAGCTTTGATGGGCCTTCATTGTTCACTTGGAGATACCCATTTTGAATGTAAGATAATTTAATGCCTTCTTCTATAATGTTGCTGCAGTATTTTTATCATGCAATCGTTGTCAAAATAATTGTTTCAAAAACCTATAGGTATCCAGTTTCCGATTGTCTCAATCTAATCGTACCATCTCGTGAGTAGCTTCGAGTGTAGGATTGGGTTTATTAGTCTATTTTTCGATAAATAATATAGATCGATTCTCAATACTCGGCGAAGAAAATTACATGATAAGATCCGCCCAGCATTTATTGTGGTTTGCATTAAGATAAAGCAATCACAGACAATCTCTTTGAAATGATGTAACTTGAAGTATCTATTCTGCTGACAATAAACCTGAACAATGCCAACTAAGGAGACATCGCTGCTGCTTTTGTCTCATTCAGACTGTTTGTAGCAAATAAAAGGACAGTTTGAACTTCAAATCTATAGGAAAATATTATAGCTTTTTGTAACTATTATCTGTTATATTATTATGTTTGGAACGTGCCTTAAATATCCATTGTACGATACAAAAGCAAAAGTTCCAGAAAAAGTATAAATGCTAGTTTAAGATTTTCTTTATATTTCGTATGAAAGTTTGGGCGACCAGGTGTGAAACTTTTAATGGGTGTCAAATTTCTGTCCAATTTCTTTTCTTACACGAAATTTATGAGCTTTGGATTTTTTTCAGGTTCCGAATGGAAATTACTCGGAGAAGAACAAAAACGACCGTTTATTGATGAAGCTAAACGGCTGCGTACGCTTCACATGCAGGAACATCCAGATTATAAATACCGGCCAAGAAGGAAACCGAAAACTTTGCGTAAGGAAGGATACCCTTACTCCATTCCATACCCTTCCGTACCGATGGACGCCTTACGAGCAGGTTTGTGTGTTTTTTTATTATTTCTTGACGTTTCAAGCACATTAATTATAATTTTATTAACACATCATTTGTAAAGAAATCTTGATTGGGACAGTCGGTGATGCAAATTCAAGTAGGTCCATCAATCTTTCATGCAATCAAATACAATGTTATTTTAATTGACAGCTTTCTAACGTTTTGCAGTTTCAAGAAAAGAAACAGTTATTTTATCATTGAAAAAAAAAATCTAAAATGAATGTTGATTATGATTCGGCTCTGCTGCTTTCTCAAAATTAACAATCAATTGAATTCAAAAATTAAGATTTAACCACAAAGTAGTGTGAGGTAATAAGTCAAAAGGAATGGAATTTTTGTGTGATGGTGCTAAAATTAATAACTTCAGCGAGATTGTAAATTCTTGAAATTTTTAACTTGTAACTAATTTGGGTGGTGAAATACCAAAATTTCGGTTTTGGGTCTAAAAATTTAAACCGCTCTCGAGTTTTCAGGACCTAAACTATTCTCACCAGGTAGATAGCACTCGGTTTGTAGTAAGACCATGTGAGAAATAAAAATAAAACCAAATGAATATTAATGTCTACATTATGTTATACAATATTAATTTATGTTAATCTGTCCGTATTCATTAGTGGTGTAAAAGGAATTTAGCGAACATCAAAATTATCGACCATATTAAGTTAAAAGCATTAATTTGTATAATTTATATAATTTTTTTGCCTGAAATTAGATATGCAAAAGAGAAACATTTTATTGCTAAATTAATTCCGAACGTGTTTATAAATTCGAACAATACTAGTACCTGTTCGGAATCAAATTTACCCGTTAGTTCTGATTAAAATTGTTCAATGTACAATTGCATTAATTATTTGGCATCGACCAGGTGCTCTTTGTATTGTCAAGTCTTTTGACAGTTGGGTTCCGCAATCTTTATTTTGAATAAGAATAACAATAATGGAAAGAATACAATTTGAGCTTTGTGCTTTTCAATCAATACCATTGAAATTCGATTTTGTCTGTTTTCTTATAATATCCCAGGTAGCGACCGGATTTATCCGTATTCTTTGGGAAAGTAGATCAGACTGAAAATTTATAAATATTTAATTCTAAATAGGGAACACACAATCGATTTAATTTTGCTTCCATTTAATATTTGTTTTCATTTAATTTATTGTAACAGTTTAAAACGTGACTTGGAATAAACATAAAAAAATTTTAATAATCTTCACTCTTTATGTTATTATTTTGTATAATAATAAAGGATGATCTTGCATCATTCTTTCAAAACGTATGCAAGTTTAAATGGTCAATCAACTATTTAAAGCTTTCGTAATTTCATTTCTGTCTAATTTAAACTTAACGTTTGTCATCAAATACATTCTTGTAAGCTTGAGACTTTTTTGACAAGGATTATTTCTGGATCAAATTCACTCAAGCGTATAACACCTGGTCGGAGGTGTGAGATCCTGGGTAGTCGCGGTTAGCACCAGAATCCCGTGAAGATATGATAGGACCCCCGCTTTTTACACGCATGCTTAAAATTCCATTCTATACGGTTACGTTATTTCTAGAGAGCGGCAAAAGTCAAAATTGTCTAACAGTGGAACGCCCGACGCATTTAGGCAAAAAAATATTTTTTTGAATTTCTTTTATGTACCCAAATAACAATAAAAATTGCTTCATTTCGATTTAACATTTCCGGCTACCATTACGTAATACCTACATCAATAATTTTTATGCCCAATTTCCATACATAGTCAAGTGTTCTGCTACCATTTAAAGAATTTTTAAACCAAATACTAGTTTGGCGTATTCAAATGAATATAATAAAAATGGTGAACAAGTTGCACCTTGAAGCAGTGCCATATATGGGGGTTGACAGTTGGAGGATGATATTTAGTTTTTAATACAACAATATAAACGGCGTAATCCTGATTAGTGACTTACATCCTGTTTATAAATAACTCGCATTATTTATTATAAAAATGAAACTTTTTGTTTTCATAAATTGGAAATATCAAAATGCCGCTTAGCAGGCAGGCACAATATAAAAAGTTAAAGATTTCGAATTCCGACTTTAAATACCCCCCGGGGCACCTCCTGGGGGGTCAACCAATCACTCCTTGTTGGCGAATTAAACACCTGCTTTGACATTTTGCAAAGATAGCTATATTGTTATTGTAAAATTTGAAACAGTTAATAAATTGCTTCATATAAATTTAGCACACCTCTTAAAGTATTTTGGACTTTTATGTTTTGGATAAAGAAATAAATTAAGGTTTCGCAGAAACGGATTAGACAGTGTGAAGGGCACCAAAAAATTGAAGAATGAGTGCATTGAAACCTCTAGGTGAAGTATTGAACATACTTTGGTTATTTTATGGATCGATAACACTATAGGAGTCCGTGATATCTCTACTTTTACATGTTCTGATAAAATTATAGCTGCGTGTTATGTCTTCACTATTCATTTAAGTATTGTCCGCAATATTCTTAAAGTCTTTTGGATTAAACGTCGAGTATTCCAATCGAAATCCAGATGAAAGTCCACGTTACAAATTTTGCAGATTATCAGGAGGAAGCCGGTCAAACACCCATCAGTATAAATTAATTACTCAGTCAGCCAAGCTAATTTTGCACTGTAATATTTCATGATTAAAACTTGCGTGTTTAATTTATTAAGTTGGAATTGCTGATGTAACGTAACAATGGAGTAATGCAGTAAAATTTTATAAAATATAATGTTTCGTTTGCCATCCATGGTAAACCGATTTATTATACAAAACTCAAAATAATTTATTGCACCGAAAGCACGCAAATATCCTTTCGGATTCTAAAAAAATTCTTAAGTGATAATCAAAAATTTAATTCCTTTCCTTTCATCTCATTATGTTATTAATAGCTCGGTAATTGACTTTTTGTCTGAATTCTTGAGGTGTAATAAAATTGTAGAAACACGGTGTGACTTTAAATCCAATAACCTCTGAATAAAAAAACTAGACATAGTTAACCTTGAATATTTGGAATACAATTTTCACGTCTCCGCTAAATGGTAGAATTACTGTCAAGAGTGTGGGCTATTAATGTATCTGCTTAGAAGCTTTCCGCTTCTCAAGATGTACTTAACAATAAGAGGTTCTGCAGCTTAATTCGTCAATACGGTCTCACTTAGATCATATGAGACTACATATTTATGTGTCAATCATATCTCATTTAACGGATCGATTTGACAGGAAAAGATTGGTGTACATAGTGATTTATAATATTATAGCAACGGTGAAGACAGAAATATTTGTGACAGATGTGCACCTATAATTTTATATTTTACGTGTGTGATTAGGATTACTTACAAGTTAAAAATGATGACTCTATTTTTTAGCGCACTAATCACTTATTTTCAATCATTAATTTAATCATTTTTGATTACCATTCAATCAAATTGTTAATTTATTACCTAAATGATTATGATGAACATTTTTCTCTTCAATTAATGGATTCGATTTGCATTTTTACATTTATATTAGTCTCCATTATTCTCGACCATCACGACTTACCACAAGCTATATTTCATTTCATGGCAAAACTGCCACGAGTTAACGAAGATCCTTTTTTAGTGAATTTTTAAAAATAAAATTTTTTGTTGCAGGAATGGGATCCATGGGTCAATCCATGGCTTCGTATTATAATCCTTCAGCAGCTTACGGATCCATAAGCGCTGCTTCGTTAGCGGCAGCAGCAGCAGCCCAACAATCCATGTCAGGATTATCGGCAGGTCCACCACAGGTAAAAAAAGCTGCAATTTATTCTTTTATAATTATGTATAATTTACAAACAAAAATGACAAACATTTTCCTTTTTTTTTGTGAGGATATAACCATTAGGAATAAAAATTTTCCGTTTTGATTATTGCTAAGCTGAGGTTACCAAAAGTTCAACTTTAATAAAAATAATAATCAATCATAGAAGGTACCCCATAAGGAATGACGAAATCTTACCAGTCACAAAAACTTCTCAACTTGTTAAACAATGGATAACAAATTGATTACTTAGTTGTTCTTACCTTACATAGCACGAGTAATTTACGTTTGTTGTACTTAACGAAGTGTGAGAAATTTTGCACCAGTTTTTTAAGCAGTATTATGCAAAGTCATGCGACGGTGATCAGTCGTGAAACTGGCCATTAGGCATGGACGATATGTTACCTACCAGGTGCTAAATTATGTTTTTGATGCCTTGTACTTAAGCTTTATCGATTAAATTTTATCGAAAAATTTCGTGAACGCGATCATCAAAGCGGTTCAATTAAAAGCTGCCTTGTTTTGATTTAAAAACGTAACTGACAGGCTGTCTATTTTGGAACTTTTTAAAAATCAATTATGTTGCAAAGCGATTTCATTTATCCCGTTTAAGGTTATGTAAGAATGGCGGAAATTTTTCGACCGGTTCGGTTAGGCGTTGGAAATTGATGAAAATTATTGCGGAATTCAAATCAAATAAAAGTAAAAGAGTAAAGATGGTTCAAAATCCCTTGTCTAGATATACAAAGAACCGGTGTAATATGTTATGCTTTTGTATCCGTGGATAGCAGCACCTTGCAGGACAAAAGTGACAATATATCATACCACACAATGTGCTTTAACGATTTAAACAAACGTCTGCGTTACGCGTAATCATTTTATTTCTTGTGCATATTTTATAAACACTCCGTATGTGAATTCTTTGAAATACCAAACGTGATAAACGATTCCATTGTTTAATTTCTTTTTCAAACTCGAAATTAAAAGTTGGCTTTTCCAATTTTTAGGATAAAGCGATCCTATAAACCAAACTTCTTGCACAATCGACATTAAATCATAATATGTAAATATCTTATAGAACAATTTATCTCGTAGTTGTTATTCAAATAAGGTGAAGGCGAGGGTGTGAAAGAAGTCGTAGCTGGTTTCGTAGTGATTGGAACCGCGAGCTTGTCACTGAAGCCACGACAAAGATTATTAAATCAGGATTAGCGGTGTGTGTTTGTGACTGGTTTGGTACCTAACTAGTTCTTTTGTAACAAAAACAAGCATTGATTTGTAGGCTATCATGTGGATACAGGAATGCTGAGTCTATGAATACCAATTAATAACTTCCACATGTAAAAGTTATTCCATTATAAACTATTGGGTTTATATTTTAAAAGTCGTGTTTGTAGGTTATATAGGCAATCAAAATTAAGGTTTATTTCTACAAGTGACTTCTGTAGAAGCTACTTTTTTTAGAAATTGTACCGTCTTAATCAATAAATTGATCGTAAAAATTTTTTCAACTGCCTAATATTATTCCTTCATAAATTACCATCGAGTTAACGTGAAATTCCGACATTAAATATTTATTTTTATTTCTAGGTTGTTAGTCAAATGGAAGCCATGAAGTACTCGATGGAAGCGGATAAATATCGATCACCTTACATGCCCCCAACAAGTTTAGCCATGTCGATGTATTCCGATCCTAAGTATATGGACTCTTCCTCAAAAAATTATTTGGAGAGGAGTTATTTAGATCCGTCTGCATTAACTAAAGCTTATTTTGAATCGTCAAAGATGTACATGGACGGCAAATACAACCCAGATTCCACTAGACATTATCCTATAGACATAAGCAAAATGTATTCAGAACCATCGACCCCGCTTACCGGCGTCCCATCACCTAAATCATCCGATTCTCCTGACCAAAAACCAAATATCTCTGAACGTCAAGACGGTGCGTCTTCCTCCAGCTCCACGACCACATCATCTGCGGGTGCTTCACCAGGTGGTCTGGCTGGATACTATCCGGCCAGTATGATGCAGCAAAGTGGACCGCTCTCATCGAGCCTCATACCGATGGCCCAATATCCAGGACAATATTCGACACAAGGTCCAACAGGAGAATTTCGGCGACCTTTAACAGTGATATTTTGACCTGACAGATTAGATAAATTTTGAATATGCTTTAATGTCGTATGTAACTTAAACTTTATGTATATAGTTGTACATAAGTACGTAAAAACTTTAATTTAATTTTTGATATTATTAATAAACAATAATTTAAATAATGTACAAATGTAAATAAACATTAATATTTTATTGTTATGTTTAAAGTGTAAAATTTTTAGTGATTTGAAAATTTTGTTTCAGCATTTGTATTAAAAAAATGTGATCGATATGTCATTTTATGTCTTGTACAGTTTAATTGATATTAAATTTAGTTCCTATACTCATTAGGCAATGATCAATTTGATGCATATTTATAAAACATATTATCCATTATTATACATCACAACTAGGTCATGTAGTCTTACTGTAAGATGCGCTATGTAAAGTTATTACAAATTTCAAATAGAATTCGATTTGATCGATAAATTAAATTTGTTGCTGTTTTTATTCGTATAATTTCAAGTGGGAATAAAATAAAGTGAATTTAATGCAATTTTGAAGTTTTAAGTGTCCCGAAACTGTTGAGTGCATTCAATTTTGGAAGAACGTTGGTACTAACTTCGATAAAACCAAGGAAGTTTAACCATAGGTCCAAGATCTAGTTTCCACCACAACCTGATCCCATGTTCTTTTTAACATTACAGAAGGATTTTACTTTTTTTGAAGTTTTTTGTAGCTGGAAGTGTTTATCGTTGAGGAGAACCTAAGGTGGATGAAATACTTGGTATCGGCTATAATTTGAAAGATATGGATGTGAATTTGTGGTAATCATTCAGTGTTGGAAAATCTGTATGGTATAACCTCAAGGATATGTACATCAAGTGTCTTAGTCCCTTTTGCTTTATAAAAAAAATTTCTAAGGTTCCAGACCAAGTTTTCTTGTTTAGACAACATTTGGATTTCGGTTCTTCTGAAATTATAATGAGTTTTCAGGTAAGGTTCGCTTTTGATTAATTTGAAAAGGTAAACTTAAATCAATATATCCAATTTAAACGATTTGCACGAACTTGCCGATTCAAAGCAAACAAATTTGATTAGAAAATTATATAATAATTTTGGTTAGTTTATACTGATGAATTGACGTAAATTTTTTGACATCTAATCGCTTTAATAAGTCCGAATATCAGAAAGAAGAAGATTTTGTACTAAAAATATCAAAAACATTTGTTCGAAAATTATCATGGAACCAATTATTTGATTACAATACCGAGCTAAGAAATTCCGCGATTTAAAACCCAAATTTTCCGCACTGTAACTCAACCAGGGATCACACAACCCAATGCTATGGTTCACATCGAAAAGGTGGTTTTATTGAAATTACTAAGCTGAACGAACCTGAGGAACAAAAATTAATTTCTCCGAGCAATATACGAAGTGCATAGAACTGATATTTCAATCAAGTGGCCGGGAGTTGTCCTACCTCCTGTTATAATGTAACGTTGTAATCTCTAATTGCAAGCTTATCGTTTTCTTTAAATATTTCTAAATTTATTACCTACCATAAAATTTAAAAAACTTTATATTAATCTTGTGGGCACAAAGAGTGGTTTCATTCATTCATTTTTGGTCGTCAGGATCAGATAAGGGTTTTACTGGACATCTCAAAAACTAAAGTACAAAAAAAGTAAACGAAAAGGGTGAAAAGAAGTAGAAACAAATAATATAAAAAATTAAGTAATATTAACCGATGTATTCAGTTGAATAATTCAGAAGTTCTTTTATTATTGATGGACATCGAAGCAATATACGAAGTAATATATTATATTATTGGCAATTTTATTTTCAACCATAATATAAATTTTTATTTTGAATCGAATTTATCAAGACTTTCGATATAAATCACTTTGATTTTCTGTTGAATATATAGGTAATATGGATGTTCATCAACTTAAAAAATAAGATAAATATTGAAATCATCAGTGATTTAAAGAGATTTTAGCGAATTGACGTGGGGGGGGGGGTATTATGCTCAAAAGACTAATAAAACTTTCTTGAAATTACAACAAAAATTTAGTAGCCTCTCTAGTAATCTAATACCTACATAAAAAAAATAAATTGAATGAAAAGGAAAAACTATCAATGTTTCTGTACCTACTATATCTTAAAAGCAAAGAGGTGCAAAAAATTAGCTATGCTGTAGACTCACTGTAGCCATAGTCAACCACCAAATCAAATTCAACCAATGGAAGTGGCTGATTTAATATTTGGACTGCAGTCCCTGTAGTTTGAACCAATTGAATTAGTTATATTTTGGTTGGAGGCGGTGGGTGGTGGCACTGAATCTCCAGCCTTGCTAACTCAGAAACCTACAGTGCGGCCTTAGACCGTACAACTAAAGCAACCACGTAGTAAATAGTACAACTAGGAATACTAATAAAAGTCTAAATTCGTAAAGCCCAATCACTCATTAGGATTTTTCACAAACCATCAGTTACTGAGAAAGCTGAAATTTTACTTGCTTTTTATTAATTTGCTTATTATCTTAAAAGCAGATAATTGAAAAGATAAATATTTAACTAAAAGACTTTTAAATTTGAAAAGATAAATAGACAATATACGACGGTCACGGCCTGATAGTTAGCGCGAGCAACTGCTAACGTAGGGCTCCCCGGTTCGACTCCGGGTACAGTCTAAAATTTCTTGACCGTCTTCCGTGCTTTCGGAGGGCACGTAAAGCCGTCGGTCCCCCTGTGTTAATGATTTGCCATCATAACAATAAAAAAAACAGGGTGCAGGCACATCGAAAGGCAAGCCTAGCAAGCTACCTGAGATGTAAAAACAAAAATGCTCACAGAACTAATTGCAAAAATTAGAAAAGAACAGGTCTTGGACCTATATTAAGAGGAAGACTTCTTAATAAAAGTAAAAGAAGAAGAAGAAGAAGAAATAGACAATCTAAAGGTATACTAACAAAATTTGCTAAATACGTACTGATTATTTTATATGATGTCAAAAAATATTATGAAAAATCGAGCCAGTATCAAAAAAAAAGTAATTTGCATTTAGATGAATTTGGAAAAGAAATTTATTACAATTTAAACTATTTTTAAAAAAGAAAAAGAAAATTATTTTTTTAATTATAAAAATGAATTCAAGATTTGTACTTCAAGAAATAAATTACCATAATTCTTTACTAAACATTTTCGAGCACGTAATCGTCAGCCAAACAGTATAAATATGTCTCATTTTTTCAGCATCTACTTCTTCATCTTCCTCTCCAATATCTTTTCCGTTTATTTTATATTATATATTGCAATCCAATTCGTCACTTATTTCATTCCAGTCTTTTCAAAATGTTCGGTCTATGCCAGGGGTGGCCAAGCTCCTTGATAGTCGAGCCATTTTTCAAAATTTGAAATTTTTCGCGAGCAGCGAAAGATTTGAAACACATACGGAACGATAATAATTTTTTAAAATATAATAGCACAAAAATGAAAAGGGAACTCGGGTACATTTATCGAGAGTCACAAATAATCCTTCAAAGAGCCGCATGTGGCTCGCGAGCCGCAGGTTGGCCACCCCTGGGCTATGCTATTATTTTTCCAAAGCAGCCATATTAACCAAATTAAATTTTAAGATTCGTGAATTTTAGTTTCTGAAAAAGTGCTCGCATTCATTTCATGTGGGTTAAACTAAAAATTAATATCAATTTTCACTACATTAACCACGAATTCATCGATTATACTACTACTATATTACAAACCATATTTCTTAAAAATCCTTTAATTTATTCTTGCATTTTTAATAAAATTAAAGAGGAAATAACAAGTGATGAGTATCTTCAGATGTTGAAAATAATCTTTTTCGATCGATATTATTTTCATTTTTATCCATTATACAATGGGAAACAGGAGTCTTAAAAAACTGATTTACTATGTTATTTCCCTATTGAGTGGTTGACTGACCACCCGGTATAAGATATAAAAATTTTGTTAGTCCACCTTGCGCGTCACTACTTCTTTGAAAGTCTCGAAATCGAAATAGGGACAGATGAAAATGAAAAAACTACATAACGGTACAATGAGGTGCAAAAGATTTCGATTATTTCCGGAAACTTTTTGAAAATATTTTAGATCACAAAGGTTTAAAATGAAGGGGGCTAGCATTTGCTACACCAAAAAAAAATTTTTATGGCCAAACTTTTTTTGCTTGGTACATTAAAAATAATGGGCTATTCAATAAAAAATGAGAATGCAACGAAAATTTAAAATTCGCCAATTTCAGACATTTTAAGAACTTTAATCACAATAATAATTAATAATCTATTCCTTATTTATATATTCTTCTGCCTCTTATTATTCATAGGTCTGTGATCCATCCTTAACCAATTTATTAAATTAGTTCTATAAGCATTTGGTTTTACATTTTAGGTTGCTTGCTAGGCCGACCTTCGATATGTATGTACCCTGTTTTTATTGTATGTGGTGCTACCCGAACTGCACCACGGCTTATCAGGGGTCATTTCTTGTACCCAGGTAAATGTAATCCCTTGACCGAACTGCACCACAGTCAAATGCGGATTAGGTCAACTCGGCAAAAGGTACAAGGGATAGGTTAATCCTACCGGTCAACTGGGCAAATGAAAACCAGAGGCCGTTTTAATTTTCGGTCAGCTCGGCAAACGCGCTGAATAATGCTATTTCGAGGGTCTCTCACATCCCGGTTGCATTTATCCCGGTTTCCTTGATCTGTCGCGCGTCTCGTATGTTTAGCGCCCTCCGCGTAGCGGCTCGGAGCACGAAAAACCGCCCGGAGATGCGGAGCATCGGAGGGTAGGTTTTTTGATGCTCGCAGTTCTGGCCAAGCCAAAATTTATTACTTTGCCGAGTTGGTCTATGTATTTCCAGGTAGAAAATTTGGACCCGGATTAAATATCTGACCATTTGCCGAGCTGGCCTACAGCCGGTCAAATGTCGTTCCGTAATCGCTTTACCGAATTGCACCACGAGCAAACCGAGCAGGTATCACAAGCAAACAGATAATATAAAGAAATAAATACACAAATATCTAAATTCTTAAATTTCGAGTTTAATATATTAATTCATATTATATTATACAGGGTCGGAGCAGGTATTAATAAAATAATAACCCAAAACAGTGAAAAAATTAAATTTTTTTTGCCTTCGAATTTTGGGGTGTGCATTCGATAGGGAGGGTAATACATCGTCAAAACCTACTCTTCCGGGGCGCCCCTCCGCTCCGCTCCGGGTTGCACCCCTCCAGAGCGGTTTTGACTCTGGTTACTAGGCTAAACATACGAGAAGCGCCACCGATCAAGAAAACCGGGATAAATAAAAACCGGGATGTGAGAGACCCTCGAAATAGCATTAAAAAGTATAGTTGCGGTATGGGGCAGTAAACTATTACGTTTCACCCCCAAAAAATCGCGTAAAAACAAAAAATAATCGATGTTACATGTAGGAGGCATCAGGTTAAACTCCAGCATTGTGCTTTAACTTTTAACAATAAAACCACCTTACCTAAAGTATTACAATAGAGGTGGTGCAATTCGGACGACCGACCCTTGGTGAGGTGTTTACCTGAAATTACGGTGGTGCAATTCGGGTAGGAGATTTGTGAACTAATCTTTTCGTGGTGCAATTCGGGTGCACCGATTGTATGTAACAGCCCAAGGGAAATGATAATATTCAAATGTTGTCCAACGACAAACATATTGAATATCGATTTCCAGATTGTAAATCGCACAAAATGACTGTCAAATGGCAACACTCCGAATATTTATCACAGTCATACTTATTACTATTGACAGTCATTTTGTCAATTGATATTTAAAATGCCTGTCGTCGGACAACATTTGAATATTATTATTTCCCAAGGAATGTTACAGACAATTACAGCCCGAGTTGTTACCACCTCCGCAGCACTGTAATTGTTATGCTGGCAAATAATTAACACCAGAGGAACCAACGGCTTTACATGCCCTCCGAAGCACAAAGATGGTCAAGAAATTTTAGAGTCGAACCGGAGA
Source organism: Podabrus alpinus (assembly GCA_932274525.1). Taxonomy (NCBI): domain Eukaryota; kingdom Metazoa; phylum Arthropoda; class Insecta; order Coleoptera; family Cantharidae; genus Podabrus; species Podabrus alpinus. Next base: position 16,961,632 of record OW026451.1, read on the forward strand.
GCCTTGTATTCGCAGCTGATCTTCTTAACATTCACGTCATGATATTTTTTTCTAGAATATCATTTTAGTCTTTACTCTATATATACAGCATTCCATACGCCACTGATGGATGTGATCTCATAAGATCGAAACTTGTATGTCGTTGAAATCCCCTATTGTAACTTAAAATTTATCAATGATTTTTCTATTTCGTTGCTTATTTGAAAACAAACAATTACGAGTTTAAAATCCAGTTATATACAAAGTGTTCTGTTAAAACATAACAACATATTATACAATTTGAATTTTATTTACAATCTTGGATTATAAGCCGGTTTCAACAACTAAAAATAATTTAATAGACGATATTTTTACAAATTGTTAATTTTGCAAATGATCACAACATTTGTATAATGTAATCCTCGTAAAGTCTTGCTTATTTGGACTTAAGTCAATTAGAAAAAAAAGAAAGGAGTTTTATGTGTGGTAGCTTAAAAAGGTAAGTCGGTATAATAATTGTAAATAATGGTTCAACAGTAATCGGATAAATGAAAACAAATACCTTCACAATATTTAAATTATTACACATATGCACAATGGATAATTTATTTCTTAATCGAATGAATTATGATAAAATTCATGACACAAAATAAGTAATATAAAAGAGAAATGTTTATTTTTGTATTACACAAAACTAACACTTTTGATTATAAAGGCATAATGAACTATTAAATTGTCTATTAATCATTTTAACTGACAGCGTAACAAATTTGGAGAAAGTGTTTTAATATCGATTCAATAGACACCTAAAGTAAACATTTTTTTCAATAATAATATTTTCTTATTGAATCACTGCATACTTAATTAATAATCGATTTTTTCAACTTTCGATGGTATATAGACATACATAGGTAGGTATATTACGAGAAACGAGATAATCTTTTAATTTAATATTCACCCAGTAATTCGGTACGTAATCTGTTTAATTTAATACTTCAAAATTCAGAAAGAGGGTGAAGATTTTTCAATAAAGTATTTCCTATTTGACAACGTATTATGCGCATTTTCTTTGGATAACTTAAAGCTCTAATGCCATTGAAATAAAATATATTTGCATCAAAAGCATATGTGTAGCGTAGGAGCTTAAGTTGGAGCTTTTTATGTTTGTCCGCCAATGTCTAAAAGGCGGGCGACGGCGTTCTTACATCACAAAGCCGTTTTTATATTCGTACTACATAAGAAAATTTGCTTATTGTTGTTTTTCTTTTACTTTCTCTTAAAACATCAATTTCGCCCTTATTGTGTTCAAAATTTTATTATTAAACTTAGTAATTGTTACAAACAGTAAACAAAAGTTTTATTGCTCGTAATAAAATTTCATCCCTTTCGAAGCACTTTAATATTTCCTATATTACTCTTTTACAACTTCAACAACAATGGATTATATTGGATTCAGAATAAAGATTTCAGGAAAATATACATAATAAGAATGATAACTTGATAATTCCATGTCCACGAGCAGAAAAAGGAAATTATTATGGAAATGATAAATCTTGAGTTCGATTCCCGATTGTATCGTAACATACCCGCATAAAACAATAATCCGTAGGATATTTTATTTTACCAATGTTGTGATTAAATGTAAAAATAACATCAATCGTAATTATGTCGTATTTTAATTAAAACTGTTAACAAATACACAAAGCATACAAATGAAAAATCTTGTTGCTTTATATGTTGCACTTGTTGTATACAGTCTATATAGCTTTGTAAGCTCAAGTTCATTACAAATGGAGCTTTTATTCACTGGTCAATCTCATCTGAAAGCGATCTGGCTACAAGAAATGGATTTAGTCTTTTTATAAAAGATTTATCCCTTATAGCAAAAGGTCGGTTTATTAAAATAAGACTGATCAGATTTATATCTGATACTTTCAATATAGATCCACTAGCTTGTTGTTGTGAACTCAGTCTTCTTTATTCGTTGACAATCAGTTATTCTTTTGAAATCGTGTCCCGAAGCCTTTTCAACGACAGACTTTGTGATTTAGTTTAAGATTTTGGATAAGCATTCGATTTTTTTATCAAGGGTCAAGTTAACTAGAATTTACGTCAGCTATAACAAATCAAAATTGACTTGATTCGATAATTTCTTTCTTCTTCAATTCGAACAATATTGTTCATTTTGTAAACAAATTTATTATGTCATAATAATTACAAGAAGAAACTTTTGTTTGTCGTTGTTTGCTAATGATTTCAGTATCGTGCATTGAAATTGCAGGTTGCCATATTGTTATATATTGATCGTTAGGTGCTCAAACAAGTTATTAATGCAATACATCGTTAAAAGTTTTAGACTTGCGTCGATTGTTCGCTTATATTCGCGTATAGAGCAATGCTATATCTGCTAGCTTTGTGGAACGCTGGTATTGTATTTTCTCAAACAATACATTATACAGAGTTGTGTGCGACATAATTATAATTGTTTCAGCCTGACTTGCAAAATTATAATTAAAAATAAGTACAATTAATTAAAGTACAGCATTCATTCCAAACGTTTACTTTTTTATAATTCATACTTAATACTACACGCAGAACTTCACCAAACAAATATATCTTTTAATTGCCATTGCACCTGGTATAGTAATTTTGTTTAATAAAATTACACTTTGTTACATGCTATGTAACAATACATATTAATATTGTACATATGCAATATAGAAATTCTTCACAGTTGAAGTTAGTTAATTAATTCGGCTGAAGCCAAGATTACTTGTATGAATGGCATTGGTGCGGTGATTTCCCGTTGTTTCTCCCATGCATAGACAATAGATCGATTTTGGACTTGAGATCACAGCAAAAAAGTTGAAGCGACCAGGCATAGAACCGCAGTTTCATACTCCAAAGCTCGCGGATTTATGTTTTTTCGCCACACCACTGGTTTTATAGCTTCCATTATTTACAATAGAAGTAATAAGTAATAACAATAACTCAAGACAACAAATTATAGGCTCTCAACTCTCTTTTCAGAATATTTCGACAAGGTTCATTATTTACTAGCCTGGCACGGGCGGCCTTCGACCGCCCTTGGCCATCTAGACCCTATCGGATGTGGTTGTTTGGCCTTCGGCCTCACAGAAGGGAATCGCAACCGTACGCGTAGATCCGTATCCGTATATGAAACCGTATCATTTCTCGGAGCCAAGATAGCTCTTTCACACAACCATTTCTCTGGTTTATTTTTCTTCTTCTTTTTCACGTTTTAGGTTATATTAACCCGTTACGTCACCTCTGATCAGTCCATCTTTTCCTAGGTCTGCCGATATTACGCTTTCCTTTTGGTTTATATTGAAAGAATAGCTTTGGCAGTCGGGTGTCCATCATTCTTTGTAGGTGTAGCCCCCATTCTTTGCGATATTCGTCGATCTTCGTGTTTAGATTGAAGATGTTTAACTCCTTTCGTATGTCGGTATTTCGTTTTCTATCTCGACGTGTAAATCCTAGAATTGATCTTAGAAATCTCATTTCCGCATGTTGGATTCGGCTTTCAATTTTTTTTGTTAATATCCATGTCTCGCTACCATACGTAACTGCGGGTACCGACATTACCTTGTAGAACTTCAGTAGAGTTTCATGATTTATACATTTATTCAGCGTGCGTTTAATTGTGCCATTGAGGTAGTTGAATTTTTCGATCTTTTCTTGTATATCTTTTTCCCCATGAAGGTCTATAGTGCAACCCAAGAATTTAAAATTCTTTACTTGTTCCACAGGGGTGTCTTCAGATACGATTTTCGATCTTATGTACTCTTGTCCTTCAAATGCCATTACTTTTGTTTTAGTTACTGATATGGACATGTTATAAGTTTTCATGGTCTGATTAAGTTTATGGAATGCGTACTGAAGTGAGTCTTCGCTGTCTGCTATGAGTATCTGGTCGTCTGCGAATAGCATTGTGAACACATACTTTGGTTGATTGAGGTTAAAGGTGTAGAAGTTGATATAGTTTTTCCACTCTCTAAGAGCAGATGTTAAAAAGAATTGGCGACAGGCTACAGCCCTGTTTAAAATAAACCTAATTGCTATATAAAAAATAACTGAATTAATTGAAACACTCTAGATTTATGTGTGCCAATAAAATTTGTCTAATCTATGGGGGGGGGGGGGGGGTGACGAATTCAAAATCAAAAAACAAACAATAACAATATATATTTTTTCAAAATAAACCTTGCAATCTAAAACAATTAATAGATTTCAAGCTCTTCAAGATTTATGAGCGCCGATAAGATTTTGTAGTGGAAGGGTGGGGGGGGGGTGCAAATCAATTTTTGAAAAATTATAAAATATAATTTTTCTGAAAGAACTTTGAATTATTATTCTTCTTCTTCTTCTAATTAGGCTTTCACCTGTTCTTGGGACCGGTAACGTCAACCGCTGAGCTACTCAATCCACCCAGCAGTCTCCGCAGGCGGAGTTACTTTGAATTATAAACAATAATAATAAGCAAAACACTCGTAAAGTCATTGGCGAGAAGAAGATTCTTTCTTGTTGATATAGGAGGGGGGTTATCTGGATTGATTTTCGAAATTAAAGCGTCGACTGTTTCAACCGCTATACCCAAGTTTTTAGGAATTTCGATTCTGCCATCGCATCGGTTAACTATGCGCCCATTTCCAATGGCCAACAGTAGGTTAGCAAAGTCCCCAGCTTGCTTATCATTTTTAAGCAAGCCTGTCGGCCGCCTTGACCTACTAATGTTTGAGGGCGATAGTTGTTCGGCCTTCGGCCTCACTCAGGGGGATCACAACCATACCTGTAGATTATAGTTATTCTATCTATATAGTGGTTGCTCGGCCTCGCTCAGGGAAATCGTAACCACACTGGCTTAACAGTCACATCCGACACAGTCTAGATGACTAAAGGCGGCCGGTAGGCACAATAATTGTGTACGATTCGCTAAATTCCCTCATGATAGAATAACTATAATCTACAGGTATGGTTGCGATCCCCCTGAGTGAGGCCGAACAACTACCGCCCTCAAGCATTATATTTATATGCCTTCGGCTGCCTTGAATGCTAGTCCGTGATTGCCAGTGGTTGTTCGGCCTTGGGCCTCACAGGGGAGGACCATAATAGATCCGTGAAGGCCATAGTTGTTCGGTCTTCTAATATTGTTCAAAATAATAATTAAGTTTTTTAACTAATAAGTCAGTTCCCCTCGCGAATTTTTACTCAAAAATAAATTTCAGTTCATATAGGGTTATAATATGATAGATTAAGAGCACCATCTAGCGAATGCGGAGTGTGCAAGCATTATAAATAAAATATAGACTATAGTAAAACTATAGACCGGCCGTTCCGTCTTGGAAGTGCCGGCCGTTGTTGCTTGTCTTCTGTTGGTTAATAATGAAGGCAAGTAGAATTTGATGATGTTCCAACACCCAATCAGCAAATTCACGGCGCTGCTCATGGTCTCTTGGCTTGATTTCTTGCACTAATTGAACCTTGTACGCGTGCAAATGCAGATATTTTACCAAAATTCGTTGCCTAGTGCTTCTGGAAATGTTTAATTCTTGACCACGATGCCGAATGGAAGTTCCTGGATTCTCGGCCACAGATTCCTTTACTGTGGCTATATTTTCGAGTGACCGACAAGGACGACGACGAACAATGGTCTTCTGATCCATCAGCGTAAATTTGGTCTCAAATTTTGTAATTAAACGCCTCACTGTCGATTCATTTGGCGCATAATTGCGACCGAAAACTTGACGTAATTGGCGAACTGTCTTCGCAAAACTTTCACCATTTTTGTAATGTGTTTTTACAATAATTAAACGATGTTCGTTTGAATACTTCTCCATATTCTTAAATCGCGTGGTCTGTACGTGACAACTGTCAAAACAAAATCACCGTACAATACGTATTGACAAAATGGCGGCAAATTTAAATCCGGCGCTCTTGTTGGGACACCCTTTACAATGTTATCGCACTGATAACATTGCGATTAGAATTTGCAATCGCCAAGTTTGGAATTCGATTGTGCTTGTGGCTAACACAGCAAAAGCTAAAACAGGCGAGAAAAACCTCAACTTTCCAGGTGTTAAGTATCATCAATTAGATCGAATCCACGGTTAAGGGTTGAAACGTTTGTTTTTCACAACGGTCTGCGAAGATTGAAAGATGAGGAGACCCCTTTTTAGGGGTTGGAGCCTTTGAAACGTACTTTTCAATTTATGCGACCAAAATATATTTTAAATAGTTTTTACACCGTGGAGGGGGTGGAACGGTGCGCGTCACCCACCCTCCACATTGTTGACCACATCAACAATTAGATTGCTTGGTAAATCCTTTTATTTTTTAACAAATCATGACCGGACGAGGATGTAATCTTCCTCGAATCCCACACGTAAATTATTAATATTTAAAATGCAATTCAAAGTTAGTTACAATATTTATAAGCATTTTTCTAATGGCGGTTGAGTTTATCATGCTATCGCCTGTGCAACACCTTCTAGCAAGATTTTTCTTTGATTCGACTACTTTCATATTTTTCTTCAATTTGTTACTATTCGAACCCCACCAGATATCATTGTTTTAATGACATGCGGCATGTTTTAAGCAGGTCCGGCTCAAGAAAATTTTTAATTATGGGTTAATGGTAAGAATTGTACCCACCACAATCGATTTTTTAGAAGTGGGTGCAGCAAAACTAAGCAGCATTCTTTGCGTTTTAGTTATTTATAATGCAATTAATGGCACAATATTTTTTCCTTTGTGGGAAATTTATGGGAAAATGTATTATTTGTCTAATCATAATTCGACATTGTTATAATGCTTTCACGCAATAAACTTCAATATGCTTTATAGGGAACTTTAGACGCAGCGCAGGAGGTATTCCAAGTTGCACATTTTCACTTTTTACTTTTTATTCGTGACTGCGTAGAAAAATTTATTCCTTAAAAATTTGTTTATACTTTTTTTCGTATTTGTTACAGCGTTTCGAATGTAAGTTCGCGGAAATTTATAACTTATACGTCAATTCTGATCATTCCTATATTAGTCGAACTTAAAGCTTAAAGGCCTTTATTACTTAAAGAAAACACAAGAATCGATACATTACTCGATAGTTCAATTGAATTCAATTGACAAGTCAGTAAATTAATTTTTTCAACAGAACAATAAATTATGCAAATTTGTCGACAAGTTGTGCTAAAAAATTCTGAACATTTCACATGGTAACAGACATCCTAACAATAGAATTTCCATATGTTATCCTTTAAATTAACGAAGTTAAGAGTATAATTTAAACGAGCTGTATCGTAATGCTGTCTCAGACGTAACGCCCTACAAGTTAGTATTATTTGAGTATCTTCAGTATCTTCTTTTACAAGATTCGCCAACTTCTGCTGTTTTGTGCCCGTTGATGTTTGTAAAATGTAAATTGAAAAAATTTGGATTGAGGCCCACTAAAACAAAGCGCCCCGGGCTAAAGCCCACCCTGCCCACCACCTTGAGCGGGGCCTGGTTTTAAGATTGTTTTATGCACAACTTTACTAAACATCAAGTTTTAAAAAAAAGATAGATGTCTTCATATTTCCGCGTAATTGTGTAATAGTTATTTATAATAAACTTGTATTGTGTGTAATAAAATTACATTTTCAACAAGTTACAAAATCAATACTTTTTCCTTTATTGCCATGTAGAAAATGAAAACGAATGAAATTTCAATTCTTGTGAATTGAATAAAATCATTGAAATTTTATAATAATTGGAACGTACATTTAATGAAAAACGACGAATTTTCGTGGTTTTAATCTCAAAGTTGGGCTAATCGCAGGTTTAATAATTTTAATCCTTCGATTTAATACAACCCCCACATGCCCTCGAATAAATAAATTATTGCGATATTTTATTCTTAAATGCAAAGAAATTTTCGAAAGTATCCTTAGAAAACAAAAAATCAAAATTCCGTTGGCGAATAACAGATACTCCAAGCCCTCATAAAATTTCACTGTCACCATCAACCTGGGTTTGTCTGCAATTGGATCCATTCTTTCTTCTCTTGAGATAATTTCCTTACAACACCAATATACAGTTGTTTTCAATTAAAATTATCTAAGAATTATAGAGTGCGCCACCGTCACTAAAAGAACTACTTACATAGGCATAATAATATGTCTTCTTCCACTTTTATTAAGAAGTCTCCCTCTTAATATAGGTCCAGGACCAGTTTTTCACTAATTTTTGTAATTAGTTCTGTGAGCATTTTTGAATTTTACATCTCAGGTAGCTTGCTAGGCTTGCCTTTCGATGTGCCTGCACCCTGTTTTTATTGTTATGATGGCAAATCATTAACACAGGGGGACCGACGGCTTTACGTGCCCTCCGAAAGCACGGAAGACGGTCAAGAAATTTTAGACTGTACCCGGAATCGAACCGGGGAGCCCTATATACGTTAGCAGTTGATCGCGCTAACTATCAGGCCATGACCGTCGTCAAAATAATAATATGTAGAAAAATTAAAAACAATGAAAAAAATGATTTTTCAGTAATTTATTTACCAATAAATTTTAAGATGAATTATTTCCAAGTTTCAATGTCAAAAATTTTGTCACACTGTTTTATAAAATTGACAAATCACGAACGAGGTTATTTTGTGTTAGTATTGTTAGCGTCAATTTAGACACAGCCAATGTTTTATAAGGTTATGTTAGTTTACCTACGTTAGTACGAGTGATAGTAACTGTCAATTTATGTTCCTTTTATTTTGCATTAAATCTATTATTACCAAAGTATTTGTGTTAAAATTATTCCATCGACAATACCCGAGAGCCATCCAACAATTTCAGAAGTGGGATTCGAAGGTGATAATACGTACATTACGAGAAAAAAAAGGAAAGTGAAAATTAATTTGTGAATTCATTTTGGTTGTACGCGTGGTTTTACTCGAGAGCTTACGAATTACGACGGACTGTATGTTCGATAGCAGAAGTGGCGCAAAAATAACTGTGACGGACTACATTATTTGGCGCGAAATAAATAAGAAAAGTACATTATTTACTGAAAATTTTAGTGCAACGTACCGCATTACTATTAGTAAGTCAATAAAAAAGTGTCTGAAGATTTTATTATTTGTTTGTAATTTGATGCAACGTATACGACATCACATTACGTTTTGCAAACTTCCGATTTTGAACGATCAACGTACTGTATCGAAATGTCAACCGGAAGTGATGTGAAGGCCGAAAATTCCAGCGAAGTAAAAATGTTGATTTCCCAAGTAAACATAATGATGGAAATGTTATTGCGCAAAGAAACGGAGGTGGACCAGTTAAAGGATCAATTACGACCTCAACCAAACGCAGCATCTTCAATAAGAGTTCCCTTATCGGAGATAGGTGCACAAATCCCCCAGACCGGAGCAAAAACGGATACCATCGATGCGGAAAGGTGTATATCAAGAGTCGAAGAAGGTCAAAAACCTGAGAACATATTTGAAACAATGAAAAAACTAAGAAGCAGAAAATGGAAGCGAAATGAGCCCTTCGAAGACTACTTCCATGACAAAGTGCGATTAGGTCACAAAGCGAAAATGCACGAAAATGAAATTGTTTCGCATGTCATCCATGGGATAGACAATTTTATGATTCGAACGCAAATGGTTGTCGCAAAACACCTAACGCTGAAGAGCTTGATGAGTGCTATGAAATTGATCCAAGGGGAAATGCAAAATCAACCCGAAGAAAAGTCGAAACCGAGTGGTTTTGCCTCGAATTCAACCAGCAACGAAAAGAAGATATTTCCATCGACAGATATTTTAAATATTGACGTTGCAGGAAGTTTTGAAATGGACTTACCAATAAACCCGAATTTATCCTCGAAAGATATAAATAAAATAAAAGACATTATGAGAAATTTAGACTTACCAAGTGAAAAGAAAAGCTGTGATGTAAAAATGACCATCACTTTAAATTCTAAGAAAAGTGTGAGTTGTAGCCCGCGGCGATTGTCTTATCAAGAACGCGATGCGGTAAGGCAGATCACGGATGATTTGCTGGAAAAAGGGATTATCCGGCACAGTGTTTCCGAATATGCCAGTCCCGTAGTGTTAGCTCGAAAGAAAAACAACGAATATCGGTTATGTGTCGACTACCGCGAGTTGAATAAGGTGATCGAAAAAGACAAATTCCCTTTACCACATATTGATGACGTGTTGAACAATTTAAGTGGTGCGAAATATTTTACGACCTTAGATTTCAAAAACGGGTTCCACCAAGTCAAAATGGACCCTGCTTCAATTAAATACACTTCTTTTGCAATTCCAGGTGCTCAGTACGAGTATGTGCAAATGTCGTTTGAGGTGTGCAACGGACCAGCTGTTTTTCAGCGCTTTATTAACAACAATTTTAGGGATACGCTGAACGAAAACGAAGTACTCGATATACGCTTAGCAAGCCTATGTTTGGAATTCCACTATAAATGGGTCGAAAATGAAGATAACGAAACCGATTCCAGTGGTTACGAAAGAGAAGAAGAGGAGAATTGTGACGATGAACCAGAAGAAGCAAGTGCTTTAATAGAGAGTGAAGTGTTTCTTACGTTCTGAATTTTTATATATTGCGATGTTATGCACTGACCACGTTAATAGAGATGCGTACGTTAATATTCAAAAGTTGATCAACGATTATAAAGCATGAGACTTATTTTAAAATCATACGGAAAGATTCCATCTGATAGCAAATACTTTAATTCAAATTCAAAAATTAATTCAAAATACATTCATGGAACAAAGATTAATAAAATAATTTAACAATGTGAAATTTAAATTCCGTTATCATAAAATTTGTTATTTTAGTCTTAAAATCAATTTGTTTAGTTATGAGTAATCCTAATTAATATCAAAATATTGTTGAATAACTTATTAATATGAAAAATTTGTTAGCATAAAATTAATAGCAAGTTAAAACATTACATCACATTAAAGTGTTTCGTTAGTCAATGAACAGTAAATGGATAATACATCTTCACCAATTTTATCGTACAACAACCAAATGGAATGTAGTAAACCAATTCAATCTGGAAAAGATAAAATTTCATTAAAAATTTTGTCAAAACAAAATGGGCAAATACGTACCTGACTATGCAATATCGATGTTGTTGTTTTCAACAAAAATAATAATCAACCTTGCCTGGAAAGTTGGGTATCAAGGCAACAAAAAACAAGCGAAAAAAAAGAGAATTAATAAATGAGTTTTGGGTTATGCAAATGGTGATTTTGTGCTGCAATAAAATTTAATTGAATTAATAAAAATTTTAATAGAGATTAACAACAAAAGTATAGAATAATTAAATAATAATTACTTACGTCAGATTAAAGTGTTTTATAAAAGAAAAGTCCAGTGATTAGTGAGATTTTCAGCAAAAACTATTCACAAAATTACACGAGGTAGAGCTGTGCATCGACACCCATCCGTTTTTATCAATGGTACAACAACTGATCGCTCTACGCAAGCAGATAAGATTCATGGTCAAATATCTTACGAACCAGAAAAACCCTGGATAAAGGTAAATCTACATAAAACTTTGTAATTTTTATAAAATTCGGTGCGTGCGTAAAAATTATCACCGCGTTGCGCCTACGTTAAAATTAACAGTTTGGGTAATTTTAAGGAATTATTTTATTAATATTAAGAATTTTTATTTGCTATAATTATAATACAAACAATAAAATTTACATTTGCCTTTGAAACGGAGAATTATTTTCCAATCTTGTTCCGAGATCCAAAAATATTTGATTTCAGCAATTCACAGATTTGGTCACGGAAGGGACCCAAGCCCGAGATAAAGGTAGGTTTCATGCTTACAATAAAAATTATATCTAGCCGAGGTAAATATTTATTTGCGACAATAAAATTGCAAACGTCTCTATTGACGGGGTTAATTTGTGTAAACCCGCACTATCAAAGGTTACCGCTCTATTACAAAGGCAAGCTTAAAGCACTCCGTACATAGCACTTTTAGGCTCATAACGTGTGGCTCGATTAAAAACGACAACCCCACATAGCACTTTTTGGCTAGCCCAACGTGAGGCTACGTCAGCACATAGCAATATGTATTATTAATTTTGTTCCTTTTGTTCATTAGTTTTTTTGCTATATTTTGTCTGTAAGCTTTGTTTGAGTGAGGTCACTCTGTCATCAGGATGGACGAGTTGTTAGCGTCAATTTAGACACAGCCAATGTTTTATAAGGTTATGTTAGTTTACCTACGTTAGTACGAGTGATAGTAACTGTCAATTTATGTTCCTTTTATTTTGCATTAAATCTATTATTACCAAAGTATTTGTGTTAAAATTATTCCATCGACAATACCCTAGAGCCATCCAACAGTATTATGAAATTTTTCTCAGTAATATAAATTGAAAGCAACTATAGCATGTTTAATCCAATGCTTCACTTTCAGCTTGATGCCTTCACTCTATCTTCATTTCTCCTTAACCTGATCCGCTATTTCTTGAATTGCATTTTCGATCATTTTTATCTTTTTTTTCATCATCGCAGATTAATTTATTTGTACATTTAGTTTATTTAGGTGGTATCCTCTATCACATTCCAATAAAATTATCACGCTATTTACCTTAAAAAATAAATATAATACAGGGTGTGTCTAATAAAATCGCAGAAATTTAGTCAATTAGGGATTGCAAATTTATAAATATGTCGATGTTTAGCCAACTTCGGTCGGTGATCCGTTCTTAACTCCAAACGTCGTCCTCACTTTTGTCTTAGGTACATAGTGTGACAACATTCAGATATCAACTCCAGATAAATCTGGTAAGACCCAATCAAAATAACGTGGTTTTGGTCTATTATCCCTTATTATCTACATATTCAAATTGCAAATTTCCGGATGGCGCAACAAAAAAGTTATCACATTAAATCATCACATCATTGCAGATTAATTTATTTGTACATCTAATTTATTTAGGTGGCATCCTCTATCAGATTCCAATAAAATTATCACGCTATTTACATAAAAAAATAAAAATAATACAGGGTGTGTCTAATAAAATCGCAGAAATTTAGTCAATCAGGGATTGTAAATTTATAAATATGTCGATGTTTAGCCAACTTCGGTCGGTGATCCGTTCTTAACTCCAAACGTCGTCCTCACTTTTGTCTTACATAGTGTGACAACATTCAGATATCAACTCCAGATAAATCCGGAAAAAAATAACGTGTTTTTGGTCTATTATCCCTTATTATCTACATATTAAAATTGCAAATTTGTGAATGGCGCAACAAAAAAGTTATCATATTAAATTGTAATCCTGAAGTCGACCACCGTCTATTTTTTCCTTAAAATCTTTTTGATGTATTTACCTTAAAATAATCTTGTCTTAAAATTATATTCACCTTTTGCGTGAAACGGAGTCGATCGCTTAACTTTAAAAAAAAGTCGTAATTGTATTTAGTAGATATTTAGGATTATCATTTTATTTTACAGATTGAAAAACAAGAAAACAATGGTTGGGCGAATTCCTGAAATCACCTGTTCGACTTCACCCCATATTACGGTATTGATTAAACTGCATAGTAAGATCGATAGTTTTACTCCTAAGTACCGCAAAAATAATTTCGCAGAGACCAGGAATTGAACCTAAGAATAAATGGCCCTATTTTACATGAAGGACCATGACCAAACTCTTTATCCACTATGTGTCGACTATACCAAACTACTTTTTAAGTGAGAATAATAGGCAAATTCTGATATCTTCTACATTTAATAAAACTTTTTAAAACATTTCAGATAGGTTCTTCCGCTAAAATAGTAATATACATAATAGATACAAACTTTATAAATACTAACTGATCATAATATCTATAAATTAATTTTACTATCACTTACATTCCAATAATACAACAATTGGAAAAATAGTACAGAATTCGCCATTGCCCCTAGTGAATGCGAAAAAATGGCAAGAGAATCATCAGTTTCTTCGAGTGATGTGTAAATGCGAACCAACGAGCCTAAAAGACACAAAGTAGGAGTAATCGCCGACATTTGCCCCGTACTGCCATTTTGGTGGTTAGTCCTAATTTGCAAACACCGAGATGTCAGAAATATAAGAATATTGGCACTTTGTAAAGCCGTTAATACAGACATGGGCACTTTACCACTCATAAACATATAACATAAGCAAGAGTACGTTGCAACGTAGCTTGCAGTTAATAGCTTCGTCGATTCGTAAAATAAAATTTGGGCACCTATAACCAGCGTCTGAAAGGCTAAAAATGCCGTTTCACCCCATGAAGTAAACGGATATTGCTTCATATAATTGTATGCCATAGAAACAGTAATTGAAAATAAGTCTAATATAACACTGAAGAAATTCAAACCTTCCCCAGATTTATTTTCATATATTTTGATAATTTGTGGCACTTTTGTTACCATAGAAAAAAGAATCAAAAGCGATCCCAAAATAGCACTTGTACTTAACTTCTCTTCGGTTACTGCTTTATTTAATTTATTCCTCTTGTGCATCTAAAAATGCAAAGCGAGTTTAATTTATAAATCAAATTTGAAAACTTACTCCACTCTGTTTTTTCTTGATATTACACACCATAAAACGTATAATAATGAAAACGATGCCCAACTTTGACACTGGCATAAGTTAGGTTATAGGGAAATAATTAATTTAGGCATCAGTTATTACGTGAAATTTTGCAGAACCATAAGCTTCCAATCCATTATAGAAAACAATGTAAAACCATCTTGCAGTTATTGATATCTTATTGCCAATTTTATCCGGAACCAAAAGAAATTAATGTAAGTAATAAACACAATAATTTAAAGACTTTAGTATTTTTTCATGCCTAAAATTTAAAAAAATGCATAGTCACCTGACTCACACGTTGATATTCAACAATTGCAAAGTCATTATTGGATACCAGCTGCGTACAATTTATTTTTGGGTTACTTTATTCCAAATTGATGCTATAATTTTAGCACTGCAAAGTATCGCATACACACCTATTTGAAGAATTTTTATTAAATTAAAATTTAAGGCAAAGTTTAATTTAAATTGACTTAATAGTAGGAAGTGTTACATTTATAAATCCGTTAATTTTAATATTGTTTGCTCGTGTAAAGTGGCTTTTACCACCTGGAGTTTTCGGCAACTACTCCAGAGGCAACAATTACTGCAGACAATGGTGGTGTGTAGAGTCATCCAACGGCGGTGATTTTGGATTCAATTGATCTAGAATTGATCTCAGTGTGTGGTTTATTGTTTCTGTTGTTGCTACCGAGCTTCTCACATTCTTTTCAAATGGAAAATAAGTGTAATTTTAATAGATTTTGCTCGATCACTGTTGTACAGAGTTGTCCAAATGTATGCCTTCATATGCGTGGAGACCCAAGTGCAAACTATGCATTGTTGGATTATGGATACATTCAGAAATGCTGCGCTGGACCGTCATCATCATTATGAAAATATTTAGGTGAAATTATAAGTAATGCGAAATGAAAAGCTAAACATCCCCATACAAATCAGAGTTTTGTTTAGACACCCGGAATAATATAGGGGGCGATAACTCGATAAACTAACAATGAAAAGAATTCAAAGTGGACTAAAATATCGAGGGTTCGGTGTGGTAAAATCTTTTATATGAATATTGAAAGTGTGCAACAATATTTTAATCGTAACAGTAGATTCAATTAAATCCGATGAGTGGTGGTTAGTTAGGATTTCTGAGTGAATAGAAGGCGGTACAACTACTGTTAAATTTTTTTAGTTAACGACCTAACTTATTCTTATCTGTGCTATTGAAACAAAAATAAATTACTGTGTGTTGTCGATTTAACGTCATTCAGGTGTCTCTTTTAAACTTGACATTTGATTATATATAAATAACGTAATATTAACTTGTTAAAAAGCAAATTGTGTTTAATATAAAAGACACTACAAAAGAATTACATTAAAATTAGGTTTATTTTAAAATTTCGAGTGTTCTTTTGTATTTGATTATTATCTTCTTTTATAATTTAACGTTCAAGTATTCCTTTTAAATAATTTTAATGAGCACCGACTTGACTCAATTACAGACGTTTCAAAAGTTTGTTATATTAAAAATGATAAAATTATTAACTTTGAAGTTTGCTTATAATTATGTTAAGTTAGAAGTAATAAAAGAAAATATGAGCAATTTCAATTATACAACTTTCAAAATTTTATTTAAATATAATTTAATAAAATATCTATAAATATTTTTATAAACCATCAGTAAACCATCCTAATAAATTTTATTAATTGCTTTTTACGAAAATATTGCGCAAAATTTACAGCAATGTCGTTGGATAGGATAACCATCGAATAGGAGCTCGAAATACTTCAAAATAATTATACGAAGTGCCGAAATTTGAAGATTACAGGTGCTGAAAGTTTTCTTTGAATAAGCAATATGGAATTAATTAATTTAATATGATATAATTTATTTGACACTTTCGATTTTCCTTTTTCTAGTTATACAACTATTATAGGTGATTTAACTGGCTATAAGAAGTCAGCGACTTTTAATAATAGAATGCAGTAGTTGTGTTTCCCTATGTTGAATTTTCTTTTAAGGTTTTTAAATCCTGCAAGGGTTCCTGCTTTAAGGCAATGCTCTGTTTATTAAATCCCATCAGTTTTGATCCCCACACATGAGATAATTGGATTATTTTAATGAAATTTTAATGTCGATGGAAACAATATTAAACTTAATTTATTAAATGTCGAAAATATTTAAGGGTGCGAATTGAAAAGCGCAATTGAAATGGCCACCAACGTCGCTACTTTCGCAAATATTAATATTAAATTTAATTCAATTTCTCACTTTTTGAGGTAATTCTAAAAATCCATTAATTTTCGGCACATATACTTATTGGCTTAACAGTTATTGGAAAATTGATCGCCGAATTGCATACGTGCATTAAAAATTAAAGTTGCACAAATAATACTTCCTTAAATTTACATGACATTTTTATTTAAATACATTTTATGGTCCTTCAATTTACACTATTATTTGCACTCTTTATTTTTAACCCGAAAATAATAAAACTAAAAAACCTGAGTTAAAACGCCATCCCGTTCACAGGCCGTGAATTATTTCTTACCAAAACTTCCTGAAAATGGTAATAGTGATAACCGAAACTGTAACATGATTATTGTTGTTATAAACAAACTTTCTTCAATTTAATTTGATTATCTGCAAACTTCACAAATATATTTGTGATCTTGACTAAGGAATTTTGATTTCGAAATTACTTTTTTTATATTACAGTTTTTATTTTCACACGGATATTTTAAAGTCAATACTACAGGTTCTTGCTCAGAATCAAAGATCATAATTTTTTCTACGCGATTCTGATTTGCTATATTTCATATAGACGAGAGGAAATCAGTAAATTCGGTAAAAACCAAAATTTTTTAATGAAATAAATTTTATTTTTCGGCATAATCTCCTTAAAGCTCAAGACACTGGGTATTTCTTTGAATTAATTTTCTAAACCAATGAAACCAAATTGTTTCGATTGCCATGCAAAATAGCTTTCCTTAGCTCTTGATCAGTATTAAATTTCATCCCTCGTAATTCTTTCCTTAAATTTGGGAATAGAAAGTAACCGTTAAGGACCTGGTCTGGACTTTAAGGTGGGTAATTTATTTCTTTAAAAAGAAACCACACTATTTAATAGCAACCTGTGATACTTCGACTTGTGAACTCGTACATTCTCATGGAGAAGCAAAATTTTTGGGTCGAGTAACCTATTGTTGACCACTCCAAATAAATTGAAAATTTCCTATCGCAAAGAAGAAGATTTATATAGTATACTGGGTGAGAGTGTCATAACAACTAAAACTACGAACTAACTTGTAACCTTCGTAATGCAAAGATGAAGGTTTATAAAGGCCCCTCCTGCAAAAAAATTCTGAGAATGTATTATCAAAATTTTGAGTAAATCGATTTTGAAGTTAGCTAATTTTCATGTACAAACACCCAAAAACCTAACGAGATTCTCGCGCGTCGCTCATTCTGTGATCGGTCCGTGCAATATGAATGACCCTAACACTTGGAAAATTTCGCACCGGCAGATGCAGCACGTCTCTCCTACATGTAACATCGATTATTTTTTGTTTTACGCGATTTTTTGGGGGTTTAAGATCCCGGTTGCCTTCATCCCGGTGTTCTAGATGGCCGGCGCCTTCTCGTATGTTTAGCTCTGCCGCGGAGCGGCGTACGCTATTGAAAAACCGCCCGGAGGCCCGGAGGACCGTAGGGGAGGTTTTTTGATGCACCCAATTCTGGCCGTGCCAGATCCACCCAAAAAAGTAATTTGTGCCATCAAAACCGGCCCCGGGGCACAGCCCCGAAGGGCCTAGGTTTTCCCCATAGTTTTTTATGTTTATTTAGAGACCTTATTCTTAAAATATTTGTGGTTCTGAAAAGAACCGTTTTTTTTATTCATTATTAGTGCGATGTTATACGCACGGGAGTCGACTCACACATGCGCTACGTTCCGAGCGACCGTAACATATATTTATAACCTCGGCTATGGGCGTGGCTTCGACATGCATTTTACATGTAAAATTTAGCAATTTTCAAATTGATTTTTCTCGAAATTTTATATATATCATCTCGAGTGAAATTTTTACAGTACACTCTAATAAGGTTCCTTTTGCTATAAAAAAATTTTAAAATTAACGAGATTCCCGCGCGTCGCTCATTCTGTTGACGGTACGTGCAATATGAATGACCCTAACACTTAGAGTATTTCGCACCGGCAGATGCAGCTCGTCTCTCGTACATGTAACATCGATTATTTTTTGTTTTTAAGCGATTTTTTGGGGGTGAAACGTAATAGTTTACTGCCCCATACCGCAACCATACTTTTTAATGCTATTTCAAGGGTCTCTAAGCTCCCGGTTTCATGGTTTCATTTATCCCGGTTTTTTTGATGGGAGACGCGTTCTCGTATGTTTAGCATAACCAGAGTCAAAACCGCCCTAGAGGGGTGCAGAGCGGAGCGGAGCGCAGCGGCGCCCCGAAAGGGTAGGTTTTGACGATGGATAAACCTCCCTATCGAATGCACACCCCAAAAATTGAAGAAAAATTCGCTAAATTTACGTACTTTCAAATTGATTTTTCTCGAAATTTTGATTATATCTTCGCTTGTGAAAATTATGTCAGTATACTATAAATATAAACCTTCCTCTTTGCAATAGGAAATTTTCAATTTATTTGGAGTGGTCAACATTAGGTAATCCCCCCCAAAAATTTTGTTTTACTTTAGCCTTTCTTTTTTCTTGGATTTTTGTAATAATCCTGCGTAATAGATGCGTGTTATACTCTCTTTACGACACAGGTAATCAATTATCAGAATTTGCTCAGCATCGCAAAAAATTGTAGCCGAAGGACAGTTAAGTTTGTACTTCTTAGGTGGCGATTTTCCCTTTCCTCATCACCTGTTATAATGTTATTTAAAAGTTTTCTCGGATCAGCCTCGAACATTTCCAAAATTTACCCTGAATTTTCGGCTCTAAATTGCTTCTGTTCAGGAGACAGCACACTTGGAATCCCTTTTACACTTACTTTTGATAATACACGAAGATGATCATGTAGAATTGTACGGATAGTATACCATATGATAAATTGATGTGTTCAGATATTTTAAATATAGATAGACGTTTATCATCCATTATCGTGGACTAACTGCATCCGCATCTTCTATAAGGACTCCTGTTTTGAAAACTCGTACCCACTTGCAAATTGTGTTTAGCGAAGATGAAGATTCCTTGTACGTTTCAAACATATCATTTTGTAGTTTTTTTGCACTTTTGCAATTTTGAACCAAATTTTGTTCAAAATTTTATCACACCCGGTGTATTTGATTTTGTTACAAACCATACTTTTGGAATTTTTTATAGCGCATTTCCTTATACAGCTTTTTCCGAATTTATTGATAACGAAAAAATAGTCCAACATTGTATGATTTTAGTTAAAAAATTATAAACTATTTATATAATATCACTGTTAATCGGGATATTGGACAATGTATCAAACTGATTATATTATGTATAGCTGTCAGAAAAACTGCATAACCTAAGTATTTAATTAAACAAAATCAGAATTTTAGTCTAATTGAGTAAAATGTAAAAATTATTTTAGATTAGCACTGTTAGTTTTTATTTAAATCTGTTAAATGGTAATTAATTAGTAGGTATGATCTAATTAAAAAGCAATAAAAATAAAACTTTCACATATTAATATGTTTTTATTGTAATAATTCAAAATGTTTTTTGTTGACCCCCCCCCCCCCTTTCCTTTTTTATCACAGCCGAAATACGTCGTCGCCTCAGAATCAGAGTATTCTATCTCCATTTTTATAAATTTTACAGTACAGCTGTTTAAAGTTTCTCTATTGCCTCACTCTTCATTAGGATATTTTGACATAATTTCAATTGAAAAAGTTAATAACAGATAACCCCACAAGTCGCTTTTCGTGGTTAGTTTACAAATTTACAAATTATAAAATTTAAATTAAATCAAATTTAAAAAAAAAGAAAAACGGAGATAGATTAAATTTGCACGCGATAACAAATTTTATTTTATTCTATGTCCAACATTTTGGTTTATAACTATTGTAAGGTAAGCGTACCAAATAAGGCCCACTTAAGGAATAATATTTTTTTTATTTGCGTTACATCAACTTAAAAATTTTAAAAAAGATATGAAATTATGCTGTCATATGTCTAGGTTAATCCAAAATAATTATTTCTTGAAAAATATATATTTTCATATTGGTAAAACGAAAATAAACAATACCCCTGTGTGGGCCTTATTAAGAACACGGTGTATCAAATGAAGCCCATACCCGTAAACTTTTAGCAAACAACTGCTTGTGAACTAAATTAAACATTTTGCGTAAATAATAAAGAACAAAACGAATATTTTGTAACAAAATAACAAAAGAAATTTAAATTTAATGAGAATTATTACAATATGGGCACAAAAATCGTATGTCTTTGTCTCTTGCTGAATTCAAGAACTGGGACTTCCTTCTCGGCCACATTGGGGTGACGACCTAGAAATAATTTTAACCATTTTCGACCAGCTATAGGTACCTTTATTGTTAAATTGCGTCTGAATATAATTTCTTTGGCAATATTCGTAATCGAAACGAAAATTGTCGTAAACAAGGCCGGCCGGGCCTTTATATAGGACACTCCGGGAAGAACACAATTTCCCGTACATTATTGTTATAAATTAATGTTAGTATTATGTTTAGAAAGATGCAATTAACATAATTTGAAAGCAAATACATTTTAGCTAAAAAATCATGCAAAGTAGTAAGAAAAAAGATTCTTGACTCGAAATAAAATGTAATAATCTAGTAACCTAAAATTTATATCCGACGTGACAGCACCCATTAAAAGTTGGAAAATGGTTTATAATTTTAATATCCCCTGCATTATAATGATATAATACGGCTTATTGTCACTAGATAGTGTATCTTAACTAAGACAATCAAATAAAAAACTGAAATTTACAGTTTTGAGACATTTAAGAGGGAGTGGGCCTTATTTGGCACTGGGCCTTATTTGGCGAACCTACCTTATAGTTTTTAAATAAAATATTTTTCGATATTATTTAATTTTATTTTTATATTAGTTACATGCTGAAATACAAAAAACACCTATTTGGTTAACAAAACGAAGTTAACAAAACAAAACGAAAACAAAACTAGCATCATAGTCCAGGCAAGGAATTTTTTTAATTTGCAAAAAATCCGAGCAAGCTGAATTTTGGCAAAGATGTACATTGGAGTGTTCTAATGAACCTCCCAAAAATCCCATAAAATCCCACGCCGGCGTCCCCCACAATCGGGGGTTTTAGCTCCCACAACGCGATTTTTTGCCGATAACTCGCTTATTTATGCTTATATGAAAAATTATGATCAGACCATAATTGAAGAGCATAGAATTCTCTATAAAGTAGTTTTTTTTCATATTTTTCCATGGCACACTAATACTTAAATTATTGACCGAAAACACGACCCACCCTTAAAATGGCACAATATTCATTCGTTGCAGGGAGAGAAATGTTTTCGGGCACTGAAAATGCTTTTAATAATAAATTAATTGAAATTGTGGCCAACGTAGGAAACTGAAGAGAAAAATAGATTTTTTCAAAATTTGCTCAAGTTATAGTTTCTTCCAAGTAACGAAACCGAAATTTTGGTTTGAGCTTACAGAAGGTCCGGGCAAGCTGAAATTTGGCAAATATGTATATTGAAGTGTTCTAATAAACCCTCAAAATGTCTTATAAAAATCCCAAGCCGACGTTTCTTCCAAATGATGATTTTAGTCCCCTAAGTGCGGTTTTTCGCCTATAGCTCACTTATTTCTACTTTTACGAAAAATTACCATTAAGCAAAGTTGAAGAACATAGAATTCTCTATAGACTATTATAAAATTCTCTAACTATACAAGTTATATCCCTTTATTTTTATTTTTATTTTTATATCTATTTATTTGTTGCTAGCTGGCACGGGCGGCATTCGCCGCTCTTAGCCATCTAGACCCAGAATAGATCCGAGAAGGCCATAGTTGTTCGGCCTTCGGCCTCACAGGGGGAGGACCATAATAGATCCGCGAAGGCCATAGTTGTTCGGCCTTCGGCCTCACATGGCGGACCATAATAGATCCGTCACCATGGATCAACAAATAAATCACCAACCACAACTTAGCAATAAAGATCATAAAATATATGAAAAAGTTAAAGTCAAGAAATATCGGACTTTCCGGGAAAGCAGTTCGATGAGTATTCAACGTAACATTTCTTAGTCTTCTTGCACAATTCCGGCGAGTTCTGCGACCGAAAGTAAAGTAAATGTAAAAAACAGTTGTAATGTAAGAACTCTTTATTTAAAAATAAAACACAAAACGAACATCAATGAATAACAATGGACGGTTTGCCCGTCCATTTCCGGCGTTAATATATAATCATCGGAGCGTAATTTTTTTTCGAAAAATTTGGAAGGCCATTGAAAAAATAATTTTGAAATTTAAATTCGGTTTAACACCTTCGGCGTTGAAAATACGAAGGAATGTTATGGACGAACTATTATAGAGCGTCGCGATACGCTTCCGTTGCGTCTTAAAAATTAAAGATCGGCCGGTAAATAAGAGCGCTACATACGTCCAAAGTTTTTACACAATTTTCACTTAAATGGGTCTCTCACAAAGAAACGACGGATAATTTAGAAAAAGCAATCGGAGCTTCGGATACGGTTATTAACGGTCTTTAATTTAGCACATGACGACGGTTGACAAAAAACGACAAATAACGGCAGCATTTGCAAATTAGTGTTGTCGTCAAAATTGAAAATCAAAATCGGAGGCGATTTTGGGCGAAATTTAAAATATGCAAAATGTGTATTTTCGTTGCAAAGCAAATTTTTTTCGAGAAAATTTCATTCGACATTTTCGATTTATATTTGTCTCCTCGACGTATTAAAGGCAAAAATAAATTTTTATTTTCCAAATTGCAGAAATCATTTCGCCCTTTTACCACGTCAAATATTGAACCAATTACATCGTCGCGTTATGAATTAATTCTTACAATTTGATGCCTCGCGTATTGCGATGCTAAAATTTCCAAGTTTCGAAAGATTGCTGCAGATTTTCAAAAAAACGCTGTTAAGTTTTGGTAACTTTTGATCAAGTTACACAGTTACGAAATTTATAACCGCCGCCAAGCAACAGACTTTTGTTAATGTTAATCATTCATGTGAATCTTTCTGTCAACGTATTTTTATGCAAAGCACGTTTACTGACGTGCTTAATTCAAATACTAATACATTTTCCAGCTAATTGGTGCATCAAATAAATATAATATAACTCCATTTGTGTATCATTTTAGCTATCAAATCCGAATTTGCTTTCTCGATTATTTTAAGAAGGCGTCTTTGAACAAACCAGAGTTACGCCTGCGTTTGGAAGACAACACAAAAGATCAGCTTAACCAGCAAAACCAAACGCAATTCTAAAATTCTTCGTTTTTGGGAAGTCGGAAGAGATGGTTTTTGCTCTCTCTCCGTCGCCCCCGAACCCCCATCTCAAATATTTCGCCGTCAACGGATAGAATTCGTTGGAGCCGACATTTAAAGATGTCACAACAATTTTCACAACAATTTGATCGTTAAAAGTTCTTCATTTTTGAAAATTTACCGTGGAGTGCCGGTTCAATTTCAAGAAACTCAAATCAAACTTTGCACAATTTCGGACTTTCCGGGAAAGCAGTTCGATGAGTATTCAACGTAACATTTCTTAGTCTTCTTGCACAATTCCGGCGAGTTCTGCGACCTAAAGTGCTCCGGTCTTATTCGCGGCATTCTGTTCTTTGATTATTTTGAGTGTTGAAATTACTAAATTCTAATATATTAATTTGTTAGTGGTTTTCATTTTTCGAATTAAAGCCGCCATCTGTTGACATTATTTTGAATCACTGACAGTATGTCAGAATATTTCGATTTTTGACAAATTAAATTTTTTGTTTGCAAGACTTGTGATTTGATTTATCGAAAAAAGCGAATAACTTTTTTCCCCGCGCGAATTTTTTCTCCATTTATGCACGAATAGTTGCGCCTGGACCTGCAAAATAACTGTGTAAAATTTGGTTGAGATCGGTCCAAGGCTCTAGGAACGTATAGCGAACAAACAAACAAACAAACAGACAAGCTCTTTTATATATATAGATATCAAGTTATATAATATAAGGTTATAAGGTACATATATGCCTATGTTTTGGCGAATATTTGTAAAACTGATGGCATTATAATCACTTGGCCCTGAAGATTTTACCAGGCAAGTGGTATGTTTTTGTAAGAAAATTTATTATGAGTGGACCGTGGAATTAGAATTAAAAATATAGGAGATTTTTTGTAAAATTGGGAAGCAGTACGAGAAAGTAATTGGATTGAATATGAAGAACGATAAGAAATTTTTAACCATCGCGCAAATGTAAAAGTTACATTGTAAAAATTTTCATAATTATTACTATTATGCTATCCTTTCAAAAAATATTTAATTACGAATGAAAACTATTTTGGAACAAAAGTGGGAACACAAGATAAGATAAGTAATTATTAAAAATAAATTGAAATTGATTAAAAAAGAGAATTATAAGAAAAATTCAGACGCAATATTTTCTTGCAATTGGTACCACCGCTCCCCTCCCTTGTTGGGAGGTATTGTAGCAATATACTGCTGTGATCTCAAGCCCAATATCGATCTGTGGGCTATAGGGAAGATAACGGGAAACCACCCAATAAATTTCTTTCCCTAGTTAATCATCTTGACTCAGTCAAATTTATAAACCAACGTCTAAAGAAGATATGGCTCTATGGGCTCAGACAGCCGCCAATTCAATGAAAAATTTAAAGAGGTTTTCCTTATATTATTTTTCAGGGCGAATTACGTGAAGAACGCGAAACTGAATTCTCAATATATTCGGGGTAAAAAAAATAAAACACCAAAATCGACTGAACGTATAGTTGCAGAATTAGCAATCCAATATTATGTTCTCTTATAAAATTCAAATTATGTCATTCTCTAATGCACTTCTGTTTGGTTATTTTTTATTTACCAACTTATAGTTGGCTTAGTGCGGCTCTAACCATGGCAATCACGCACTAGAACCTTCTGGATGTAAAATATTCAAGTCCA
Organism: Podabrus alpinus; assembly: GCA_932274525.1. NCBI lineage: Eukaryota > Metazoa > Arthropoda > Insecta > Coleoptera > Cantharidae > Podabrus > Podabrus alpinus. The sequence goes on from OW026451.1 coordinate 16,987,379, forward strand.
AGTAAATATGAAATAGTGCCGTACTGCATTATTTTATACACATATGAATATTTACCCAAAATTACAGGAGGGATTAACAAAAAACGTAACATTGTTTCTCTCTGATGAGATGAAAGGCAAGATATGAAGTTTGAATGTATGATGCTTATTGCATTTAAATGCACCTAGCGTTCTCGTAGCTTTATTTGGGGCCCGAAGCTAAATATATCGTACTTATTATTATAAATATATTTATTATATTGTATTCTACCAGTATAACAATACGGTGGAAATCAGACATCGACCGGGCCCATCCTGTTGGTATGTATGGGGCCCCTATTGGAGCGGCGGCCCGAAGCTTTAACTCCATTAGCATCTATGTAGATCCACCGCTGCATAATTTGTATTATACCTACTCGATAATAAGAGATTTATTATCAAAACAATGTATTCGATTAGGTAATGCTATGCAGTCATCCATTGAATAGATAATAGATCGGTTGATGTAATTTTATGTTTTACTGGTTGTCAGTGTTAAGTAGCACAGAACTTTTAATTACATCAGCGATATCATTGATGAATACTAAGAATAACAATGGGCCAAGGTTAGGGCATTGTATTATATCAGAAGTGGGTGTAAATATATTGGATTTATATCCCATAATTATATTGAACAAATTATTATTGCCTATTAAATACATATGGATTAAACAATGTACTTACAAGTATAATAAACTATTAAATAAACCCACAATTTTTAATTTTTGCAATACCACGTTTAATCTGAGCGGAAGATTTAACTTTAGCTAATTCAAGGACCAGATGAAATTAAAACAAATTGAAGTAGCAATATTAGTTAATTCTGCCCCCCCCCCCCCTCTTACATGTTAATCGCAATTGCTTGCCTGGCCACACGGCCTAAATTATAATACAGTTAATTTAAACTATTTTCTTGTATTTTCTAAAAATTTCATTTTTTCTAGGGATTCCAAAATTCTTAAATATTATGCTCTTACCCACTTATTGTTATCTCCAATAATGTTTATAACCAGTTGACAAGATGTACAAAACGAAACCAATTTAGAGAAACTATTAATCATAGCTTTAAAATTAAAACATGTTTTTTATTTCGCATATTAAGGAAGAAATCACTCTATGGTGATTCGCATGCTATGAAAACAACCCAATGGAACCACCAGTAGCACGGAAACTTTTGTTTTGGGGTCGGAAAATGCACTTTCTGATATTTTGCAAATTAATAATAAAGTGAAATTTCAACCCATTCCACCCTGAAATTTCAAATTGATATCAATTCTGATAATAATGAAGTAGATAAAAAATTAAACAATAATAGGAACAATTTGCGCTGAAAACATAAATCAAAGAAAATTTGGAAAAAGTCGGATGAGAATAAATAATTGTAAAATTTCGTACCCTGCCCATATTTATAACTTATAGTAGTAACACTACAGAAGTGTTACAGTCCGAAAATTATGGATTAAATCTTCAGGAACTTAACAAAATTTTCCGACTCCGACATTCTGTTAGATAGCAGATACTGCATTGTCAAAATAGTACCAAAATCAGGCCAATTGGTGAGAAATCCAGATTGGCAATAAAAGAAAATTATAAATGTAGTCTACGTGGTGTTTCCAGTTTAGCAGATTAATTGTTGCTTTTTTGCCTGTAAAATATATTACCATTTTTCTTCTATAAAAATTGCCATTGTTATTTGTCAAATATATAATAATTTAGTATTGTTAAGAGATGTTCATTATAGCACTTTTTATATAGGAAATAAAAATTCGATTCACTTCTTTTCGCTTCCCATGTTTTATGAAGAGCGTTCATTGAATCCAAAATTTATGACCCAAAGTGAATGCACAAATCGAAACACCAAATAACTTTTTTGTATAAATAACTAAATCATATCAAGTACGCGACAATCATACAACTGGAAAAAAATTTTTGTATAACCATAATAAATCACTATCGTGTAAGTACGAAGTAATTGGGTGACGTACTATTAGCGGGTACTTGTGGGGCTCATTCGCATTCGTTGGGGTATTCACAGTAGCAACTAGCGTGGAATTAAGCAATATGTTTGCTGCTATTAGAGCTTTGGGCTCGACCATGCGTGTTGACTTCAAGAAGGGTGCTTTTAATATCAAGCTAATCACATCTGCATTACATTTCTAGAGCATTTAGATGTTTTTTTAACAAAATTAAAAAGGCCACCATCTGAACCAATTAACGAGGAGTGGAAGCCTAATCAGTTTATTTTTGAAATAATTTATGCGATCGTTATCTAAACACATCAAACTAATTATTATTATTACTATTAATTAATTCTCGACGATGTTTAAACGTAAAATTGTTAAATAGAATGTAAACAATAAATCAAGTCAAGTTGATGAAATAAAAAAACAAATTTGTAAAGTTAATGGTTTATTTATTCGCGTTTGCTAAGATACAACAACCGGACATCCTGTATCGTTAGCATATAGTAAATTCGAATCTGTATACCCCATTCTCGATACATCAAATAGTAGCAAGCGTTTCGAACGAGGTTCCTAACTAAAATCCATTGTTGTCATCTTATATTTTATCGACAGTCGACAATACTGCATAGAATTTGAATTTCCATGCGAATAGCTCTTTTCTGTAATGTAAATTCTTTTTTTCTAAATATACACTGTAAATATATCCACCTTTTATAATGGTGGACGGGCTTTGTTAACAAAAGTTTAAACTTCTTTTGGGGTAAGTCGTTTGTGAACCGATTTTGCTATTTTGGAATATTCAATGAAAAGTGTGTTAATCTTCATGATTTTTTATAAATAACATATTTTTATGAAATTCTAAACTTGTGCACATACTCGTATCTATCTTTGTGCTCATTCACTTAGAAAAATAATTTGCTGTAAGTTACTAAATATTTCTAAAAAATCAATTTTAGTTGAATTTCATCAGCAACCTTTTCTGTTCTGTTCTATTCATTTTGTATGTGGTGAGCGTGCAAAGAAATGGGGGACCTACAGTTTGACGTGAAGTTCGAACCACCTCAGAATTACCACTCAATAAACGTAACAGCTATGCTATGACTGTTGATGTAATTTCTTTTGGCATTTTAATCAATCAAAAAACATTATTAATTAATACATCAAACAATTTTTTTCATGTCAGTAAATAAGCAAGTACTTGAAAGGTAAAAATTATGTTTTTTCATTGTCGTAATTGTTTTCGTTAAATTATATTAAAATGTTTGTTATTCTCGGATTTTTTTAAAAATACATCTTATATATAAAAATGCTTGTATGTGTGTGTGTGGGTATGTATGTTCCGCATAGACGCCTAAACCCCGTAACTGTGGGCGTTGAAACTTTCACGAGATCTGGCGACATTCAAGAGTAAGTTTTTCGTCGTCTTTGAATTTAGTAATTCGTCACCATAAGACGGTCATCAGCAGTTAAACACTTCAGGTCACAGTCGTTGTCATAGTTACGATGCGATTTTGACGCTAAAAGATTAATTCAATGACATTGACATATTATAGTCAGTAGCGGCTCGAAAAATAGGGGGCACAACTTTGACTAACCTTAAAAATGACATTGACATATTATAGTCAGTAGCGTTGCACAATAAAGATTCAATGACTTTGACATATTATAGTCAGTAGCGGCTCGACAAATAGGGGGCACAACTTTGACTAACCTTAAAAATGACATTGACATATTATAGTCAGTAGCGTTGCACAATATTTTTAAAATTATCAAAAATCATTTTGCATATACAGGGTAAAACATAAATAGTGCGCGTTTTAGCAAGACGGGCCCCCTTTTCATAACCTAGAGAGTGACCCTGATAGTGTTGAATAGCCCCCATGGGCTCCCCGATAGTGTCAATGTGACGGCATTAACTACATAACCTAAAAATCATTTTGCACATACAGATTTAACTTTACATGAAGATGTAACTTTACGTGAAGATTATGTATGTATGTGTGTATGTATGTGTGTCTGTATGTATGTATGTATGTATGACAGATGACGGATGACAGATGACAGCTGACAGATGAGATGACAGATGACGGGTGACAGATGACAGCTGACAGATGAGATGACAGATGACGGATGACAGATGACGGATGACAGCTGACAGATGAGATGACGGATGACAGATGAGATGACAGATGAGATGACAGATGAGATGAGATGACAGATGACGGATGACAGATGACGGATGACAGATGACGGATGACAGATGACGGATGACGGATGACAGATGAAGGCCGAACAACTTTGGCCTTCACGGATCTATTATTGTCCGCCCTGTGAGGCCGAAGGCCGAACAACTTTGGCCTTCACGGATCTATTATGGTCCGGTCTGTGAGGCCGAAGGCCGAACAACTATGGCCTTCACGGATCTATTATGGTCCGGTCTGTGAGGTCGAAGGCCGAACAACTGTGGCCTTCACGGATCTATTATGGTCCGGTCTGTGAGGCCGAAGGCCGAACAACTATGGCCTTCACGGATCTATTATGGTTTCACCCTGTGAGGCCGAAGGCCGAACAACTATGGCCTTCACCGATCTATTATGGTCTTCCCCCTGTGAGGAAGACTTTATATAGGTCGCAGAACTCGCCGGAATTGTGCAAGAAGACGCAAATCCACCTCTTCGTGGAAGATCCACCTCTTTGCGGAAGATTTAACTTTACCTGAAGATTAATTTGTTTTTAATTGGTTTTCTAAAGAAAAACTCGCCGGAATTGTGCAAGAAGACGCAGACCCACCTCTTCGTGGAAGATCCACCTCTTTGCGGAAGATTTAACTTTACCTGAAGATTAATTGAAAAGTGAAAATTGTGTAAAAACTTTGGACGTATGTAGCGCTCTTATTTACGCCAGAAATGGACGGGCAAACCGTTTTTGGGATTAGTTCCATCAAGACAAAAATTGAATTTAACATTGAAAGCATTTAATTACGACAAAAACTACGATTACATGAATCACGAGGATGTAGCAATAGGTGTTATGAACAAACTTTGCTTGCATTGTCGTGTTTCGAAGTTCGCTAAGGAATCACCAGGAATGTGTTGTTCGAACGGCAAAGTTGTTTTGCCACCGCTGATTGATCCACCTGAGCCGCTTCTAAGTTATCTTACTGGCACCACTGCAATTTCAAAACACTTCCTGCTAAACATTCGCAAGTACAACTCATGCTTTCAAATGACTTCATTCGGAGCAACAAACATTTTCTCCAACGTCGGTTACATGCCCACAGTCATTTTAAAGTTGAAATAATAAAAAAATTGTTCATAATGTGTTGGTTCTGTTTACTATACGTATGTCTAGCGCCGCAGGCGCTAGTAATTAATATACAAAAGAAATATAACATTGCACTTTACTGAATAATTACTTAAAATTTATGTGTTTCCACGATGTTAAAATTTTCATTTAATCTATCCAGTTCCAAAATTAATTAGGTATATCGACGAAGTAGCAATTAAATATCTTGGGTATAATTTGGTTAAAACGAGCAGGCGACTTACTTTCTGATTTTCTACGACAAATATTTTTTAATTATTATAACGTTAGGATTTGATGGTGCGGCCTAAAGGCTCCACTGAAATGCAAACTCATAGATAGATAAGTTTAACCTACGTAAATATAATAATAATTGAAATTATTGTTTGCTTTTATTTCAAATTATTGTTTGAAATGTTTGCTGGGGTAATAAATTTATTTTTCTGATGGGATCATTGTGACAATACGATTATTTGTTTTAATTTGCACCGCTATGTATGCTCTGTCGAGGGGAAGCCCAATGTAGGATAACGGTAATCAAGATCCCAATTTTTTTGGTAATTCTAAAAGCCAAAAAAATTATGCCGGTGTTTGGATTTGTCTAAATATTGCATGGTTTTTGAGTTATGAATTTTTGAAAATAGGGTAATTCCATTTCAAATCATCTGAAGAATTTACCCCCATCACCTCCACAAAATTTGACGAAACTTGGTACTCACCATCTTAGTACTAAGAAATAAAAAAAGACAAATTTAAAGATTTGTCCAAAAGGACATTTGTTTCCTTGTTTTGGTTTTTCAAAATGTAACAATGTTAGTGTGTAGACATGTAGGAAAACGACTGTAACTTCATCCACGGTGATCTAAATTTAAAAATAAAAAATGTTCTGTAAAGATAAATGAACATTCTATTCAAGTACGCTATAAGCATGCGTACCAAATTTGATCATGGGATGAGCGTGGGTGGTTACTAAAAATAAATTAAGTTATAGCGAGAGATAGACAAAATCAAGGAAACTAACTTTATGCCCTTTTGGACAAATCCTTAAATTTGTATTTTTTATTTATTACTAAGATGGTGTGTACCAAGTTTCATCAAATTTCATGGGGATCGAGTAAATTCTTCAGTTGATTTGAAATGGAATTACCCTATTTTCAAATATTCATAACTCAAAAATCAAGCAACATTGGAACAAATCCAAACACTGGCATTTTTTTTGACTTTTAGAATCACCAAAAAATTGCCGATATCCTACGTTGAGCTTCCCCTTGTGAGTTTAAACCAAAAGTTTAAAATTTGATAGAACTATTATTAAAAATTTGTCGAGAAGTTTTGTTGTGTTTTAATAAGCTTCGAATGTTGGATGTTTTGGATTCATTGGGTTTTATACTGATCTCTAGCTCATAATTTAGTGGTATTGTAATCAATTTTAGTTGTCGAATTTATGCAATTATTTCAGATTCTTACAACTGTTTCCATATCGTCAACGTCATTGGATAAATATGCCCCAGATTTTGGAATTTAAGATATCTTTTATCTTTGCCTAAAATTGCAGGATGTACTAAAACAACTTTCTTTCGCCCAGTAAAACCAGCATATTTTATTCCAGTTAAAATCCACGAATTACCGCGCCCTCGATGCTGACTATGAAAGCTAACCACTCTTAACCTCAAAGGAAAATTTTACGTTATAGTATAATATGAAGTATTCAAAGCTTCCTTTTTAATAATCTTAGTTATAAGATTTAAATTGCTTTAAAGAAATTGTAAATGAAAAGTTGTAACTAACAGATCTCGTTATTTCGATTATTACTCGAATACTTCAGAGGTAGTATTAATTTATAAAAAATTCGAAATGAATACAGAGTCGCTCTAAATTTAAAATTATTTTATTGCAAGTTGCAAATTTACTTTTGTAAATCAGCCAAGTGTAAACATAAGTTTAAGCATTTAGCAAGTTAAGTTAATGTATATATTATTATATATTGCAAGAAGTAGGTACCTCAACCTCTTATGACATCCGGCGTGTCTCATTAGAAATTTCAAGTGGCAATTAGCTTTTATATAAAGTGAGGTTGACATTTCAACTATGTTCACGTTTTTGCTTTAATCATAAGTAATTACAGTTTATATGTAATATCCACCTTAATTACATGAAGCTCCTTAAGTTCATCAACTTAAGACGATTAAATTTAAAAAAATTGATGTAATTAAGTAATGTTACCAAGAAATTACCCTAAATTAGAGAATAAAGAAATACCTTAAGGTTCTTCCTTACACTTTCAGAATATAAAGAGGACTTCACAAGAGTCGAGTCGACTCTATCTATAGCAGTAACAATTTAAGTAAAAATTAGACTATACTGGTGAGAGTCAACAATGGCTCTTCTTATACTCTTCAAGCAAAATTTAGTTCTTGCAATTTTTGTTTATTTTTAATACTTTAATTTGCTTTTAGTTAAATCAACATTGCTGATATGAAATGTCGTAAAATACAATACGATTTTTTAAATTATCAATAGATGTGAGAAATTAAAAGACAAGTGGGGAATGAATATCAACAACAGCCCTTTATTAAAATTCAAAGCATCACACACTTTGCTTATAAAAATAGGGGCAGTCATATTAAAATTATTTCGATGGAAGATAAACAATAAAGAGTAGAGGTACAAGTCGAAGTAGCATAGCATTGTCTGGATATAATAAATAAGCCAGTATCGTTATTTGTTCAGGTGCGATTAAAAAATTTCTTTTATTATATTTTACACAATAGAAACAGTGACACTCAATATGTTGAAAATATTTGAAAATTTTTGTGCTTTCCAAATGAAAAATTAATGACATGTTAATTGGATGGTTTTTTGGAATCAAATTTTAAATTGACAGTTGATAATGATAATCACATGTTATTTTAAGATAGCATCTTCTATCAAAATACATAATTCCGCCATACTGCAGGCGTGTGTTGTTTTTCCAAGTTATGTAACGACCCGCCTCTTGGATGATTCATAAAATAAAAGTGGAAGGGGATTAGTATAACTACATTCCACCAACAATTTTTTAATTTATTAGGTCAACCGGTCTTTTACTAGCTCTGCAGATGGCATTAAATTCTCTTGGAACGAAATCAACATAGTACCGCATTTTTTTATTCCCATAACAGAATTCGGTATGTTCACGTAACTGCATCTTATTCAGAAGACCCAAAGAGAAACAAAATATTTTCATTTCCGAACATTTCCATTAGCTAGAATGTTTGCACTAGGGAAATTATATAAGATAATTTCTCTTCTTTTTTTCGGCCTAATACCTGTACGGTAGGTACACGATAGGTACCATATATAGTTATATGGAAGTATATATATGAAGAGAGAATTGGAGATATGAATGAGACAGATATTTGTTAGGATGTTCTAAAATTGAGTTATAATAGCTATTGGACAGTGCATTATGAAATTGAAAATATATGTAAATAAAGAACAGTGGCACATTTACAATCGAATGAATCACTGAAGTTAATGCTAAACTGTAAATAAAGCTTTCAAAAGTATCCTCTCATGGGTATTGGTTCGTCGTATTCAGCCAGCAATCGCAAGCTTGCACACGTTCGCGAGACGCGACCCCGCACGGAAGCCCATTGTACTCGCTGTTTTAATTTACAACACAATAAAAACACATGGGAAAACAGTAGACGCCATTTTAATGATTAACTAGGGATCCTGGCAAGCACAGCTTTTTGTTCATATTGCTTTTTGTTTTAATTGTGTGCTTTGTACTTCATGCGATTGTATTTCGTTCGTGTCGTAACTCGTGAGGTAAAATTTTAATTGGGTGTCGAGTTATTCCGTTTTTTCTTTACAAATTCATCCACGCTCAGAATTAATTAAATTATCATCAGCTTCTTTATAAAAGTTTAGACTTAATCACAACCTCAAGAATCAAACCTACATCATAAGTTCACCAATTTTCTAAAAGTTTTTCTATCTTTTACTTATTATATAATATTGGATTTACATACATGAAACCATTATTTTTACCAATAGCACTGCTTAACCTAATTTCACCCTATTAAATTCTATTGGAATTTTTGGATAATTGATATGAAAAAAAATTTAATATTAATAATTGCTATTAGTTTTTCTTACCAATATAATAAATTTACTAATGTTAAGATCCGCTACTTTAGCAGCTATAAAAGCTTGCACTAGAGCTTTTTCAAATATAGTATAATATCCAGTATCGATTCTATCAGCGCCATCATTTGGAAACTAGCTACACTTTTCTTGCTTCCCTTCGTAATTTTCCGTTTGTGCTTTATAGGTTTACTGAATTCGTTTCAGTTCTCTATCTCTGAAAGGTTGCCTTTAGTTAGATTGAAAAGCGTTAGGGAAGTAAACTTTCAAATAGTGAAATATTTATGTAATTACTTTTTGAAATTAGTTTAGATTTTACATAATTATATGAAAAATTAAAAATTGTTATTCCAATATTGTTGTAATTCCCTAAACTCAGATATTATATTTTTAGTTAACCGTATGTTCCACATTTGGACAGGGGTGATTTAAGAAATTTAATTGGTGTAGTCAAGAGCGGACAAAATACTTCCATTTTAAATTAATTTAAAAGAATCCAGCATACAGCCGTGATTATAAATTATAAGCATGATATCTATTTTTATATATTCTAAAATGCTCACAGAACTAATTACAAAAATTAAGTAGTAAAAAACAGGTCCTGGACCTATATTAAGAGGGAGACTTCTTAATAAAAGTGGAAGAATATCTATTTTTACTTTCCGAACCCCTAGGTAAGGAAAGTATTGTTATCAGGCAAAATTTGACCCCCCAATTTTTTGACAGATATTCACGTTTTGAGGTCCCCTGAATCCATTTTTATCATTTTTGGAAGGATGTCTGTATGTATGTGTGTATGTGTGTATGTGTGTAATGTGTGTATGTGTGTATGTACGTCTGTGAACACGATAGCGTCTAAACGAAGCAAGCAAATCATTCCAAATTTTGCATATAAGCTTTTTCCTGTCGTAGGACGAAGCCAGATGAAAATAAATTAAATCGTGTAACGGGAAAGGGGGGTTTACCTGGAGCTATTTTGACATTATGCGTCATAACTTCGAAACGAAATTAAATATGTAAAAATATTAATAACAAAAAATTAGCGCTATGGAATTTCCTACATTTTTTGTCCTACAAGTTTTTCTCTAAAATATACAGGGCGTTTCAAAATTTTTTGTATTTGTAAAAAATGTTTGTATTTGTAAATAAAATAGTAAACCGCATTCTATTAACGAAAATAAGATGAAAAGTTTCTAATAACATGGGTCCAAAAATGCTTCGTTTGCAAGATATAGGCATTCAAAAGTTTTTTTCTTCCGATTTTGGCAAAATATGAAATTTTTCATCGATTTACTGTAGAAATTATGTAACCATTTTATTTAAAAATATAATGTAAAAATTTGCATCTGTTCGGAAAGTTATGCGATGGCCACATCAGATTTTTGTATTTGAAATACAAATGAATAAAATTGTATAAAATACAAAATGTTATTATAAACTTGTATTTGAAATTCAAAATGCATTTAAAATTTCCATTTGAAATAAATTACAAAATATAAGTTATGTATTTCAAATACATGAATGTATTGAGATATTGTACAGCCCTGGGTGCAGTTATTACAAAACTTGGACAAGTGTGGAATCCTATACTACCTCAGTTTTTTTTTAGTAGAAATCATAAATAACGAAATATTAATTTTTTTATTCATAGAAGAAGAAAAGATGTTATAGGGTGAAGAAAACGTTTGGAAAATTATACATTATATTTACATCAGTGAGTTTTATTTGTGAAATTCAGTGCTTTTTGCATAATTTTAATTTTAGTTATAGTAATAAAAGGTAAAAATAATTTTAACATACATAAAGAGTACACAAACTATAATTTTTTTCCAGCATGCACAACGGTAGACTTTATGATGAGAAATGAAGATATGGCATTTTTAAAGGGTAGAATGATAAAAGCACACGAAGGTTGAACATCGTCCGAAAAACAGTTTATGAGTTATGTTAAAAATACCACTGACTGAAAAATACCAATTTTTGAATAAAAATCATTTTAAATGGAAACTTTACAAACTTAAGGGCGTCAGTAATATAAACTGCGATTTTTTTCATATGTTTATTTTAATGTTGTCATTTTGCAGTGGCGTTTAGTGACTCATTTCAATGAGAGGTTATCAGCACATGAAAAGTTAATTCAGAATCACATCAGAATTCTTCTTTAATGTAAGCAATGTCTACGGAAAACCCTGTGTAAATATGTTTCTTCCGATTGGGAAGGGGGGGGGACTAAATTGGAGACGAATTTTTTAACTCACCTGCTCATCAGTGACGGCTCGTGGTTTGCTATAATGGAGGAGAGGGATCAAAATTTAAAATTTTTAATTTTTTAGTGAAGTGTTTTAAATCTGGATGACTATCTGCGGTCCCAGCGACGTCGGATTGTCCAATATTCAGAGGCGTAACTACCATAGTAGTACAATAAACAATACAATAAACATAGTAGTACAATAATACAAGAAATATTGGTGCCCCGTCTCCACTGCTAATTAAATTATTAATAAGGTAGATATGATACGCAGCGAAATACTCCATAATCGTTATTTTTGTAACAATATTATTAAAATGTGTAGGTGTTACACCTATAGTTTTAAATTGTCACATAATAATTTTGACGTTTAAGAATTTAATTTCTTCTATATTTGCCTATGCAAGTCGTTTTTTAGCGACGGTGATGACACAATATAATTCTAGGGTAATTTAAACTGGAAGCAACTATAAATTGCTTGTAAATAATTTCAGGATCCTTAAAAAGGATTAAATGATTAACACTCAAAAATAAATAGCTTTGCATTAAGAAGGCTGCCACTGAGGGTCTGGATTTAGACAAGAATTTCAGTTGAAATTTGTTCTTAAAAAATCGGCTTCTATTGCCACCTGCAAGCGTTGCATTGGACAGTGGGAGACCCTACATATTACTTTCGAAAAATATCCACATGGAACAAGATTTTATATTATTAAATTTGTTCAAAGTTCCCCATTAACCCATTAATTGATTATTTCGCGAATATATTCTTATATATAACTATATTCGCGAATAGTGAACAAGAATTGTCTATTTTGCAGTTTTTTATTGATCAGTTTTAAAATGCATGCAAACTTATGATTTTATGCTATAAGTAGTACAAAGGTAGTATCAACCCTTACCTGATTAATTCTATAATATACTGTATACATAGTACCTACCTATCTTAACCTTTGATAAACTACACAATATATTTATGACTGAATATACAACTTTTATGCATCTTTAATCGTATGGAAAAAAATAGTCTAGCCTCTGTCAAGTCACCTATACTCACGTAAATTCAAATCTGTAAAGAAATCGATAAAAGAAACTTAGTTTTGTATATTATTTATAACTCGCAAAAGTCTGTTGAAACGTAATAAATCAATTTATTGTTATAGAGTATTTATCGAAATAAAATAGACTTGTAGTAATTATACCTTGAAATGTAAAATAATTCTTAAAAGTATTAACGTAGGCAAGTGCCAGGCGATCGCAGAGGGTTTGTGTTTTATACTACCACACTTTAAAAATGTGTAACTCAAAAAACTAGAGATCGATTTTATTCATTTAACAAACAAGCAGTTCTACTAAGGTATACACAAGTTTGTGCTTGCCAAATTTGAGGTCAACAGAATAAAACTTGCGACCTCTAAATCATCATACGAAATTGATTTGCTACTACTTGTTAACGAAAATGTCTTCCACTCGCTGCGACTTAATTAAACCTCCTAACTATGATTCAAATTATTTTTTAATAAGTGGTACATGGTGACCTAAGACAATCCTTCTTATAAGCGATTATGCAATTGGAGACATACTTGTACATTTGGGTGGACACATCTATTAAATTTAGCCCTTGTGTCAACATATTCTACTTACACCATTATGATTTCACTTGGACCGTCCGATATAATCTGCTTAGCGCTGCAGTTTGCAATAGTTGAAAAGCATTTCTAGATTATGTCCTACTTGATGATAATGCACGGAAATAACTGCCCTGACCCAATGCCATATGAGTATTCTTATAATTGTTTACAACTGACGACCTAAGTATGCTATAGGTAACTACCTCAACAATGAATATAAACTAAGCCATCGCATTGCTAGGAATACAAAAATATACTCAACCGAATTCATGACAGACCGGTATGTCAGAAGGGGAACAATCTGAATCCGTACATTCTGTATTATATCCATTAAATGCCCAACCATTTAACTAAAGTATATATTATTTGGTCTAAAACCCAACCAAGCAATTTTGGACATAAGAGCTAAACGGTGATAGAGAAATAAATATGCCTACATACAGTATCAACATGTTCATGATCCTCCAAAAATTGTGAAAATATTCATAACAAAGTTTGTAGTCTGAACGACCTGAAAAAACTCATGCGGATTGTTAATTATATAAATTTTACAGACCTACATTACTTGAATTGAAATTAGTTTATCGAACATCTGTGGTCTAGTCAACAGCATAGTAATTCCCATGTCATTTCCGATATCTACTCGATTACCTTTTTTAAATATGGGAGTTGTGTAACTTCTTCTCCAAATTTTGGGAAAAAGACCAATGGATTGTGATAATTCAAATCTTTTTATTAATTAGACTGTAATTCCATTAGGTCCAAAATCCAAACATGCATTGAAACATGCAAGAAGGATTAACCTTGAAGTGTTTCCCCATATTATAAGAAATTCTATTTTAAATTATATTTGGTTAAATATTAAGACGGTACAACAGACCTTACGCGACTCGATGCGAAGAAATCATCACCAAAAAATGTCTAAAACTTGATCACTTTTTCACATTTATTTTTTTACGATTCAAGAAACGAATACCATTCTTTCTACCCGTGTGTCCTTCAAGTAGTGTGAGTGAACCGATATCAAAAATTCTTTCAGTAATCTGATTATTTTGTTAACACGATGAGCTGATTATATTTTGAGTCCTGTACATTAAGTATTTCGTAAATAAATTATAAAGTATTGTTGTGTCCATCAATAATTTGGCTGTTGCGATATTAAATTGTTTGTCGTGCAGTCAGAGAAAATAATGGCATGAGAAAAATTTATATAAAAAAATGTTTTGAAATGTTAGATTAAGTTATTATATTAAGTTTTTGTGATAAATTTTAAACGCGTGAAGATAACGGTGATAGGCAACCCAAAAGACAGAATAAAATGCGTGATAAAATCAAACATGATTAAAAAAAAGAGGATGGGTTGCCAAGGCGAAATAAACGAGGTTGACTAAAATCAAGCGACCAGAGTGGTCGCAATTTAAGAGAGTTCCTTTTAAAAGAGGAATAAAAGGAGGTTGACTAAAATCAAGCGACCAGAGTGGTCGCAATTTAAGAGAGTTCCTTTTAAAAGAGGAATAAAGGAGTTCGGTAAAAATCAAGCGACGAGAGTAGTCGAAATTAAGAGAAGTCTTTCGATAAACGAGTGGAATAAAATCGAGCGACAAAGTAGTGGGATATTAAATAGTTCCGTTAAAAGATAAACGTTGTTGAATGAAAAAGCGACAAGAGTGGTCGCACATAAGATAGTGCCATTAAAAAGAAAGCGACTGATAGTCGCATATAAAGAGAATATTGAATACCGGTGTTCTAGAGGGAGGAAGCGTGAGAGGTCGTATCTTCCAAAGGAATATTTATTGTGTGGAATTGAGATAAGACAACTGGAATTGGAATAATTTAAGTCCAAATTAAACAGATATTATTAAATTGGATAATTGGATAATTATACAAACCGGAACCAAGATTAATAAATCCGGACGAGAAAAAAGAGAAGTGCACGCGGGAGTTCGCGTACTAGTCTAAAACTAGATATTAAAAGGTAACAGTAAAATTTCATTATCGTTAAATTTTGTCGAATGTTGTGTTGTTTATGTATTGTTTATTTTAATTTTCTGAATTTTCATTATCGTTAAATTTTGTCGAATGTTGTATTGTTTATGTATTGTTTATTTTAATTTTGTGAATTTGTTAATTAAATGTTTATAAAGAGTAAGATGTCCGTATTTTCTTTGACTGTGTGATTAAGGTAATTCCGTCGTAAAAGTCAAAAGAACCTGTCATCCTGAGATAAGAGAAAATCGTGTTCACGGTTCACGGTGGACATTACAAGTTGCAGCCCAACGTGAGGCTAAGGTCACAACAAGTTGGCGACCAACGAGTGGGCGATTTACGAGTGGAGTACGGGCTTTATTTATTAAACCAAACGGTGAAGCCAAAATATCACACAGTTATAAGAAAATTTTGCACACAAAAATAAACAATTTAAAATGAATACGCGCAGTAGAGTTGTGAATGCAAGTGGGGACAGAATAAATGAAAACATAAGTGAAGATGAAAGCGTCGAGGGAGAGGTAGAAAGAGCAGAAGTACCGGACGTCCAGACGTTCCGAGTACAGGAAAATCAAATGGGGGAAATGATGAGAATGATTAGGGAAATGAACGAAAAGACGAATGAAAATATGAAGGAAGGTTTTGAACGAGTTAATTCTAAATTTGAACAAGTTAATTCTAAATTTGAACAAATTAATTCTAAATTTGACAACCAAGAGGCTAATTTTGCACAGATGAATGAAAAATTTGATGCAAAATTAACCGAAATGAATGGAAGTTTGACGGAAATGAAAGAGAATTTAGACAGAATGAATGAGAAAGTGGATACCAAAATTGACGGGGTGTTAAAAACGCTCGATAGTCGGGTGAAGGAATGTAGAGGAGAGAATGAGAAAAAATTAAATAGTCTAGAAAAAGGGGTTAATAAACGGTTTGATCTTGTAAATGTCAAAATGACAGATCTCGATGTGAACGTGACGGACGGCATCGTGTCAACGGGAGATGATCGCAAATTGGAAAGCGATAGGGGGGAAAATGTCTTGCCGGTTAATGCGAAGAACCAGGTGAACGAAACGGGTACGGATAAGCCAATAGGAGAACCAGTGGAAAAAATGGAAAACCACAGTTTTCGAAATGGGGGCAACCAATTAGAATCCGAAAATTTCATTCAAAGTTTGGGCGATGACCTAAATGAAATAGAATGCATGATTGGGCAAACAATCATACGGGAGGCTATAAAGGGAAAAACTGAGGTATGGCTCAGCAGGAATAAGAAAATTATGGTTTCTGGTAGCATAAATTATCGTTTGACAGATGACATAATGATGAATTATAAATACTACAAAAGAAAGGTCAAATGGAGTTAGATTTTGCATCAGAGCAAAATGACCAGCAAAATAATGCACCAACGCATTTCATCATTTGAAAGCGAATTGGGCAAACACAATCATTTTTAGGCCCAAGTTGGAAATTTAATAACAAGAATCATATTTAGACCCAAGTTTGAAATTAAATAACAATTCATTTTTAGGCCCAACTTTGAAGATTAATAATTTAAAAGAAAAATTTTAGGCAAAAGTTTGAAAATAAAAAAATAATTTAAACGCTATGGTAAAAGGAGGGGAATCAGAGGTCGATTTAACAAAAAAATCTTTTATATCAGCATAAAATATCAGCACCAAAGAGTTGTTACAACAGTATTTCGGAATTAAAACGGTACCACGAAGAAGAAAATTATACAACACAACTAGGGTCGATAAACGTTGGAAAGAAGGGGGAATAAGAGTCGACAAGAAGTCTTCATGAATCTCCAAGTCTACAGGGGTGTCATTGTAAGCGATGTGCTACAATGATTACAAAATTAGAGAATCAAATACAAGCTGAGCGCTGTAATGATTTAATTTATCAACGGAGTCGACAGTATGTTTGAAAGTAAAGTTGTGAGGTATGATTGAAATAAATGCGTGGAAGTACTGTATGAGTTGTGTGAAGTATGGAAGATTGCTGATGATAAAAAGTAATGAATGAAAGATGTGTGAAAATGTTAATAAAAGACAAGACCGTATGAAGGGTATAAAGAATGACTATTGCAAAGATAAAAGAAATTTTGAGGTAACCTTTTGGTTTAATGAAATTTATTTTACTTTGCAAGGGGGAAAATGTTGTGTCCATCAATAATTTGGCTGTTGCGATATTAAATTGTTTGTCGTGCAGTCAGAGAAAATAATGGCATGAGAAAAATTTATATAAAAAAATGTTTTGAAATGTTAGATTAAGTTATTATATTAAGTTTTTGTGATAAATTTTAAACGCGTGAAGATAACGGTGATAGGCAACCCAAAAGACAGAATAAAATGCGTGATAAAATCAAACATGATTAAAAAAAAGAGGATGGGTTGCCAAGGCGAAATAAACGAGGTTGACTAAAATCAAGCGACCAGAGTGGTCGCAATTTAAGAGAGTTCCTTTTAAAAGAGGAATAAAAGGAGGTTGACTAAAATCAAGCGACCAGAGTGGTCGCAATTTAAGAGAGTTCCTTTTAAAAGAGGAATAAAGGAGTTCGGTAAAAATCAAGCGACGAGAGTAGTCGAAATTAAGAGAAGTCTTTCGATAAACGAGTGGAATAAAATCGAGCGACAAAGTAGTGGGATATTAAATAGTTCCGTTAAAAGATAAACGTTGTTGAATGAAAAAGCGACAAGAGTGGTCGCACATAAGATAGTGCCATTAAAAAGAAAGCGACTGATAGTCGCATATAAAGAGAATATTGAATACCGGTGTTCTAGAGGGAGGAAGCGTGAGAGGTCGTATCTTCCAAAGGAATATTTATTGTGTGGAATTGAGATAAGACAACTGGAATTGGAATAATTTAAGTCCAAATTAAACAGATATTATTAAATTGGATAATTGGATAATTATACAAACCGGAACCAAGATTAATAAATCCGGACGAGAAAAAAGAGAAGTGCACGCGGGAGTTCGCGTACTAGTCTAAAACTAGATATTAAAAGGTAACAGTAAAATTTCATTATCGTTAAATTTTGTCGAATGTTGTGTTGTTTATGTATTGTTTATTTTAATTTTCTGAATTTTCATTATCGTTAAATTTTGTCGAATGTTGTATTGTTTATGTATTGTTTATTTTAATTTTGTGAATTTGTTAATTAAATGTTTATAAAGAGTAAGATGTCCGTATTTTCTTTGACTGTGTGATTAAGGTAATTCCGTCGTAAAAGTCAAAAGAACCTGTCATCCTGAGATAAGAGAAAATCGTGTTCACGGTTCACGGTGGACATTACAAGTTGCAGCCCAACGTGAGGCTAAGGTCATAACAGTATATAATAAATATTTTAAAACAAGATTAAATGTAACGTTCACATAATTTTTTTTCTAGGCGACGCGACGTCGACGGAACGAAGCACAGAAAATACTTGCATACAGCTCCACCAAGCTAAGAAGAGCCCTGGAGGGGCGTGTCAGGCGCTGCTAAAATTTAAAAAGTACACTCAGATGAAGAAATAAGTGTATTCTAACCTAAAAAGTACTTACTAAATAATATGTTCAATTTACTAAGTAAAATGATTTATTAAATATAACTATAAAGATTTGTTCTGAAAAGAACACAAAATAGAAATAACACGAAATCGAATTACACAAAAAATCACGACAAATGTAAACACAAGCAATGATTTGTAACTTTTACAACAGAATGTACTTGAGAAATAACTCAACGTTCATTGATGGTTCATTCAAATTTTTATCTAATTAGTTGGCATATTTGCCGCGTCCTTTCTAAGCTTGGTGGAGCTGTACCTAATTATGTTTTTTAGATTTTTATTCCAGACAATTTTTAAGCTTCAATTTTTAAGTCTACTCCGTGGATTAGGCTTGCTCCGACCCAAACAAAATTCCGTTTTTTTCTCCCAAGTCCTTCAAATATAAAATACGAGACGCGTTTCGAATTACAGCATTTTTACATTCTGGAAACGCGTCTCGAATTTTATAATTAAAGGACTTGGGAGAAAAAAGACTGAATTTTATCTTTCATTTATTGAATAACTCCAAATATTGGAAAAATGATTTTTGATATTTTGACAATATTGGTAAATTATTGTTGAGTATGGCTGAAATTAAAATAAATTAAAACAATTTATTTTTAAATCTTCGACGTTGTGAGCCGTTCTTTCTTTCATTTTCAACGCTTAAAATGCAAAGACAATTTATGAATACTTTGATAAACAACTAAAATTAAAGTATATAAACAAAATATAGGTAGTATCTTAGAGAATGATAACCTTTTGTGACAAAAACTAATATGCATAATATGTAGATAAGGTTCAAACAATCAAGCTTTTCCATTCCATTTGGAATATTGCTGATTTGCTTCTCTGTAAATCTTCCAAATCCATCTTTTGAGTTGAATCAATCTTCTTCTTTCTCTTTTACTTTACAATTTAACTTATCCACAAAGTGTCAATGTTCACATGAGGGCCGGGCTAAGAAATTTCCGTGAAGTTCGTGATTCGAACTCACAATTTCCGCGCTGTAACTCAACCAGCGATCACATCAAACCACTGCTGTATTTGCGTAGATAAGATTACTAATAGAAATAACGAATGAAACTTGTTCCAAAATAAATAAATTGGAAGATGAATTGTATAAACCAGAGTGGAAATTCTGAAAATGGTGGAAACTAAAGTATACATTACATAAGTAGAACCGCCAATCTTATATTTATTTTTACAAATGATTGTAAAATCAGAAAGTCAACATGATTATGTCTTCTTTATTTTATCTAACAGTAAGATATATTTACTTAGAACCATCGTGAAAATGTTGGGCATCCCTTTTTATCATTTATCGATTTTTGATTCATATCTATGTTAATTATTGCCTCTCATATTTTCCTTTTCTTATTTATTTTTTCCTATCTAAGATTGTGATGCCCTTGTGGTCAATAGAGTATGATTTTGAAGACATACTTTTGCTTAAAGCAGTATACGCATTGTCCTGTCCCATTTTCATGAAGATGCAAGCATTCGTATATGCACCTTTATGTGACTCCTTAGCTTCCGACAGTTATCAGCCACTTACACCGAGTCACAATCTTGACAGGGTATTTTGTACACTAATCCACTTTTATCTTCCATAAGGCTGAGATCTTTAGTATTAAAAGAAAATCAAAATTTAGGTTTGGGCATCTAAGACCAAATTTAATATCCTGAATCGGTTTTAAGTCACAGATTAGTTTTTTGCAAAGCCCCTAATGTAAGTAAAGCTATGAAATTCAACGGTTGGGGTTTCAGCTATTTTTTTTTCTACCTTTTTGTACATATACGTTTGAGACCGAGTACCATTTAAGGAAAATCTAAAAATCATGTCACACACGCCATCAAATTAATTCAAATAGAGCCAGAAATTCAAACAAAATTTTTAAGAATCTATAAAAATATAATATATAAACAAGCTATATTACTATAAGGAAATGTTAAATAATATAATTATTTAAATATAATCGAAACATGTTTTCAAATAATATATTTTAATAGTTTTTTGTTCAGATTTTGTTTAAATTAGGTTGAATTTTCCTGAGAATTAGGCTTACTAATCCCTTTCATTTGAGCAAATTCTGGCCATCCAACTCTTTTGATACTTTACGGGCAAACTAATAATTGATTTTACATTTAGTACATTTATCTGGCCAATTAATGAGAAGACAAGTTTAAAAAGGAATTATATTAGGTATAATTATTTGTCACATAGAAAATTGGAAAATATTGTCGTATTTTGCTGGCCTCTTAAAAATTTCACATACCTAAGTGAAAAGCTTCACTCTTCGTTCTTTTGAATCGTAAAAGGGTTTCTCTCTCATGCGATAGAATTTGTATTTTATGCAAGCAAGCGTTTTGTTTTTGGGTGGCTGAGCTCAGTAATTCAATATCACCATGTTAACATGATTTGGTAGCAGGATGCAGGGATTTTTAGCAGGAATAACTTAACTTTGGTAAATTTCACTTTCCCACAATTAGTGCTAGGAAACAGGATAAAGCTGTGGAACTCTGAAAAATGTATTTTAGGCTCACTACTTGATCTCATGAAGGAATCTGTCATATCAGATTCAAAGGAAACAATGTTGTTGCAATGAAAATTAAAAATTTGTAAGAAGGTTTTATTATCTTTAACCTAAAATTGCATGGGTTCTAAAGAGGTAGATTATTGTAAAAATAACAAATTTTGTATGTCGTGAGATATTGTATTCTTTCTGGAATTTTTCACAGAGTCATTTTAATGTATTAAGGGTCTTGGTTTGTGTAATCTAGTGATAAAGACCATAATTCGGTGTGTGTGTTATCTAAATGGAAGTGACTCAAGTCTCGACACAATATTTCAACAAAACCAGTGAATTCTGAAACATAAAACATTTTAAAGTAATTTAAAACTCTAAAATTAAATAAAAACTTACCTTCGGACGTTTGATAAATTTGATAGCGTGAAATTTGGAAAATTTGGATATGATTAAGATTTAGAAGTGGTACATTAGACACAAAATTTCGCCAATTGAGTCTGCGTGACTTGGAAATTTACTTTGCCTTGGGCGCTCAACCGATGAAGTTCAGTAACGGTAAAATTTTAACCAATATTGATTTTGGATCCTTATAATTGGAGGTTATGAAACTTTTGACCGCACATTTTGTTATAAGACTTCGTGGATGGAATGCAAAGGCAACACTCACGTTTGAGATACCTTGCTACTTTAATTGATATCCTTTTTTTTGAATGCATTGTTTTGGTGAAGTAGATGAAATTGGCATCTTTAAAGACAAGTCGCTAGTAAATTTATCAGTTGGCTATTTTAAATAGTAGCACTTCGTTTAATTGGAGGTGATAACCCAGAGGAATGTTGAGAATTTTGGTCGATGTGAGCAATTGAAGTGTACAAGACTCGAGACACTGAAGAAGAAAATTTTGGATGGATCATCAATCCTTGATCTTGCGCAGATGCTGAGCATGAGTTATATAGTAAAACATCAGGTGAACGAGTTTTAAAAGCGATAAGGTATTTTAAACATTATTATTTGAACTTTTTTTTAAAAACATTTTTGAACTTTACGGCGTTGCATCTAACTTACGGGTACTGATAGCAACTACCATTAACAATTTAAAAAAATTTCATTAATTTAATAAAAAAACACTTAATCAAGAAAATTAACGCGAGTTTAACAAGAACATTTCATATCTGTGTTGGTATTACATTAACACAACCAAAAGAGTTAAAGAAGAGGAAGCTGCAACTAATTCAACAATTTTATTATTTTGTAAGGAAATTTTCCCAGGAGAAAATTTTGTACAACATTTATTTTGTAATTTTGACTGGTACCAGGGTAATTTTGAAATTTACTAAATCGAATATAGAATCTTTCAATGCAACAATATTTTATTTGTCACATAAAAGTGAGGAATTTAACAGAGATCCACAGCTATTGATAAGGAACCATTTGAGCAATTGGGTGAGTTGTTTGTATGAACATTTTTTTGCACTTATGTTGTTTTACGGAGCTGAGCTAGGACCGGAGCAAATAGGTTGTTGGTATTATACTATAAAAGTGCATAGTCAAATTTAGAGGCTCGAGATCACGACATTTAATGGCAAAACAGTAGCGTGGGGTAATTTAAGGGTTGTTTTGGAGGACAATATATTACTATATAAAATAATTAACTTGATTTTGTCCATAAAGCTCCGAAAGACCCGACTTAAAACTTTACTCCATTTTTCTCCGCAATCACCGGATAATTTTCTCTCGTCAGCATCACTTTAAAATTTTAAATTTTAAAGCTAAACAAATAAATAAACAAAAAGTTTGTAAAAAAAATCATGTTGAGTTTTTAAATAATTAGTAACATAACATTAAATAATGTAGTATTTAAAATAACCTAAATGTTGCAATACGATACAACAAATTCAATTCAACAATAATTAATAAAAATTGATTTCAAGAACGTACACTACGCTTAGGTTTTGGCAAATTCTTTAAAACAAATTTGCTAAAAGAACTTCCCAAAAATCACCAACGCGATTTATATGCATTCTATTATGTCCAAAATGGGTCTAAGCTAAATAAAACTAAATGAAATGGAGAGGAAATGATATTAAAAAAAGTCCTTTAACCTCTCTAGTTTCCGAGGTACAGCCTTAGAAAGTACCTCGTTTTTTTCCATTTTTGATCAAAACAACCTAAGTAGATTTCGGATTTTGATGTAGACATTTTTACTTATTCTGCCAGAAGCATAGGCAGAAGTCACTAAGTCCAATTTTTGACGTTTTAACTTTCTTACTTCATGGGGCTTCAAATTAGTTGTTCTGTAAATTGGCAAAACTGAGTTCCGTTCTATTTCTAAGTTTATGAAATTACCGTGTTTACGTTTCAATAAGTCGTTTATGTCATTCCTGTAGACAGGCAGAATTCACTAAACAGTGTAGTTTTAGACTTAGTGACTTCTGCCAGAACAACGTCGGTATATTTTTTGTTTTGAAAATTTTGAAGATATAGGTAACAGTGAGACATTTAAAATACAAGTTAGACCTTTCATTTCTTATTACCATTTTTAACGATCTGTTTTGTGTAGGAAAAGTTTCCATTTACCAAGATATTTAGAAATTCGTCAAATAAAACTAATTTTGGAACATTTTCTGATGAAAAAACTACTAGAAGTAGAAGAAATTTTCAAAGAACGAAGTATAAAATCTGTGGCAAAAGGAAGCATTTAATCAATTCGATTCAATAGATATTCCCTGAAATCTGGAACTTATTAGCATGTAAGAAAAATATTGTATCTACATTTTTTTGGTAAATCAATAGTAAATTTTTTTATTGATCTCAAAAATTAGTGTACGTATGCCACATGTGCATTTAATAACGTCTGTATTTGAGAGCATTCCACTCATTATCAAATTGACTAGTGAAAACTGACAACCACATATTATGCTAAAATGTCTACGTAAAAAACGAATTTTAATTATGTCTAATGATAACCTAGCTTAAGGCATTAGAAAAAAAGCGTCTCACTGTTACCAATGCTCCTTAAGCAGCAGCATTTTCAAAACTGTATTAATAGGTTCGAGAATTTTACATTTTTAGCTTCACGTTGCTCGTCATAATTCTTGTTCTGCCAGAACAACGACGATATGCTAACTTCACTGTTAATTCAAAAATAATGTAAATGCACTTATGTTAAGCCAAATATAATCCCATCAAAAGTTAATGTTTGATTTATGCACAATCACTTCGGAAATCACCGTTGGAAATTACTTTTGCCTCTAGAAAACTAATGGCACCTCAAAACTGTGAAAACTGCCACCATGCACAGATACCTTAAAATTGGATAAAACGGCACCTACGAAAATTAAAGTTAATAATAGAAGCCGCTGTCTTTAGAAAAAATTTCAACTAAAGTTTTGTCTAAATCCAGACCCCCGTTTCTTATTTTTACTTTAAAATAGGTCGTAGCACCAAAGTTATTTATTTTAGAGTTTCATTTTTGAGAGAGAAATAATTGATATAAAAGTAATTAATTTTTAATTAAAAAGACAAATTTTTCTTAATTTACTATAAAATAATTATTATAATACGTCTTAAATATTTATTATAAGATAAGTTTAACGGAAAAAAACGAAGTTTTTTGCAATGCCGTATCTCGGAAACTACAGGGACTAAAAAGCTGAGTGTAATTAATTAGTTTAATTTTATTAATACCCTATTAATACTATAATTACGAAAAAGACTAGTAAATAGTATTTATGACTTGGTAATTTTTGGGACTTTCTGCAGCAAATTTACCTATGTTCCGATCTGAGCCTGACGATGAGCTTAGGGAGCTGCCAAACTAAAGAATTTAAGCAAGAATTTTTTTCCGAGCTATTTCTACACAAAAGTATCTAATGACTGAACTAATAAAGGTTTTGGCATTTCGACCCTATGGTTTTTATATTATAATTACAAATTGAAATGCTTACAAATAATTTTAATCAAACAACTGATGCATAAAAACTTAATATTTTTTATATTCTTAAATTGCTAATTTGTATCGATTGAGTATTTTTAATTTTATAATTAATTTTTCCATTTTCATTTTCAAATTGAATACCAATTTATGATTACACTTACTCGATGATACGGATCTAATAACAATATGAAATAATTTTTAGTATACTTAGTTATTTTAAAACTACTTCCATTCTGTTTAACGGCATTTTTGCAAAAATGTGTCCGGATGTTGTGTGATTAGATTCTGTCGATTAATAATATAAAGCAGCCTATTGGATAAGCCGAATAATTGAAAAGCTTTCATATAATTTGAAATCGATAGGTGTAATATAATAGATACAATAGTAAAAAGTGCGATAAAATTAAAAAATTGTTAAAAATACAAATAAGTAAACCGTAGAATTTCAACTGATTTGTTAAGTAAATATGTGGGGTTGGTTATAGGGTGAATGGTGTGAGCATAAATGCTACCCACCGCATCCTTATAAAGATTCACACATTCACATCAGTCGCATCTATTGAGGATCCAATATACCATTTGAAAGGATTTAGTCAAACTGCGAACGTCGCTTTTACACACTGCACACAAATCCTAAATACGCGAATTTATTGACAGACTGAATAAATCGAGTACGCCGCCGCTTCTTCAGTAAACATTACATTTGCTCTATGCTTATATTATTTCTTTACTTATTCATGTCAGATTTTAAATATTTTCAGATATGTATCGCTAAACAACTTACTATTAAGCTTTTAAAATTTTACAAATCATTAGCGTTGTAAGAATAAAATGACAAAGGCACATAGATTGTCTTAAATTTTAATTTTAATGAATAATATAACAATTACAACAGACTGGTACGTGCATTGTGTCATTAAAAAGGGGGCGAGTTAGAGGACAAAAAGAAGCAAAGAGTCCAAATCCGCTTTCAAGAAACATAAAAGTCACAATTCCAAATGGGATTTGTAAAGTTTACGATATTATTCTTGCGCCATTCTCACTTATAGAATGCTTTATCAAGATTTTGCCAAGTTTGTGCTTTCAAAGGAAACCATTCAAGTGGTATTGGAAAAAATTGAGGCGACCTCAGAAAAGAAATATGGTTATATTTTTCATATAAATTTGATATTTTCTTAAAATATGTACATAGAATTTAATTTGCAAATTTCTGTATTTAAATGTCAAATTATACTTTCAAAATATTATTTAACTTCATACTATACCTACCTGATATCAGGCAATATCAATTTAGTCGAATTAGTTTGATCGAAAATATTAAAGTTAGCAAAAAGCTCAATAAACATTAAAATAATTTAAAAATTTTATCAATATCGGAAAATGGGAAAATCTTGTAATTTAATAGTTTTTTTTGTATCTTCCACCTTTTTGACAAAATTTGTCATATCATAGTAGTGAGATATAAACGGATCCGTAATTCTTTGAAAATTTTCATAATGGAATTATTTCAAAATTTAAACAACGTGAAAAACTTCACTGTAAGATTTAAACAATATGACTTGATTGAATAGATTATTTAATATTAGCAGCTTAAAAATTATTTGCTTTATTTCTATATTCTGTATTATTGTTCCAACAAGAGCTAAATATCGAGACAATTCAAAATTAGAAGGTTTGTTTCAGTATTCATTACAAGAAAACGTGATCATTATTATTTCGTGTTTTATATTCTGTAGTTAAAAATCGCGTTAATTCAAGTGCTGATGATATTTTGGGAAAACTGAAATTTCGTCTAAATAATAACGGATTATTTCGGTATCGATACAATTTAAGCGACACCTATTATAGATACACATAAATTTATTGGTGCAGTAAAAAACACAATTGATGATTTTGATTTGCTACAAAAGCAATAACTCGAAATTTATGATAAATAATCACAAATCAAAATTCCACTCGTGTTAGTTCAATTGAATGGTTCTAAATTGGCGAAACGGGGTTGCAATGTTTGTCACAGCCTACTGTATTGTACGAGATACAAAAATAAATTGACATCGAAAAACCGTCAATTGTCTCACCAATCAACCTCCATTGTATGTTGAATGTCTATTTAATCGCAAAGGACGGTAAAGGGTGAATCTCCTATATATATGCATTGCTACTATACCTATCGTTATTTAGGGGAAACTCTTTTGACCCTTTATAAAATATATCTTATTTCATATTCATTGCTTTTGTGATCAAACAAGAAAAATATATGTAAAACATTTTATTCTCTAATAATAATTCAGCTTATTTACTTCATTCCGGAAACTCGTCATTAATAAAATAATACTGAGATGAATAATGGGAAAATTGTATTTTGTTGTATTATTATATTTTCACAAAAGTGCGTTAGAAAGTAAAAGTTTTATATTTATTTCATTTCAAAATGAATTTCTTCGGGGTGTTTGTTATTGACACCCACAATTGTTGATGTAGGAGAGACGCCTATGCATTATTGGTATTTTCTGTTGTTTGTCGTATTCTTCCTTTTCAATAACGTTACTGTTTAGCTAAAACATTGCTGCAGGCAATTTACTATTGTCCCCTTTCATATGGCTTGCAGTTCCACTATATTGCACAAATCATATTCTTCTTAAAGTAAACATGGTTCTATATATCGGTTCAAATTCTATCGGTTTTCAATTTCACAATTTGCACAAATATATGCATCAGGGACGTCTGTCAACGATGATAATAAACAAAGTCATGTATTGAAAGCCGCTCATCTCGTGGACGCCCTTGAGCTATAGTATCCTTGTAGGTTGCAGTTTTTGAAACCTGCATCAATATTTATTACAGTTCACTTGTTAATTTTAAAAAGTAATTAGACGATTTTCGAATCAACAACTTTTGAAATTATTCGAATAGAAAGCAAATATGCTGCTCAGTAAGTCTAATATATTAAAATAATTAGTACAACAAAAAAGTTATAATAAAAAATATCGTAAATGTTGATTTAAAAGTAAATTTCCTTCCTTTTATTCTGATGAGTGCCAATACGAAACAAATCAAAACCGGTCGATCGAAGGATCGAACTGTAATTAGCGTATCACATTATACGAGTACATCAGAAGTTTAGAAAGTAATTGCAAAGTTTCGCCACTGATGATGTTCAAATCAAGCTCACCAAATGTGTTGACAGTGCAAATTTTCCAATAGAACATTTTTCGCTTCCGACTAAAACTGTACTACGGGTTTTTATGGCATACTTAAAACAAAGAAAATCTATTTTTCTTGAAAGTATCATAAGAAATCACGTCTTGATTAGAAGATACAGGCACCAATGAAACAAGAATAGGCGGAGTTAGGACAATCGACATGAACATGGGGGCGCATGGCGCCAGATCCAGCAACAAGTGTCAAGAAATTTATCCTAAGCTAATCCAGATGATATGTCAAAAGGCCACTGAAGATGTGGTAAACTCGACTGCGAATTTAGTAACATATTTTGGGATCCATTACCAGAAAATTTGTATGGACACGTTCAGAAAGTGTTTGAACTGAATGCAAAAAATATTATAAGTTTAATTATTTTTTTTAATTTAAATATATTCATTAGGCCTTAATTTAAAAAAGTAAAATTGTAAAATTGAGGAATAAAAAAATTATTAGTAAATAATAAAAATATAATTTTCAAGAAAGGTGTTTATTACGGGTATTAATTGGTGTGGATTTTGTAATCATAATCAACCCCTAAACTATAGCCCCTAAATAAACTCATTTGGTGTACAAATAAAGCGATACAGATTTGTGCAGATCCGTAACATCTCGCGCATCCTCCCGCCTTCGATATGAAGTCCCGCCACCCTTAAACCAACAAACTCCGGGAAGTACACTTGAATTTTCTAACTTAAAGTCAGTTCACTTCAACAACAACCACGAGATAGTTGATAAACCAACCATTGTTGACAAATTTCATAGTATAAAATTTGTACTTTACGTGAATGTTCACCTTAAGTTACCAATATGCAGTAATTGTGAAGTTTAATTAAATCAGTTGCAATAGAATTGTGTTCATGATGTCTTCTCCGAAGTCAATTCATAGTGGTCAACAACAATCACAAGATCACATCAAAAGACCCATGAATGCCTTCATGGTTTGGTCTCGAGGACAACGAAGAAAAATGGCCCAAGAAAATCCGAAAATGCATAACTCTGAAATTTCGAAACGTTTAGGTGCTGAATGGAAATTACTCAGCGAAACCGAGAAGCGACCCTTCATTGATGAAGCTAAACGATTAAGGTAAATTAAATTTTCTCACAATATGACCTAATACCTACTGGATTATAAATTGAAGTATTTCAATGTTTAATTTACAACGGTCCTGCTTGCGTTGTTTATAATAATATTATCATCACATTGTTATTGTATTAACTATCATCTCGCGATAACTTGCATATTTTAGCTAAAATATTCTATTTAGTAATCAAAATGCTCTTAATCTAATATAATTATTTAAGATATCAGTCATAAGAAACAAATTTTAAAAATTTTTCCCACCATTAGTTTTTACAATCAGTTGTTATTTACATTTATCCAATGATATTTTGTTACTGTAATATTTTGAAATTTGTAATGTGTAATAAAATATTTTTAATATATTAGGCACTTATCAAATATGTTTTCTAGAGTAAAAATAATACTAAAAATATTACATTACTTAATAATGATAAATTGATAACCGATGAATTTTTTGAACGGTTAACCCAGTTTCGAATCTGGGCTCGGCTCTTCTGCAGATTTATAATAGCAAAGGCCGTATTGCTGTATTTTATCGATTTTTTGAGAGGGCAATAATTTAGTATTGAATATCGGTTATTGGATTCAAAAGTTTTTGGCACTTAGCGCTAGGCCAGATTGAAATAGTTGAAATCAGCTATCAAGCAATTCATAAAATTTACCACAGTAAAAAAGTTGAAATGGCTTCTAGCTAACGGTTTTATCTTTTGTTGTCAAACATAAATACCAAAAATGTTACCAAAAATTTTTCGTAACCTTAAATAATTGCAAAACCTTTGAATAAATAATTCGAAATACCGTTTAACCAAAACGATATTAATATAAAGGCGCTTATATTTGGTTGACCGCTGGCCTTGTTGAACTGTGGTTGGAAACAAAACCATCAGTAAAACGAAATATTCAACAGTTGGTAGCTGGACCAACTTATTAATACACACGACTTGATACAAGGGTAGAAATGTTTCAATATTTTCCGGAAATGTAAAAATATTGAGAATCAAATTAAATGTTAAATTAAATTCAATTCTTATGAATACAAAACATTAAAAATGCGATTCAGATTCAATACTAATTATAAATTCATCTTACGTTGCCTAGGCGCTGAGTTCCTACTAAGCTGCTCTCTAACTTGAAAATTTTATTGTAACTCGATAACCAAAAAAATTGAAAAGCTACCAAAAGCACCCGAAACCCATTAAAAAGATAACTTATTTGAAAATTATTGGAAGAAATTGCTCATATAGCGTTTGCGATTATATTTTTATTTTTACTCTCTTTCCATTTTTAGTTACGTTCAAAACTCAATTTTGTAAAGATACGATTATTTTGAATATAGCATAAAAATAGTTTCAACTGATTTGGAGGTCTTCAGTGTGCTTCTTAGCGAATAACCAGGGTAGCATTTTAAAGAGTTGACGGAAAATTAAATTTTCATATAATCTCAAAATCATTGCAATTGATAAAACTGATCTAAATCTTCTGTAATGATTATTTCCAATTATTGTCTTTAACATACAGTAACATTCGTTGCACTCGAACCACGTACTCGGCCGATATTCTATTATAAATCCAAAAAAATACACGAATTGTAAGATGGTATGTTTGCATTGGAATCATAAGGAATATTCATTCAGTTATATTTCCACTAAAAACATAATCATCGTCAATTTCGAGGTAACTCGTTTTCAGTGAAAAATTAATGATACAGCAGGGTCGAAACGACAATGTGATAAAAGCGGAATTCAAGCTGTTGGGTTCTACTTTTCTAGTAATTCTTCTTGTAGTCCAGTAACATAAGAAAAAATAGCGGAAATCACTCGAGAAGTTTTGAAAATGTGTGGAGTTGTTCATATTGACGTCCTAAATAAAATATGAAGTTTTCCGGGTCAGAAGAACAAGAGGAACGGGGGGGGGGCAAGAGCAAGAGTTATTACTTGTAAAAGACCAAACAAAAAATTAATACATTGTAACATAATTTATGAAAAAACTATTAGTCATCCTACGAAAAACAAATATAAAAGCTTTTCTGTGGAGAATTTAAAAAGCTAAATTTTGCTCTTTTGCGAGTTCTAGTAAATATCCGTTTTGGGGGCCCTTCCCCTCTGATCATCCGCGAGTTACTCCCCCTAATCCGGAAAACTTAATATGTATTCAGGGAGTCAATTTGAACAACTCCACAAAATTTCAAACCTTTCGAAGTGATTCCTATTATTTCTTAAAATATGGTTTTATTTCACTGGACTATTGATGGTCTTCCTTTCAATTTTTGATTTAGTCCTGTGGATCATCTTCTCTACTATGTGTCTGGTGTGCATGTGAAATGTCGTTACCTACACATGTAGGGAACCTATATAGTTTCATTTCACAGGAAGTACGGTTTTCTTCCATTTCCATTTCGAGAAGGTTTCTCTTGACAGATTACATCTCGCATTGCTTTCTGAAGAGAGATGACTATAATAAAATTTTAATTTCGACCGAATATAAAGGAATTAGCAGTGAAACTGCTATGATATGACAAAATCTTTTATTTATTGTGATTGTAATTTCAATAAATAATTTTGTTTTAATTATATAATTTTCTACTTATCCAGGATTATTTTATCAAAGTTTATCAGTCTCGAGTTTGATAAACATCTCACAATACCAAATTATCTCATATTAATTTTTGAATCTTGTATTAACTGCGTTGCATTTTAATTTTTAACTATATTTTGTATTGAAATTTGCTATAAATCGACTGCGCCGCTGTTGATTAATAAATGATAAGCCCTAAGATTCAAATTGCTATAATCATAGAAGGTCGCTTAATAGTTTTCCGCATAAGATTGCAAATATACCTATACCTATTACTCAATATAAACATTTGCATTCAATTTTAAGTTGACATAAAATCAAAATAGAAATTTGGACTGACTCATATATTTAAATTTTTATAAAAAGATAAGAAAGAAAAAATGTTGAAAGCTCATTTTTGTAGCCCTATAATAAGTTAACCATTTTGTAAAATAAAAATTTGGACCCTGAAAAGAACTGAAGCCCCAGATCTTCAGAAAATTATGGTTCCCTTCAACGAAAAACTATAATGTAAGTTTCTTCCTGAAAATGCATCCACAAATTTACACGATTATGAAATTGGTTTTTTGTGGTAGGACAAAACTAAATGTTAAAATATTGGATTTTATTGCTCTTGTGTGCTGAAAATATGTTCCTCGTTCTTCGTTCTCGTTCTTCGTTGTATTATTGTTTTATTTATGATGCTAAGACCGCTTATATAGGAACAATTTAATATATTGGAATCTAATTGAATCTTTTTAGTTATTTTTATTCCGTAATAGGAAAATTCTTTATCTTATCAGTTGATAATAGTAAACAGACTGCATGAAGGAAGCAATAGGATAGAAATCCAAGAGAAGATATAATATCTCCAATATATACAAGTTCCGTTCAAAATGCAAAAATGTTTTCATAAAGAAAATATAGTCTTATTATAGGGTGGAGAGGATCGTTTATTCTAATGTTTAGATTATAATGGAATAATGACCATGTGGATTATTACTACAAAAGCGATGTTTTTATCTAAATGGAAAATATTATTGCTTACACAAATAAAACAACCGAAATGTAAATTGCGAACAATAAATATTTAAACCATAAACGAAATTTCATAGAAAACGTTGTTTAGTGTTAATCCAGATAAAGTGCTGCCCCTAATACAGCATTATGACTTTATTAATATGTGCGAACTAATCCGCATCTCGTTCCTTATAACAACCCCGCACAAGGTACATTCTCACTCGCTATTCTGTTATCTTTTGTAAAACAGACGACCTGCTTTGTAGTGAATCACTTTAAATCTCTGTTTATTGAGATGAGCGCTTTATGTTATATTATCAACCCTACAATAAGCGTGGGAAATGCCATGCCGTATTTTATACATATACACACCACCACCCTTTATATTTTATTTATTCTAATTACTATAACTTAGCGGAAAACCGCGAGACCATGACAAATTATTTAACTTTAGTATACAATTCAGTTTAATACAAAAATACCCATTATGCAAAGCGTTTCATTCAAGTCCTTCAATTACATAAAATCGTTGATTGTTTTTGCTATCAAAAAATCGTAAAATTGAATTGCTAAAATAAAAAGAATGAAAAAGTCAAATTATAATCCGACTTATTGGATGAGTAGCTATTAAAATTTCATTTTTTCAATTAGAAATTTAAAAAAATATTTAGACTTCGAGCTAAATTGTAAACAACAAGGATTTATTGCCTGGAAGTACCTTGATGATGGAATCGAGATAACCAACGGCAAAGCATATCGTTACATGCGCATTTATTATGGTCTCACCTCTCATTTAAAATATTTTCTGAACATTCCAATAAAGTATTTTCAATTTGACCTCTTTGGCAAATTTGGATTTTGTTAAACGCAGTAGGACTTAAAGTATTCATCTATTAACTGGACCAAGTAATTGTTTAAATCTTAAGTAGGTACTAGAAAACTTTTCGCCACTTCAAAAATTCAGACATAAGAAGTAGGTAATTATACAACTTTCTGATTGTAATTTAATACGCCACCCTATAATACAAATATTCAAGTTTTGAATTCCTTATTCAATTTTCTTTGTGATAGTATAAGTTTTCATATAATTGATGGATATTTGCAAAAAAGGAAAAAAGTTTGCACTTACATAGGTGTAGTTTAAAAAAACAGTTAGACATATCAAAATTCGATTTTGTAGACAAAATTGTTTAGAAATTAAACATCAACAGTTGAAAGAGTTTTGCTAAATATTTGCATAAACAAACATTATCTTGTTATTACTTGATTTTTTATTTTTAAAGGCAAACCTACGGAAAATTGTGAACAATTTGTATTGCCAATTAAATCGAATGCTATTTGTGCCTCAAAATGATCTTTTAAATCTTACTAAAATCAATAAAATTGAAAAAATATTAAATTAGCTTAATATTATAACAATAATATAAAACTTTTTAAAAATGAAATAGTTAATTTAAACTTTTTAAAAAATGTTTATTTAAGCTTTCGGTTTTGTTTAACACCATCATCAGAAAATAATGGAAACATAAACATTTTTTAAAAAGTTTAAATTAACTATTTCATTTTTAAAAAGTTTTATATTATTATAATTATCAATAGTTAAAAGTCTTATATTAATATTATAACATAAACCTTTTCAATATTTTATTGTAAAATTATAAGTAAATACGACTATCACAAATTTAGTGTCTAAATGTCAACTTGAATAATTAATTGTGTTTGAAAATAAACAAATATCAATATGAAATTGTTCTCTTAAGACAAAACACAGATAACAAAGACGTTCCATGACAATAGTTGCAATTTACATTATTCGAACAAGTCCGTACAAAAATAAATTATTCTTGATGCATTTTAAACAACGCTCAATCAATTAATTTATTGCAAATGTTTAAAATAATTTCATTGATTAATTCAAAATAGAAATTAGTAATTTAATTTTGCATTATCAATTAATTAGGTATTTTCAAACCTTTTGTTGATTTTGATCTTCCAATTCTTAATTTTTCATTCATTCTGAATGTTATTAATTTTTTGGTATTGGCTCAAGGATGTCTGCATTTCTTAATGCATTATATATGGATAATTTTTTGTCCCGTTTAAAAGTTTCTTTTTTTAATTCAAACTTTCGATTTATTTGCATAAAAATTTAATTTAATGCTGATAGACAATTATTTTTTTAGATATCACTTCAAAATGTACATTCCACAATTCGGTTTCAATTGTAAGTTGAAAAATATCCGTAGAATTTTGATTCAAAAGGCATATTTATTTACGACTGTGCAATAGAAAACGATAAGAATATTTTTGAAAAAAATTTTAAAAAATGAAGAAAAGGGGGGGGGGTTTACTATTAGCACCTAATATTAGTTTCTTGAGCATAATAAATTGTTTTACATCTGAGGTAGTTTGCTAGGTTATCCTTCGATACGCCTATGCGTATCTTAATTGTTTGTTGGGATTGTTTTTAGGAAGGGATGAAAAAAATATATCACTTAAAAATTCTCTAACTAAAGAATCAATCGATCAATCAAAATTAGAAGACCGCAGTATACGATATACAAGTATTATATAATATTCTTCTCATCAAACCTACTTTTTTTTATATTAGCATGTGCAAGGAGGAGGAAATCTCGAGAGAGGCAATGCCTCAATCTAATGCGGTAGTGTGAGACTTTCAGTCACTAAAACCTCCCCCCAACCCCGGGGAACAGGGATTAGCCTCTTCGGCATTACTTCTGTTCCTCGGAGATGAGCCTTGTGTTCGACTTTGCTCAGTCCTTGCTCCTTCTGAGCGAACTTCTCTTCTTTGTGGCTTGCTATGTTTACCCTCCTTTCCGTTCCTAATGAGAGAACGGTTTGGAAAGGCAAACAAGACCACGCAGAAGTAAAACTCCTACTTATATTCGTGGTAACCCTGATGTTGGTATAAGCTAACTCGCTATAGCCTGGAAGCGAGGGTCGTAAGTCCAATGAAATTTCCACTCTGCGTTGTGCTGAAAAATACGAGGGTACGCTTCGTCGAAAAATAAAACAATGATTAAACAATAACGTTTTAATGAAAATAGAAACGATATCGACAAATACAAACGATTGTGGTAGTGACGTGCAATAAAAATAGTAAGCACGTTAACTGATGGTGACAACGGTACGTCAAAGGTGACACAATACGGGACACCAGAATGGTAGGCCCGTCAATACAAATAATTGACTATGATTGAATGTATCACAATACCACTAGGAAACCCAAACAAGAATATTAAATTTATCTCACCTGAGCTCAAGATGAGTTTACATAATAATAAAGACAGCAATGATCCTTGTATGGAATGCAGTGGTTGATGTTGACTTGCAATGGCTCCCGATCTAGGATCCTCGGACTGTTGTACACCGACGTAATACTCGATGAGCAGGTTTTGACAGGCGGATACGAAGATGGACAGGCGGCACTCCGCTGCGTTGACAGTATGGTACAGGTTGACGATCCAAATAAAACAAAGTGATCGTCCAGTACAATTTGATCACAAAAACTGAAGCCGCGATTGACAATAACAATCGACTTCCAAATGTAAATAAAAGCAGCTGTCAAAATAGTCACCAGACGAATGTTACCAAATAAAATTATGGTTGGTACTAATTTATACTTCGATAAAGAAAATATGGTGGTTCGATACAACCACTCGAATATTTTCCAAAAAATGCTTGAACTGGCTAAAACAAAATAGTTACGCACTGCATTCACGAAATCCGTAATGACGGTGGAATTAACTACTGCGTATAACTATTTTTGTAACGAAAATCGACTGATAAATAATTGATTTATCCGCGATCAATAAAAATCGAACTGTCTTGTCGCACTCTCAAGCCAAAGTTAAGTTTTTAACGGCGCGCGTCTATATCCTGTACTATCAAGTACGTTGTAAAAATGAGTAAAGAGATGGCGCTTGGAGTAACAATTTATAATTTAAATGTTATGAATTAACATTTGGGAACGAAATAAACATATTTTGTTACACACCCCCCAACTAAACGATCTGGCCGCAGGCCAAGATCTAAAAAGATCAGATAAAGAAGTTGACATTTACAACGAACTGTGAATTTACAGAAGAAACCGTACTGTAGTGAGGAGAGAGTTTGTCGCAATAATGGTAGGATAGAAATATCAAGCTTAACAAGTAAAAAAATGAGCTTAAAATATTTCAATAAAAAAATAAAATAAAAAAATCTCTAAAGGATTAAGAATAAAATAATAATTGTATGGTTTTTCACCTATGGGACTAAATGTCGCCTTAAATCCGCGGAAACGAAAACCAATTGGTAGAGCTAATGATAGCTACTGAAAACCATAATGTATAAATGATTTTGTCTCAGATAAAAATCAATGAGTACAAAATGGGCAGCCCGCATTGGACCTGCACCGAAAAAAGTGAATACAAAAAAATCTTTAGGGACATCAAGACAAAAAAAACGTCTGATAATCAACCTGGGAATGGGTCACATAGGATCCATTATATTGATTAAAAAATTATATTCAACTAAATTCTACTTTCCAGTGTGAGACACTCATGGTTCTCAACCCAAAGGAAATGGTATTTTGCAAAATAAACAAAATAATTAAATAATTTGATCAAACGAATATTTGATCAACAGATCGTCCTACCAAGACTTTGACAGCTTCTCCGGAATCGTTGGAATAAATTCCGATGGAATAATTAGTGGCTAGATGGTCTGCACTAATTATGACGTAAAAACCAGGGAGTAAAAAAATAAAACCCTTGACCCACCCAGGAAATAAATAATAGGTGCCCAATGTGATAAAACGAAGGAAGGAAATTGGAAAGGAAGATAAGGTGATTGGAATTATGGAGTGATCTGGTTATGGGAAGGATAGACGACTAATATGGCCAATGCGTCCCCGCCTCAATGACATGAGCGATAGCCCGTCCTCGCGTATGGTTGGAAAAAAACGCGTCGTGGACAGCCAGCTAACAGACTCACACCCCCAAGACGAAAAGGCAGTGGGCACACAGCAATCTTTGAGGAATGGAAGAAAGGTTGTACCCCGGGGAATGACAATATGCCATTGAGAGACGTAAAAAACTCACTCGGTTCTCTCTCAAAACCGAGATCATTGTTAGAATGTGACTATAGGTAACGATGTGTCGACAAAAATACGGCCAACGACCCTTCATGCCCGTAACAGGAGGAAAACCAGCCGGCTACCCCCCAACTAAGATTGAACCAACCCCACTGCAACAGTGCATAGGCACGCCTAGCCTAGACAGGGCGTGCAGGTGTGGTCAACCCCGCCAGAAAGCAACCAACCGGTCCCCCTGGATCCTGCACTAAGCACGAAGTCCGCTAGCCCCCATAAGTGTCAACACAGATAAGCAAGTGGGTCGGGACTGGTTGACCCCAAGGAAATGGTAAGACTGATGGAATGTCTTACGGGCTGTTTTATATGATCTGAGATGGAACATGATCAAAAAGAGACGACATTACTAATAAAATGTAGGATTCAAGGTGTAATCGAACCCCCCTGTGACAAACATTACCCAACCTCCGCCCATGTAATGTGGATTTTAACCCTGAATGGATATTCGATCATCGTCGTCATCGGGATGTGATTTTAAGTCCTTAATATGATAGACACCTACATCTTTACCACGCTCGTTGACTAAACGATAAGTTAATGGACCTGTAACCTCGCGAACCTTGCACTTGATATACTTAGGAGATAGCTTACTACTAATTTTATTCGGAGCATTAGAAAGTACGAAATTTCTTCGCCAAACTATGTCACCTACTCGAAAATTGATGGATCTTTTGCGCAAGTTGTAATGTTTAGCCCCCCTAATATAAGCATTATGCAATCGCTTAGTAACATCTTCAAACACCCCATTTAACTTTCGCATATCATGCGCGACGCTTTCACGGTTAGCAAGGGTTAGATCATCCTCTTTAAACTGTTGGATGCGACCGTAATAATCTCCGTTTATCGGAACAGTGCGACCTAAATTCAAGAATGATGGTGTATACCCCGTAACTTCGTGGGTAGCAGATCTTAAAGCATGTGCTATCTTAAAAATTTCTACATCCCAACTACGATGATCACGCTTGACATAAGACCTAATAGCGGTACCAATGACTCGATTATATCGCTCTACAAAATTTACTTGTGGATGGTAGTTGGCATTTTTCCACACATGTGAAATCTTGTAGTTGTTCATTAGTTCTTGAAATTCTTTTCCCGTAAATTGGGGACCATTATCGACTTGGCAAATCATCGGTGTACCAAATAGAAGGAATACTTCATTTTCCAAAAACTCACAGATGGCCTTAGCCGTAGCTTTTCGTAATGGTTTGACTAATACAAATTTCGTGAACCAGTCACAAACTACAAGTAATACTGTATTACCTTTTGCAGAACGCGGAAATGGACCCATTAGGTCGATAGAAAGACATTGAAAAGGAAAACGGACTTTTTTCTCTTTACCCATTAGTCCATAGCGTGCGCCTTGGCAAGCTTTAGAAGCCAGACAAACAGAGCAACGACGCACGTAGCGAGCAACGTCAGTACGCATTTTAGGCCAGTAATAAAGCTCCAGAATTTTATTAAAAGTTTTTAAAGTACCTAAATGTGCAGACGTAGGATCGTCATGACACATTTTCAAAATTTCATTACGACGAGGTTTAGGAATAATCTGTTTCCATTCAACCAAATTGGAAATAACGTCGTGTTTGTTTGTAATGAGCTTATACAGACGATCTGACTCAATACGCCAGTCTGGATAAAGTTGCGGATTTGTTCTAACGTTGATCAGCATGCGCCGATACCAGGGATCCAAGTCATCATCAGTTAAAACTAATGAAGAGACTTCCAAGGGAGCACGGGACAAGGCATCTGGAACTACATGCAATTGACCTTTGCGATGCTGGATGTCGAAAGAATGTTGAGCAAGACGAACGGACCAACGGGCTAATTTATTGGCTGGATCTTTCATATTCATGAGCCATAAA
The DNA here is from genome assembly GCA_932274525.1 of Podabrus alpinus. Lineage (NCBI taxonomy): Eukaryota > Metazoa > Arthropoda > Insecta > Coleoptera > Cantharidae > Podabrus > Podabrus alpinus. The sequence goes on from OW026451.1 coordinate 17,027,537, forward strand.
AGTGAATAATGATCGGTCACAACTGTAAACTGAGTACCCTCAACATATGGTCGAAACTTTTCGATACCAAATAAGACCGCTAAACATTCACGCTCCGTCGTCGAATAATTTCGCTCAGCCTTGTTCAAGGTTCTAGATGCATACGCAATGGGTCGCTCATCATCACCTTCACCCTGTGTCAAAACACTTCCCAAACCGTAACCTGATGAATCGCAGTGTATAAAAAATCTCTTTTCAAAGTTGGGACTAACTAAAACGGGTGCTGTAACTAGTAGTTTCTTTAAACTCTCAAATGACTCAATAGCGTTAGGAGTCCAAGTAATGGTTTGACGTTTAACCCGTCCCTTAATTAACTCAGTAATGGGAGCAGAAAAGGTGGAGAGATTAGGGATAAATCGTCGATACCATCCTATAAGTCCAAGGAATCGTTTTACTCCAGTAACAGTAGTTGGACGTTCAAATTTAGTTATAGCCTCAACTTTGTCAGGGTCGGTATGAAGACCAGATTTGTCAATAACATGACCTAAAAATTTTAATGTGGATCTGCAAAATTCACATTTTTCAAAGTTAACGGTTAGGTTAGCATCTTTAAGTTTCTCAAAGACTTGTTGCAAAAGGCTTAAATGTTCGGCAAAGGTATTGGAAACTACGATTATGTCGTCAAGGTAAACAAAGACCTTCTCACCAAGCAATGGACCAAAAACGTTGTCCATTAATCGCTGTTGAGTGATAGGGGCGTTGGAAATTCCAAACGGCATAACGACATACTCGAAGAGACCTCTGCCAGGCACAGTAAATGCAGTCTTTTCACGAGATGAGGATGAGAGAGGAACTTGCCAAAATGCTTTTTTAAGATCTATAGAGGTCAGGAATCTAGCGTCCTGTAAATGAGATAAAATGTCATCCAATCGAGGAAGTGGGTACGCATCCTTTTTAGTCAATTGATTTAATTTACGGCCATCGAAACACAGTCGATAGGAACCGTTCTTTTTACGGACTAAAAGCATGGGTGACGACCAAGCACTCTTAGAAGGGACAACGATGTTCATTTGTAGCATTTCGTCTAGTTCACGGTGAGCAATAGCTCGCATGGGTGGAGATAAGGGATAGAAACGTTGCTTGACAGGAGCGGCTGAACCCGTATCTATATGGTGAATTACCTTATCAGTACGAGTCAACCCCTCACGGTCCAGTTCCTTATATTTGTCTTTCATGGAAGAAAGCATAACCTGCTGCTCTATTGATAATTCGGAAGCGGAACGCATAAATTCCGTGGCACTAATTTGATTAACAAAATATTGGTCTCTACCAAAATCAATTTTGACACCAAACATCTTGCAAAAATCTATACCTAGGGTTAATGATGTGGTGATACTACGGCAAACTATGACGTTTAAAACTTTAGTGACTTCACCAATGGTGATAGGAAGCATGACTTCACCTAATAAATCTTGTGAAGTTCCATCAGCGGAATGTAAAAGAGATTTGGTGCCGCGCGTAAAACATAAATCTAACTGATTTATTAAAAAGTGCGCATCACTACCCAGAACAGAAACAGATGCTCCAGAGTCAAGCAGAGCAGCAAGAGGTACCCCCCCCACAGTTAAATTAACATAAGGTCTTATGTCTCGCGTGGGATGTGTAAAGAGAGTGGAAGTAGTCTGCGATGATCCGCAAAAAGAGCGTACGCGTCCTAACCACCCCTTCCAACACAAGGAATCGGCTTTAAGAGCCTTCTTGAGACGCACGCCGTGATGCCATCTCGCTCTTCTTCTTTTGTCGGCCTTTAACGCGGATTTGCCGGGCGAGCCGAAACGCCTCTCCGCCTTCGCAAGTTTTTTGAACGTCCTTGATGTTTTCTAGGACATGTGTTGGCAGTTACCCCTTTTTGGCCGCATACAAAACAAAATTTAGATAAAGGTTTTGGGCAATCCTCAAAACCATGCGCGGGATTATTACAGTTCCAACAGTTATCTAGAGAGTTGTCTGACTGAGGGTCTAATGGAAAATGAGTAGTAACCATGGGAGATGAAGACATCGAACAAGTGGCCTCTGATGGAGTGGTCCACTTTATTACTCTTTCGGCGGCTTGAGCTGCCGTAATAAGCGCTTCTCTAGTTTTGTATTCATTTAACCCTAAGGTTAACGAAATTTGTGGAGACATGTTACGTCTTATAACCCATAGCTGTTCCTCATCTGAAGGAATTGGATTTAATCTAGAAAATTGAGCAATCATGGATTCTATGAATCCCAGAACAGATTCGCCTGGTAATTGTTTCCGAGCCCGGATTTGATCGGCATATTCTCTACTATAATCGAGAGATAAAAATCGGACTTTCAAAGCATCCATTAATTGTGACCAATTTGAAATAGTCGGACTCAAGGAACGGTACCAGACCAATGCCTCGTCTGAAAAGAATTCCCCAGCTTTTCTAAATAATTCGTCTTCTTTAACCCCTCGTGAACGTGCAAGCTCTTGTGCGCGCTCAATAAAATCAAAAACGGCTTTAAAATTACCCTTGCCATCATAGCTAAGACCCCATTTGTGAACAGATACCCGATTTTGCGATTGATTTAATAAAATGTTAGTTAAGGCGGTGCTAATGTCTGGATTAATCGGAATTGAATCGGTAAGAGTGGACCTACGTGAAGGATGAAAATGACTTGCTTGAACCGGAGAGTTCGTGATTGGTAAGACCTCCTCGCTTTCCAGCGCATCTGAATCTTTGATTAAAGATTCGAGATTCTCACGTAGAGTGTTACACGTACCTATTAATGTATTTCTCTTGGGATCATCAAAACCAACTCCTTCCATTAAATCCAAACGATTACTATAATGCGCCAGCCGATGATCTAACGCATCCAAAAGCTTATCATCAACATTAGTTGACAAATCATTAATTTGTTTACTGATTACTGAAAGGGACTTTTCGCATATTTCTAGTTCGGCAGGTATGTCAACTGGTTTATATTTAATCATTGCTAATGATGAATTATATTTCTCATCGCGCATCAACTGACATAGTAATTTACGACGAGAAGCTAAATGTTCAGGAATTCCGGGTAAATCATTTCCTTTGCGTCGTTGCAACTCAACGGCGATCTCCTCTCTAGATAAGGCTGCCACGTAAGCTTTTTCAGACATGATAATTAAGTTAACTTGACAAAGACGAAGTAAAAAAATGTAAGCGTTCGATAAAACACGAAACTATCGTACAAAGAATTGAATAATAAAAATAAATAGTGCGTAAACACGACTCCTAATTGCGTGACAAAACAAATACAGTCAAATTGCAATTGGAGGGAACGCAACAAATGATATTATTATTCTGATATATATACGTAAATGGTTTCTCGCCGGTGTGAATTTTGAAAATGGGCGTAGCGTTACTCGCAAGCAATAATTAAAAATAATATATATATTGCAAAAATGAATAAAGCGAGAGCACAACAAAAGGATATTTCGTTCTTGAACCAACAAAACTTGTGCACCACAAACAACAAAGTAAAAAGGTTTTTCGCCGGTACGAGTACTAGGTTGACAACTCAATCTATTATTATTTACCATGTACCAAACCATACAAACAAGCAAAGCGTCCAGTCCACAACGCTCTCCAGTTGCCAAAAACTGCTGTAATAATAAAAAATTAACACGACCACAAACGTTCCGTTGTCGAATCGTATGCACGAAAACGCACCTCGGGACAAACACAGAGTTGGAAAATCAACAAATTGAGTTCCACGTATGGACGCCAGTGCTATGTTTACCCTCCTTTCCGTTCCTAATGAGAGAACGGTTTGGAAAGGCAAACAAGACCACGCAGAAGTAAAACTCCTACTTATATTCGTGGTAACCCTGATGTTGGTATAAGCTAACTCGCTATAGCCTGGAAGCGAGGGTCGTAAGTCCAATGAAATTTCCACTCTGCGTTGTGCTGAAAAATACGAGGGTACGCTTCGTCGAAAAATAAAACAATGATTAAACAATAACGTTTTAATGAAAATAGAAACGATATCGACAAATACAAACGATTGTGGTAGTGACGTGCAATAAAAATAGTAAGCACGTTAACTGATGGTGACAACGGTACGTCAAAGGTGACACAATACGGGACACCAGAATGGTAGGCCCGTCAATACAAATAATTGACTATGATTGAATGTATCACAATACCACTAGGAAACCCAAACAAGAATATTAAATTTATCTCACCTGAGCTCAAGATGAGTTTACATAATAATAAAGACAGCAATGATCCTTGTATGGAATGCAGTGGTTGATGTTGACTTGCAATGGCTCCCGATCTAGGATCCTCGGACTGTTGTACACCGACGTAATACTCGATGAGCAGGTTTTGACAGGCGGATACGAAGATGGACAGGCGGCACTCCGCTGCGTTGACAGTATGGTACAGGTTGACGATCCAAATAAAACAAAGTGATCGTCCAGTACAATTTGATCACAAAAACTGAAGCCGCGATTGACAATAACAATCGACTTCCAAATGTAAATAAAAGCAGCTGTCAAAATAGTCACCAGACGAATGTTACCAAATAAAATTATGGTTGGTACTAATTTATACTTCGATAAAGAAAATATGGTGGTTCGATACAACCACTCGAATATTTTCCAAAAAATGCTTGAACTGGCTAAAACAAAATAGTTACGCACTGCATTCACGAAATCCGTAATGACGGTGGAATTAACTACTGCGTATAACTATTTTTGTAACGAAAATCGACTGATAAATAATTGATTTATCCGCGATCAATAAAAATCGAACTGTCTTGTCGCACTCTCAAGCCAAAGTTAAGTTTTTAACGGCGCGCGTCTATATCCTGTACTATCAAGTACGTTGTAAAAATGAGTAAAGAGATGGCGCTTGGAGTAACAATTTATAATTTAAATGTTATGAATTAACATTTGGGAACGAAATAAACATATTTTGTTACAGGCTTTCTGTCGAACCTCTTTGTATTATTTTCATCCATTTTAGCCATCCTGTGGAAGGGCTTGTTTGAGCTTCTCCGCCTCCTATTTGGTTTTCATGATGGTCGTGATCAACCTGGTAATGATGCTCCATCCATCTATCCTTCCGATTATGATGGCGGTCAGATTCTCCGGTGTGATGTTCTCACCAAGTTCCAGGGAGACGCTAATTTGTTGGCGCTCTCATCTCCAACCGTCCGCAAACCTACTCAATTCTTTTCTGTCAAAATCTGCTCTATACTTACTTCGTTCCAGGTTGTTCCTCTCTCTTTTAGTGTCTTCCCAATGTTATCTTTCTATGTTTTCGGTAGTCTGCGTCTCGTTCTTTTTTCTGTTGTCTTCGTACGCCACATATTTCTCACCGGTTTGCCTACCGTCTTCCATTCTGTTCAAACCAACGTAAAGCTGTAGAAAGAAGCTAATAATAATATTTTTTTGAAATGTAATTAAAAAACTTATCTAATTATGTGGAAATAACTCGGAAATACAATTTTTTGCTTAAATCCTTTGGCATCGCAAAAAAGCCGCTAGGTTTTCGACGTTAGGCTCCCACCAGGACAGACGTAAATTTGACAAAGATGGTCACAAAAATCATAAAAGCATGAAGTGCCATTTCCTGTCATCCAATGTTCAAAATAGGTATTAGTAAAATTTACCTAAGTAAAATTGTACACAAACGATAAGAAATAAAATTCTTTTAACGTCTATATAGTTTGCGAGATAAGTACCTACAGCATTCTAAAAACCCTCGTTTTTATCAATCTTTTTCAAAATATTGTAGTTTTCAGATTTTCATGTAGACTTTTTACTAATCTAACTGACACTGAAATGATCCACAGATATTAAGTCGCTAATATGTAGGTTGCTAGCTGTGAACTTCCAAAATTGATCGTTTTTTAACCTTCTCTGTTATTTTTACATTTTTGCAAATAGCCTAATTTCAGTGCACCTGAAGTACAAATTGAATATAACTTCAAGAATAGAGAACTAAATTCCAAAAGTTGAACTGAAAATATTTGAATGAATTAATCCTAATAGTTTTGGAGATTTAGCTTTCTAAAAATCTCAAGAACTCAAATTTTATATTTTGGAAACAGTTTATTTTTCTGGGAATCCTGTCAATAAAAGTGATAGAGAAAAGTTATAGAGAACTTAATTATACGCAAATTACATAATTTTCAGAAAGAAAACTATTTTTGATCCACCGGGTTTCAAGCCAAAGCCGCTAAGCAGATTAGAACAATATTTTTTTTTAGTTTCACGCACACTTTTAGTTACTTTAAATCTTATCTTATACGTTTTCGTGGAATGCAGCAAAAACGAGTAAATGAGGAAAATGTGATGAAAAATTGATAACCTGAAAGAATTGTTAAAATATGGTAAGAACTGATCAACTTTGAAAGCGTACAGCTAAGACTCTCTTAGGGTTAAAAAGTTGATCTGCACATGGATTTACAGCTAATTTAATGTTCTTTCATTTATCTTGTCATTTTTGTGTTAAATGGACAGGTAACATTTTCTACATCAAAATTTGAAAACAATGTTTTCAGACAAAAACCGAAAAGAAACGGCGATCTTCGCAAAGCTGAACCTCAAAATCTATAGGGGTTACAAGAAGTAGTTTTTAATTTTTTGCACATAATTTTATTTAGATTATACCTATTTTAGACATAGGATATAGGTATAGCAAACGGCTAATTCATGATTTTGTGATTTTTGTGATCTTTTTCGGAAAAATTTGGCTCTGTTCCTGTGTGCGAACTTGATGCCGAAAACTTAGGGGCTCTTTTTCTAATGCAATACTAAAAGGTTTAAAAAAAAAAGATCACATTTCCGAGTCTTAAGCCCGCATTTCACTATAGCTTCTAGCAGCCGAGCTTCTAGTAGCCCAACATTTGTAATGCATTGACTCTTATGGAAGCAAACTCACTAGTAGACTGGTAGACTAGAAGCCTACGTAGGCTTCTAGTCTACCAGTCTACTAGTGAGTTTGCTTCCATAAGAGTCAATGCATTACAAATGTTGGGCTACTAGAAGCTCGGCTGCTAGAAGCTATAGTGAAATGCGGGCTTAGAGACAGGCCCAATTTTCGCAAACCGATGACAAGTTTAATATCAAATAATTAAAATAAATAAGGAAGTGTTTGATATTCCAATATATAGCGCTATTTCACGTTTATTAGCAATCTTCAATTATAAAAAATTTTAACATAAGAAACGGATAATTAAGAAATTATTTATTTTAATTAGGAAACAAAAATATGAGTCATCAAAAAATAGACCACAAGGTTTTTGATTGCTTGAAAACTTTTTTCGCGAAGATTACCCAACAGGGCATATAAATGTCTTTTGAAAAGTGCCCTTGGCCCTTGGTATAAAATTTCTTCGTACGTTAAAATTCTAATATTGAACTAGTTAAATAAGTTTTTTGTTTAATTTTCTAGTTGCTGAAAAACTGCTTCTAGTCTTTTTTGTTTTTAGGGTGAGATGAAAAATACATTTTACTTGAAAAATTTTGAAGATCTGTAAATATAGTAGGTACTAATAATTACCTGAGAAACTCAAAAAAATTGTACAAAAATTCTAAGCACTACAGGGTTGTTTTCAAGGCGGAATGACAAATAAATTTAGTTTAAAACTGTTGAAATTGGTAAACTTATCCTGATATTAAAAGCGTGAATATAGCAAAAATTGGAAAAAGTTCTAAACGCAAAAAAGTGCAGTGACTTTATCAAGATTCAAGATTCTATCTTGACTTACTTTTTTCTGCTTAGAATTTTTTACTATTTTTTATGTATTAGCAGGTTTAATATTGGTATATTTAGAAAGTTTCAAAATATTTAAACAAAACTTTGTTTTCATCCTTCCCTAAAAATATCCCCGAACGTTTAGAATTTTTTTAGTATTATTGGTAAACTTCTGCAAAGTATACTACAAGAATTAGTAGAATCATTTATTAAGGATGGGATTTATAGGCTAATTTTGGCATTTTTTTTGAATTTCTTGATGTATTTTACATAATTCTGTATAAAAATGGTGTCATCCTATTTAAAATCATGTGAATCCCCAAGAAACCAAAAAAAAGGCAAATTATTTAGAAATGGTATCACATCATATTTAAAATCCTGCGAGACTCCAAAAACTAAAAGCAATGGTGAAATTTGCAATCCTAATGTAATTCCTAATGTTTTCATTTTTGTTCATTTTCACTTTGATGTTGTCCTTTTTGCGTCCAATCCTTTTATTTATTTTTAAATTCTCTACTATTTTATTATTTATAATTTTTAGTTTGTTCTGTTGCACTTATCGTACTTTACGGTTATAATTTGTATAATTATGTTTTCTTATAATATACATCATATTTGTTCTGTTCTGGAAACATTTGGAAGACTGGAACATCACTGCTAAAAGCTCATCAGATTTAATGAAAATTATTTTTATTTTTAGTTGAATTACAATGCATTCCTTATATCGTATTATGTAGAAATTGTAGACATTTCATCTAATGGAAAAGGGTTCCCCGAAAGATGTAACGTGGATTTTGTCATAATTGCCCACCGTATAATACATTATTTAAAAACTTACAAAAAATGTGTAATATAAATTTTATGAACAATAGAGGCTGTAAAATTCTTTTCAGGATTTAAAATGTTTACAAACATTAAGCTCATTGAGAGCTTGATAGTGGTACAAACCAAACACTTAGAGCACTAAACGTTAAATAAAAGTTACTTTGTTTTGCCATATAATATGATAGTAAATTTTGAAAAAAAAATTGGTCATAAAAGGGAACAAGACACAATGAAAGATAAAGGGCATATACAAATATCCGGTGTTTACAGGACAACCGCCAGTCGCCATTTCTTTACGTTGACTTATAATACAACGAAATAACTTATTATGATAAAAGGTGTTGCAGATAACATACAATATGTAATACATTCAAAAATTTGCGTTTTATAAAATTTTTCCCCAATTCAAGCATCTGCAATATTAAAAATATTCTGTACCTATACTGTCTCGTTATCCTGAATAAACGTTTCAATTGAAAATGCGTCGTCTCTCTTATTTTAAAATGTCGATTTCTTTATCTAAAAGAAGATAATACATAATATATTTCCGTGTTGATATAAGTACCAAGTTAAAATAACCATTGATAATCTTATTATATTTGGTGAATTGAAAACGTTACCTTATGTATCTACCTATAAATAAATATCATTGTTGGCTTTGTGATATGAAATTTTATAAAATAGATCTCAATTCCCCAGTTATCGAAGTGTAAATACAAAAATATCTTGGGATAATTTTACAATATAATAGGTATTTGTTTGGATAAATACGTCTTTCATAACAATTTTTAGATATCCTATCTCTTAACTTTACCTGTATTTTTATGATCTATACAAGAAAAGAAAAGTTTTCACTATTAACGTAAATGGCCATGGAGTTAAAAAATTTAATCCTTATTTCATTTAAGGACTAAAACGTTAAAAATGAATCGAGTCGATTAAAAATTTAACGATCCAACCTTCAATCGACTACAAAGTATTAGAATCGTGGTAGATATTTTCGAGAGTAAGAGTAAATACTCGAATTGCTCTGTTAGAACAAAGGGTGGTAGCGCGTGAAAGGGTTTATTGTATTTGACGGGATTGGTGACGGAGCTCGAATCGAGACAATCTCCCTATGAATAGGATCACGGGAGGCGTTGAATGTGTCCTTACAATGGACACATTATCTTTTGTACTCGAATGAATATGTTGGCATAGATAATATTGTACTCTATCTATTTTAAACAATTCAAATTTGCTACTATTACCAATTGTAATTACAACTATTTACAAATTAATTTGCATATTTAAATTTAATTTTATTGCAGGGCCTTACACATGAAAGAACACCCAGATTACAAGTATCGTCCGCGAAGGAAGCCAAAACCGTTAATTAAAAAAGAACCCAAATTTGGATATTCGATGTCGTCTTTAGTTTCGCCGACTCTCGATAGCGCGTCTCTGCACAGAGCGATGTTACCGCCGGTATCAACTTCCGGCGGTTTTCCATCCATGTTAAGCTCCGACCACGAACACCTAAAAATTCCCAGATCGATGTTTCCACCGCTACCATACTTATATCCATTTAGACATCCCGACGAAACAAAAATAGCGGCAGAACTCGCGATGTTGTACAACACCAGTCCGTTATATTCGCACAGCATTAATTGGCCTCTTAGTAACCTATCTGCTAGTTTAAATAATCCATGCAATATTTGTCCTCCGACGTTTCCGCGAAGAACACCAAGTCCGGAATCGATCAAGAGACCCGTCTGCTTAATAATGAAAAGTGATGAAATCAGAAGCGAACTACCGCCGGTTCCTACACACGTTATATGAAAACCACTTCCGGTTCTTCCTGAAAGGTTGAACCTATCTTGGTGGAACGACATCTCAAATTTAGTAACTTCGTCTGCATCGTCAACATCAACTTCCGTAATAGCTTCATCCAAAGACGAAAATAACGACGGGAATAATTCGTGTTAATTAAATTGTGCAAAACTTAAAGTGCAATAACGGTTTCAAAAGTGGCACAGTGCAATTTATTATTTTAGAATAAACTTTAATGTTCATTCAAATTGTTAATAATTTTAGGGTTATAGAAGGTATAAAGTTTCTGGTAAGAAGCTGTAGCATAGCTAATTTTTTAAATTGACTTCTTTATCTGTAATTGATGTTTATTGTAGTCTGTTAATTATGTTTTAGACGCTATTCAGTTGTACTGTTATTTACTTAGTAAACAACGATAATTAAATTTTTGTTCTTTCCAAGTTGTAGTTTTTTTGGGAAAAGTATCCTAGCATAATATTATAAAAGAAATCTTGTGGAAAATTTGACCACGTACGATTGAGAAAAATATTTAGGCTGAGCGAGGAGATTTTTTCAAGTTGAAAAAGTCGTTCGTTCGTGTACTTTATTTTATCAGACAACAAATGGCTAAAATAAAGTAAAGAAGCGAGTAAATAAAGTAAACCTAGTGGTCCAGCTTTGACACTACGTTATTTGATAACAATCTTGTATTTCCTGACGCTGACCAAAAGACGATCATATTTTCATGAAGGTCGACTGTTTATCTAAATAGAAAGACGCGACTATATGAGAAATATGTATTTTATGATATCAACAATGATATATATTATAAAATAAATATCCATATATGTTTTTGAATTTTAGATTAAATTTTAGGGTGTGGATATTGATACAAATGCATTTTACGAATAAATTTATTTACGTAACAAAACCGTCGATGAATCATGAATCACAATTGTTTTCGTAATCTATCAATAATAATTATTATGAAATAACGAAAAAAAATTAATGAACAATTACATTTTAATTTTATAGCGAATGTTTTATCGATCGTTTAATGTGAATACAAGAGCTCTTGTAGAACAATTCGAGTGGAAAATAGAAACAAAAGTAGGTATAACTAAGTGAAAATTGCTTTCAGAACACAATAAGAGCCAAGTATCGAAGGGGGAAATAAATGCTTATTTTAGTTGAAGCCTCTACAAGTACTTCATACTAAAAGTAAACAAAATCATGTAATAAAAATTTTTCATGTTATGAACACGGATAAAATACACTTTAAATGAACTAATCAAATTTTTAATTTAAACCAAATTAGTGCCAATTTGCTTTTAAATAAAATTCTGTTTCAAAACAATCAATTTTGCAATACGTACAAAAGATTAATAAAAACATTTTTGAATTGCAGTTCTCCTTTGTTTACAGAGGGTTTTAATTCTACTTTTTCAGCTTTTTATTTCTTTTCATGAACTGGGCGCTATTACAAAAATATACTTGAATTATAAATAATATGCTTGTAAAAATTAGTAAATCAAATTTTAAAAAATATCAAGTTAATTCTAGAAACTTTCGTCAGATATTTGCTGTCTTGATCAAATATTTTTATTTGTATTAAAATAAAAAATTTTATTTTAAAAATTTCAATGTTGAATGTGAAAAAACAATTTCGATAAATTTTTGATGAGCTACCTAAGTATGTTCACAACTTGAACAGATGGAGCAACTCGTCTTTGCTTCCGCTTAAGCTTTGGCTGTTTTTACAATAGTTGTTATGTATTCAGTGTTCAACTCTAAGGTCCAAAGACCTCCAAATCTTGCAGCCAGTTTTCTAAGTTCCAGATGAAGAGGATATTGGGCCAAGCCTTGGTGCTCCAAAATAGCCAATTTGTTCATCATTCATCGTTCACAATCCATTTCAATTAACATATAACTTAATCAATTAACAAACAGTTGATTAAAAATTAAAAAAATTTATATTTTCTATTTATAAGCTTAAGCAATGTTTATTGCTGTTTTCAGATGTTTTACTTATTTTATATTATTGTTTAATTAATTGGTTAACTTTTCAAGTTTATTTTAATATTTTATTTATATGTTCGTATAGCATAATAGAGGTAGTAAACATTATCATTAATTGCTAACTGAGCGTTTGTATTGAATACTACAATAACAGGTCTCGGATATTGTCGAGTTTCATTTATGCAGCATAGAATTTGTACATGTATGATTCGTTCTTATACGGTTTATTTTTTCCCAAAGTCTGCGAGGATGGTTGGCCAAAAATGCTGAGATCTAACGTGAGATTCTTATTGATTATATTGTTAGCAGTGGCGGCTCGTGAGAAATATGTTTGGCTGTTCTGCATTATAAAAAAGGGTAGGTATCAGTAAAATGCTAATCTCAAAAAATAAACTTACTTATTGCACGTTTTTAAGCATTAATGGCGTGCGCCGGTGCTTGCTTGTGGCAAACTTAACTTATCAATAACTTTTTCGTTGAAATTCAATATTCCCGAGATAAATTTTTTTACTATTGACAATATCGAAAGACACAAACGGAAAACAAAACAATGCGTTCTTACGATTACAGCCACAAATCCATTTGTTCCGTAAATAAATATTCGTATTAAATTGTCTTTTATACATTTTACCTCGACTTGTATATACCGGCAATTTCTTATCACTAATTGTTCTTGATAACTAAATTTAAAAATTACATTCATTTTTAAAAACGACCTTCTTCGTAAGAGATTTTAAAAACGACTAAATAAAATACCTTAGTTAGCTTATCACGTCATAATAATTCTGCATATTTGTTATTTTAAAAATAGAACTTATACTTTGTAATTTAAACAGCCCTTTGTGTTCGGTTTGAAATAAAACAAACGACGCAAACATTTTTGTAACAATAAGTTTTATTTGAGCGCACAAAAAGTTTTCTAATTATTGTTAACTAATTTTCGAAAAAATCCTATTTTTACGGGTTATTATGAGAGAAGCTGAGTTAATAAATAATATGAGTAATGTTCCATTTCGCAATGTGAATGCAGAAAAAACCTAAGTCCAAATTTCTTGATCTACATTTTATTACAGAAAATTATAGTTTGAGAATTGTTTTACAATGCAGAAAAATCTCAAGTCCAAAATTATTATAAAATTTTATTAGGATTAGGAATATTAGTAAATTCATAAGCATTCATTTTATCTAGTAGGTATAAAGACATTATATCCATAATTTCAATTAAAGTTTATAATACAAGATCTTTCTTTAAAATATTATTGCATGAAATGCTAGCACCGGTGGCTGCGTTTAAGTGCAACCACAGTACATTCGACTGTACATTCGATGCGTGTACGTATCACGAGCTTTAAGAATTATTATTGTATAAAAATACATAACTTTTAATTTTATGCATTCATAATTTTATTTAAAGTTGCAAAATCTGTCAAAAAATAATTTAACTACTGTTTTGCTATAAATATGTGCAAGAAACTTGGTGTAATTAAAAGTTTTTAAACAATTTATTGCTTATGCCCTAATTTCACTGCAATTTGTTTAACAATTGATGAACTAATATTAAAATTAGGTTTTCTTTTCAAAATTCAAATTCTAAACTACCTCGAAACAAAATCATAAAAGATATACCACGTAAAACTATACCAATTGCTATAGCATTGTAGTCTGCGTTTCATTACAGCTCGGCTGCGCACAAGTGTATAGCGTTCAAGTTATACAAACATTTTGATAGCGGACTGGACGTGTATTTATTATTACACTATTTATGTGACTAGCTGTTAAATTATATATCAGTTACTGATATGCTAGCGAAAATAAGAAACACGCTTTCAAAGCCAAGCTGATAATGCACAATTCTTTATAATAATTTAAATCTGATTAAGGTTATAATTAATTATGCAAGTATTGGTATTTTTATTGTTATTTTTGGTGGTTCTGCAGCTCTGCAGCTCCTATGGTAGAACCGCCACTGATTGTTAGATGTTTCTTCCTAGGCAAATTCTTCAACTATTGAGCACTTGGAAATACCACCAACACAATTTTTAAGACTAATAATTGCATTTCAAAGTTCATTTCTAAAAGTAAGCCGATTTTCTTCTCTATTACAAACATCTAAATGGATTATGGTAAAGTACGGTCCGCTTAAATTTTCTTATATTCTCTCAAAAGAGCTGCTGCTCTTCTGAATTTAGGAGGAGCAATATGAGCTATTACAAGAAACCAAAGATAGGGACCTAGATTTTATTACTCCTGAAATGAATCGCTTTGTACAATTTAGCAGAAATTTGTAGAAAAAGATTGAATTTTAATTATTAATTAATCCCAAATACTGGGAATATGATTTTTGATACCTATATAAAATAAATTGATATATGTAAATATGTAGGTACCTACATAAAAAATATTGTTTATATCCACATTTTTTGGATATGACACTGGACCGCCGCCACTGCGTATTGCAAATATTTTATTTGGAAACCAATACAAATAAATTCCTTAACTGTAATTTAAATGAATATTTGTATGCTCGTTGGGTGTTGAAACTGTGTGACGAGTACAGAGGACCTACAACTTGACGTGGATTCCAAATCACGGGAATAGACGATTTTTCCACTGCGATCAGTGAAGTTTTTAGTCATATATTATATTACCTTGTGCTAGCAGATATACTTATTTGATATTTAATTTAATATTTCTGTTTAAAAAAATCGATAATAAATCATTAAATTCGATCGCGTTTTCACTTAGTTTCTCATTGTAAATAGAAAATTTAAAGTTTTAAAGCATACAATTTTTTTAGATTCTCTCCAATCGTATCCTCATGTCTGAGGAATCGTGATCCAAATGGCTCGTTCGCAGCTGGCCCCATGTTCTTCCATTCTTGCCGGTCTTCTACATTTCTTATTGTTGCCTGTAGGAACCGTTTTGTTATATTTTTTATTTACTCGATTCATCCACTGGGTGATCTACCTCTAGGTATCCTACCTTCTATTATTTCCTGAACTACAAATTTTTTCAGGTTTGACCCATCTTTACGCATTACATGTCCAAAATATTGCAGATACGTCGTTGGCATATTATGGTCCTTTACATTCAGTTCCTGTAATATCGGCACGTTCGTACTTTTCCCTGTCCACGGAATTCTCAGCATAGGTATGTACGTCTCCAACACAAAATCTCAAAGACATCAATCTAACATTTTAATGATGATGATTTTGATGAAATCGTCTATTCCCGTGGTTCGGAATCCAAGTTAAGCTGTAGGCCCTCTGTGCTCGTCACACAGTTTCAACACGCAACGAGCACAGATAGGGAAATCGGAAGACGGCGTAGAACGTCATAAACCGATGTATGAAATGAAATTAATTAAATAGAATCTCGTCAGCCCATGACTTCCTCTACCTGATTATTTTAAATAATAATAAATTAAATTTAATTCCTTATAGTAATTATTAAATTCACTCCATATTTTTACTTAATTTGAAGAAAATTATACCTACATAGTAGTACACACATAATGAAAGATAAAATTTAAAAACGACCTTAGACTTCTGGGGTAGAATCCAAAAGCTTAAAAACTTATTTAAACATTTTAATTGGTTTTGCAGTTTAAAAAAATAAAACATCAGGGTACCTATCTTTCCTTTTGACCTTGACGTTTTTCTGAATTGGGTAGACTTATGTAAATATAGAACCAATTCTTAAATCCATAGCGTGTCGATGTTCACCGGATGGCCGAATTAAATAAAAAGAAAATCTATGAATTGAAACCAGAATTTCCGCGCTGTAATTCAACCAACGATTACACCAAGCAACCGCTGTAGCTTATATAAACAATTTTAAAGATACTTTCAGTAAATTAGTTAAGTATGTACTATGGGTTAAAGTTGTAGTAGAATTAATAAATTATTGAAGTAAACCACAGCTTTTCGGATTAATTAAAGTGACTAAATGTTCTGGATTATGAAAAACAGCTGCACTTAAGTGGAAACAAAGGAAACTCGTGAGAATTCTAACAGTCCCAATGAAGTAATTAAAGAAAAGATGATAAAGATGCAACAAAAATGAAAGCTCTACAACAGAAACATAATCCATAATAATTTTAACGTGCATCGAATGGTCCAAAAAGTTACTCGAAGATATGAACAAGGATAGTGAACAAATAATGGATGATTATCGAAGAGTTACAATCAGTAAGTAAGCAGAAATAATAGAGATGTGGAAAAACGTATTTTTTTTCTGACATAAAAGCAATGAAAGAAGGAAAAGCATCCCTACGATTCTGGAAAAATTCTTTATGAATGGCTTAAATCGGAATTTATATAATGACCAAAATTCTGTGTGAAGAATAAGTAAGTATCGATGTTCTGCTAATAAAAGGAAAGCCCAATAATCGAAACCATAATTCCCACGTTGTAACTTCAAACAGCGAAACTTATCCAATTCTCAATTCCAACTTACTTTGACTATATTGCTATAAAATTCCTGGGATAGTAAGTTGGCAGGTTATCGTTTTTTACAACTTTGCTTTTCTAATGATGCGTAACAAAATGTCACTTAAAAAATTATAAACTATTATTCACACTTTTAATTATATTTACTTCTTTTATATTAACCAAGTTAATGAAATTTAATGTAATGTACATGAACATAATTGTATAAATATGAAGCTATACAACAAAATGTTAAGTTACATTTCATTAACTTGGTTAATATAAAAGAACCAATCGATTCGATTGATTCTAATCGAAATAATTGGAGAGCCCACTTAGAACGGATGGACGATCAGCGATGGCCAAAGCTTTCATTTCAATATCGTCCTATAGAGGAAAGAGAGACCAGGGCAGACCCCGGAAGCGATGGCAATAAGAAGTCGAAACAGGCCTAAATGCTTAATTCCTAATCTGAAGAAGAAGAATATAAAAGAAGCAAAAATAAATAAAATACTATCAGCAAGTCAAAACTCAATAATTTATATTATTCGCGATCCTATCATACATTATAATGTTATCCATCGTCGATTTGAATATAAATAATAGTTTTAATTATTTTTCGTTTGTGGGCATTCAAAGCAGTTTTTCCTCTGAGGAGGAAACGTATTGAAATATAGTTTATCTAAATAAGAGACGGTTACAGCTTAGCTTGCTAATGCTGAGTATTTGAATCGAATCCAGGAAAAGTACAATTTTCATTTCTGACCGTCCCTCCTCGGAAGGTAATTTGCCAAAATAACTTTAGTGCTCGCAAACATCCATTAGTGGATAGCATAAGAAGAAGGCATTCAAAACATTTTTCCTGGGTGGGGGGGGGGGGGAACGTGTTAAAATATAATTTTTACAAATGAACTTTAAAATTTATACCTATAAAAGATTTTAAAAAGAATTTAATAAACAAAGCAATCGATTTTTACATTCATTTTATTCTTCATATTATAGGACAATGTCCTGTTTTTTCCATACTGCTCTTGTACTTCTTTAGGGGTTGCTATCCTGTGACGATGACGTCCAACTTTCGTACCATCTCTTATATAGTCTACCGAGTAGTCTCCTAGTCTCTGGCCTTTGGATTTGCACCACTCTGGCAAGTCTTCCTTCTGACCCTGTCGCGAAACTGAGATTGGTGAGAGCTCGTAAAGTTTTCATTTCAGTTGTTCTTGCCATTTGTTTGGTTTTGGATGTTTCGGCTCTTGATTCTGCTGCATATGTTAAGATTAGTCTTACGCAGGTCTTATAAATATTCGAACTTTACTTTCTATATTCATGTTGGTTTTGCCATATTAAATCGTGAAGACAGCCGCTTTTGTTGTTTGGATTTTTAATTTTTGCATTAAATTTATTAAAATTAATATAAAGAAATATTTTTAAAAGGAATCTTTGAGTTGCCTAAGTCTATCCGTCACAATATAAACATATCTGATTGGTCAACTTAAAATGTTCATTTATCAATTGCCAATTTGAAAAAGTTCCAGTGCGGCCTTTAAGCTGCACAGTCACTCACATGTCGCCGTTTGATCTGTTAGTAATAATTATGATCCACATATACAAGCTATGTTTGTGTGGTGGATCTAAGTTCTGTGTAATATAAGAATAATGATTTGCTGAAAATAGTACTCAAAATAAAGCATGGATAAAGAACAAAGTACTACTAGAATAAATGAAGTATCATACGCAATGAACCAGAATAATGCTACTTCAAGTAGTTGAAATTTTGAATTTTTGAAAAAACGTAATTTAATAATTATTAACTTCATTTAATGATTACTTGATCAACAAAAAATCATTATTTGCAAACCGTTAATCTATGATTCAGAATCCGGAATAAAGGGTAAAAATTTGTTTTTAATTATATATGTATAATCATAATGGCTTCATTTTCTCAAATTAAAATTTTTCGTTTCCTTATATTTGAAGTGAAGTGAATTTTTGAGTGAAGAATATGCAAAAAAAAATTAAATGGAATTTACAGAAAGAACAAATTCGGTTCTAAGATTTGAAATAAAATTTAAAACTACTGAAGGCAGTTTCAGGAGCAATACTTGGAATTTCTTCCCAAATGATCTCAACGAACAGTTAAATTAATTTTAAAATTTCACTAAATTTTCAATTTGTACCTATTGCTGTGACCTCCCTTATCTTTCTCAAGCCCTATGTTGGCTAGACAAAAATATGCTATGTTTTTGTTCAAATAAATTTTTAGTTCAGAGATGTTTAGCAATTATGCCCCATTTTACTATCTCAATCAATGACACTCTCAGAAGTCGGTTCCTTGTGATTTTAATTAGAGGTAATCGTTGAAATTGATTTAATTTGTTCTCTCTGGATAGGTTGAAATTGCTTTTATGAAGTGAAATAAAAAAGGTTTCAATAGCTTGAAAGAAATATTTATATTCACGTAAAAAAATCGCAAAGCGCATATAAACAAATGGTTATACAAATAATTGCAGATCACAGATCTACTATCAAATAATAGTTCACAAATAAAACATTTAATCTTCATAAAAATACACAAGTCAAAAAGATCTCTTCTTTTCTTCTTAGATTTGCTTAATTAATTTTCATTAATTAAGTCTTTCGCTGTCCAATAGCGCGTTAAATGTTTGAAAATTATATATTTGCTTTTGTTAAAGCTTAAAGTTGAAAAAGTAAATAATAATGTTTATGAATAAAAAACCTTCCAAAATTAGGGTGGTCAAAAATATACTTCCTTGAAAGTCTTCATCCAACGTCCTTTATTTTAAATGCTGATGGCAAAAGTTTATAAATGTTAAATAATAATGATTCACTGTACCTTAAGTATCATCAAAGTTGTTGTTTCAAAAATAAAAAGGATATGTGTGTTGTCGCCTTTAAATAACTTAGCACTAGATAACCAAAATAACTGCGCACTGTTGATACATTTGTAGATCGTCGAAGCTGGATGACATAATCTGGCTTCGTGTTGTTGTTGAGTTTGTTCCAAAATTTGTGTTTATCAAAGTTGTTTACGAATTTTGTTGGTACCATAAAAGTTACTTCTGGTAAGTTAAATGAATCGATAATTACTCTTGATCGCAGTGAATTACGAGTTGATTGCAAAAGTTGCAATGTTGCAGACTTGCTACTTGTTAGCCATCTTGATTTTCTAACCTTCCAAAATTTGCATAAATCCTGGACACAATAAAAACACGTCTGCGTGGTTCCAACCTTCGGGATCAACTGATTTATGCATCGAAAATCGATTAATTGGTATGCCTGTTGCTCAAAAGTAAGTCAAATAGTTGTATTTTGAATTTTTAATTTTCTTAAAATAATATTTCTGTTTCAGGTTAATGGTCCACATTGAAATTGTGTTTCAAAAAATGTTTTCCATACGATTCCATTGCTATATGCTGTTTTATGGTTTAATTCGGAATGTTTCTGACTCAGCTCACGCCAATTTATATTATTTTCAGCTTTGTGCGATTTTCACCCTTATTCACAACTTTGTCGATTTTTGTCTCTAAATTACTTGAGTTATACAGTTGAAGAGATTACATAATTTTTGATATGAACAGATTTGTACAAAACATGTTATTTTAGAAGTAATTTGATATCAAAGTTTTACATTTTTAGGTTATTGTAATATTCAAGATAACTATACAATATTAATTAATTTCTAGCTAATTAAATCTTTTAGTTACATTTTGATGTGACAATTATCAATTTAATTATTTTCAGCAATTTTTCACATGTCTTTCTTATCCCGAGAGATTCAAATAATGTCATAAGATTGTAAATAGAGAAGGTTTTGAGTTTCTCGTAATCTGAAATTTTTAAGTGCATTCTTACTTAGAATTTTGTGTTCTTTTTGAATATATTATTCATTTTTGAATTGTGTGCCTCTTAGACCGAGAGCCAGCAAGAAAAACGACGTATGATTAGCGAAACGCTGAAACTTTTTGAGAAGTTAGCCAGTGTTATAAAGAACAGGGAAACGCAAGTATGGCGGCCCGTATGTGTCGGTGTTACGCTGCGCAATTTTTTGAATGTGTCAAAAAAAACTATGCCCTTGGGGAATGAGCTAAAAGGTAATTCTGGTTTTATATCATATATTCGATAGCCAGAGTATGAAGGAGTCGTATGCCATACCGATGCGGCGTCTCAAACTGTCCGCCATACTGAATTAAACGTGTCATTTATTTTATGTTCTCTTGAAATACTAGCGAAAAGCTAATTTTTTATCCAACCATACAAAAAGATGTCTCATCACCGATTATGACCATGCCATACTGTTTCGGTGTCCCTAAGTACACGCCATACTGATTCAAAGATGTCGAATTTTTCACCAGTCCATGTATCATAGGTGAAAGTACGGGGGTCATAAAAACGGACCGCCATACTTTCACCTATGATACATGGACTGGTGAAAAATTCGACATCTTTGAATCAGTATGGCGTGTACTTAGGGACACCGAAACAGTATGGCATGGTCATAATCGGTGATGAGACATCTTTTTGTATGGTTGGATAAAAAATTAGCTTTTCGCTAGTATTTCAAGAGAACATAAAATAAATGACACGTTTAATTCAGTATGGCGGACAGTTTGAGACGCCGTATCGGTATGGCATACGACTCCTTCATACTCTGGCTATCGAATATATGATATAAAACCAGAATTACCTTTTAGCTCATTCCCCAAGGGCATAGTTTTTTTTGACACATTCAAAAAATTGCGCAGCGCAACACCGACACATACTGGCCGCCATACTTGCGTTTCCCTGTTCTTTATAACACTGGCTAACTTCTCAAAAAGTTTCAGCGTTTCGCTAATCATACGTCGTTTTTCTTGCTGGCTCTCGGTCTATCTATAGAGCATTTTGGGACACAGCTCTATGTACCTTCCAAATTCATTGCAAATTGAGATGCAATTTTTCACATTTCTTATAAATCCTTATAATCAAAATACTTACAGGAATAATTGAATTATCGGTTGGCAGCTCATTCATACTCGTATTTACGTGTTACACTAAAAATTATTGAAATATATTTTATGCGAAAAAAATTGAAAAATGTCTCATTCCTCCCCACTCACGTCTACATAAAATCTTTATTGACTTAGGCGACTACACGAAATAAATATTTTTGTAAAATTTAGTCTTGTCGTGTAGATAACCAAATTGTGAAAAATATCTTGCATTGAAGTAAGTCCAGTAAAGTAGACATGATTCTCCAGTATTGTGTAAAAATTGGTCTGTATTGGCAATGAATGCGCCCTAAAGACCACTCAGCTACTCTTATTGCGTTACTCTATTCTACAAGCGACGCTCTCTTTGTTAAATTTTTTTGCTGATTTCCGCTTTTCTTGTAACCCTTTGAACGTCAGATATGCATTCAAGTTGTATTGTGCCAACAGATAATGTCGTAACAGAGAAATATAATGAATTTTTCAACTTTTCTTAAATTGAATTTTGCCTTTTCGACATTAAATAGATAACAATTTTACTAAGAACAAGTTTTTATCAAAAATGTTTCAAAACATCTGTCTGATTAAATGCACCAATTTTTGAGGAAAACTCCTAAAATAAATGGGAAATTGAACAAGAAAATTGACAATACCTATTACACGGTTTAATGTAATTATGAAGTAGATAATTAGAATACCCTTAAATACGTACATCACAACGTCGTTAAGACAATTTAATTGGGAAAACTTACACGAAAACGACATAATCAGATATTTTAAGTCGTTATAAAAAATATGATTGAATTTTGTAATATATTTAATTCAAATTGCTCATGCGAGATAATCATCTGCGACTATCCTGAGTTGGATGATGTGTAATTAGCATTTTTAAGTAATTTAACCACGTTATATTAAATTCCCCAACAAGAACTTTATTATTAATTAAAATTTAAGATTATGTAGCAAAGTATTCCAGTTGTTTAAGTCTCGTAATTTATGGTTGATTTAAGGCGCAATTTAGTTGCATTTCCCAACAAGGCAAACTTATAATTAACATATGTAAACTTTATGTACACTTTCTATAACGGATGCTAACAGTGGAAAACTTTTTAATTGTTACAAATTGCCTAAGTTAAATGACTTTGTAATTAAGTCATTCTAGTTTTGCTGGTAGTTAACTAAAGGAAAACAAGATATTTCCTTTTGGCTGATTAACTGCTATTTTCTAGATAAGACAAACAGAATTTTTATTACGACTTAAAAAGCTAAGTAAATAAATCAGGAAATATTTAAAAATTTTAAGATTTTACAATTTGCACCCTGCAACGATTTATTGGTTACACTTGCTTACTTGGAGTTAGTATAACTGCTTAATTATTCGAGTAATATATTATTTATATAAAATATAATATAATATGATAGCACTATATTCAAGATTTTAGGAAAAGAATAATATTGACCAAGCTGTAAGATTATGATTCCAAGAACAACACCTTCATTCCTGGGCTATACGTTTTTTAATTAATCAGATTAAATCAGCTAGAGACTTATGTGAAAGAGCAGCAAAGGAAAAATGCTCTGAAATAGATGTCCTACAAAATAGGAAGATAATTTTAATGTTCATCGGAAGGTCAAGGAAGTGACTGAAAAATATAGAATAAGACAGTGAATAAAAAATTAATGAACGATAAGGGAAGAGTTATAATCACGAAGGAAGAAATAAAGGAGACATGGAAAAACTGTGTAGTACAACTTCCAACCGGTCAAGCATCCTAGTTGAGAAAAAAAAATCTGCCATAAAAGCAATGAAGGAAGAAGTGAAAACATCAGGTCCTGGTGACGTGCGGGCAGTGTAAAATGACTGATTTCTAAGATTCTGAAAACATCCTTTATGAAGGATGTTCACAGCATTCGTTTTATTTTTGTAGAGGATATTCTGTAATTCACAATATTATTTAATGGAAAAATATGAAATAACATCCGATACACAGATGATACGGTCGTATTCTCAGATAGTATGGAAAACTGAAACTCCTAATGGATAGATAGAGCATAGCAGAGAGAGATACGGTCTATGTATTTTTAAGGAGGTCCTTATTTTGGTCATATTCGAATTTCAATGCTCCCACAAACTAAAATGTCTACAAATAAATCAAATAAGATGTGGTAAAAATTTGAAGTTCCTACCTTAATTCTAAATACCTCCAAAGCTTTCGAATTTTCCCATTTGAATAACATAGGATTTCTTGAACTTCACGCTTAATCTGAAAAACTTTCATGAAACTCGTACTAAGCGTAGGCGTAGGTGAGAAATGTGCCAAGATTAAGATTTTTTAAAGCAACATTGCGATAGGAAAAAAATTAATCTTGAAGTTCCAAAAATCCTACATTAATTAAATGGGAAGCTTAGAGCAGGTATTTAAAATTGAGATAGGACCACCCTAAATGTAAGTATTAACATCAATAAAGCGAAAATAATAATCATCAATAGTAAAACCGGCATCCCAAGCTGTCATTATGAAGAATTTTTTGGCTTAGGGATCTTAGATCCTCGTTTTCTATATGACTACCACACAATTATTCAGAGCAATGGTGAACACGATAATGGTAACCAATGTCTATTATTGCCAACATCCAGAACTCGTCCGGAATGAATAGGAACTATAAGAAGAAAAAAGAACCGTCTATCCTAATGAAGCATCCATCATAGCTAAGTCTTTTTGGGTACCGAATCCCTTGAACGGTTATTTTTACATCATGATATTTTGTACTTGTCTTATTCGTATTACGCTCCAGTGGAAAATCCATCAACGGTTTTCTAATTTTATTTATTTCTAAATGCAAAATGTAACTACTGCATTGGTTGAATTAGAAGTAATGTCACCTTTATCTCTACTTTTGGCATTCCAATCTCAAAGAACTACTTTTAAGTTAACAAATCTGTCATAAAACTCCCCTTTATTTATCGATATGCTTTTCTTCCGTTATACGTTTACAAAACTGTTATTTTGATTCTTGCCTTTTAGCCGCAACATTCTACCTGATACTGGGGTAAAAAAGTACTCATCATAAATTCGGTAACAAATTATCTATTTCATGGCGTCTTTGTTTAGTTTTTTGAAAACTCATAATATCTGCCTTATATTTTTTGAGCTCTTCTTTTTGAGCTTTTTCCTCAAATGTACATACCTTCCCACACTACACATTTGCGTCAGCACAAATATTCCTTCTTTTCCTTTTGATAGCATCCCATTTCATCTTTTTACCTTTTTCTTGCTATAGTCCATCACAGTTGCCGATCGAGGCCGCACCTCTACATACTTAAAACGGATGGCCTATAGTCTATATTTTTTCTGCCGGGGTATCCCCAGTTAGATTCTTGACACCTCTTGCAGGTACCCACTCTTTCTGGTTCAACGCAGGAATAAATAAAAAATTTAATATTTTATAGTCTGGAACGATTTATTAGTCACACTCGCTTACTTATGGGGGTGGGCACAACTGCTTAATTATTAAGCATGACAAATACGTCATAATCTCTCTCTAAAAGCTCTTTTTAAAAATTTTCAAGGCGAATGCGTACCCAAACAGCGTTTATTTGTTTGATATCACATGCTTATCAATACGTTACGAAAATATCAAAATAAATCTATTGTATGTGTGTTAACGACTGAATGCTTTAGCATAATACTATAGAACTCGTGGAAAATCTCTTTACAATAACGAAAGAACCCATTCTGTCAAAACCAATATGTGTACGCCGAGATGAGTACAATCTAGCAACTTCCATTGTAAAATTTATTGTACCTAACAAATTTTACTTACGAATACAACAAATGTATTAAATTGATAAAATAAAATAAAAAATAAAATACAGTGTAGATGACAGCAGTGGAATATTGTGTACAGTAGTTGAATATTGAGTCAGAAATTTGAGAGAAAGAAGATGGAAACTAATCATTATTATCCTCTTCTGGTTCCGAAACATAGCCGAATTTACTTTTCCGCAACAAGCTCGCAATACGAACCCCTTCGTTTTAAGAAATGAAATTGTTTCGAAAATCAGAAAGTTTGCAATAAATCGTATCAATATTAACGCCTTTTTTGATTGCCCATAATGGCGGTGAGCAACTTTTTGAATGCTCGTATTTATACTTTCATTTTGCTTATTCTGATAAAACGAAATATGAATACAAGATTAAATTGATAGTTGGAAAACCATAAAGCTTCCATTCTTGTCACGTGCTAGCTCAATCAAGATACAAAGACGAGAATTTGCACGTGATCCACCGTGAGCGAGTGGAGGAAAATACATCAATTGACAGTTGAAAGGGACACATACATCTATACATATTCATGTAATACAGACACGCTTTAAAGTTGTTTCCGACAATAATAATATTCAAAAAAGTTTCCATATATTTCCCAAAAAACATTGAAATTAAAAAGTGCAGTCTAAAATAAATCGACGTGGTTAATAGAAATTAAAACAAGAATGACGACATAATTACCGAATTGCTTATAAGCTTTTCAATTTTATTTTCAATCCTCTCCCCATAATGGGATGTAAGGGTAAGCCTAAAGCTTTGTGTGCAATGATGACAAGGGAGTGACAAAATTATTTTATATCACAAAGGGTATCTTATCGATATCTCTTTTTGATGAAACCAAAACTAAACATTTAACTTAAAAAAGTGTCTTATAAAGGAAAACGAAAAATGGAAATTATAATTTTGGATTCTATATTTTTCCTTCTATATTATAACGTCAGAATCGAGTAATTGTAAACTCGCTTAATCGTTCTCGATTTCAAGTCTGTAAACATGAATTAATCTCGACAATCAAAGCACGCCAATGTAATTGATCTGAATTTAATCACATTTTTACGTCAACAATTGCCTGTTTTAATCGTGTAAAAGTAATTTGAGGTTTCAATTTTATATCATTGTTATGCGAAATTAAGTTTTTAATTTGTTTGTACAATAAACAGATAAATATTTAGTTTATTTAATTTCAATTTGACAAATTATTTAAAAATAAAATAAAATCACCATTTAAATAAATTAATGAAAAAAAGTTTTTAATTATTTTCAAATTTATATTTGGCAATTAATTATTATTGTGATTATTTGTGGTGTTTTGCCTTTAGGAGACGATACATAACAGTATTTGGATAGGTAACCTTGTAATTGAGCTCAGGAATTTACAACATGAAGCAAAAATAATATTTCTATTAAGAATTTTATTTATAAGAACCGTTACAACCAACTTTCCTCGGAAAGCAGTGGAAAACCATCAAAGTAATTTACCAACAGAACGTTAGGCCACCAAATCTTCTTTAGGGTAAAAAACTGAGAAAAGTTCTAAATATAGTTAAAAGTCATACTTAAATTTTTCCCGAATGTGAGCAGGTATCCAAGACTACGATAAGATTCGAAAAACTTGAAAAAATGCCGTCAAATGTTTATTAAGGTCCGAAAGGTTTGCAGTTGTTTGCCCATGAATGTTCCTTTCGACGTAAAATTATTTTCCATGTTATATTACAATTGTTTCCCAAATGAAGTACTATGTAGTTCAAACTTGGTAAAATAAAATTAATTTAGATTATAACTTGCATGCATTATTTTCACTATTTTGCACAGAACCATGACGTTATCGAAGGCACGTCTAAACTAACGTGTGGTTCGAGAATAGCGCCCCAGGTTATTTGTGACCATCATTTTGGTTTTTTAAATGTAATAAATTAAAACATAAAAATGTTTTAGAGGCGTTTCTGGTTGGATAGAAACAGCTTATTAGCTGAATACATAACCGTTGCAAAAACAAACGAAGTGTTTAGCGAGAGCACAGACGAGAATCCATCATTCAAGTCGTGAACGCAGGCAGTTCATCAATAATGAATCACTCCACCTATCGTATGACTATAGTTTCGCTGTTACCCTGTATGGGATTCAGCTCATCAGATACGCACTGGTGGGAGCGATATCATTCTCGATTCACAACCTACTTGTGTGTTCACAGAGCTCAAACTTCAAAAAAAAAAAAAATTTTCATTCTTTGTTGATATTTGTTTAACAAATTCAACATAGATTTGATTATCACACAATGCCTTGGCGGGGTAATAATTTTCGTGAGAGATTACATTTAGTAATCATAAAGTGACCTGTTGGGATACAGGACGCTCACAAAACTGTTGCAAAATACTTTCGATAGGTGGCGGGGCAAACTCACGATTCTCTTGAAGTTTGAGCTCTGTGAACACACAAGTAGGTTGTGAATCGAGAATGATATCGCCAACCCCCTCAGATCCCGCAACAAAAATTTCATTATATGCAGATGACACTGCAATATACACGTCCTCAATCCACCCGGACATAGCCACAACCCGCCTCCAGGAGGCGATCAACGATCTCGGGAGGTGGTACGAAACTTGGCGCATCGAGGTTAACTCGAGCAAAAGTTCCGCGATCATGTTTCGAAATCGTTGCAAGCCTCACAAGTCCAGTGTCTGGATGTTTGAGGAGCAAATCCCCTGGAAAACCAAGGTCAAGTACCTTGGCGTTACCATGGACCGACGTCTCAAATGGGACGCTCACATTTCCTCCGCAACCGGTAAAGCCAAATGCCTCTTCAATAGATTGTTCGTCCTCATGAACAGTAAAAGTACCATGTCCCCCGCTAACAAACTAAGATTATACAAAGCCATAATCCGCCCGACAATGATTTATGCCTCCCCTGTCTGGGGATACGCACGCCCTAGGGCCATAAATAAACTTCAAGTCATTCAAAACAAAAATCTCCGAGCTATTTTCAGCGCCCCCTATTACGTCACTAACAGGCGACTACATGCAGACGCCAAACTAGATCTTATTAACACTCTTAACCGCAAACATGCCACCAATCTTTACAACAAATCCAAATTTTCAGAAAACCCACTAGTAAATCAACTAGGTCAATACAACCCAGCCGACTTCTTCATTCCCCGTCCCAAATCACTCCTGACCACGGACAACTCCTGACCATAACTCACCCCCACACAGACTAATGTATGTTCACAGGTTTAACTTACACAAATTCTCTTCGAAAGTGAATTTATTCACTAGATTTGTGTAATTTTTCGATCAATTTCCACAAGCTTCGATAAATCACCCCCCATAGTATCACTACAATCCCACTAGTCGCCAATTCTGACTAGTTCCAAGTAGAAGCCACTCACTTCGAGGTCATCAATAGAAATTATAATTTCTTTCTTCGAATTAGGGACTCTACTATATCGGCAAACGTAAAAATTTCTTTTTCTTCACATATCTCATATTCACAGTCACAGCCCAGGTTTCTAACCAGTCAGTCCGCCAAGCGCCAATTCCCAGAGACCCACCGGTCTCTACAACTTCCAATGTCATTAATGTATTCTTTCAGATGAAGGAGAAGGCCGGCCATGCCGGGATGCTCCATCAAATACATATCAGGTAAAGGTAAAGGAATGATATCGCTCCCACCAGTGCGTATCTGATGAGCTGAATCCCATACAGGGTAACAGCGAAACTATAGTCATACGATAGGTGGAGTGATTCATTTTTGATGAACTGCCTGCGTTCACGACTTGAATGATGGATTCTCGTCTGTGCTCTCGCTAAACACTTCGTTTGTTTTTGCAACGGTTATGTATTCAGCTAATAAGCTGTTTCTATCCAACCAGAAACGCCTCTAAAACATTTTTATGTTTTAATTTATTACAATATTTACTGGTTGTAAAATTTTCATTCTTTGTTGATATTTGTTTAACAAATTCAACATAGATTTGATTTTTTAAATGTATTGAAATGCTATTTTGTTTCGGTAGATTTTTAAAATTATTCAAAGTCCAGGCTAGGGTAATCCTAAATTTGAAACTGCAGTCACGTTCTAATGAGAACCTTTTGAACTTAATAGTCCCCTGGATTGTACTGCCTCTATTGTAGTGCCCCAGTCTCATCACTCCCTGAGCCATCCCAACTGAAAGATTAACTTTAGGACCCTGGCAGACGAGGTGCCCCTAATTCTGATCATTGCAGGCCAGAAGTCTCCCAACATGGTACCTTTTTTTGATGCTAAAGAAGGGCAGTGACAAAGCACGTGCTCTGCTGTCTCGTCTGATCCATGACATCTGCGGCACGTTGGCTCATCTACCATCCCCAACTCTGAGGATCTGGGAGAAGACTCTAGGCAAAACTTCAAATAATATTTTGAATGTTTACTAGAGGGTGCTTTTATCGCTGCCCTTGCTTGACTGCATTCAGTTTCATTAGGCCATCTGCTAGATTGCAGCTCTAGGGTATGCTGTTTTAGAACGATATCTAGGGTTTTGACAGCTGGAATAATCATCGGCTCAAGGCCGCAGGAAAAACAGTTTTAGTCGATTTTAGCCAGATGATCTGAATTTTTGTTACCCTTGTTGCCTTGGTGTTCCTTGATCCAGTGAAGAGAAAGGACATTCTGGTTTGATACCTGGTTCAGGGTCCGGATGAATTCAAGCACCAGGCCAGAGGTGGTCTTATGGATCCTGAATGCCATAAGGACAGCCGTCGTGTCTGTAGATATTTAAATGTTTTTATCATGAATGCATTTGTCCCAAACTATTTCTGCGCGGTGCAATATGCCATTAAGTTCCGCTTGGAAAACTGATGTGTAATTGCTCTAATAGTCTTTTGATAATAATCGATGATTATCGATTTCGTCAGATTACAGGCATCAAGCCAATATCCACATCACGGTTCACACTTGGATGGGTGGTACTTTGGGAATGATGCTTCCTTACCAACCCACATTTGGCCAGAGTGGTAGGGTATGATCTAACCCCCCCCCCCCATAGATGAATGATTTGGAGTTATAATGAAACCTCTGTGTTTCCGTTGGAAGATTGGAAGGAGTTGGAAGAATGGAAGCAGGTTTCTATTTTACAGTACTGCAGATCGATACTTAATCGACTTACAGAAAAATATTTGAGACAACGTTTGTATGAAATTGTGTCCTCTATAAGATTAATAGTAACCATTTCATGTTACGGGCCAAAAACAATTAGATCCAATTAAACGCAAGATTGAAAAATGTGGTATCAAGAAAAATCCATGAAAAGTTTAGTGATTCTTATGTTTTTAGCGTGACGCCAAGTCCTGTAATTCTCTATGACTTCCATACTTTAATAAATTTTATCGAATAGCTTTGAGGGCTGATAGAAAATATAATTAAAATCGAAGTTTTTGAACCTCCAAACCAGGAAACCCCTTTAATGTGTGACCAAACTTTCCGATAGTTTTTCAATTCAATTTCAATACAATAATGTAAAGATTACAAAAAATGGAAAGGGGGGGGGGGAGGCTAAAAAACTTTTAAGTTGTTAATTTTTTATTCATTCTGTTACGTATTTTTTTAAATATTGTCACATTATTACCCAGTTTAATCATCCAGTTAGATTATTTTAAGAATCAACACCAAAAAGTTAGTAATGTTTTATATTATTGTAATTAAGTACTTGACTAATATTTCTTTTTAAATTCTTTGTTTTTCATTTCAACGATTTGCCCGGAAAATCCCATATGCGACTTCTTCACATATGTTTTGGATACTTAATATGCACCCTTAAAACCTATAGCTTATCGTGGAATCCGAACCATGGCACCGGTAACTTTTTACGCAGCTGCTTTTCATCCTGCCTTCGTATGCATTTAAGTGAAAATCTAGGTTTTGTTGCTAAAAGGTCAAAGAAAAAGAAACATTCAGTCTGAAGTCTTGTAAGACGTTGATGCATAAATTGTTCATAACCAAACTTTTCAAAATCTTGCAGTTTTAGCGAACAGGCAGGGTAGGCCTGGCCTACTCAAAAAAATGTGGACATAATAATAGTTTTTATGTATTCACTTACAGTATTGTCATTATAGTATTTGCATTAATTAGTGGAAAACCCTATGTTGCGTCGGCAACTACATAATTTTAGTATTTAGCAGATTAAGCTTTAAACTTGAATTTCCATTGTCGATTGACACGTACTTTTTGCTGGTAGAAATTAAAAACGTTGTGCATTTGCAAGATCACACATGTTTTCTTCGTTGGCTTATTTTATTACACCTAAAGGAGACATTTGGTTTCAAAAATCGACAATGGTAGGTAATCTCAGACAAAGGGCCTCCCACGGTCTGGGAAAAATACCAAAACTTGGGAACTATTTTTTGTAAATGTTACTGTAAATTTTATTAGTTTTTCTATCAAGCATCCGTAAAGGCACAACCAGGAACTAAAGTTTGAACTCTTTGTAACTGAATTGCGCAGTTACAAATAAATATAAATAGTGTATTTAATAAAGAGTTTATAAATTAATGAAGTTATTTACTATATTCTTTATTGATGACAAAAGTATTCACAACTGGTCTTTCGTCAAGTTTACAGTGAAGAAGTTTTCGGCAGCCGTTAATTTATTATAGTGAAAAATTGAAAGCCCCGAACACTCTGTATATTAACTTATAAGAAAACCCTCCTCCCGCAGCTTGTATCTATGCTTAATAAGTTGCTGGCTTATCCAATATTTGACCCCACGAGTCCAATTCTTTAGAAAATTAAATTGTAAGACTAAAAATTTCAAACCATTTTATTTTAGGAAAGTGAACTGATGTAATAAATAAATCAGTGCAATTTCCATAATAACCAAAAATATCTAATGTGAATGGAACTTTTGGATTTGTGGGTAGAAAATAGCCAATAAATTAGGAATTTATAAAAGTTTTATTAATTTATTTCATTTTACATAATAAAAATGAGTATAACCAGAGGCGTAGCTAAGGGGGGGGGCAGGGGGTACATATGTCCCTGGGCGCCACAGCTTATGGGGCGCCAAAATGAGGATCGATTTAAACTAACTTTTATTAGCCTTCGAAGCCATCGTAGAAAATTTGGAATCTGATAACATCCCTCTAGCCGACTGTCGGTCCCAATGTTTTGATAATGCTGCTGTTATGACTGGGCATATATCTGGTCTTCAACAGCGAATATGTGCCAGAAACCACAGAGCATTATTCGTCAACTGTGACAACCACAGCTTAAACTTAGCAGGAGTACACTCAGCTAAACAGGATCCTGTTGTTATCTCGTTTTTTGGAACAGTTGAAAGCATATACTTGTTTTTTTCTCGCTCAACAAGTCTCTGGGAAGAATTAAAAAGAGCTATGCCGAAAACAGTGAAGAGAGAGTCTGAAACACGCTGGAGTGCACGATCAGAAGCTATTAAAGCTATTCATGAAGGACTAGATGAACTATAGTTGGGCTGTTAGAAAAATTATCAGACGATGAAACTATGACTCCTGACACCAGAAGTGAAGCAGAAACGTTACTGGCAGGAGTATTAAACTTTAACTTTCTCGTTTTGTTATTTTTCTGGAACACCGTACTTGGAAAAATTGACCGCGTTCAGAAAAGGTTACAGGATCCAACTATGAATTTTAAGGAAGCAGCATCTGATCTTGAATCGCTGGAGCAAGAACTTGTCAGAATTCGTGATAATTTAAGCCAGATTGCAGTAGAAAATGCAAAAATAAGATGCACAACTTGGGGAATCGAGGTTGATAGAAGAATTAGACGACGTAGAAGGATGCCAGGAGAACTAGCAAGAGATGCAGGACTATCTGCAGAACAAGAAATCGCACGTATATTAAAAAGCGTAATTGATAGACTTCAACAAGAAATATCAGTACGGTTTTTACGTTTAAAAAACCTTAATACCAAATTTGGATTTCTGCTAGACGTAAGAAGTCTTCTGGCTGAGACAAACATCGATTCACTTCATCAAAATTGTTTAGATTTTGGAAATTTCTACGACACCGACGTCAATGGTCACGAATTGTTCACAGAAATCGGAGACTGCAAAATGCTGCTCAATACCCGGACTGAAATTCTACCAGAAACTCGTTTAGACCTTCTTGGTTTTATTGTATCATATTGCTGTGGTTTACGAACTAACATGAGTAAATCTTGACTTAAATGGGAGTAGATCTGAAATGTACGAAAGGTTACTCAACATGATCAAAACATATTAAAAATAGAAAGAGAATTTAAATAAGTTAGATAAGAAATGCTCATTTAATCAAATACATTAGTTAAAATAAAATAAATTAAAAGATAAACAAAAATTAACGAACGCAATGACAAAAAAATGAATACCATTAGATTTAAGTCCGTGAAACTGTCCAAATCCCTTTTAATTTTAATTAGTTAGTAGTTTAAAATCCAGTGCTTCGAGAATTAGTGATTCACGAATAAACTAAGAGCAAAAGACAATTAAATTTGCATAAAAAGTGGAACACAAAAATCAGAATTACCCTGTATGTTGAAGTTGTCCAAAAACAGTGAATCAATGAACCAATAGATTAATTTTTCTAAAAAAAAAGAAAGATCAAGTACTCTAGGTACAACAACAAGGAGATATATAAAAAAAATGTGTGTGTAGAAGTACTATGATGAAAAACGTCGCTTAAAAATATAAAGATTTCATTAAAGTGCATCGGAATATGAGAAAAACTGCCAAAGTAATTAAAAAGCAAATATTTAAAATGATCTTAATGTATTCGAGCGTGCAAAAAAGTGACTTTTTGGTGTCAAATGAAAAATTGGTAAATTGATTGTTGATCGAAAAATGTGCTTAAATTGGATAAGTAATTACATAAAAAGGTTATTGTGATAATATTCAACAAGAAAAAACGGCTCGATGATCGATTTCATTGTTAAAAGAAGGAAAAACGTCATGGATCACATGGCAACCTTGATAATGAAAAATGAATTAAGAAAAGTTACCTAGTTCATCCAGTAATACAAAAAGGTAAAAATTCTTTCACTAAATAAAATCAAACCGGGCAAATTCAATAATTTTTGTGTATCGAACTGAACGTTTGTGACGGCGCAAAAATAAAAACATTTCTAGGTTAGTTTTAAGTGTTTTAATACAAGCAGCTAATGCGTAAAAGAACGTACCAACTAAAAATTTGTCAGGGGTACTAAAACTTTTGAAGTAGTTATAAATCTTGTATAAAAAAAAAAAAATAATTAAATCGTTATATGTCCATAATAAATCAAACTCATTGCCAATGCGTTTTTTAATTATTCAGAGATATTACGTGAGCATTTATCAAACGAATTTAAAAGACTTGATAAAGAGAAATTCTAAAGGCGTAACCAATAAGAACCGACACCCATTTGAGATAGGAGGCTTATGTTAGTAAGTTTAGAGCGCAATTGGTTTCATTACCATTTTTAAGACGATCTGCTTAAGGAAACCTTATTGTTACAATTTCGTTATTGTCAACAATAGAGGGGGCATCGCATCTTAAATTGACGCAGCAACGTGAGGCACTATTGAAGAAACGTGGTGGCTCGAGAAGGAGCATTTTTGTAGGATTAGGTGAGCATCGAAAAGAGGTGACTCAAAAATAGGAATTTGTAGAAATAGTAATTTGGGGATTGAAAAAGAATCTGACATAAAAAATTAATAAATTGGATGACAGCCAGAACGGGGCTGCTAGATAAAATTGATTTGAATGAAAAAAAAATTTTGTGACAGGCAATTTAATTTAACTAAGTAAATTGATTACAATAAAATAAAAATTTTGCAAAAACGTCAAATGAAACGAGGGGAGATGAGTACATTAGTTAAATAAATATTGCTTGTTTAAAATAAATACAAACATGGAAGACAAAGAAAAAGCGAATATGATGGCCGAAATGATGGCTATGTTTAGAGAAATGAAAGAAGAGGCGAAGAGGCAAGGAGAAGAGGCGAGAGAAAATGCAGCCAAAGCTGACAAAAATACGGAAAGATTAGAGAAGAAAGCTGATAAAAATACAGCAGAAATAATAGAAAACATCAATAAAATAGCACAAGAGGCCAAAGAAGAAAGACTACAATTAAAAGCGAAAGTATATGAGATTAAAATTCAAACTACTGAGGTAGAAGAAAAGGTAAAGTTGAAATTAGAAACCATTAACAATAAATTACAAGAAAAAAAGGTGGAGGAAAAATTAAGAAATGATCCAACACCTGTTACGAAGAAAAATCAAACTTACGTGGTAATAAGTCGAAAAACAATTAAACGGGTTCAATTTAAAATTAGAAAACTACGTGCCAAGCAAAAATTACAAGCAAAAGGTGAGAAAAGCTTGCAACAAAACACCTTTAATTCACAAAACGATTTATTTAATAAAGTCAATACATTAAACAATAGTAAAACAGGTAAAAACTTAAAACTCGACAGGCCACAACAGCTAAATGACAAGGAAACGTTTAACGATTTAATACGAGACGGTGACTTAAAAATTTATAAGTCACACCGAATTAAAAAAGATACGAATAACTACATGAAAACCATGGAAAATTACAAAAGAGTACGGTTTAAATTAAAAAGACGACAATTGAAATTACAAGAAGAAAACTCGGATTAAGGGATAAATAATTATGACAACGACCAATTGTAAATATGATTAAAGCCATGAAACCATGATTAATGATAAAAGAATTTTTCGGCGGATTGAAAGTTGGTATTTGTTGAATGACAGCGAAACTTAATATAAAAATGCAACAAACAATATTCGTGAACCGCTGTAGAAAAATAGTAGAAAGCAGAAGAAAATATTTATGAATTAACCAAAACAAAAAGAAGATAATTTATTAGAACGAAAGGACTCGACGTGTAATAAAGACATTAATTTAATTAATCAATAAATGAAAATAAGGTTATTGAGAAAATAGTATCTACATTTAAAAATAATACCAAGGATTGATTTAATCAAAATAGTAAATGGGAATTTTAATTTGGGTGAAAATTGCGAATTTATAAACAACGGATAGGAGAGTGAATATGATAATAAAAAGGTTAAAGATAGAATGGGTATCCAAATAATTAATTATTAATGAAATAAAAGGGGGTTAATTAATGTGATTATGATATGTGATGATATATAATGTGATTAGTATGAGGAAATAGATATCCGGAAAGTTATAACACTGCGGATGTTAGATTTATTGATTATAAATGAATTATAAGGGGTACCAATAAATGGTAAAATGGATAAGAATTATTGAAATAAATAGGGAATTATTGAATAAATAAATAAGACATGAGGATACCGATGATGGAATTTAAATAAATAAAAAGTCAATTTAAAAAAGTACAACAGAGAGATAAGTTATAAAGAGGAATAGGTAAATTCACCCAGAGAAAAATAATTTTGTAAATGAACATAAAATTTAAGAACGAATCAAAATGTTAATAAAACACCTAAGATAGGTCAATTTAAAAATAAACGTTGAGCAAAATAAGATCGAAAGGAAAATACAAGTAGGGTTTTGGTTAAAAGAAATAAAATGAAGTTAATTAGAATAATGTTAGTTTAGTAAAGTTAGTTATTTAAATTTAGTTAGTTTGTGTTAAAAAAAAAAAAAAAAAAAAGTTAAATGTTACAAATTCATAGATTTCTTACAAAGAACAGGAAGATTTTATTCCAATGTGAACTTACGAATCAGGATTCTAAAGCCACATTGAGAACAAAACTTCGGGGGCTAGATGCTGTGGTTTACGAACTAACATGAGTAAATCTTGACTTAAATGGGAGTAGATCTGAAATGTACGAAAGGTTACTCAACATGATCAAAACATATTAAAAATAGAAAGAGAATTTAAATAAGTTAGATAAGAAATGCTCATTTAATCAAATACATTAGTTAAAATAAAATAAATTAAAAGATAAACAAAAATTAACGAACGCAATGACAAAAAAATGAATACCATTAGATTTAAGTCCGTGAAACTGTCCAAATCCCTTTTAATTTTAATTAGTTAGTAGTTTAAAATCCAGTGCTTCGAGAATTAGTGATTCACGAATAAACTAAGAGCAAAAGACAATTAAATTTGCATAAAAAGTGGAACACAAAAATCAGAATTACCCTGTATGTTGAAGTTGTCCAAAAACAGTGAATCAATGAACCAATAGATTAATTTTTCTAAAAAAAAAGAAAGATCAAGTACTCTAGGTACAACAACAAGGAGATATATAAAAAAAAATGTGTGTGTAGAAGTACTATGATGAAAAACGTCGCTTAAAAATATAAAGATTTCATTAAAGTGCATCGGAATATGAGAAAAACTGCCAAAGTAATTAAAAAGCAAATATTTAAAATGATCTTAATGTATTCGAGCGTGCAAAAAAGTGACTTTTTGGTGTCAAATGAAAAATTGGTAAATTGATTGTTGATCGAAAAATGTGCTTAAATTGGATAAGTAATTACATAAAAAGGTTATTGTGATAATATTCAACAAGAAAAAACGGCTCGATGATCGATTTCATTGTTAAAAGAAGGAAAAACGTCATGGATCACATGGCAACCTTGATAATGAAAAATGAATTAAGAAAAGTTACCTAGTTCATCCAGTAATACAAAAAGGTAAAAATTCTTTCACTAAATAAAATCAAACCGGGCAAATTCAATAATTTTTGTGTATCGAACTGAACGTTTGTGACGGCGCAAAAATAAAAACATTTCTAGGTTAGTTTTAAGTGTTTTAATACAAGCAGCTAATGCGTAAAAGAACGTACCAACTAAATATTTGTCAGGGGTACTAAAACTTTTGAAGTAGTTATAAATCTTGTATAAAAAAAAAAAAAATAATTAAATCGTTATATGTCCATAATAAATCAAACTCATTGCCAATGCGTTTTTTAGTTATTCAGAGATATTACGTGAGCATTTATCAAACGAATTTAAAAGACTTGATAAAGAGAAATTCTAAAGGCGTAACCAATAAGAACCGACACCCATTTGAGATAGGAGGCTTATGTTAGTAAGTTTAGAGCGCAATTGGTTTCATTACCATTTTTAAGACGATCTGCTTAAGGAAACCTTATTGTTACAATTTCGTTATTGTCAACAATAGAGGGGGCATCGCAATATGGAGATGACGTGTTTCCCAATATCCGTATTTCACTGCAAATTCTTTTAACAATTGCTGTTTCAGTTGCAAGTTGTGAGCGGTCTTTCAGCAAACTAAAGCTTATTTTATCATATTTACGTGCTTCAATGGGACAAGATCGTCTGAGTGATCTTGCACTCCTTGGCATCGAAAGACAAACCCTTAATTCTATTAATTTTTTAACGTAATTGATGAGTTTGCGACAGTCAAATCGAGGAAGATCACTTTATAGTAGAATTCCAATTCATATAATATACTACACACTCACGGACCAGTACAATAAATCGATATGTACAGCTACCGTGAATGAAAAATTGAACGATTTTGAAATTTAATAAGTCACAGTTATTTTTATTTTCTTTCAATAATTTTATTTAATATGTTGTCCTTGATTCCTGTACACTTGAAGACAACGTTTTGGCCACGATTTTAGCGATCGTTGTATCATTTCCAGAGGAATGTTTTCTATCTCACGTTTTATTAGTTTTTTTAGCTGTTTAAGAGTTGTAACTTTTGACTTATTTAACTGAGATTTTAAATAGCCCCACAAAAAATAATCACAGGGTGAAAGGTCCGGTGATGATGGCGTCCATATATCCGGATGAATAAAAGATACGCCGTTCTGTTCAAGAAAATTTAAAGTCTTCTTAGAAGCGTGAGCTGGTGCCGAGTCTTGGTGAAATATCCAATCACCAGCAGGATATAATCTTTTTGCATCGGTCAAAAGTGGCTTCAAACAATTCTTAATGTAATATTCCGAGGTAATTTTAGCACCAGGCTCAACAAATATTGGCGTTGTGGTTCCATAATTCGATATTCCCATGAACACCATAACTCCCTTCGGATGGGACTGTTTTGTGAATACGTCCAATTCTTTTGCCGATTGCTCACGTCTCAAGTACTGAACTTTTCGTTGGCCATCAGCATTTGTTAGATGGAACCATGCTTCATCGACAGTGATGTATTTTTGCCATTTATCACAATTTAGTAAGTGATACAATCCTAGTGAGCGCTGGTGCCGTTTAATAATTGTTTCTTCAGAAATATGATGTCTCCTTGGTTTCTTCATTAATTTCAGGTTTAATTTTTTATTTAGATTATACCGAATGATATATTCAGATGTTTTGAAATGATTAGCCATATGTTGTAGTGTCGGAGGATTCGTTTTTAATGCCATTTTCTTAAATTCGATAATTGTCGATTTGTCAGAGTTGGCTTCTTTCCGCTGCCTTTCTTCCGGATTTTGGATTTAAGTTCTGGGATTCCATTTTTTTTGTAGTTAGAGAGTGTACCTTTCGAAACAGAAAAATTTTGGTCTTTACACCTTTTTTGTATCATAGCAAAACTACATTGTTGTTTTAAAAGCTTAAAAATTATGATTTGTTGCTCTTTAGTTAACACCATGTTTGTAACTGACATTAGAGAAAAACAAAATTGACATCGATAAGTTCATATCGCGTGCTCTATGGAATACTTTGAATTTTGTTTAAAAAAATAACTCTTATTGGTGAAAATTGAATTTAAATACGTTCAGTTTTTCAATCACGGTACCGGTATAGAATTTAGTTTTTATTAGTATTTAGTAATTTTAATAATTAATTAGGATTTATTTTAGTATTTTAGTGTTTATTAAATAAATTGTTTCAATCCATAAAAAGAATTTTTAGTTTTTATTCTATTTACGAGTATGAACCATATATTATGGAACGCCGATTTGGTAAAAACTAAAGTCCTATTATCCCATTACAATTTAATTGTATTCAGAAAAAATTTAATTGCAATGGGATAATAGGACTTTAGTTTTTACCAAATCGGCGTTCCATAGTATAAACTGAAAATAACAATTTTTTTGGGGACTCCGGCCCCAGTGAGTCTCCAGACTCTCGATACGAGAAGGGGCGCAGATTTTGTGTCT
Source organism: Podabrus alpinus (assembly GCA_932274525.1). NCBI lineage: Eukaryota > Metazoa > Arthropoda > Insecta > Coleoptera > Cantharidae > Podabrus > Podabrus alpinus. Next base: position 17,068,223 of record OW026451.1, read on the forward strand.
TGTCCCCGGGCGCAAATTACCCTAGCTACGCCGCTGAGTATAACACAAGATACTATATCGTGATCGTAATTCTCAATTCGAACTTCGAACCAATAAAGATTATTCATTGGAAAGTCTGCGACTTAACCGCATAACTTACCCGTCGGCAAGTCAAATCAAAGTCAAATGCAGAATTATTTTAACTTAATAGACAATATTATCAAAGGACCCAGCATTTGTTAATTAATGGTATTCTGAACATATGATGTACACCGAGAGAAAAGCATTATTAGTGTCGATAATACGTAATTGAATTTTTACATTTTATGGAGAAAAAAATGAATATAAAAAGAAAAGTAACAAATTAGTAAGAGTAGGTACTATGAAGTTTTGTGAAGTTATGATTAGGCTATTGTAAATTAAATAAAGCGGAACGTCGTTAGCAAATTTGTAGGAGAAGTCGAACAAATCCATTTATTGATAACGCCGCAATTGAATTAACAATCAGCGTTGAATTGTGTTAAACAAAAGCCACAGAAAGAAACACAAAAGGCATAAAAACTTAAAAGATAACATTATATTTTCATTGTGAAGTCACAGCGCAGAGCTGTTATCATACAGGTTCGTTCATTTCCGGAGCTTCGCTGCGGCGACACTGATAACTAGATATCGCGAGTATTTGAACATTTTATCTCAAGAAAGAATAAGAAAACGACGCAGAATGGACCATTATGTTACGTACAGTAAATCCTATTATACTGGGCGTTATCAGGGGTGGCAAGGCTGGATACTTTATCGCTATCTCTCGCACGTGCGCGGCCCGCTATAAATTGCAAGCTCTTTGCAGTTTATGAAGATAGCGCACAGACACTAGCGAAATTAGCGCTACATAAAGAGGGTGCTAACTTATGAAACTCTACACATAAACATTATAATGTTACTCTTTACAAATGAGCTATTTACTTTTATGTTCAATTCATTTTTTCACAAAAGATCACATTTATTTTACCAAAAAGATAAAATACGTTTACGAATACTTCACCTAATGATCTCATAAATTTATTATATCAAAATTGAAAACTAAAAACAGTAACTTTTTTATTTGCATAACCATGTGCATAACCGACGTCTATGGGTAGGTACATTAATCTCTGCGCTGTATTGTAAGTTGCCTATATCGAACTAACTAACGAACGACCCAAAGTACCCCACCAGTAGCAATAATATATTAATTAGTTTTATAGAAAATTGCATTAAAAACAAAATTTTAATATAAAGCGAGACTTATCGTCGTTATATCAAAAAAGGTACATAATATCAATTGAAATCCCATTCTATATTTTTTAATCTTAAAACTCGAGTTTTAAATACATGAATATTCATCACGTTAGTTACGTTGCCATTCATCAAACTTTTAACCGTTTTATAAACTTAACGAATAAAAGATTTTTTCCTTTAAATCTCAATAAAGATGCGAGAATTACAGACGTAGAATTAGGTGGTATTGAAGCCGGCGTCTGAAAATAGAGCAATTGTCGCTTACATTTTTTTCAATAGAGCATTTTTAGGCTAATTGTATTTGTCAAAAGTGGCCCTAAAACTGTTATATAAACGCAATAATATAAATTTAAGCATTTTCGGTTTAGTTTATTGCAATCATAAAAGTTGCTCGTGCTTTCTATCGATAAAGCAACTTTTTATTGTAATTTTATTCGTTTACTTGAACATAACAATAAAATTACAAATTTAGCCACTTCAGAAGTGCACATTTGTGGAATCACTGGAAAATGTAGTATAAACGTTCTTAAAAAGTATATACAAGAACATAAAACTTTTGTACATTTTTACTTAATTTTCGTATAACTAAGTTTTCTCTTCATAATCAGTTTATCTTAAAAAGTTTCAGTAGATGTGCTTACATTTTTTCTTTAAAATTGTCGTTTTTATGTACATAAATTAAAGCTTTTTACTTAATTTTAACTCTTATCATTTTATATTTTTTCTTTTCCTTTTAGCTAAAAGTACAAATTTTTAAATTTGTATTTAAGTGACAAAACAAATTCTATAATAAATTTTTCGCACTAACCATAAGCATTAGAACACTGTTCTCGAGCTATTTCCAATTTTTCGACTAATATCTCGATATACGTTTTAAGATGTATAAATTTTGCGAAAAAACTTCGCAAATTACAACTGCAGAAGTAATATTGTTTTATATGAAAAGAAGACGGATAAACTTTGCAAGGAAAGCAAATTCACCTTTATTATAGGTAAATAAAATATTTTTCAAATACGCAATTTAATTTAAAAAATACGTATCCATCTATACTCAAAATTTAAATTAAAATTATAAAATATATAAACGTTTCCATCAACTGCAATTTTCAAGATAACAATATTACATTACAGATGGCCGAGTTCTAATCGTCTGCATGAAACAATTTAAGGAGCGACGAAACAATTTCTCACCTCCTACGTTGTTTCACGGTTGTTTTGGTCGAAATGCAATTCTGAAGCGAGAAACCTTTAATAATTCAATTTTATAAATTTGCGTTTTAATGGAAAAGATTTATATTATTTCACTTTAAAAAGCAGACGTTCAACGTTCGTCAACCATTTTTTACCTTTCTGGAAATCTCTTTAGTGGTCACCGAATAAATTTCAAATTTAATTGTGTCCAAAAGTTACAAAATTCCGAAGAATTTATGTAATTAATTTCTTAGTAATAACAATTTTGATTATAATCCTGTTGATGAAGTCATAATAATGTTTATCGATATCCCATGGCTTCAATATATCAGCAAAATGATCTGGAAGGCAAAGCTATTTTCCATTATAAACCATCTCGCGCTCAATTAAACTTGATAAACTACTGTCCACCTAAAGCTAAACAGTTTCAGTTTTGGTTAAATAATGAAAATTACAATGTCATACTACCCCTTCTAATCCCATTATAAAGCAATCTGTTTTTAATTATTATGGTATCATGAAAGTAACAATTTTGGAAATTCTTCAATTTTAATACTGGAAAATTGTGATTGATTATTATAAAAGCTAAAATTTTACAGACGAAGCTCAAGAAGTCTTTGGCTTACAATATTGCTATTGCTTGGGTGTACTTTTCATTTAAATTTAAGTGACTTTTTTAAACACAGCCTGAAAATATTAAATTTTTTATTGTTTCCTCAGAAATATTGTGATTGTTTTCAGGTTCAATTCTGAAAATTTGTGGTAAAATGAACCAAGTGTTTGCTAGCCAGCAAAATTTCAATTGTTTACTTTCTTGACAATCATATTTTAACAATTTAAATCAATTTGATTTCGATATCTGTCCCCAAAAAATCTTTCAACTTTTCTAGGTAAAAAAGGAACTCTAGTTATGAAAGAAAATCATCAGGAAAAAAATTGACCGTTACAAGAAATCAAAAGAAGTTATGCAATAAGCGAGAACATAATTTTAAAGAATCCGAATTTACGAAAAATAACAAAATAATTCCGTGTAGTTCATAATTCGAACCCACAAGTTCCACTCTGTAACCCAACTAGATATTACATCAAGCCACTTTTGTGGTTATTTTATTAAAGTTAACTTTCTGTCAGTAGATTTTTTTAAACCGAAATTTTCATTAACCCCTTGTCTTAACAGTTGAGCAAAAAGTAGTAAAAATGCATTTCTATACATTTCTCTTTGAAAACCGGGGATTTTTTTGTAAATACATAAATTAATAAATAACCTAAGAATGTCTAGCCAATTTTTCATCAGTTAAACTTCTGGTTAAAATGTTCTATTTTATTTTTTTCTAAATTACAATTTATTTTATAATCAGACACTGGTTTTCAACATAAAATTGTTAGATAGATTCTGTTCCAAGCGCAAAGTTGCCTTTAGCTATCCTTAAACTGGAAGTTTCCAAAAACTTTGTTGCTTATAGGCAAAGTGATGCTTTACAATAAAATAAAATTAAAAATTGGATATGATCTAATTATGAGAGATGTGAATTAGATCAATTGATTAATCTTTATTAGATTATCATTTACCATCGTTGAAGAAAATTCAGAGCAGCTTTAAAAATATGAGATTTTGATTTTCACATCAGTGAGGGAGTTTGAGAATATTACGCAACGCTGCTTTTCAACAACTTCAGAGTTACATACCTTTACAACTTCAAATTAGTAGCCGTAAATTTTTAATGTATTTCGCTATATTCATCTCAAGAAGCTGTAAATTATTATTGATCAATCCCAATCTAAAATTGCTCATTATATTTACCTATTTGTAATTTGAAATTGATTAGTCTCAATTTAATGTTATTTAAAAATATTTTTCATTCGTTTTCTTCCAAGATGTTCTTTTCCATCGTATTTTGCCTTTGCAGAAGATAACTCAAAGGTCGAATTCCATCTTCGATTATTTTCTGCATCTCTCTCCTTTTCTATCTTTGGGAGGTTTCCATTCCATGGTTGCCCTTATAGGAATTTATTCCCTTTGCATCTTTTGATATCACATAAACTAATATTTTTGTACACCGTCAGTTGTTGTTTCTTTGGAATCTCTACAATCTGAACACCCAATACAATTTTCTCAATGAATCCATACCCTCACAAGAGCGAATTCGGTCAACGTTCATTACATAATAACGCAAAAAATGTTATTTTTTAAATTTTTCTCAGAAATTTTAGTGCATGTAATCATGGTTTTCTCAATGTTCGAAAATTTGTGGGGGTACTTAACCCTCCCTTGTACTCACAGTGGTGGCCGTTAGTTTTATCTATTTTGATCCACCTCTACACTTTCGACCCATTTAAGACCATGATTTTGACTATAGTATTCGTTCATAATTTTATATTGTTCTTTAGTAATTTGGTTAGTATTCCTACATTGAAACAATATCTGTCCGCACTATCTCTAATGAGAAGGTAGCTCGGAACAGATAATGTCCACGCAGAAAATAAATTCTACTTTTATTTGCGTGGGGCCCTGATGGTAGGTATAAGCCAGCTCGTTATAGCGGCAGCAAGGCCGTGGGTCGTGTCAAATGAACGCCCCGAAGAAAATCAAGGAAACAGCTTTGCTAACACAACAAAAATTAAATCAGCAATTAGATGTTCGTTGCTGGAAGGCGATGACATAAGCGATGTCGGATGGAAATTGCATTAGCCGACCTGAACCAGTACAGTGGCAAAGACATTACCACCAAGAACCACTCCCCAAAATCAATCAACGGAACGCTCGAGTGGTCATAAAAAATCCCACAAACGGTAGAACCACAATCGAACGTCCAACAATAAAATCAAGTGGAAGCGACCCCGATGAAATGCAACACCCTGTACGTTGGTCGCACATCGCTGCCTTCTTAAAAAAAACATAAAACCAAAAATAAACACAAAAAAATGTTCAACATAGAATTTCAAATTCAAGATTTGAACCCATGTCGAACGCGTAGGAATTCTTATGCCAATGCAATTGACCAACGCCGTTCGATGTTACCTAGTGAATAAAATGCACAGTTCAAACTCAATCAAATAAAACATAATAATATAATATAACAATTAATTAGTTTTCCAAATATAAAATTCAAACATTAGCATTATAATCCACGTCTGCGAACGTCAGATTAGATAACCTTTAATCACGTCGAACAGAAAAGTAAAACCTGCGACTTAATGATAATTATTTCAGCCAAAAACGTTCTAATAAAAAAATGCAAGGCAAAAGAAAACCTATATAACAAGACATAAAAAATACATATCAGCCAAGGGTGAATTAAACAAAAGCGAACTCCAGGTGGACGGAGCAAAATTTGTTTTACTCGATCAATGCATACCACTGTGGAACAATTAAGTAACAAAAATGGTTACTCACCAATCCGAACGGAAACCAAAACCTTCAAAGATAGCATGGGCAATAGATCCCACCAAGAAGCGTCCGATATGGGGAATATCCACCATTTTCCAACACAACAACGAAGATATTAAGAATATCTTCGTTCCATATCCGCAAATTACGTAACCCAAAAGCCCATGATTATTCCACAGTAGCCACACAAATCGACATTGGTGTGTGAAAAATTCACACCCGCCTTCTTGCTTCAAAAATTGACACAAGAGCGTGTTGCTCGTTCAATGGTTCACCCAAGACTGTCTTTTTGCGCCGATGGAACCTCTTATCTTCCTTTTCAGTCCCTCTTCCCAGTTCGACCGTTAGATGGAGCGACAAGTGCCAATAAATAATTATTGGGAACGAATTTAAAGGGCAAAAAATTCGTTACAACATGCCTCCATATTCCTCTTCCTCTTCTGCTTTAGGCTAGGATCTCCTGTTTGCCTTTACCTTGGGTTGTCGTCGAAGAGGACATCCAACGTTGGGGAAATCGTTTGGATGATCGACCCGAGAGTTTTTTATTCAGAGGTTGTCCATCTGAGTCCGTCTTCGCACTCCCGTGTTAGTTTTCCTACGCCCATGCTGCTGACTTACTCGTTCCATTCTCTTCTTTTGGTTTTCATCACTTCACGACGTCTTGTACGTTAGTTCTGTCTCAAACGCCCTTGTTGGTCTGCATGTCTCACCATTTTATCACCAGTTGTTTTCTTAATATTTTCGTTTCCGTTGTTCTTACTTTTTGCTTCCTTTTCGTGTCGGCTCTTGTCTCGCCCGCGTAAGTTAAAACGGATCTCACTATAGTTTGGTACGACCTGTTCGGCATTTCTGCTGCATGTATTTGTTTTTCCATTAACTGTAACTGAGACATCCAGCAATCCGAGCCGTTTTTGTTCCTTGTGAATCCGCTTCTTCGTTTACGCCTCTGGATGTAATTATTTCGGCTCCCAGGTATATAAACCTCATGGTTGTTTATTACCGTGGTCTTAGTTTTAAGTTGTTACAGAGATTTCCATGTTAAATTGTTTTGCACTGATGTTAAATTGGTCTGCTACACCAATTTAACATCAATCAAGACTATCTCGTTGGTGGATGAATTTGTTAAGGATAAACTGATAGGCTTTCCCGGCTTTCCACTGGTTATGATGTCCGCTGATGTTTTTATTATTCGATCCACTCTTGAGATTTGGATTTGGTAGGTTTTTTTGTCTCAAATTATCTGGTTGGAGGATGGTGAATTGCGATCAGTTGGTGACGTCAGAGACCAAGATGGGGATTTATTTTCGAAGACGAAGTTCGGAATTGGTTTTCCTGACGAAATCTTACATTAAAGCGGATTGGACTTAAATATTTTTAAGGTTAAAGATGGAGTGTTACAGTTGATGGACTTGGTTAGGATGTAATCAATTTTGTAGCTTGGTTTCGCATGACTACGGATACGAAGGACCACAAATCATATTGAGGACTCGGTTGAGATGTGTAAGTCGGAACCCGTTTGTACATTGTGGGTAAGTTGTATTTACAATTTTGTTTGCATTTCTGACCATAGGGAAATTATCTGTAACTGTTTAAATGTTTCAACGCTAATTTGCTTCGTTGATAAGTTATTTAGATACGTCGGACTGTTTTATTGGGTGTGCTCCTTCAGAGCTCCCCAATTGTAAATTGCTTTGTGTTGGGTTGCCTCTTCAAGGTAATTTCAACTTTCACTTGTATTTTTGTTATTTCACTTGTTATTTGTTAAATGTTTGTGTATTTGTTAGATGTTAAATTCATAATCACACGTCAAACCCATATTTTTTGACTTCATTTTGGTGTGACAATAAAATAAGACTCTTCACTCTTTTTAAATTGTTTTATTATGCTCACCTGGCGCCCAAAAATACCAGCATTGTTTTTTTCCTAGTTAGTTGAACGACAACCACATGTGTATAATATCCCACGAACATCCCTGCTCTCAACGCTGGTAAAAGCTAGTCGCCCTTTGCAAAAAGGGCCTAGAAGGAAACTGTATAGTTATGAGCAAGTGTCGTTATAACCTTTGCGCAGTTGTCTGTGTTGTCATATATAATATTGAGATTTTAATTTACGTTTTGTTCCTTTAACATTTTAATTCTGTCGCTTTTTTGGTTTTATCAGAAGTCTTCTTGAGGTCTACAAAAGAAATATACGCCGGCTATATATTCTATTGCCTTTTTGTGATTTGTAAAAATATAAAAATGACTTATGTTGTGCTCCTGTTTTCGAAATCCTTATTGCTCATCGGCAATATCCATCGGTTTTTCTAATTTTTCTTTCAGAATGGACGTGAACAACTTGAGAACAGTTTAGGACGGTATCCTTCGGTAATTGTCAGAATCCTTCTTGTCTCCTTTTTTGAATATAGGTAATATGATTCACTTTCCACTCTTTTTAAAACTTTTCCTTGTTATATTGCAGTTTTGAACAATAAGTGCAGTTCTCTGGGTGTAATACATCTCCTCCATATTCGAGCATTTCGTTGTATAATTATTCCGTCAGACCCAGGTGTTTTACGATTCTTTATGCATTTTGCAACTCCGGTGAACATCAACACTCTGTGAATAAATTAAGTTAAAAGTAAAAGAGAAAGAAGGGGATTGATCTACCTCAAAAAATGGATTGTAAAGACTTCACAGACAAGCAGAGTAGCAATGATCCGAATTGAATGGAAAAGGTTGATATGCTGCTTTGTAACTCCTCTATTGTTATTGCTTATTCTCTTATTGGAATAAGTCAAATTTCATTTTTTGATCGATCTACACACAATTTATTTCAACAGGCCGTGCAGGCCCAAGGCTTTATTCATCCTCTTTCCCTTATTTTACAACTCAACGCTATAAAAACAAGGTGGTGTTATCCGGTATCTTGTTCGTTGTTGCTCGTCCACAGAGTGTTGATGTTCACCGGAGGGCCATGCTAAGAAATTTCCTGAAGTCCGCAATTCGAACCCACAATTTCTGCACCGTAACTCAATCAGTGATCAGACCAAGCCACCGCTGTAGATCGATTTACACCTTTGGCAAATTATATACTGTTTTTCTGCGATTTACAGTGGTGGCTGGCACGAGGAGCGCAATGGGGCACCGCTCTCCCAAAACACAAAATCAACTCAGAATTATCAACAACAATATTTTTAATACATTAAACAGATTTAAAACACTACCTGAAAATGTAATTTTATTCACCCCCCCCCCCAAGGATTATTGTAAACCACGAAGGTCCACTGATGATCAAGTTAGTTAAACAACTCTGCTCCAAAGTAATAAATTCGCGAAATTCTATTGTTTCAGCTCCCCTCCCAATTTTATTTACCAGTGCACGATTGTCACGGCTGTGCGGCCTCAAGGCCCCTTGTAAACCTTTTTTGGATTGGAAACTAAAAAATAAATGAATGAGAGATGCGTTATTATGAATAATTTCTTCAATTTCTCTATTATTTTACAATTTACGTGTAATTATTATTTTATTACTTGTATTTAAGATTTTCTGTTCTACTTTTAACTTCAATTATCATATATTCTTTAATTATGCATACCTGATAATGCTACCGAAACATCGACGCCCAAGTTGTCGTTTTTACTTATTTTGCAATTCAATTTACCTTTTTATCAATTCATAACTTTCTGTTCATTCTGGTTTTTATTGATTTTTTAGTTATGGCTCAAGAATAATACATTTTATTATGCATTTGTACCAATAGTTAAAATTAAATTACAGGCAATATTTAATAATAAGATTTGCTGTTACGTACAGCATATTTTGAAGTTCTCTCTGTATTTCATTGTCACTCGTTTTTAATAAATTTCCTACTACCCGAACTGCCACGGTTAATTAATAATTCTTGAAACTGTACAAATTTTAATTTTATTAATTAATATAAAAATAATTCGATCGAAATTTCATACAAACCCCTATAAAATGTCAAATAACAGAAATGTGAAAAATATTCTATGTTAATTTAAATATTTAAAAAGCCATCTAAGTGATTGTAAAGATTTGTAATATATCTTGCAAATGAGAGAGGTCTGTTGATATTTTATGCCAATTTTCACTAATTTTGATGGAGTTGTGACGCGTTTTTCTATTTTTCTGCCGTGATTGTAATTCTACGCGGTTGAATAATTTTAATACGCTGCCAGAATATTATTATTTACGCTTCATATTTAGCTCAAATTACAGGGTTAATGTCTATTTAGTAATACCTTAGCTTCACCATAATTACTTATAATTTGATTATCTTCAAATATGATTTACTAATTTTGTTTCGAAACTCTTAATTAAAATTTTATGATTAACACAGATTAACGTTTGAAACGCAGACATATTTAAAATTTAATTTAAGGTCCTTGTACTCCGTTTAGTTCAATATTTTGGAATCACGAGTGACATAGTCGACGCACTCGGGGAAGAACCAAAGTGTTTGGATAAGTAACCGTCTCTGTACCCTAACGAGCTAATACTTGAAAATTTGTTTGTCCCGTTTATTAAGTAGTACACTGAAAAATTTCCTTCAGAAGTTCAGATAAAACAACTTCAAAGAAAATCGCAAATTTAAAAATTATGATTTTAATCCATTTTTCGTTTAGGAAGGCTCAAAAATTTTACAGTTTATGTAACTAAATGGATGTTTAGAAAAGTAAATTACACTCAACACTTATGCAATATCTCACAGATTTTCTTAATTTAAATCTAAAATACTTATTACAGTAGAATAATTTATTTATATTCAAAGTAATCGTTATGTAAGTGAATATAAAGTATGAAATGGCAAAACCATATAATTTTATGCGCTCTTTAGGGCGCACTCGTGCGTACACCCAAAGGGTGTTCTGTATACATATCTTTTATATTTTATTTGATATACCTATATTCAGAACTACACTGCGGAAAATACGAATGTATATAAATCAAATTGCATTTAAAACGATGCCTATATTGCAGTTTTGTAATTAAAAGTACCTCAAAGACATCCGACTTTTCAAATCGTCAATTAAAATTATTGAGACAAAATCGATAACAAAAAGAGTAATTTTTATAAATTTTAATTTGTTAAAAAAGCTCTTTTTTTAATGAGTCAATGTTTTTCTACCAAATATGGCTTTGTAATGAAAAGAAAGCAATGGACAAGTAATAATTGAATTGGAGAAATTGAAAAGGTAAAGTAAATAATGATGTACTTCAATATAATAGGATACAAATAAAAGGTATTATTAGATAAATAAAACATAACAAATAATAAAAAATAATTACTTTATTAAAAATAAATAGTACAAAAGTATATGAATACAAAATCTAAGCTAAAGTTGTTCTTTGTGGAGTTGATTCGATTCCGATACTCCTTTGTTGAAATTTGCTAAAGCTAAAATAGTTCATTATTAGAATAGTTTAATTAATTTACAAAGTATTGCATACTTACATGTTATTATACACTTTTTGTTGGGTTCGACTAATAGAAGGCCGGGTACTTTCTAATGCTTCATCCACGTGATTTTCATTAATTTCAATTGCTTGGAATGACTTATTCTACAAAATTATATAATATAAAATATCGTTAACAAATCACACTTACTTATTAGAAATTGAAGCCACTTAATTTAAATTATAAATTAAACCAAAACAAATACTCCATTGATATTTGAATTAAATAAAAGCATTCCCTATAATAACCTGCTATTATTAACTATATTAATGAGAATATATGAATTAAATGCGACCTAACTACAATCAAAAGCAGAATTCCAACACTCAAAGGAAATTAATTGAAAGTTAGTAGGTTTCTCTTGATTAGTTAAGTAAAAAGCATTTCAGATCACGGATACATTGTAATCTACTGCAGTTACTTCAATCAAAATAAGGCGTCTAGGGGTGGCATCTATTAATGTAATAATTACTAAAGTCATTAGTTAGTCCTATTAAGAAAATCTACCGCTAAGATAGCACCAAGCACTAATTTAGACTCACTGTTTATAATTAACTGGATGTAGTAATAGAAAAATATACACAACTCACCTGATCAGATATTTGCAAAACGGACTCTGAGGCAGACAATTGAGCCGTACGTAAAATAGACTGCAAATCCGCGCCGGTAAAACCTTCAGTTTTATCCGCCAGGTCTAACAAATCCACTTCAGGCGTAAAAATAAATTTTTTTGATAACGCTTTTAAGATTTTAAAACGTTCATCCTAGTAAAAAAAAGGAGTTAATTATAGCTTTACGTGAAAGAAAACTTACTTTGTTTGGAAGATCACAGAAAATCTGTTTATCGAGCCTTCCAGGTCGTAATAAAGCGGGATCGAGAAGTTCGGGCTTTGAAGTAGCCGCTAAAACGCAAACACCGGTTAGACTTTCCACCCCATCTAATTGTGTTAAAATCTGATTAACTACGCGATCCGTAACACCTGTACTGTCGTGTCCACGTCTTGGTGCCAAACTGTCAAACTCGTCAAAGAATAATATACAGGGTTTTGCGCTTTGAGCTTTATCAAAAACGTTTCTAACGGACTCTTCACTTGCTCCAATGTATTTTGAAAGCAACTCGGGACCCTTAACCGATATCAATCGAAGTCCGCACTGTTTAGCAGCTGCAGCTGCTAAAACTGTTTTTCCCGTACCCGGAGGACCGTATAATAGCAACCCAGATTGAATACGCAACGGCGAATTATCAAAAACACCGGGATACTAAAAATACAATTAACGTAATTTTTAAAATGTTACAAAATATACAAAACTTACTTGTAGTGGCCACATCATAGATTCCACGAGCTCTTTCTTAGCATTTTCTAATCCACCAATATCTGAAAAATCTTTATCGCCCGGAGAATGCAAATTAACATCCTTAAGTGATAAATTCGTAGTGCTCGTTAAGGATAATTCGCAATGTGAATTTTTAACTTCTTCTTCCCCCTCTTTAATAGATTCAAAAACGGCTTTGTCCGCAAAGTCGACCAAATCTTGCATAACAAATCCTTCGGTTTTCACACAAATTTTTTCTAAATTAACGTCTTTGTGTAAAGCACTTCTTTCACTGAAGAGATAATTTAACGCGCTAAGCCTATCGCTCTAAAATTTAACAAAAATTAAGGGATTACGATATATGAATTACTTTAATTGCTACCTTCGTCAGTGGTTCGATTTTGACCACAGTTTTAAATAAGTGTTGACCACGCGACGAAAAGACATGCTGATTTAATTTCGATAGCGATTCGGATGTACCAACTATCGCAATTTTGTGACATTTAATTAAATTTTCATACAAATTTGCGAACATTTCGCTAACCCTAAGACAATTTTAACAGTTTAAAATTTAGAATTATAAAGAAAAATTAACGCTAACCTTTCAAATAGTAATGATTCGGCAGATACCGTTTCTCCCGGATTAGTAGCTTCGCAAATAACGTGAAGATCGTCGAGAATAAGAACCGACGGTTGGTAAAATATTAATTTTTCAATTCGACTTTCCAATTGCTTCTGTAAAGAGTCCAAACTTTTACCTTTCAAATTTTTGCACGACAATAATTCCGAATAAACGTAAAACGGAGATTTACATAATCTGGTCTTGATCATTTCAATAAGAGACGATTTTCCACTACCGGATTTTCCTAAAGTAATTAATCGCGTATTAAAATTTGTAATATCAATAAAATTTAGAACTTGAGTACTGAATAACCAAAATACGACTCGCTAGACGTTTCTAAATTTAAAGAAATCGCCTACGGCTCCATTTAAATTTGTTAATGTAAATTATTGTTTCAATAAAATTGTTTAGTATAGTTGCAAAATTTTACTACCAGTCAGCCACTGAAACTGCAACGTTTTTGTAATATAAAAATAATAACTTACCAGTAAACATAACACTGTAGGGGTTAGAATTTGGATCACTTAAGGAAGACTTGATCCCAGATACAGTATCATGAATGATTTGACCAAAATTAGCAACATCTTCGCAATAGCTTCGTTCAATAATTTCATTTGTGCGCATTACCTCTTCAATGTTTCCAAACGTGACAGAAAAATTACAATTTCGCACAAAGTCTGGATTAACCACACAAAAGGTTGAAGTCGAAGGTGAAAATTTCAAAGAACACACCAAGTCAGAATTAAATTTTAAAACAAGATTACTGTTTAAAATCAACTTTTCTTTTTCGGACAGACTCAAATATCTTTTCAAATTTTCTATTGCACTCTTTTGGCTATTCTTAGTAATAATTTCGATGTTGTTAACTAGTGCATTTACTTTGTGGAGCCTTTTCAAAATGACTTTCGCTCCTACCGTTACATTAAAATTATCAAAAATACATTGATGGGCGTAGAGTGTAGGAAAATTTAAATAATCCGAGCAGTCTTTTAAAGCACACAAACGAACAGTTACTTCTTTAGTTTGAAAATTTCCTTCTTCGTTAATATTCAACGAAGACATAATAAATTTCAAAGTGTAAACGTCGCTATCGGAATCGATCCCGTCAAAATATTTTTCGTTCGCAAAAACAGTAAAGTGATGGAAAATTTTTAGATTACTTCTAGCGCTTAACTCTTCAATTGGGTATAAACGGAAAGACGAAGACGATTTAAATTCAAAATGTTTCAAAACATTCTCGTCTTCTTCTTCTTCTTCTGAAGTATTGTCCAATATATTTTTAAATACATTGGAAAAACTTAATTTTTTCAGGTCAGAATTCGTATCATCCTTACATTGTGGATTAGCATTCTGGCGTTCCTCTTTGGCAGTATTTTCGGAAGTATTTCTGTGCGCATTAGATAAATTTGAATTCGTATCGTTTTTACTTTGCGGATACGCAACACACACATTAGTGAAATTTTCCAGTAAACCTGGACTAACGGGGTTCACAGAATCTGAAAAAAATATTTTTGATTTTGAAATCAAACAACCATATTATGATTTACATACCAACATTAACGGACACGTGTATCGAGTCGGATATAAATATTATAAATTTTTGATTTGTATTTACAACGCGTATTTGATTTAAAAGAGTGGTTTCAAGTTTTGAGGCAAATAAGTCCTAAAAATATGTTTCGTTAAAATATTATTTTATGCCATCGGTGACACTATAAAGCACTTTTCTAATAGTTTAGAATTTATTTCGAGAGAAAACTTGCAGATCGCATAAACTTTGCATTAAGGAAGCACATCAAGACTACAGATTTAGTGCCCAAGACTGTAAGTTTTAGGAGATTAATAAATGGAAGGGTAGGCGAGAATTCCGAAAAGCTATACTATTTGTAATGGAGGATCATCTGTGTAGGTTACGGAGCTGAAGGTTCAAGATTCTACCAAGGATCAACTATAAGAATTTCTAAGTTACCATAATAGCTTTACAAAATATTGATGGAAAATATGTATATTATGTAAATTCATCAGTATTAACCACATTTTTACAATTATTATAAAAAGGGCGCTATTAAACGTATTGAAAATATTGTATTGGGGTATTGTCTATAGCAAAAATTATTAAGCAAATACCTAAGCGAAAAATATCATTTTACAGGAAGTCAAGATAATCCATACTGTATACACTTCAAGGAGTAATGTTGATTCCAAGCAGAGTTACTTAGCTACTTCTCCGGAAATAGCAAAAGCTTAGCTACTCTTTAGTGGTCTAATTTTTATACATTAAAAAAATATTTAAGACCAGCAAATATTAGTGGCTGTAACTCATTAAATTAACTTTAACTCACTAGGTTCTACAATTGCACGCTGATGTTGCCTCACCTTAAAAGGAAATTCAATTTTTCAATAAATGGGAGGTGCACTATTTTGTGTATAACAATGACAACCAATAAACGTTCCATGCATTTAAACAAATTAGTGTTTAAAATACTGGAAGATATCAGCACTAGTAGATATTTTCAAAAAATTGAACAGGAAAAACGGAGGTATCAACAGAAATTATGCTAAATCCCACAAACTGACCGACATAACAGAAATGTTCAGGGAATTGAAGGAAAAATCAGAACAAATAGGGCCTCAAATTCATTTTAAAATCCGAGAATACCGTTAGAATTGCGGGGCCACGGTATTTAACCAATGTATCCTCACGGTACTAACTTTTAGTGCTTGGACAAAAGAATATGGATAAAACAGCCAAAGCCCAAAGATCAATGAACGTCTGATTGTAACCTTAAAATTGGTCGACCGAAAAAGAAATAAAACAAAACTGCTAGGCAACACCAAACAAATAGCTACTAGTTTTCTTCAATAATTACAGTTTTGGAGACCATGGACAGCAAAAGAAGGAAGAGGTCGGTCACAACAAGCTCAAATGGGCTGACGATATAAAGCGTTTTGTCGGTTTTACTTGGAGCGGCATGACGCAGAATCGAGAAACTTGGTGAAAGTTGGGGGCGGCCTTTATCCAAAAACGGATGAATAAAGGCTAGATAGTCTTTAAAAATGAGAAAAATAAGTGGATCTTATGTGACACTCATGTGAGACAAGAGATTGCCAACCACGTTGTCAATCAAATAGTCGGGACCTATAAAATTGCCTACAAAATTAATATACCATTAATCTACGAAGTTTTTCGTGACACATTCGATGCGAAGCATTGTAAAATCAAAAAAGAAGGATAATTTTAGGCACAATAATAGCTTACACTAAATATTACAAATTATAAAAATAAATTTATTAATACGAAAATTGTTTCGAAGCGATAAACCACTTCTTTATCAAGTATCATTACATACAAAAATAACATTGGAGAACTATATTCTTATAACTATAACCTTCAAAACAATAAATTGTCGTATTAATAAATTTATTTTTATAATTTGTAATATTTAGTGTAAGCTATTATTGTGCCTAAAATTATCCTTCTTTTTTAATATACCATTTTTATTCATGTATGTTGTACGGTGTACAATTTTTAAGATTTTTTGAAAATTTAAAACAATGAATCAATATGAAACAAAACATTCCATAATAATAGAAAAACTTGGGAATAGTTCCAGAATAGTATTAAATAAAGTTTTATTTTATACATCAATAGGTATCTACTAAAACATCATAGATCACTCCATTTTAATGTGAGATAAGACAAAAATTAATACTAATTTGTGAAAGATAGATTTTGATGAAATAATGTTGCATATCTCGTTTTTGTTAGATCTTGTCAGTGCATATAAGCATAAATGTATAAGACAATTCAGGAAGTGACTTCTAACTGAATTTCTCATTAGGAAGAATTAACGAATAGAGGTTAATTCGCTGATAATGAGATCTCTTGATAATATCGAAACATGTATGTATGTCGCCGTTGGAATTCCTGATTGTGACTTTAAAATTATTAATTTCCGTTTCAAATTGAAAAGGGATTATGAGGTTAATCTTTAAAACATAACTAAGACTAAGGAATAACAATTGGATAAGTGATTTCTTTCATTGTACTACGAAGCTGGCAGCTTATGGTAGCGATAATTAGCTCAGCTTTCGGCCTCACAAGTAGTCTACGGTATAAGTAGAAAAATTTTCTTTCCATTAATGCATTTAGTTAAAGGTAAGTTCGATTTTAGACAAATGGGGGGGGGGGCTTTGATTTGTGACCATAGGATGTTCCTGGGGAAGGGGGGTTGGAAGCGTTTCTGCACGTCATTGAGAGATTACTGAATTACTTTGATAGAGCTTCCAAGTCATTTGTAATTACGGGTGATATTAATGTAAACAATGCAAGCGAGAACGCCGATAGGGATGACTAAAATAATTTAATTTAAGACTCCTAGTCACTGATTATACTAGAGAAGTTACCCGCAGCAGCTCTTGTATTGGCAATGTAATTATCAACATTCAGGATCATTCGGGCCAGGTACTGACGGTTTATGAGGCAGACGGTGTCACACGAGAAAGAGGGGCTCTTCAATGATTGTAAGGAAAACCAGAAGAGTCAAGCAAGGTATCGTGTGATTTACGAAACACGTTGAACATTTTATATGTAATTAATACCAAATGGACTCTATAAAATATGACAGTCTGAAGAGAGAGTACGTGGCATGCTCAATAAAGCCGAGAGAGATCGCTACAACGACATGATTCTTGCATCAAGTAATAAAACCTTACCACATGCCGAAGACGCAAAATACCTTGATATGAATCTTAATCGAACACTTACATAGAAAAACATAGGTATATTTAATAAACTTAAACAGGTTAGTTTAACATTCAGACAACTGCATTGGCTGATTGGAAGACAATCACAATTATCTCTGGAAAACAAGATCTTTACATATAAAGCTATACTAATAAGACCCATATGGACATACAGCCAGAGCCGTAGCAAGGGTGAGGCGACAGAGGCTTTTGCCTCAGGCGTCATCGCAATGGGGGCGCTAAACCTTGACAAAACCCAATAAATAATAGTTTAAAATTTTCAAAAAGATAAGAATCTTTTGGGGGGGCATATATTCAAATTTGACTGAATTCGAAAATTTGACCACGATTTTATTTGCAACATCACCTAAAATTTCTTGTCGGCCTTTTCCGCAAGTGAGGATTTTAATCCTCTACAATAGTTTTTCGTCTATAACTTGCTTACTTTCATTTTTAGTGAAAATTATCATCAAATCAAAATTGAAGAATACAAAATTCTCTATAAAACAGATTAACAAAATTTGCTTACATCATACTAAGTATTTATGAAATAAGGAGAGAGAAAACAATTGAATAATTCTTATTCTGAATAAAAATTTCGTACATTTAAACTTCACCATTGATGGTGAACATAACAAAACAAGGTTTCAGTGTTTGTGTTTTGTCTTGTCAAAGCTTGTCTCGTAGGGAATTTTCTCCTCTTCAATTTTGGTGGAAGGAGCTTCATTCCACACGTACAAACCCAAAGACGAAAGAAGCTACAGAGTGGTGATGAAGGGTATACACCCATCTGTTGAAGAGTCACTCATCAAAAAGCACCTACTGGAACTTGGACACGAAATGACTAATGTCTGGAATATCAGACACAGAGTAACCAAAGATCCCTTACCCCTACATTATGTCGATCTTAAGAAGAAAGACAACAACAAAGAGATATTTGATTTAAAAATCCTAGGTGAAAATGAAGTACGATTTGAACCACCTCATGTAAAGCGAATAATCCCACAGTGCACAAAATGCCAGTGCTATGGACACACTAAGAACTTCTGCTACAAAACTGCGCAATGTGTAAAATGTACAGGAGCACATACAACTAAGGACTGTCCTCGCAAGGAAAGAGACGACAAAGTGAGGTGTGTAAACTGTAACGGCAGTCACCCTGCTAACTATCGTGGATGCATAGTCCACAAACAATTGCAAGAACGCCTGTATCCTGCACTTAGAAATAAGGTAATTAAACAACCTGAGAGGAATATTCCAAAACAATTACCACAACCAACTATTGCATACTATCAAACACCAAAGGATTACAATGCGAATTTCCCACGACTTCCAGCACAAAATGGGATGATCTTTGCAAACCCAACAAATAGCAATAATCAACAAAGACAAGCCTGGCAAACTAACCAAGCCACAAACGAAACTACAAATCAACCCACAAACCAACAGACCACTAACATGAGTAAACTCGAAGATATGATGGGGCAACTCATGACGCAAATGAGTACTATGTTAAATCTGTTAACAACATTCGTCAGTAAGATGGCTTAATGACTCCACACCTAAGATATAAATTAGCCATCTGGAACGCAAATGGTATATGCCAACATACACAGGAAGTTATAACATTTTTTAAATTCCACAACATCGACATTATGATGGTCTCTGAAACTCATCTAACAAACGAACACTATCTTAAAATACCCAACTACCAAATTTACGATACCAAACATCCTGATAAAAAAGCACATGGTGGAACTGCAATAATTATTCGTAATAACATTCAACATCAAGAAAGAGAAAAATATGCCAAAGACCATCTCCAGGCCACAAGCATCACCCTCGAAGACAAATTAGGGCCAATAACTATCTCTGCTGTATACTGCCCGCCAAAACATAATAATAAAAAAGAACAATATGAGGAATGTTACAATACACTCGGAAACAGGTTTATTGCGGGCGGAGATTACAATGCAAAGCACCCGATGTGGGGATCTAGACTGGCTACACCAAAGGGTAGAGAACTACTGAAAGCAAATAACCTCCAACATATCTCAACAGGAAGACCTACCTACTGGCCATCAGACAGAAACAAGATACCAGATCTTATCGACTTCTGTATTACAAAAGGAGTCGACTCAAAACGAACAAAAGCAGAATCATGCATGGATTTATCATCTGACCACTCCCCAATAATAATCACAATCTATAGCCAAGTACTAAATAAAGAAAAACAAGCCTCCTTATATAACAAAAAAACCGATTGGAACTTTTTTAGAAAAGAATTGGATAAGCAAATTAATCTGAATATATCGATGAAAACAGAACATGACATAGAAGCAGCAGTCGACGAGCTCACTAAAAATATCCAAAAAGCAGCTTGGTCTGCCAAGAGAAGACTTAAAAAGCAATGGCAACAAATGCGAACGATAGCAAACAAAACTAAACTAAACAAATCATCTAAAGAATTGAAGGAGATGCTAGTTGAAATAAAAAACCAGAGAATCCAAGATTATTTAGAGAGTCTATCACCAACGGAGGCCACAGACTACTCCCTCTGGAAAGCAACCAGAAAACTTAAAAGGCCACAAGCACCAAATCCACCGATTAAAGACAGTAATGGTAAATGGGCAAGAAATGACAAAGAGAAAAGTGAAGTATTTGCCAAGCATTTGGAAAAAGTATTTCAGCCGTTCCCTTCAATGTCCACGCCAGAAGAGGATAGAAAAGTGATAAAATACCTTGAGACGCCTAATCAACTTGATCTCCCCATAAAAAAAATTAAAATTCGAGAAGTTAGCAATGTTATCCGAAAAGAAATTAACGCTAAAAAGGCACCTGGCTTTGACCTGATCACGGGAAAGGTACTACAAGAGTTATCAGAAAAATGCTTAAAACTTGTAACATTTATCTTCAACGCAATACTCCGGATACCACAGGATTTCCCAAACCTGTGGAAGGTGGCCCAAGTTATAATGATACTGAAACCTGGAAAGAAACCTGAAGAAACCACATCCTATAGACCCATAAGTATACTGCCAGTTTTCTCAAAAGTCTTTGAGAAAATTTATCTGAAAAGACTAAAACCTATCCTAGAGGTTTCCTAAAAACTATCCTATCACAACATCATACCAAATCACCAGTTTGGTTTCAGAAATAATCATGGCACCATCGAACAGGTACATAGATTGGTGAACGTAATCAATGATGATCTTGAGAAAAAAGGTTTTTGCTCAGATGCCTTTTTGGATGTTAGTCAGGCCTTCGACAAGGTCTGGCACGAAGGACTACTCTACCAAATTAAAAGGCTTTTACCATATAACCATTTCCTACTAATGCAATCATATCTGAAAGACAGATATTTTCTGGTAAAGCAACAAAATGAGTATACCGACCTCTATGCCATATTGTCAGGAGTACCACAGGGTAGTGTGCTGGGACCAGTACTCTATTTAATCCACACATCAGACCTACCAACCACTCGCTTAACAACAGTAGCCACATTTGCGGATGATACTGCGATATTGGCATCTCATTCAGACCCAACAAGGGCATCTAGAAACCTGCAACTGAATCTAGACGAAATACAAAGATGGCTACAAAAATGGCGTATTCAGGTGAATGAAACCAAATCCGTTCACATAACCTTCACTATGAACAGGTCAACTTGTCCGCCGGTTAAATTAAACAATCAACAACTCCCACAGGCTGAAGACGTGAAGTATCTTGGCATTCACTTGGACAGACGTATGACGTGGAGAAAACACATCTTCACGAAACGGAAACAGCTTGGTATAAAATTCAGTCATATGTACTGGCTGATCGGAAGAAAATCACAACTTAATTTGGAGAACAAGCTACTGCTCTATAAAGCAATACTCAAGCCAATATGGACTTATGGCATTCAGCTGTGGGGCTCCTCTGCCAACTCTAATATTGAAATCCTCCAGAGGTACCAAAACAAGGTAGTACGAGCGATGGTAGACGCACCTGGATATGTTACTAATGAGACGATCCAACATGATGTATCATTACCCTCCGTAAGGGAAACGATTAGAACATACAGTGTTAAATACAGTGACCGAATTATACATCATCCTAACGTGTATGCAAACAAACTACTAGAGAGTGCAAGCGAAGTGCGTAGGTTAAAGAGATACCATCCTGTTGACTTAATACAAAGATTCATGTAAAACATACGATTTGTAATTAAATAGATATTGTTCACTGGAATGATTTTCTGCATGTTATTGTAATTATATTGTCAGAAAAAACGCCGAATGCATATAGGCAAATTGCTGTAATACTTAAGAGTTATTAATAAAAAAAAAAAATTTGGTCCAATTATAAGACAGGGGATGATAAGACCGGTAAAAATATCACGTTATTATAGCGACAGTTCTTAATTGAAAAGAAAAATTCCTACCGATAAAAATAATCTCCATATTCAGGGAAGGGGGTATTGCGTTACGTTACCATGGAAACGGTGATTCTGACATACTATGCGTATTTTATATAAGATCTTCAGAAGTTCCCAACGATAAAAATCGATATTGCTTGACCGGGGGGTCTGGGGGGTATGGAATACCCCCCAGGTACACTTGCCATTATTCAGAACCATCAAAATTTATTATTTTTCGTTTAATCTTTTGCAATTTTCGTTTGTAATTCGGGAGGGGAGGACAGCAGGTGATATTTTTCATAACTATCCCAGTGCCGTTTTTTTTAATACCGAGGGACGTAAACGTGAAAGTTTTTCTTTCGCAATAAATTAAGTGTAGCTGGGGAGTATTCAACACCCCCCAGACCCCCTGGTCACAACAGCCTAAATGAGTTCTTGATAAGCATTCATTTGTTTTCATTACTCTAAGCCACCGCCGTAGCAAGGGTGATCGGAATGGGGGCGCTAAACCTCGACAAAACCCAATAAATAATAGTTTAAAATTTTAAAAATGATAAGAATCTTTTGGGAGGGGGCGTCAGGCGCCAGAAGAGCTTGCTACGGCGCTGCATACAGCATTCAACTCTAGGAAACCGCCAGTTTATCCAATATCGAAATAATCCAAAAATTTTAAAATAAGGTAGGTACTTAAAACCATCACAAATGTACCATGGTATATGCCAAACTACATTATACAACACGATTTCCGTTTAAATAAGAAATCCACATCAAATATCGAAATAGATTGGAAAACCATCCTAATGAACTTGCCAGTGAATTATTGGACAACACAAGCGAAATCAAACGACTGAAGCGATTTAAAATAACTGATTTAGCTACTCGATTTGTCCAATGAATCAATGAATTGAATTCCGATAATATGTAATATTGAATTGTGCATCGTTAAAGGAAAATTCTCAATGGAAAATTTTCTACACGACTTGAGGTTGTTATCACACCATTTACTTATTAATCGAAATTTAAAAAAATAATCAAACCGCAGCAATGTGGAATATTATTAAAAGTGACGGAGTTGTTGAACACACAGCTTTGGATTTTTACGAATATTTTGTGTCGAATGTGACGGGTGCTGGCGCAGGACGGTAGGAGATTATTCTAGAAGAAGACTATTTTCATGTTACCCACAACCGAAATGGAAGTTGAGAGCATTATCAGAGGTCTATAAAAAACAAGAATAATAGTGGAGAGGATGAAATTTTAACATGTGCCTTAAAGTGTATTGCCACAATTATAATCAAATCCATTAATGCACCTCATAAATGAATCTATTGTTCAAGGATTTTCCCAAATTATTTGAAGGTTGCAATATTGAAACCAATTCATAAGAAGGGAAATACAAAAAATATTTTTAATTACAGACCAATAAGTCATTTCGTTATTTATGACAGGATATATGTTTTTATTGTTGTTGTGGACTATGGTCTCCTTCGCAACATGGTTTCAAAAAGGGAGGAGTACGGAAACAGCAATGCACGATTTTGCTGAAGTCATCGTTAAACAGTTCCATAAAGGTATACCAAGTGGGAAATTCCTGGATTTATCAAAGACCTTCGATTCAGTTGACCATAGAATTCGTTTGGAGAAGCTTGATCGATGTGGCATTGGAGATGTTGAATGCAGTACTGCATTCCTAAGTGGTCGTAAAATTTCTTTTTACTGTTGGAAGCGAAACTGCTTAATATAGGAGACTTACGGGGGGAGGGGGAGATTTATCATAAATAAATTCAAAAGTTTGAAAACAAAAATATTACTTATTACTTGAAGGAATATGAAATAATTAAGAAAATTAGCAATGTTATGTATTTAATAAATTTTAAAGGGTGTGTTCGAACTGCACACATTGGACAGTTGAAGGTAAGTGATCTATATAATATGCAATCATCGCTATTGAAGGTTCCCGAAGGAACACTTGTACCTACTTCAATGTCTATAAAAAGATCAGTATCTGATCAAAAAACGACCAGAAGAATCTTTTGTATTATGCAGATCTGTCAGACGTAGAAAAGAACTTGACAGATTTGGATATCTGTTCACAAGCACGTAGTTCATGAACAGATAATTGTATTTTAAAATAAAATTTATTACTGCCGGGAGTATATTATATAAATATAATGTTAAATATTTAAAAAATACTAGCTTTAAGGTTGGCAGAAAGGGTTGATAAGATAGTATCTATGGATGTATAGAATAGAATAAAGTTTAGCTTGGTAATAAATAATTAGTCAAGATTCCCAATCAGAACCATAACAAAATTCACCTTTTTTTCTTCCCCCTCCCCCATGAACTTTGGCTTGGATCTGCCCTTGTTTGAATTGTAAGAGAACTACCGATCTATTCTACTGAAGAGATTTGCTCCATAGAAATCAAAGTGGTAAATCCATGACAGTTGTTAGAAGTATAAACTAAACTAATAGTCCAGGCAAGGAAGGTTTTTAGTTTGCAAAAAATCCGGGCAAGCTGAATTTTGGCAGAGATGTACATTGGAGTATTCTAATGAACACCCCAAAAGTCCCATAAAATCCCACGCCGGCGTCTCCCACAATCGGGGGTTTTAGCTCCCCCAACGCGATTTTTTGCCGATAACTCGCTTAGTTATGCTTGTATGAAAAATTATGATCAGACCATAATTGAAGAGCATAAAATTCTCTATAAAATTGTTTTTTTTTCATATTTTTCCATGGCACACTAATACTTAAATTGACCCACCCTTAAAATGGCATAATATTGATTCGTTGCAGGGAGAAAAACGGAAACGCTTTTAATAATAAATTAATTGAAATTGTGGCCAAGGTTGGAAAATGAAGAGAAAAATAGATTTTTTCAAAATTTGCCCAAGTTATAGTATCTTCCAAGTAACGAAACCGAAATTTTGGTTTGAGCTTACAGAAGGTCCGGGCAAGCTGAAATTTGGCAAAGATGAATATTGAAGTGTTCTAATAAACCCCCAAAATGTCTCATCAAAATCCCAAGCCGGCGTTCCCCCAAATGAGGATTTTAGCCCCCTAAGTGCGCTGTTTCTCCTATAGCTATTATGGTAACCATATGTACTTATTTTAGTAGGACAGTACTCTTTTTTAGAACGATGTCCTATGTACTTAAAAACTTCTCCAAGTACTTACAAATGTACTTATTTTTTGTACACCCGCCGGGGGGGGGTGCCACCCGACGCTGCCCCAAACCTCATGGTTGTTTCCTTCAGTGCAACCCCAGAAAAAAAGGTCATCAATCGTAATCGTCGTATATTTAGGTACGCCGCTCAGTGTGGTGAAATGGGGTTTTTGTGGACAAACGGTTGTTGAGCCTTCAATTTTAGGGCAAAAAATCTGGAAGTTGTCTTACTATATCCTTAATCCTTAATATATATAAAAATGGATGTATGTATGTTCCCTATACTCCTAAACCGTTTGACCGATCGGAACCAAATTTGGCACAGTTATTATGTAGGTCCCTGCGCATGTTTTTGTATTAAAATAGTGCAAAAATTCGCAAAGGAAAGGAAAGTTGATTTTGAGTAGCTTGCCTTCCTTTAAGGAATCTCGATAATCCATTCATGCGCGTCCCATAGGGACGCTGTCAAACTGTCAACCGATCGACAATGCAAATACGCGTGCACGTGCTTTACGTTTCTATTTGACCAATCTTAACCAAATTTGGTGTAGAAGTTATTTACAACGCTACGAAAAACATAGGATACTTTAGTACCTTGGAGTGAGGCCGAAGGCCGAACAACCACATCCGACACGGTCTAGATGGCTAAACGCGGCCGGTAGGCCGACTGTGCCAGCTAGTCCTTAATAGAATAGAAGAAAACAATAATTTTTGTGTTTTCCCACAGAATATTGCATAAGCCACGATTCGAAATTCTAAAGTTCGTCATTTTAAAATAGTTTTCAATTGTTTTTAATATCTTTCTGTATCGTCCGTTCTGCTTATGTATTGTTTACATGGGCATTTGGGAAAAATTTATTGATTTGTTAATCCAATAATACCTTCGGTAAAAATTGGACAAGTCTCAGTAAAAACGCTCTTGTGTTCGCATCTGCAAGTATCTGCAGCTGAAATTTGGAGGGCAAGTACTAGAGATACCAATGATACCATAAAAAAAATTTCGGTGTGTCTCATGCGTTCTCACACAACTAAAAGTTTAAGAGAAGTTAACATTTAAAAAAATCTAGTTTTTAGGTCGAAATTAGGTCTACAAACCGTTAAAAATGTAATTCTTTGTTTTGTTTTGGCACTTCGTCAGCGTAGAATTGCTTTGTTCTACATCCAATAAGTGTATTTCGAGATAAATCAAAATGAAATTAAAATATTAAAATTTCGAAATGATAACAAGATTTTTAAAATTTAAGATATAGATTATCTTTAATATATAGCATAAGTCTATTTTACCTCAAAGGCAACTTTGTTGAGTAATTATGTTACTGTGTTATATTAATTAATTACATTTGGATATAGAACAAAATTTGAAATTTTGTGTTTTTTAGTTTAATTTATCTGGATATAAAACAAAATATAGGGATAATTATGAGGGGTAACAATATTTTTTCTCACATTCTACTGGATGTCAATAAATTTATTAGAAAAGAAATAAAACGTTTTATAATGTTTATTTTCATAACATAAACAATTTAATGTGAACATTTTTTTAATATTAACAAAAATTTATTCTAAATAAACAAAACTAATCTAGTAGCTAACAAACTTAAACTATACTATAAACTATACCTGTTTATTTATTGTTTGCAATCATGGTATTATAAAATATTTTATCAATTTCAGGCATGCATGGTAACATGGATTGTATATCTTTGATTTTATCTGCACTTATTATTTTAATTGTGTTTCGTAATAGGCTAATTTTTGGAAGTGATTTTATTTGCGGTTCCTTATTCTTTCTGACATATCGATTTTTCACTAAGTGCCCATTCACAATGGACATAAGCATAAGAAATACATAAGCATAACATAAGCATAAGAAATACATAAAGTTGGATACCTGGTTTTAAATGGGAGCGTTCACAATGCAGTTACGTAATTGTTATGTTTAGGGAGGCCCATAACAACTACATAAGAACTACATAAGAAGTTGGAATATTTCAACTTTTACGTATTTCTTATGGAAATTAACCTTAATTTGAACGATGCGCCGTTTTTCACGCAGTGAACACACCTTCTTGTGTGACAGTTCAAATAATAATATAACCTAAAATTGTACATTCTTTTGTAAACGCTCTAAAAATTTATAAATTATAAATATATATATATATTTATAAATTATAAATAAAAATAAAATATATATTTGAATGATGCTCCGTTTTTCTAACCAATAGAAACGCTGTCAGGGTTCACAGACCTTTAATATTAATAAAACCTAAAGTAACAAAGTTATTAGTCATGTGCATTCTTTTATATACGTTGAAGATCCCAGAATACAGAAATTATGTCACAAAATAGTTTCGTGTTGAAACTTCATAGCGCCTGCGCAGTTTTTTAATTTTTATGTAATTCTTACGGTCATTGTGAACGGTCCCATCTTATGCTTATGTTTATGATTATGTTTATGCTTATGCTTATGTAATTCTTATGCTTACGTCCATTGTGAATGGGCACTAAGCATACTTCTTGTATAGTAGCTTTATCGAATGTATAGTTGTAATTTATTTTTAGCAATTCTATTTTTTTATAAACGATATGTTTTAATTTTGTATAAGGAATACTTGAAAAGTTAAAATAATTAACCATTGATTGGTAATTCCAAAAATCGCTGGTGTTATTTAATTGCATCACTTTAAGTTTAACTTTCGAGGACTTGATATTAATTAAAACACGTAGTAAACTAACAGGGCTGTATATTTCTAAATCTCGAATATTTCGTTCAATAGAACTGTGGACAGCATCTATTTCTTGTAAATTGCTGTGCCCAGCTTCAGAAAACTTTTGTTCAATTTGTTGAACACTTACTTTCATCTTAATTTAGAAAATCTAGCAAAGCCAAAGATGTTATGGAATTTTTATTTTGTGGTACACACGAATCCGACCATAAAATTAACTTTTTTATGGGAATATTGTCTTTTACAATTTCTTTTAATATTTTAATCAGAGCACTAGCAATGTTATTTCCAGCTCTTCCAGCAATATTTTCGTACCATAAACTGCAATATGTAACGCCATTAACACTACAGTTTGGATATAGAACATACAAATTTTGCATAACGTGGATATAGAACAAAACACACGTTGGAAAATCATACTTGGGATTTTATTATTGGCTATTTTAATGTGGGTATACAACAAGGAAATTCTTATTTGTCCAACTAAAATGCTAACTCAAATTTTACAAAAATGGATATAGAACAAAGCAATTCTACGCTGACGACTTGTGTGCTAGTAACGAGAAACAGAAATAATATTTCAACTTGAAAACTGAAAAAAATCAATGAATTTTCGTTTTTAAGCAAAGTTAAAGTACCTATGTATACGGTACATAATGTATATAAAAAAGGTTGACTTTGCCCCATTTTTTCGACACTTTCCAAGCGCATTTTTTATGATTTTTATTGTGTCCCTGAATCCTTGGGATGTTCCTAGCAAGAAACTATTATTAAACTGACCAAATGAATTACTTTAAAAATCACCATTTGTCCGCCTCCACCACACCGTGCGCCGTTGACCTTTTTTTTTAGGTATTTACCGTGTTTCGCCGAAATGTACTTTTTTTTCATAAAAATAATATGGTCACCATACCTATAGCTCACGTATTTTTACTTTTACGAAAAATTACCATTAAGCAAAGTTGAAGGACATAAAATTCTCTATAACTTGTGGCGCTGCAGTAGGTAAAGGGTCTTTCAATAAGAGCGCTCGATCTTTAAAATTGAATAAAAAGAGTTGTATGTGTGATATGACGGATATCTTTATTTCGAATTGAAGTATATTCAATGCCATTATGTTTTAAAAATAATATCGTTCAAATGGCCTCCGCGACTTCGTTTGCAAGTGTCGATCCGGGAGATCCAATTTTGGATGACTTTTCGACATAAATCGGGCTGGATAGCAGCAATGGCTTGAATTACGTTGTTCTCCAGGTCGAGAATTGTTGCTGGTTTGTTGGCATAGGCCAGTAACTTAACGGAGCCCCAAAGAAAAAAGTCTAAAGCCCGTCTTACATCAGGTTATTTCTGGCGCCATTTCTTGATCCATATTTCTGGCGCGCCATTTCTTGGGCCAGAAATGACGCCATTTCTTGATCCAAATATAAAGCCTGTATTATATCAGGCCATTTCATCCGCCATTTCTAGCGCTGATCTTGCGCAGTAGGTAATTTTAGCAAATTACCTGAAACATTTTGTAGGCCAAATATATAGAACCCGTTCTATTTTGAGGCTATTTTCAACGCCATTTACCTGCGAGCGTGCCCAGTAAAATTAAACGAACGTCAAATTGTGAAAAGTTGTGCTACACATAAAAATTGAAATGGATAAAGAAAGCGATTTAATTGCAGAAAATGTGATTGCAGCAAACATAATAGTATTATTTTTTTTACCAACACAAAAAAATTTTTAAAAAAATTAAATTTTCAAATTTGATTTTTTAATTTCAGTGAAAAACAAAAACATTTGCGATTATTTAAAAATACGTAACTTTTAGTGATAAAAGCAAGTCATTCCTAGCCCTGCATTTGACAATTACTACCTGCCACAGAATCTACCTGCGCATTCAATCTGTACTGCGGCCGCTCACAGGCAAATTGTTCAAAAATAGAGCACGTGTCAGGACATTTCGAGCCAGGACATTTTCCAAGACATTTGCTGTTTTAAACTAGGCAATTTATTTGGCTCAAGAAATGGATCAAGAAATGGCGCCAGAACAGGCCAATTAATGTCACCTTATTTTGAAATAACGCGATCTGGAAACTTTTCTTTCAATAACTCCACCGTTTCACCCGCTGTGTGACACGTAGCGCCGTCTTGCTGGAACCACGTGTTCTCTAAGTCCATATCATCCAATTCGGGCCAAAAAAAATTGGTTATCATTTCTCGATACCTGACGCCGTGAAAAACTGAGATGTTTCGGTCATCACGCACATTTTCAGCAACAACAGCAATATTCTCTTCCGACCGAACGTTCCGGCGACGCACAGGCACTGCTCGATTAGCAACTGAGCCGGTTTCCTCGAATTTCGCAATAAGTCGTTGAATTGAGCTCTCGGCAGGACGCCCATGTCGACCGAAAATTCCACGTAGCTCGCGAAACGTTTGGCGGACAGAGCACGAATTTTTATAATAAATTTTCACGATTTCGACGCGTTGTTGAAGCGTGTAGTTTTCCATGATCAAATAGCTATGGCAGAATACAAACGTCACAGAATGACAGCGCTGTCATATCAAGCATAACCACAATCGGCTGTGAAAGCTCAGGCGTGGCTATTGAAAGACCCTATAGTACTACAATACATACTGTAATAGGCAAATTAAACTTTGTTTAATGATAATTATTGGTAAAAGTAAAAATACGTGAGCTATTGGCGAAAACCGCACCTAGGGGGGCTAAAATCCTCATTTGGGGGAACGCCGGCATGGGATTTTTATGAAACATTTTGAGGGTTTATTAGAACACTTTAATATACATCTTTGCCAAATTTCAGCTTGCCCGGACCTTCTGTAAGCTCAAACCAAAATTTCGGTTTCGATACTTGGAAGATACTACTATAACTTGGGCAAATTTTGAAAAAATCTATTTTTCTCTTCATTTTCCAACCTTGGCCACAATTTCAATTAACTTATTATTAAAAGCATTTCCCATGCCCGAAAACATTTCTTTCCCTGCAACGAATCAATATTGTGCCATTTTAAGGGTGGGTCGTGTTTTCGGTCAATAATTTAAGTATTAGTGTGCCATGGAAAAATATGAAAAAAAAACTATTTTATAGACAATTTCGTTCATAATAATTCAACCAATAGGATGTTAGAATCTCATCAATTTGAACCAATCATAATCTACTTCCTTTGACAATACAGACCACGGTGGTGTATTGTCGCGGCAATACGACCACCGTGGTCTGTATTGTCAAGTAACGATGGAAACTACGTGAACGCATACTATAAATTATTTGTTGTCAGAAAAAATTGAAATTTTATTTACGAAATTGTCAAACGAATTCCACACGATACTATAAAATTGTCGGTTAATTTTTAAACCATGGAATCTTCGTGTTTGTCGCCCTTAAAATCACCATTCGTGCTAAAGCACTCATGATGATTTTAAGGGCGACAAACACTCAGTTCCAGTTTCAAAAATTATTGCCGACAATTTGATAGTCTCTTGTGGTATTATATATGAGAATTTTATGCTCTTCAATTATGGTCTTATCATAATTTTTATACAAGCATAAATAAGCGAGTTTTCGACAACAAATCGCATTGGGGGAGCTAAAACTCCCGATTGTGGGGGACACCGGCGTGGGATTTTATGGGACTTTTGGGGGGTTCATTAGAACACTCCAATGTACATCCCTGCCAAAATTCAGCTTGCCCAGATTTTTTGCAAGCTTGAGCCAATTTTTCGGCTTCGTTGCCTGGACTATAAAACATGCAGAACATAACAGAGGGTAAAAAGTAAAAATGTTCTGTTTATCCAGTACGGTTAATAGGTATAGGACCCCTTTATTAAAAACTAAACAATATTTTGAAATATATCAAACTCTTTAGCACCAAGTTTGGCATTACTACATGATAGACTTCATCTCAAGTTATTTCACTAATTTAAAAAAGTATATTCCTCATTTTCCAGGTAGACCAGTACATTGAGCAGTGTTTTCTGGGGTTACAATCTCCAGGTCGACTCGGCCTTATAGGGAGTACCTTGGCGTAGCACTTGGAAGAAATACTATGCAGTTATAAGGGCAATGTTAGCCACGTTATACTCAATGGCTCAATTAACTGCAGCTGTAGTACCTCTTCCAAAACCAGAACTATTGTATTTTTTTATATTCCTTATTTCCGAGTTATTACAAGTCTTGATCTGCAAGTTCTGGCATTTTATCTCACTTACAATATGCCTTGATTTTTAAATAACAAAACTAGAATACTTACCACCATTTCATAATCCTCGACCGTACAAGGTGAAATAGTTAATTCCTTAATACTTGGTACATTAACGATTCGACTAATCATTACATTTTCCTTTAGTTGCAAGCCTAGAAGTTGAGCTTGCAAATAATTAAAACCAATTTGATCATTGTTCAAACTGCCCGTTCCTCGACAAGTCAAATAAAATTCTGTACCATCAGATCGTTGTACCTTCACAACCTAAAACTTTAATTGCTAAATACGAAAAATTAAAAGATAACCTCTTACGTACCCCTTCTGTAAAGGAATTGAAGTTTTGTAACGAAAGATAACAAAAATTATTATTATCTGTAATATATTCAACGATCAAAATTTTATGTGACATTTTTCAATAATAACAAAATTAAACGATAAACTGCACTAAACTTTGTAATAGACCAAATTCTACTTTTAATGTTTTTAATTAAAATAACAATTTGAAATTTGACATAAGAACGGATGATTGCCAACCGTAACATGTGTTAACTGACGTTTATCCTTGCGCGGGGAATGGCGGGGGTTTGCGTATTTATAGCAAATTAAATTTTAAACCAATCGGTTACTTTTGTCTCCCGTTGCTAATCAATATTAAAAATAACAGTTTCTACCACTCGTGTGCGAAGTACGGGCGATAAAAATTTGAAATAAAAATAGTTTGGCATTTAAATTCAGATTTCTTTAGAGAAGATAAGCGGGTTTGAATTGAAGCCGTAAGAGGGATCTGCAGGGTAGCCTTTCCGATTGGCTGGTGTTGTACAACAATTTTAACAGACTTTTCGTTTGAAAACAATCGATGATCAAAAGGCCAGATACCCAAGTGAAGATCAACGAACTCAAAAGTTGTGATTTGTCATTTTAATATTAGTTTTATTATTTTAAAAATACGTCTACTAAATAAGGTAAAAGGTAGATATTTATATTTTATGCTTGTTTAATATTTTTCTTATTTGGAAATCCATGAAATTGGTATTTTATTAAATTGCATGGATGTTTGTAACCTCGTTTGATAACGGTCGTTTTTTAAACTTTGAATTTTGTTCAGTAATAGGACCTTAGATATTTTTTAAATCAATTAGCATTGTAATTTCGGCTACGATTTAACCAATTTTCCGTTAAAATTGTAAATGTTTAACGTGATGTGGCAGGAGGTGTTTCCACTTTAGGCGGTAAAATTTTGCGATCTTAACGAAAGAGGTTATTTATGTCGGTTTTTTTATTTCACGTTGAAATTACATCTTTTATTAACGAGTCCTTTTATTAACTTTTAGTTGAAGAATTCTTACAAATGGCCCCAATACGCAATACTAGATCAAGTATGGTTCCACCTCTTACAGCGACCAATCGTGCTACATTACTTAGAGCTAGAAGTAAAGTCGTGAATGATTCTGCCCCCAAACAAGCAAGAGTTAAACGTAAGGCGGATGCTTCACCAGTGAAAGACACTGCGACCAAACGATCGGCACTTGGCGATATATCGAATATAAATGCACACAAAAACGTAGAAGATAAGAGCAAAGCCATCAGGAAAGTAACCACTCAACTTAAGCAATTACCAAGTGTTAAGACTGTAGTTAAAGCCAAAGTAAATGAGAATGTTAGACTTACAGCCGCTCCTATGGTCTCAAAAGTACAAACGCGTAACTCGATTAGAAATGTTGGAACCAACATCACTGCTGCTGTCAAGCTTAAGGAACCGCTAAAGGAAACTTCAAAGATTAAGACACGGCTCAGTAACGAATTTGAAAAATCCGAAGAATCCTTGTACACAACGGCTTTCGAGTAAGTTTAAATTTATTTACTTCTTTTTAAATTTTTTCGTTTCTTATTGGAGAATAACAAAAACACTTTCGTGTTTTATATATTTAGCAATTAGTGATCTTAGTGGGGGGTTACATTTTTCTGAATTCAATGTAAGATTAGGTGTTAAGTTAGAAAAACTAACCACAAAATAAATAAAGGGCTGTGTGGATAGAGGTGTTAACTGACTAACAAAATAAAATTTTTATTTGATAAATAATGGCGTTTGAATACTTAAGAAAAATAAACGGAGTTATTTAACATTTTTTTGTGATGCTGAGCAATAATACAGAAGGGAGGAGGGGGCCCTTACAACCATTCACCTTATCGTTGAGCATTAATGGGCAAAATAATTTCTGTTATAGGTTATTTATTATTATTTGTTAGCGGGTGTGGTGCTTTCCACCACTGCACTGAAGCTTAAGCCTATTGTGCCCCGTTTGCCTCCAGCTGTGCATCGCCAGCAACTCAGCAGCGCCCAGGCGCCTTGTGCTGGGCCGCTTTTTGATCAGCCCTTTTACGCCACCAAGACACCCCAAGCGCCTTGTGCTAAGCCACCTTTTTTGATCGGCCCTTTACGCCACCAAGACACCCCCCCACCTCTGGCCGCGACCCCGGTTTCTCAATGAGTCCCGGTACAAGCACCCGGTTCTTCCAGAGAACCGCGGGCCACTGTCTTCGTAGGTCACCAGCTTGGCGTACGACGAGGGTCCGATTAAGCGTTGCACAGTCGATGAGGGTGGAGGCGAATTTTTCTGTGACCCTAACAAGTCAGGGGGACCGCCGGCTTAACGTGTCCTCTGAAACACGGCCGACCGCAGTTCATTTTGTAAGTCGGTCACCCATCCAAGTGGTTGCCCGAAGAAGTGTTGCTTGCATGCGAATATCGAATGGCTCGTCTTCGTGCAGCATATCTAATGCGGTCGACCTGTTATAGGTTGCTTGCATGTTATTTTATTTCAATGCAATAGAATTTATATTGCGGGCTTACTTCACATTTTTAGTTCGTAAAAATCCGGGCAAGCTGAATTTTGGCAGAGATGTAGATTGTAGTGTTCTAATGAACCCCCCAAAAGTTCCATAAAATCCCACGCCGGCGTCCCCCACAATCGGGGGTTTTAGCTCCCCCAACGCGATTTTTTGCCGATAACTCGCTTATTTATGCTTGTATGGAAAATTATGATCGGACCATATTTGAAGAGCATGAAATTCTCTATAAAATAGTTTTTTTTTCATATTTTTCCATGGCACACTAATACTAAATTATTGACCGAAAACACGACCCACCCTTAAAATGGCACAATATTCATTCGTTGCAGGGAGAGCAATGTTTTCGGGCACGGGAAATGCTTTTAATAATAAATTAATTGAAATTGTGGCTAAGGTTGGAAAATGAAGAGATAAATAGATTTTTTCAAAATTTGCCCAAGTTATAGTATCTTCCAAGTAACGAAACCGAAATTTTGGCTTGAGCTTACTGAAGGTCCGGGCAAGCTGAAAATTGGCAAAGATGTACACTAGACCCTCCATGTACGCGAATTAGATTTTGATACCTGAATTTTTGTACGCGAAGCAAAATTCCCTTTAACGCGAATTAAGTTTTCGCGTATTATTAAAATAACTAGCTGGCACAGTCGGCCTACCGGCCGCCTTTAGCCATCTAGACCGTGTCGGATGTGGTTGTTTGGCCTTCGGCCTCACTCCAAGGTTCTAAAGTAGCCTATGTTTCTCGTAGCGTTGTAAATAACTTCTACACCAAATTTGGTTAAGATTGGTCAAATAGAAACGTAAAGCACGTGCACGCGTATTTGCATTGTCGATCGGTTGACAGCATTCATTATTGTTTTTTAAACATGCGCAGGAACCTACATAATAACTGTGCCAAATTTGGTTCCGATCTGTCAAACGGTTTAGGAGTCTATAGGGAGGAAGGCAGGCTACTCAAAATCAATTTTCCTTTCCTTTGCAAATTTTTGCACTATTTCAATACAAAACATGTGCAGGAACCTACATAATAACTGTGCCAAATTTGGTTCCGATTGGTCAAACTGTTTAGGAGTCTATAGGGAACATACATACATCAATTTTTATATATACATATTATATTGAAGTGTTCTAATAAACCCCCAAAATGTTTCCTAAATATCCCAAGCCGGCGTTCCCTTAAATGAGGATTTTAGCCCCCTAAGTGCGGCGTTTCGCCTATAGCTCACGTATTTTTACTTTTACGAAAAATTACCATTAAACAAAGTTTAATTTGCCTATTACAGTATGCATTGTGGTACTACCTACTGCAGCGCCATAAGTTATAGAAATTTTAGTTATAGAAAACAAATAAGCGAGTTATCGGCAAAAAATCGCGTTGGAGGAGCTAAAACCCCCGATTGTGGGGGACGCCGGATTGGGACTTTTGGGGGGTACATTAGAACACTCCAATGTGCATCTCTGCCAAAATTCAGCTTGCCCGGATTTTTTGCAAACTAAAAACCTTGCTTGCCTGGACTAGAGTGTGTATATATGAAAGAGTGTGGCCAGTCGGTAGTGCGCCGCCATGTTTATCCTAAATGTACCAGTACGTGTATTATATTCATTTGATTTTCTTACATAAAAACGTTGAATTTAATATCATGTGGCTAAAAATTTTGCAGTCATAAGGTTAAAAAAAGATATTGTTTCATAAAGACATAATTATGGAGCACATATTTTTATTAAAAAGACTTTATTTTACATTTAAATGCATGGTTTGCGATTTACTTCCGCGAGCATGTTTGTTTTTATTAAATGCAATATTTTTCTTATCTGACACTTTTAAGCGGAATGTCACAAATCTCTTAATAATTTTTTCTATAATATTGTGGCAGTCCAATATATGAAAATTACGTAACTGAATTATTTCTTTGCATTTTAATACATAAAATTTAATTAAATTCGTATTTTTGTTTACAACTAAATCATAATAAGAACGAAATATTTTCTCCATTTCTTGAAAAAATATAAAAGTATCAGCATTTACATAATATAATGCATTTTTTTTGTAACATTTTAGCGTTACAAGCTTCGAAAACTCTGATCTGCTGAACTTTTTACTTCCTACTGAACTAATACATTTTTGACAATGTTTATTTGACTTTACAATTCTTGATAAAATATATCCAGCTACATTGTATAGAGAATTGTTTTCACTTATATTTAAACTTGGAACCGGCTTTCCTTCTATTTCAAAAATTTCAGGATTGTTATCTTCAGTACTGTGACGGGTATCCTTCAAAACTTCAAAAAACTCGGACAAGAATTCAGTATCATCTTGGAAATAACTGGTCTTGTGAACATTTTTAAGATATTGCGAAACAGTTATTAATTTCAGATTGTTTTTAAATTGAAGAGCGTTAGGAATAACTTGTTTTGAACGAATTACCGAAAACAAATTTTCTAGACAATCTTGTGAAAAACGAGATGTGAGCAAAAATTTAAAATCCTTTTCATTTAACAGGTAATCCTGTATATCCAAAATTGATTTAATAGAAAGACGTATTCCAGACTGTATTGGCTTCCATATTCCTTTCTCGCCACATACGATATTTTCAAACAAGTCCATTACGTCTTTGAGAAAACTTATATTTTTCAAATACTCGTCTTGTTTTATTTTACTCAATGCCATTATTGGATTTCTCGAATACATGAGGTCGAACCATCGTGCAATGGTATCTATAAACCAAGCGGTA
Source organism: Podabrus alpinus (assembly GCA_932274525.1). Classification (NCBI taxonomy): domain Eukaryota; kingdom Metazoa; phylum Arthropoda; class Insecta; order Coleoptera; family Cantharidae; genus Podabrus; species Podabrus alpinus. Next base: position 17,106,292 of record OW026451.1, read on the forward strand.
GTTCGAAGTTCTGGTTTGTTTGTTTCCTCTGCTAGAAATCTTAACGCAGAAGCTACATCGTGGCTCAGGACACGAGTTGCTAACGACACGCGCATTTTATCGAAATGAGTTGGTTGTAGATCAGCTCTAGTCAGTTTCGGTGCTAATTTAAGCTGATGGTGCTCTTGATAATTGACCAAAAAATACAAATGTTCCATTGAAACGACGTTTGTAGGAAGTCCAAATTTTTCTTGAATGACATGTGTAATTTTAAAGAATTTATTATTCGACAGAGACATTCTAATGTTTTTTAAAAGATGACATACATCTGCTATAAAATATAGCTTTCTGTCAAAATGTGTTGGATGGCGACTATAATTAGATAGAAGTTGACGACAACTTTCTACTCCAAAAGAACGCCATAGCGCTTTATTGCAAGCTCCCATATCTGAAGTTATAGCCATAACAATTAATCCCATTGCTTCCGATTTTTGAATTATTTCTAAAACTATTGGCTTCAATTTCGATCCATCCACTGAATTTCCAGTGAAGTAATATGCGACTGTTTGTTTCCATCTGGAGGATATGCCAGCAAGCATAAATACTAAAGCATGTGTTGCAATACCTTCATCTTCAGAAAAATTTACATTACCGTAATACGATTTTGTAGCATTGTCATAAACTTTAGAAGGTGTTATGGACATCTCGTCTAGCAGTAGAATGCAATGCTTTTCATGTTCTTGTTTAAACATCGAAACTTTTAGATCTAGAAAATTAAATACTTCATTCAATATACCTGGCTTAAATGACAACTGTTCTAATTTTCTACGTAGAGTTCTTTGACTAGGCAAGGGATAATTTCTTCTTAACAACTCTTCGTAACCGCTGCATCCGCAAGCAAACTTTATCTGAAGACCACTTTTAATGGTTTCGTTTGACCACTTGGAGTTTTTCTTTTCTAAATGTCGAATCTGACAATCATTAAAAACTTTTCTTATAGATTTTAATGTTTTACCCTGCTTTTCGTTATCCAATTTAATTTTTAATTTGATGTGGTCGCGAGCAGATCTTAAGTGACGTTTCAAACGTTTACGCGATTCTTCAGACTTCTTAAACAAAACTTCGTATTTTTTTAACTTTAATTCGAGGACTTGCATAGAATTATCGTGTGTAACTTGTGGCTGTGAAGCTTCAACTTCGTCATCTGAAATAATGCTGGTTTCACTGTCATTACTGTTTGCAGTGCTAAAAGATGTAGTGGTTTTGGAACTGGTAGCTAATGTGCTCCGATGCTTTGGTGGTTTACGCTTTGGTTTCTCTGAAGCAAACGAAAATATTCTAGGAACGGCGTTAGATTTGAGTACCCGTTTTCCGTCAACTCTGGTCTTTTCCCACTGATCCGAATCAAAATGGATCTATAATATCAAAATATAATTCAAACATACGAGAATAGAAGCCTTCTGTATTACTTCTCAGCCCTGGAAAATATTACCAGGACTGTGAATTTTTAGATTTCAGTTGACAAAGAACATGTTAAAACTAAACAAAAATAAGCAGTGTCCTTTTATACAATCTGAAGATTTTTACCTACCTCACAAATATAAGATGTATTTGTTGGTTTCCAATTTTCTCTTTTAACTTTAACAGCCCAAAGAGCTCTCCGTTCTGTGTTTCTCGGAAATACTTTCATCAAAAAACCCTTTTTGTCACTATTTGTGCAGTCAATTGCACAGCAACCTGGCATTTCTATTAAAAAAACAACAAATTTTACTTGTGCCTTTTAAATAACTTACTATTAGTGCCTAAAATAAATTATATAAAATTATTAAATTAATGGAAAACTTACCGTATTTTTAAAATAACAAAACAGATAAAACAAATAATAATCAAATAGTACCACAAATATGCACCTATTGATTCTAAATGCAACATAAAACTGCAATTAGATAAGATAATGTGCAAAGTATGTCATTGTTCGCGCGGTTTAAAAGGATAAACATGGCGCAACCAATCAGAAAGATGACGTTAGTTGGCCACACTCTTTCATATATACACACTCTAGCCTGGACTATTTAGTTTTCAATTTTTACGAAATTTTATTTTGAACCAAGCTGTATTTTTCTTAGGCTAGTACCTTTTACTGCAATTTATTAAATTTAGCCTATTACCGCCAGCAGCGTAACCTGGGACGATGGGGGGCTGACTCCCCCCCAGCCTTTAAACAAAATTTTTTTTTTGTAAAGCTTCCTGTATAGACCAGTCATATTAGACTAACATAAGAGGTTAACCCTCATTTAGCCTTCTTCACAGGTTGCAAACACCATGAATCACTTTGGTTTATTTTTATGAGTGGAATTCATTTTGCTTCGAAAAATTACTGGCGACTAAAAAGTTTTTAACAATTTGGGAAAAACACGTCCAACTCCGAAGATACGATTTTTTCCGTTAAAAACTTAATGGGATTACATGTACTTTCACCTAGTCTTAACACTTAGCCGCCATTTTGTCAGTTAACCTAAGAATTTCATCGTTCATTTTACGTGTATTAAATTAAATAAATTTCACCCTTTTTTCCATGTTTACCCTCGAAAAATTTAGATCCGTTTTTTTACGGATCTGTCACGCTCAGACAAATTTTTTCCAAGTTTACCGCAATCTCAATCATAAAAGAATTTGTGGAATACCGGGCCTAGCCCATACTTCCTTCAAATATTAGCTGGTGCGCCACGGTACCTGAATTTTAAATTGCAGGGCTGAATTTTGAGGCCCGTCCTGCTAACAATGACCGTCGGTATCCAAGGTTGGTTTATCCCCCTTTTGCTTAGCGATGGTCATGGCTTTGAAATTATGATGAAAGGCATATACACAGTCAGCGCCGTAGCAAGCTCTTCTGGCGCCTGAGGCAAATTTGAATATATGCGCACCCCCCCCCCCTCCCAAAAGATTCTTATCATTTTGATAATTTTAAACTATTATTTATTGGATTTTGTCAAGGTTTAGTGCCCCCATTGCGATCGCCCTTGCCGCGGCGCGGCGCTGGCTTAGAGTAATGAAAACAAATGGATGCTTATCAGGAATTCATTTAGGACCGGGGGGTCTGGTATACCCCCAGGTACACTTAATTTATTGCGAAAGAAAAATTTTCACGTTTACGTCCCTCGGTATTAAAAAAAACGGTACTGGGATAGTTATGAAAAATATCACCTGCTGTCCTCCCCTCCCGGATTACAAACGAAAATTGCAAAAGATTCAACGAAAAATAATAAATTTTGATGGTTCTGCATAATTGCAAGTGTACCTGGGGGGTATTCCATACCATACCCCCCAGACCGCCTGGTAATGTGATATCGATTTTTATCGTTGGGAACTTTTAAAGATCTTTTATAAAATACGCATAGTATGTCAGAATCGCCGTTTCCATGGTAACGTAACGCAATACCCCCCTCCCCGTATATGACTATTATTTTATTGGTAGGAATTTTTCTTTTCAATTTAAATATATTTGAATAATATTGTCTCGATGATAATGTGATATTTTTGCCGGTTACCCAGTCGGGCGGAGGTAAATGTGCCACCAGTAATGTTATTCTACCTGCTACGAATTTAGGATATTAAAAGTACACAGGTATTTGTGCCACCGGAGAAAACGGCATCTACCTGATGCATCTCCTACATGTAACATCGATTATTTTTTGATTTTACACGATTTTTTGGGGGTGAAACGTAATAGTTTACTGCCCCATACCGCAACTATACTTTTTAATGCTATTTCGAGGTTCTCTCACATCCCGGTTTCATTTATCCCGGTTTTCTTGATGTGTGGCGCCTTCTCGTATGTTTAGCCTAGTAACCAAAGTCAAAGCCGCCCTGGAGGGGTGCAACTCGGAGCGGAGCGCAGCGGCGCCCCGTAAGGGTAGGTTTTGACGATGGATTACCCTCCTTATCGAATGCACACCCCAAAATTCGAAGGCAAAAAAAATTTAATTTTTTCACTATTAGTGGCACAAATACCTGTGTTTATTTAAAGAACCCTTTTGGTCGGTGGCACATTTACCGGTACCCTTTTCTTGTGAGGTACATTTGGTGGCACATTTACCTCCGCCCACCCAGTCAGTTAAAGGGAAATGAAAAAGAATGAGGGGGTTGGAAACAACTTTCCTAAAATCCCTTGTCTTCCCCTAGTCTTTGCACCAAAATTGAAGAGGAGAAAATTCCCTACAGAACGATCTGAAGTAAATCCTGAAACCTTGTTTTGTTCACCATCGATGGTGAAGTTTAAATGTACGAAATAATTATTCAAAACTTTTTTCAATTGATTTCTCTGGATTTTCTTTTTATTTCATGAATACTAAGTATCATGTAGGCAAATTTTGTTAATTTGTTTGATAGAGAATTTTCCACTCTTCAATTTTGATTTGATGATTGATCACTAAAAATGAAAGTAAGCGAGTTATAGACGAAAAACTACTGTAGAGGGTTAAAATCCCCATTTGGGAATTTTAGGCGATGTTGCAAATAAAATCGTGGTCAAATTTGAATAAGCCCCCCCCCCCCCCAAAGATTCTTATGTTTTTGAAAATTTTAAACTATTATTTATTGGGTTTTGTCAAGGTTTAGCGCCCCCATTGCGATGACACCTGAGGCAAAAGCCTCACCCTTGCTACGGCTCTGTACACAGTTACCATTCTGAATTGCTGATAATGTAGATTTAAGGTCACCGTCTGATCCCGTATATAGCTGGGTCCGAATTTGATGATAAGAAAGAAAGAAATGGGAGAGAGGGGCAAATTTTGTGCACAAGTGGCCAAAGTCGAGGGTTTCCGCATCAGGAGGATCAGTCGCTCCGGTGGTCGGAGATCCCGCCAGCTTGCCTCTGACCTTGGTCAGGCTATCTTACTTCACGAGGGGGGCTGCCCCCCCTCAAATAGAGCCCCGACCTGCGTGCTCGAAATTGCTGATTACAGCCGGAGAAAAATAAAATGACTTGAAGGCAAAATAAATTCAAGTTGATCATAGAAAGCTAGCCACTATTTATTACAAAGTCGGGGTGGGGCATGGCTTAAGAGACTTAATAGCCAATGGGAGGCCCCTGTTTTGCTACTAATTTTAGGGCTGCTTTTCATGGTTAAACATGTTTTTTCCGAAAAAAAAATTTGTTTAATTCTACTATATAAACCTTCAGCTTTCCGAATATCGATTGGGAATTTTTAAAATCGTGGCTGAGTTTAACTTACTATCGCCAACAATTTTAAACGCAAAGAAACGCGACGCTATTTGTTTTTTCTCAAATATCTCGAAAACGAACCAAGATAGGGTAATAAACTTTACTTCCCTTTTTTTGTAGAACATAAAATTAACATTTTTAACCTGAAGTCAGTCGTTTATATAGCACGCGCCATCAAACTTAGAAAATGCTCGATTTCGTCATTTTTTTTATGTTCCACGGGTAATTTTTTTCAACTGTTTAGAATGGAATTAAATATCTATAAACGCCCATTATCTGAGACTTCCAAGAATACTTTTCATGATGCAATTGAATTTTAGACATAACTATTTGGAGTAGAGTAGTTTTTTGATTTTTGGAGATCTTAAAATTAATTTTACCGAAATCTTATACGCATATTTTAATCCAAAAATATCTTTTTGTTTGTTTTTTTTTGATACAACGAATGTAGAATTTTTTATTGATGCATCGAAGAATCCAGGTATTCGATAACTTTGTGTAGCAATGAATAATTCTATGTTTGTCGTACGAAAAACACAATGGCATTTTTTTATTTAAAGTTTTGTCCCTAATAAGATTCCTGTTAAATCAATTTATTACAAGGCCTAAAAACGGCAAACAACTCGGACTACTCCAATAAGTCAAATCTTTTTGTTTACATAGCTACAAAATTATTTATGTCTAAACATCAAATTGGTTGTACAAGAAATTATATTCTTTGAATATTTTTTTTATCTTCCATTTATTTTTAATTCGATTCTATTTGACCGAAAAAAATTACCGACGCAACATCAAAATAACGACCAAGGTGAAGATTTTCTGAAACGAAACGACTGACTTATTATAAATATTGTTACTATCTTGCCTAGTTTTCAAGATATTTCACTCAAACCAAAGCGATTAATGGCGTTTTCAACCTGGGAAGACTAATTGGAAGGTTTTGATTTGTTACTTCTCAACTTCGGCGACTCCCCCTTCCCACATCACCACGCAGGTCTGAACTCCCCCCCCCCCCCCCCCATTGCGTGACGTAATTTATGAACGGCTTCTAACAAAAAACAATCTTCATTCAACAACGCTTCAATAAACTTACACAGCTACATGTGTACTTTTTGGATATATTTTAAATTACCATATTCTACGAAACTTTTTTGGCTTTCTAAAAAGCCTAAGGTCACCACACTGTCTGTGCTTTTTTTCCTAAAAATTCTTCAGTTTCTTGACATACTCATTAACGTTAACTGAAAATCGTTATTCTGATATTATCTATTTCATTATTTGATGCAGTTTTATTCTCTAGCAGCGTACAGCTAGTTACAATAATTGTCTGATTTAATTCAAACAGTCCAGTAAATTTCGTTGTTGGGTAGATTCCAGACATCTGAACATAAGTTTTACCGCTCGTTACGTGACGCCAAATGATATTTTCGGCGACTTTTTTTATAATTCTGTAATACCATATTCCACTAAAACGATTCTGAGCTTGGTCAAATGATGTAGGACATCCGTGATTCCAATTTTTACAAATTTTGTTTCTTCAGATACCCTCCAGTGTCGTTCTTACCCCCTTATTTAAATACATTATACAAACCAAAAAATTGCATCAGGGTTATTTAAGAATTTAACAGAAATTAGCTTAAATGGAGTTTTATAATATGCTTTAAATCAAATTGTCACAAAGAATTCCCCCCCTCCCCCGCAAAGCCGAAGGCCGAGTGACCAAATTTGATTATTTTCTATCAAAAATTGTTGATTTGTTTGTTAATTTATCAACACTGGTTATTCAGCCTCAGGTTATCTTTTAAACAGGATTAATTTCTATAGAAATAATTGTTTCAACAATTATATACCTACGTGGAAATTTACCCATGTTACAAGATAACCAGAAACTGAATGGAGGCAATAATACGCAAATCTTGAAATGAAAAGGCCAAATAACCAAATCCTAATAGTTAAAAAAAAATCAAGTTAATTTGCTCACAATATTTAACCACAATTTAAAATAAATTCGTGGTTAGTGTAGTGGAAATTGATATTATCATATCCATATTTTTATTATGTGTATTTTTACACATATTTTTTTTGTTTTTTTAGTTTAACCTAATAAAATTACACTGAAAAATATAATTCGGTAACGTTTTTGTCACACCGTGACATCTTCAGGCGATAGGGTGACCAAAACTAAGTTGAAATTAAGTAAATCAAGTTGAAAAATTGTTTAAACAATTAACTTTCAACAAGTTAGAAAATCAAACATTATATTTATTTTGGTGTACGGTTTAAAATTCAAGAAAACTACACAAGATAAGTTTCAAATATTGAATAAGATAATAAGAATTCATTGTAGTAATAAGGGGTATTAAGAATTAAATATTTTACTAATTGCTTACTTTCTCATTGATCACACCTTGCTTTAAGTATGCAAATCCTGATATCAGTATTTGGGGTTAAATTTACTTTAATGTTTTGTAAACAAAAATTTGCATTTAAAATTAATTTTTTAAGAAAAAAGTTCAAATTTTAAATAGAAAATGGGCCGTTCTCAATTTTCATGGTACTCTGGCTTACAAGGAAAACTTCAGAAAGTTAAGAAACGATTTAGTTTTAGAAGGAAAAGTCCACATAATGAAAACTATCAATCACCAAAACAAACTGATAGGTGGGCACTGCAGATGTGATTGCGTTTATCTAACAAAGTATTTGATTCTTTTCAAATCAAGGGGTTTTACCAATGTAACATTTCAATTAATATTTATTTATATTTTCAGAGGTACCTCTGTATTGGAACCATCAAGGAGGCAATCTATTGCCAGTAAACCTAGTAATGTAAGCTTAGTTGCTGAACAACTCGAACATCAACTTAATTTAGGAAACCATCATGTACCTGCAGGAGTGGAGGATTTTGATAAAGAACATTGGGATGACGTATTCCAAGTTTCCCATTATACCATGGATATTTTCACTTACTTAAAACAACGAGAAGTAAGTTGTTTAATTATGTCAGAATGTTTAATGTAAACGTTTCTTCTTTTAGCCTGAGTTTGACGTCAAAGATTACATGGACAATCAAGTGTGTTTGACACGTTGGATGCGTTCTTTGCTTGTAGATTGGATGGTCGAAATTCAAGAAAGTTTTGAACTCAATCACGAAACGCTTTATTTGGGCGTTAAGCTTGTTGATATGTATTTGAGCAAAGTGATTGTTAGTAAGGAAACTTTACAATTAGTGGGAGCAGCTAGCATGTTTATTGCTAGCAAATATGATGAACGACTTCCCCCACTTGTGGATGATTTTCTTTACATTTGTGATGGAGCTTATAATCGTAGGGAATTTTTAAGGATGGAGATTAATATATTAAAAATATGTAAATTTGATCTTGGCATTCCCATCAGCTACAGATTTTTGAGACGATATGCACGCGTAAGTGACCACATCTTTTGGTTGTCAAGTCTTTTTTTAACACTTTAAAATTTGTTCCAGTGTGCCAAAGTCACCATGCCAGTATTAACACTTGCCAGATATATTTTAGAATTTTCATTAATGGAATATTTAACCATCAAGATTCGCGACTCCAAATTAGCAGCAGCGGCTTTATATTTGGCTCTTCAAATGAAGCACATTGGAGGATGGAATTCCACTCTTGAATTTTACAGTGGTAAGTGCTTATTACAGTTATTTTTTGAGCTCGAAAAAATACAAAAACCGCTTTTGTAGGGTACAAACTAGAAGATTTTCTGTCGACGGTTCATTTACTAAACAGTGGTCTCGAACGTAAACCTCGAGAACAATTAATGACAGTTCGTAACAAATATTCACACAAAATATTTTTCGAAGTGGCCAAAACACCGTTGATCAAAAGCGAAGATTTAAAGTAATACAGTGATGATTTTTACAGGTTTTTTTGATATGACAAGGTGCATTAGATTTTACATTAAGAACACAAACCTTTTATATATTTCAACTTTTAGTTAAATGATTTTACATATTTTTAAAAAATCTGAGATAAGTAGAAACATGGTCAGTCTTGTGAATTGTTTTTATTAGTATACTGTTTTTTTATCCTCGACTTGCGCGATATTTTACCACAAAAACTTTGTTTCTATAAAACTCATTATACTTTACTTGTTTTATTAATATTATTGTATTCATTTTGAGCTCAAACTATAAAACTTGAATTGTATTACCATTATTAATATAGATGATTTTTCTATAATTTTAGAAATTTTTTAATGTAGAACAATCTTATGCAACAAATCAATACGTAAATAATAAATCTTATTAAAATCGTTCGTTTTCTCCCCAAATATTTATTTATATTATTTGTTGGACGAAACACAATTTTTTGGATGTAGAATAAATATAAATGAATGTTAACATTTTTTATTTTACTTAAAAAAATAAGTCCATCTATTTTTTATAACAATAAATATAAAATTTAATTCTGCTTCCGTCTATCAATTTTTTGGCATTTAATACATGGAGATTCTTGTGCATTCCAACATGCTGCATGATAACACGATCCGCACTTGTGACAACGTTTCACACTCTTTAATTGCCAAGGAAAAACAATTTCATCTGATAGGCAAACCAAGCAAACGAAACCCCTTGCCATACACAATTCACACTCGTAAATATGTGTACAACATTCATTCACCAAATTGCTTAATTTTACTTTCATTTCTCCACTACGTATACTGATCAGATCCTTCATTGAGTAAACATCTGGATCGCTAATAATATAGGAATTTTCAGAATCCAATAACTCCTGTACACTGGAAAAAAAAGGTTATTATTTTTTTGGTAAAACGAAAATGACAAACTTACGTTTTTGCAAATCTGCAAGTATAAATAAAATCTTTCATATAATACAATCCTATCTTGTATTTCCTACATCTTTCCAAATTTTTTGACCTCTTCACAATATCCTTGTTCAACTCGAATATTCTAAATAATGGATCAACAAACATTTGTTCCAATAATCGATATGAAAATGTTGATACTGCATATCTAAAAAAAAATAGAGAATGAGAAATTCCGAATTTTGTGTAAGCATCTTACCTTGTGAAGTCCCATTTTTGTATTACCCGAGCCGGTATAGCAGCCACTTGGTTGGTATGACATCCGGTACAAAAATAGCGTCCCAAGTAATTGCAATAACGAAATTTTGATGCATATTGGATTGCCACTCTCATTCCACATCCGGCACACCGGTAGTTTTGTTTTTCCATCAAAATCTTCCGGCTGAAAGAAGAATTAGAAAATGAAATACAATTTTAGTCAACTTACTCAGGCCTTTTGGGTAAAGTGAAGATTATTTGAGGTCGTGGAGGTGCCCACTCGTGGGTCCCTCTTAGAAGTGTAATTGTTGATTCGCCCAAATCGTCTGGATTTATTGGCCAACTTTTAGGCAACGGTAACAAAGCCTGAGGCGCATCTTCTTCGGACACTAACCATTCTAAATCGGATGCCCTGAAAGAAGCAAATTAAAAACTTCTAAATTTAAAGGTGAAAATAGTCAACCTAGGTAATCGTTTTTCGTTAAATCTGCTGATTAAAGACAAAGCCACACTTTCAGCTGACAAAATATCGGATGCACCATCTGGTGCTCCTCGAGGTTTTCTGAAGAGATCTGCATCAGAATATAACGAAGCCATGGACATGGAAACACCACGATGATCGATTAAATTTGAGGCCTCATCAATCTCTAAATCATCGACATCTTCAGATGAGGCACTTTCAGATTGACTTTTTGGAGACATCGAATAAGGACTAGCAGCACCTCCTACAAAAAGTTCTAAATTAGAAGTTGTCGTGACAAACCACTCCCAACTTACCATCTTCACTCTTTCTCAACGACATACTTTGCCGTTCTTCAAGTTTTTGACGCCTTCTTAAGCGAATTCGTTGTTTTAGATCCATTATTTCCTCGTCACTCTCCTCCACGTTATCTTCCGCTAATTTTAGGTGCTTGGAGCAGTTCATTTGTTCTATTGCTGATATTATAGCTTCAGAAATACTGAAGTGTGCGTTTTCTCGATCCAATTCTGCATTCCCTCGAGCAAATTGACTTGCAGTCAGAAACGAAACTAAAGTTTGGCCTTTAGTCGGACGAGGAAAATATCTGCCAACAAAATAAAATAATTTTTGGAAAATATTCAAGACTATTGGTGGAAATGCCTGCGAGTTTCAGTAAAAATACATGAGAATGACAAAAAATTACGATTTAGTGCAAGCAAGTTACATTTTTAGTTTACAAAAACTCCAGGCAAGCTGAAATTTAGCACTGTTTCTTGTCTACCCCATCTATTTATAACATACCCTGTTGCCATTGGTAGAACCCCTCGTCCACCACCTTCGATGAAAGTCTGCTTAGGTTTCCTCTTATAATCCTTCTCTCCAGACAAGGCACTTATAAAACTATAATCTGGTACGGATTTTCCTAAATTTATTGTGTACATAGATGATTTAGTAGAACCCGGCATCGACCTAATTGATAAATTTTCATCATATAAGGCACTAGGCAAATGAGAATCAATCATATGTGGAGTGTGCTCGATTATATCCTGATTGTTGATAATTACATGTTTTACTTTTTTCTTAACAGGAACATCAATCTTCCGAGATTCAGACAATTTTTTTACAGCTGCATGTCTAGCATGGACCGGAGTTGCCGGTGCAGTTTTGCTAATGCTTTCGATAACCTTCTTCTTACCAGATAAATCTGGCAAGCTGTTCCAAGACTTGAACTTACCATGAATAATTTTTGTTTTCTCAGTTTGTGAATTGAACAGTTTTAAATTATGTAACGACCTGTTTCTATGGTGGCCTAGATTTTTTGGTAAATTATCGGGGTTAGAAGCACATCTTCGGTGTATCTTGTGGTATTCTTTTACGTTCGTTTTCGTTACAAACAAATTTGGATTAATGTCGGTGACTAAACTTGGTTGGTTTAGTTCTACTGCTTGCAAACAAATTAAAATTGCTTCGGCGTACTTTTCTTGGCATAAAAATGCTTGTTCTTGATAACAGGAATGTAAATGAGATTTGTCAGATAACAGCCAAGATAATTTTTGTGATAGAGAGTGACTTTCGATGCTACGATATAACCAAATTGCAGCTTTGTCTGATTTTAGACTTTGAGGTAAGTACGGCTTGAATTCGCAGTCCAAAGCCAAGGAAAATTTGTTATTGTTTGGTTGTAGCCAATCGATTCCTTGTATGAATTTCCAATAAACCGCCGTATCCTTTAAATATGTTCAAATTAATAAAAGTGGATTATAGCATATCGGAATATAAATCTGATAAGAAATGAAGTAACTTACATCTTCACCGATTGACTTGCAACCATGTTTAAATATTTTTTCAATTGCGTTGTATAATCTATTTAGGCCACCATATATAGACCAAACATTTACAACTCCTCCAGCTAATAATCCTTCGACTGTGATCTTTAAATCGAACAGCAATTGCTGGTATTTAACTGAATAGTCGACACTTTGCTCATCCAACATCGTAAAACTTGTAAACGTACAAACCCCAGTTGATCCAACTTGAAAATTTAATGAGTATTAAATTAGTAATATCAAATTTCACTTTCTTATGACTATTTGTGTTTATTTTGTCAGCTGGTGTTGTTTCAGATTTGAGGTTATGTAATCTTGACGTTTACAGAAAGTTAAAGGTCTAATGGTACCCATACACGCGCAACTTAGTTATTATTATAAATTTGAATTGGAGAAAAACAAAAACCACGTTGGTTTTAATTTGCGATTTATATTACTGTCGGTGGCGCCACTAACAACATGACTGTATTTGGACCTATGATTTGGACGTATATCTCAAAATTCAAAGTCATTTTATGGTGAAAGTTTGCAAATATTTTAGCGCGTTGTGGCGCGTTGTTATAGTTATTTATTTCATTTTGGTATCATAACCTTGTTTTTTTAGGACGGAAATGGGGGCATAATATGGCTTTTATAGCCCGAGGGCCTATAAAGTTGCTAAGCAATGACAACAATATCAAAACAAAAGAGTTAAGGGGTGTTTACATTATAAGATTTTCCTTATGTCAGAGCTTAAGATTTTACGTAAGACACGGTTAAGACGGTATTTCGCTGTTTACACTTTATGATTTTCCTTAAGAGCCGACTCTTAAGGAAAAACATAGAGGTTATCATAAGGAATTTTAGCAAACATAAGGAATAGCGACGTACCTATTTTCTTAAGATTTTTCGTAAGATTTTTTTACGTTTTAAGGTTAGTGTTGTGTTTATATTGACTTTTTGTTGGTTATATCCGTTATATCAGATAAGGTTATGTCAATGATTATTGTTTTAAATTAATATTCAGTATATTGGCGAATTTTCTTTAAAGCATTTATTTAACACTGAACTTTAAAATGAATAGTGAACCAAGTGTGAAAGAGGTAATGTAAAAATAATGAAATTAAGTTTGTAATAATATGTAATATTATAGGTAATATTGTGTTTATTTAATTACTACAGGTTGTGTGGAATGAAGATATTACGAGGCACGTATGGATTATAGTTAAGATTTATAGTTTTTATAACAAATTTTTATTGATTTACATATTATTATGTAGTACATAGTTACAATAAATTTTAAAAATTTCTTCTCAACTTCCTTTTTTTATTAATTAATTTTTTTTTATCAAGATTTAACAATAATAAAGTTGTTAAAGTAAAGCATTTTAATAATTGTTCTTTAACAAATCGTAATTTTTTTACTAGGTTATGTTCAAACAATACAACCTGTCAAATAAACTGTTGGCGACTCTTAACACTTGTCATACAATGTAAACACAAAACCAGGTAACCTTATGTTTTTTGTTATTATTAGCAATCTTAAGCAAAATCTTACGCGTTTCACCTAAGCTCTGACATAAGGAAAATCTTATAATGTAAACACCCCTTTAGACCAGACTCTGTTTTTTGCGCGATCGATCTGAAATTTTGCATATGCCTTCCTACCGACAATTCACGGGGGGTACCCCCTAACGAGGAGGGGAGATATCTAGTGCCGTTTTCGAGTTATTGCAAAATAAAAAAATTAATTCTCGCCCCTCCAAGTTTCTCGCCATAGGAACCATGGCACACCAAAAATTCATAGCACAAACAAAATGACATAATATTTTTTCTCAAAATACTTAATGGGGTTGTCCCGTGTTGTCAAAAATATAATTTTTACCTATAAAAATCGATGGCCCATAGCAAAATACTATATATAATTACAAATATTTAATTTTAAAACGCTATACTAATTAAATAAAGTGCCTTTTTTAAACGTATACGTTTGAAAAGTCGCCATTCTGTGACGTACCAAAAGGTAGTCCAATCACAATTTGCAATTAAAATTGCATTTACCACGATGCCACGTTTATATGTATGCGAAAATGACATCCTTGAGTCTACCCATGTGATGTGTTTAAAAATTGTTAAAAATCCGTAAATTCAAATACTTATTATACTTGGCAACCATGCATACATAATACGCCATCTACATTCACTATGAAAATATGCAATTTGTAAATAACTTTTAAGGTTATAGTATACCAAGTGACATTTAAAAATAATTAACCTTCAATAGTGGGAGTGTATTGGGTTCTTATTGGCTTACCTTTTGATACGTCATTATTTACCGCGTTTTAATTATTTAAAAATATTTCAATTTTTGAACTTCAATACGATCGTTAAAATTGCTAAAAAAAAAAATTTTTTTACTCAAGAGGGGTTTAAAATCACTTAAATTTTCGATTTTAATGAAAAAAAAAATTTGAGGGATTAGCCCATTCTTCAATTTTGACAATTCAAGTACCAAGTACCAAAATGAAATAAAACGTTGTAGCTATGTACCACGGGCACAATCAGATTATAGTATTTGGAGTTAAATAAAAAAAAAAAAATTTGTTTTAAATTGACAGTAGCGCCTGCGCAGTTTTTTATAATCTTACGTAAATATTACGTTCATTGTGAACACTTTTTCCCTTATGTCAACTTTATGTCTTACGTATTTCTTATGTATTTCTTATGTCTTACGTTCATTGTGAATCGGCACTCAGAAAGAACTCGAAGTATTTAAATATTTCTGAAGGCGTAAAAAAATGTAACATAATATATATTTAATTACAATCTTAATTTGTTCACTTTTGAAAGATATAATTAAATAAATTCGAAATGACATTATTAGCAATACGTGATTATCGTCTCTTGCATACGATAATGACAGTGAAATCCGAATGAACAAATTGCGCGTGTGTGGCCTACTTTATTTAATTAATAAAAATCGATAAAATAGTAGGAATCTGTAAAGAAACCCAGATGTCATCGATAAGATTAAAAGTAAAAATATGAACGTGAAGAAGTTACGAAGAATAAAACTGTGGCAAAGAAGTAGAAAAAATGGTATGTATTTTGCATAGATCAGAAAATTGACTATTTGGTTTGCAAGGCAATTTTTTAATATCAAAACTTTTTAGAAAGTCGACCTACTTAAATCATATTCAGTTTAAGTTTTGTTTCAGTGCTAAATAAGGCAAGTCACGTCAAGCACAAATGATGAGAAATAGAGGCTTGAATTTTTGAAGAAGGGAAATTGGTGTAAAAACAAGGACGACGAAACGATTTCCGATTTAAATGACAATCGATAAAGCAAGGAGGGAGGAGCTCGCAAGAAAAAAATTACAGGTTAGTTGCTTTACTATAATTTTTGTACCTTATTTTTTAAAAACAAATTGTAAAGATAAACAGTTGTATGTTTATCTAATTTTTTGTATTAACTATAGGTGTCATTATTTCATGTGATCTACCTACTACATCTTCCACTTTTTGTACGTTGAGCCTGTTTATCAGTAACAATGATCATTTCAGTTTAGGGGTACTTCAATGGATGACGACAACCAGCTATCCACCCAACATTTAGGTGGTCGGCCGGGTTGACGTTGACCCGTTGTAATTTTTTTAAACTTCTGCCACTCTTTCTACATGCTCATACCATTCTTTCGTCTTCCTATTGTTATAAAGAAAACAATATCTTGTATGTTACATTGTCTTCTTATATTTTTGCTACGTATTCGATCTTTTAATAGGCGGCCAGTTATAGATTTTAGTACTGTCATTTCTGTAGTACGTACTAACTGTTTATTTCTGCAGGTGGTTGCTCTTGTTTCAGCTGTATAGGTGATGACAGGTCTAACAAGTGTTTTATAGATTTTTTGCTTTGTTTTCTGTGCTCATATATTTATTTTTTCAGAAGATATCTTGTAAGCTTCCAGTTATTCTCTCCCATCTGTTTGTTTGCTGTTGAACCTCGTTCACAAGATAATGTTTGCTATAGTCATTGCCACCAAAGTTGACGTCTCGTCATAACAGAATAATCGTCTGAACTAAGCTAATAATCCCTAGTCAAATGAAGTGTATGTTAAAATAAGATATATATACCAATATATTCTTATTTTACAATACACTTCATTTGACTAGGGATTATTAGCTTAGTTCAGACGATTATTCTGTTATGACGAGACGTCAACTTTGGTGGCAATGACTTTAGATATTCTCATTCCCAAGTAGTTGAAATTCATCACTTGTTTAATAACAGTGCCTACTATTTCAAGTTGACGTACATCCCATAGGATCTCTAGATATTGTCATGCACTTTGTCTTGTTTTTTTGATACTTCCATGTTTCATGCATTAGATGCAATCACAAACTAGTAAAGCAGACGCTGAAAGTTGTCTTAATTCTCAAACAAATTGTAGGGTTACAATAGTTTTTTATGTCGTAATATAATTATAAGAGAAGTAATATTCTTTCCAAACCAGTACGAACTGGTCATAACATAAAGATTGCGAAATTATTCTGCATGATACGATTCATTTGGTTTAGTTTGCCCTTCTTGGAAGTTACAAGGGGTCTACCTAATCAGTGAATGTAATCTGTATCAATTTAATATCACTTCTTACCTTTTTGTTACCTACAGTTTGTTGAACATGCCTAACTCAAATTTCGAGTGACAGGAACAACAATTTAAGTTATTCGCGATTCCAAATAAGAATGCGACCCCTGGTGGCAGAATTGAGAACAACTCGACGCGGGTACTAAACGGTAAACGAGGCTCATTGTTTATAAGTTTCTTTGCTTTAGTTGCATGTTAACGTGTTGCAATTATTATATAATTAAAGCGTTTAAATAAATTTTTGAAATGTCAACCATTGTTGACATTTCAAAAATTGACAACTCGTGTATGACGGCCATTTTGAAGATTTAACAGAGTCACCTATTGTTAATTTTAATCGCGAATAGAAGTTCTTTGGAATTTTTTAAATAGTTTTTGTGTATTCTCGGGTCTAATGTTAATATATTTGCAGTTTTAAAATTTTTAAACAAAATTTAATTTTCAACCATCTGTAAAACTTAGAATTTTTTAAATATTTTTGGAGTATTCTCGGGTTCAATGTTAATAAACTTGCCAAGTTTCAAAATATTTAAACGAAATTTAATTTTCAACCATCTGTAAAAAGTACCCCGTAGTACTTAGAATTTTTTAAATATTTTTTGTGTATTCTCAGGTTCAATGTTCATAAACTTGCCAAGTTTCAAAATTTTTAAACAAAATTTAATTTTCAACCATCCGTAAAAAGTACTCCGTAGTACTTCGAATTTTTTAAATATTTTTGATGTATTCTCGGGTTCAATGTTAATAAACATGCCAAGTTTCAAAATATTTAAACGAAATTTAATTTTCAACCATCTGTAAAAAGTACCCCGTAGTACGTACAATTTTTTAAATATTTTTGGAGTATTCTCGGGTTCACTGTTCATACATTTGCAAAGTTTCACAATATTTAAACAAAATTTAATTTTTAACCATTAGTAAAAAGTACCCCGTAGTACTTAGAATTTTTGAAATATTTTTGGTGTATTCTCGGGTTCAATGTTAATAAACTTGCCAAGTTGCAAAATTTTTAAATAAAATTTAATTCTCAACCATCTGTAAAAAGTACCCCGTAGTACATAGAATTTTTTAAATATTTTCGATGTATTCTCGGGTTCAATGTTAATAAACATGCCAAGTTTCAAAATATTTAAACAAAATTTAGAGATAGAGGATAGAGATAGAGCGTCGAACCGAATAGACGTGTTTCAGTTGCTCCTAGAAGATAATTAATGGTTTATTTTTATAATTAATAATTAATTAATGGATTTTGATTGTGGAAAGTGTGGTGGTAATTTGCGAAGAGAGCAATGTGTATTGACATGTGCGGGCTTCTGCAGAAAGTCATTTCATGCAAAGAAATGTTTTGGTATTCCGGAGATGGACTGTGGTATTTTGAAGCGTTATGATAACATTAAATTTATTTGTGATTCATGCATCGATTCATTCAAAGTGTTGATGACCAATCAAGAAATGATTATGACGGAGATAGGGGAATTTGAAATTGAGATGAAAGGTTTAATAGAGAAAAAATCTAGTGGCATTATGCAAAAAGTGGAAGATGTTATGAGAGAATTTAAAAATGAAAATTCGGATTTGAAAAGTGCAAATGGGAATGGTATTGAAGATAACAAAGCGACGGCGACATATGCGGATAGGCTTAGATTACCTGTAATCGTTAAGCCTAAAGAAAAAAATCAAAAAGTAGAGAAAACATTAGACGTTATCAAAAAACATATCAATCCGTCGGCTATTTCTGCTAAGGTGAATAGTGTTGTGCAACTTAAGAATGATGGGGCGATTTCAATAAATTGCAGTAATAAGAGTTCAGCTGAAAGGATTGAAAAAGAAATTGTTAGTAAGTTGGGTGACGATTACGATGTTAGAGTTTCTAATCTGAGAAAGCCAAAAATTTTAGTCAGTGGTATGAATGAAGAGATGAGCAAGGAAGATATAGTTTTGGCAATTAGATCCCAAAATGACATCGATTTTAAAGAGTTGAGTTGCATAAAAGTGTACAAATCATATAAGAATAATCAAATTTTTAACGCTATTTTGGAGGTGGATGGGAAATCATTTGATAAGGTTATAAAGATTGGAAAAATTAATATTATGTGGGATAGATGTGCAGTATATGAAAGTATTAGCGTAATGAGATGCTTAAAATGCAGTGGTTTTAATCATAAAGCACAAAATTGTACTGTGGGGTCGCTTTGCTACAAGTGTGGATCTAAAGACCATATATCTAAAAACTGTGTTGAAAAAGAGGCTAAATGTGTTAACTGCATAAAAGCCGGGAAGGATCTCAATTTGCAGAATATTGATGTAAAGCATGATACGTGGAGCTCGGAATGTCCAATGTATAGGAGAAAAGTAAATATTGCAAAGAATAGAACTATGTATTAGCAATCACAGTTTATCGAATGTGTATATTTAAACATTCAAGGTGTTGTCAATAATTTTTGTGAACTGGAGCTGTTGGTCAATGAATGCAAGCCGGAGTTTGTATGTCTGAGTGAGACCCATCTAATGGAGGTTGATGATGATAGACTGATTCAGATTTATGGTTATAATATGATAAGAGTCGATTCTTCTTCTCACCATACGGGTGGTGTTTTGATTTATTATAATAATTCTTGGAAATGTGAGTTAATTAGTAGCAAGGTGATTGATTTGGATTTGTGGTGGTTGGTTGTTAAAGGAAGTGATGGTAATGATGTAATTCATTTAGCGGTTCTTTATAGAGCGCCGAGATATTTGAACGTTGATTCGGGTTTTTATGTGTATTTTGAAGGTTTCATGGAAGAATTATGTGAAATTAGCAGTAAAGTTGTGATAATGGGTGATTTTAATGTTGATTGGTCAAAGGTTTCAAACTCAAAAAATAGATTAAGTGATGTTATCAGTGATAATGGTTTTAGACAAATTATGAGTCAATACACTAGAGAAACATGCGAATCAAAAACATTGATTGACTACGTAATAGTTAATGACGGGTATAATTTTAGTGCTGAAATTAAAAGAGATTTAAAAATTAGCGATCATGAAACTATTGGAATATCAATTAGAAGTAATAAAAAGCTCAAAGGAAAAGGAAAAAAAACGATAAGCAGTTTAAGATATGACAAGAATAAATTTAGAAACAGAGTTGTTCAGAGTGATTTGATGACCACTTACTACGCTGATTGTAATTTTAGGGCTGACATTTTCTGTCAGGGTTTGCAATCGATTGTTAACGAGTTTATTGTGAATAGGAAGGATTCTTATGTTAGCTGCCCGTGGTTTTCTGGTGATCTGGAAAGTTTAAAGAATAGCAAGCTGATTCAATATCGTAGGGCGTCGCAATCGGGTAGTGCATTTGAGTGGTCAAGATACAGGTGCGTTAGAAATGATTTTAAGAATAGAATTAATAAGGCGAAAGCTGAATACATCAGTGGGAAAATTGATAACTCTGTGAACCAAAAGATGATGTGGTGGTCTTTGAAGTCATTTGTCTTGGGTCATCAGCGGGGTGATATTGGTGAGATTATGTTTGATAATGAAAAGTGTGTTGACAGTTTAATAATCGCGAACAATTTCAATAGTTTCTTTGTTGATAGTGTGGTTGAAATTAGGAATAGTATTCCTGTTAGGCAATACGTGAGTGGGATTGTAGATTTACGTGTTAGTTTTGAATTTAAATCGGTGAGGATTGAAGATTTGGAGCTGATATTGAAATCAATGAACAATAAGAGAGACATGAATTTTGCCAGTGCTGGTATGTTTAGAGATATCGTTGACCTAATAGGTGAGAATTTTTTGTCTATTATTAATGAGTCGCTGGAGTCTGGAGTTTTTCCTGATTCGTGGAAGGAATCTATGGTAGTTCCTATCGAAAAAGTAAAGAATTCGATTAAATGTGAGGAGTTCCGGCCAGTTAATATGGTATCGGTTCAGTCAAAGATTCTGGAAAGGCTAGTTAACAATCAGTTGATTGATTACTTGGACAATCATGGTGTCATTTCTGAATACCAATCAGGCTTCAGGAAGGGTCACAACTGTGAGTCATTGGTTACGTTTGTGGTGGGAGATTGGAAGATGGCTCTTCATGATGATAAGAAGGTATTGGCGGTTTTCTTGGACCTCCGTAGAGCTTTCGAGACAGTGGATAGAGAAATTTTGTTGAAAAAACTTAAAAGTTATGGAATTCGGGGTAATGAATGGAATTGGTTTAAATCATATTTATCTAATAGAAAACAGAGAACTAGAGTTAATGGAGAGGTTTCGGAGGCTTTGGATGTTTCTTTGGGAGTTCCTCAGGGAACGGTTCTTGGTGTAGTATTATTTCTGTTGTACGTAAATGATATGCATAATGTAATTAATAGGGCAAAATTAGTTCTTTTTGCTGATGACGCGCTCTTGTATTTTTGTAGTGATGATGTGGATGACTGCGTTGGGGTTATTAATCAAGAGTTAGAGAAACTTAGTGTATGGTTTCAAATGAATAAGCTAAAACTTAATTTGTGTAAGTCAAAATGTATTATTGTAAATGACAGTAGGGGTAGAACTCGTGATATTATGATGGAGGGTACTCGGATTGAGGTGGTTAGTCAGATGAAATACTTGGGTGTAGTTGTTGACGATAAATTGAACTTTAAGAGTCACTTTGATTATGTATGTAAAAAAGTAGCGAAGAAATTGCATTTTTTTTTGAAAATTAGGAAGAATATATCGGTTTTGAGCGCAATTAGGATTTTTGATGTGATGATAAAGCCTCATTTTGAGTACTGTTCGTCTGTTCTGTTTATGGGCAATGGTGGCATGTTGGATAGGTTACAAAAGCTACAGAATAGGGGTATGAGAACAATTTTAAGAGTAGGTCGTTCTGTATCCAAAAGTATGTTGCTAGACACATTACAATGGCAGAGTGTTTATCAAAGAATTGTGGTTAATGTTTTGATGTTTGTTTTCAAATTGAAGAATAAGATGCTTCCGTCGTATTTGTGCGACAATATTACTTATGTGGCAGATGTGAATAGGTATCCAGTGCGTAATGCCCAGGATTTTCGTTTGAATCTGTTTAGGAATAATAGAACACAAAATATGTTGTTATATAGTGGTTTAAAATTATTTAATGACTTGCCGTTATCTCTTAAGATGGAGAAAAGAGTTGAAATATTTAAGAGGAATGTTAAGAATTACGTTAGTTTGCATTTTACTTAGAAGGAGTTAATGATTTAATGTTTATTCTTTATTGTTTAGGGTGGATATTTTTTTTGTAATCTGATTTTTTTATTTTTTGGGAGTTTGTATGGAGTTGTTTGATTTGTTGTTTGTGATGTAAATAGTGGTAGTAAATTACCAAATAAAGTATTATTATTATATTATTATTATATTATTATTATTATAAATTTAATTTTCAACCATCTTTAAAAAGTACCCCGTAGTACATAGAATTTTTTAAGTATTTTTTGTGTATTCTCGGGTTCAATGTTAATAAACTTGCCAACTTTCAAAATTTTTACCAAAATTTAATTTTCAACCATCTGTAAAAAGTACCCCGTAGTACTTAGAATTTTTAAAATATTTTTGGTGTATTCTCGGGTCTAATATTAATAAACATGCCAAGTTGCAAAATTATTAACCAAAATTTAATTTTCAACCATCTATAAAAAGTACCCCGTAGTACTTACAATTTTTTTAATATTTTTGGAGTATTCTCGGGTTCACTGTTCATCCATTTGCAAAGTTTCACAATATTTAAACAGAATTTAATTTTTAACCATTTGTAAAAAGTACCCCATAGTACTTAGAATTTTTAAAATATTTTTGGTGTATTCTCGGGTTGAATGTTAATAAACTTGCCAAATTGCAGAATTTTTAAACACAATTTAATTTTCAACCATCTGTAAAAAGTACCCCGTAGTACTTAGAATTTTTTAAATATTTTTGGTGTATTCTCGGGTTCAATGTTAATAAACATGCCAAGTTGCAAAATTATTAAACAAAATTTAATTTTCAACCATCTGTAAAAAGTACCCCGTAGTACTTACAATTTTTTAAATATTTTTGGAGTATTCTCGGGTTGACTGTTCATCCATTTGCAAAGTTTCATAATATTTAAACAAAATTTAATTTTCAACCATCTGTAAAAAGTACCCCGTAGTACTTAGAATTTTTAAAATATTTTTTGTGTATTCTCGGGTTCAATGTTAATAAACTTGCCAAGTTGCAGAATTTTTAAACACAATTTAATTTTCAACCATCTGTAAAAAGTACCCCGTCGTACTTAGAATATTTTAAATATTTTTGATGTATTCTCGGGTTCAATGTTAATAAACATGCCAAGTTTCAAAATATTTAAACGAAATTTAATTTTCAACCATCTGTAAAAAGTACCCCGTAGTACGTACAATTTTTTAAATATTTTTGGAGTATTCTCGGGTTCACTGTTCATCCATTTGCAAAGTTTCATAATATTTAAACAAAATTTAAATTTTAACCATTTGTAAAAAGTACCCCGTAGTACTTAGAATTTTTAAAATATTTTTGGTGTATTCTCGGGTTCAATGTTAATAAACTTGCCAAGTTGCAGAATTTTTAAACACAATTTAATTTTCAACCATCTGTAAAAAGTACCCCGTAGTACTTAGAATTTTTTAAATATTTTTGATGTATTCTCGGGTTCAATGTTAATAAACATGCCAAGTTTCAAAATATTTAAACGAAATTTAATTTTCAACCATCTGTAAAAAGTACCCCGTAGTACGTACAATTTTTTAAATATTTTTGGAGTATTCTCGGGTTCACTGTTCATCCATTTGCAAAGTTTCATAATATTTAAACAAAATTTAAATTTTAACCATTTGTAAAAAGTACCCCGTAGTACTTAGAATTTTTAAAATATTTTTGGTGTATTCTCGGGTTGAATGTTAATAAACTTGCCAAATTGCAGAATTTTTAAACACAATTTAATTTTCAACCATCTGTAAAAAGTACCCCGTAGTACTTAGAATTTTTTAAATATTTTTGGTGTATTCTCGGGTTCAATGTTAATAAACATGCCAAGTTGCAAAATTATTAAACAAAATTTAATTTTCAACCATCTGTAAAAAGTACCCCGTAGTACTTACAATTTTTTAAATATTTTTGGAGTATTCTCGGGTTGACTGTTCATCCATTTGCAAAGTTTCATAATATTTAAACAAAATTTAATTTTCAACCATCTGTAAAAAGTACCCCGTAGTACTTAGAATTTTTAAAATATTTTTGGTGTATTCTCGGGTTCATTGTTAATAAACTTGCCAAGTTGAAGAATTTTTAAACACAATTTAATTTTCAACCATCTGTAAAAAGTACCCCGTCGTACTTAGAATTTTTTAAATATTTTTGATGTATTCTCGGGTTCAATGTTAATAAACATGCCAAGTTTCAAAATATTTAAACGAAATTTAATTTTCAACCATCTGTAAAAAGTACCCCGTAGTACGTACAATTTTTTAAATATTTTTGGAGTATTCTCGGGTTGACTGTTCATCCATTTGCAAAGTTTCATAATATTTAAACAAAATTTAAATTTTAACCATTTGTAAAAAGTACCCCGTAGTACTTAGAATTTTTAAAATATTTTTGGTGTATTCTCGGGTTCAATGTTAATAAACTTGCCAAGTTGCAGAATTTTTAAACACAATTTAATTTTCAACCATCTGTAAAAAGTACCCCGTCGTACTTAGAATTTTTTAAATATTTTTGATGTATTCTCGGGTTCAATGTTAATAAACATGCCAAGTTTCAAAATATTTAAACGAAATTTAATTTTCAACCATCTGTAAAAAGTACCCCGTAGTACGTACAATTTTTTAAATATTTTTGGAGTATTCTCGGGTTGACTGTTCATCCATTTGCAAAGTTTCATAATATTTAAACAAAATTTAAATTTTAACCATTTGTAAAAAGTACCCCGTAGTACTTAGAATTTTTAAAATATTTTTGGTGTATTCTCGGGTTCAATGTTAATAAACTTGCCAAGTTGCAGAATTTTTAAACACAATTTAATTTTCAACCATCTGTAAAAAGTACCCCGTCGTACTTAGAATTTTTTAAATATTTTTGATGTATTCTCGGGTTCAATGTTAATAAACATGCCTAGTTTCAAAATATTTAAACGAAATTTAATTTTCAACCATCTGTAAAAAGTACCCCGTAGTACGTACAATTTTTTAAATATTTTTGGAGTATTCTCGGGTTGACTGTTCATCCATTTGCAAAGTTTCATAATATTTAAACAAAATTTAAATTTTAACCATTTGTAAAAAGTACCCCGTAGTACTTAGAATTTTTAAAATATTTTTGGTGTATTCTCGGGTTCAATGTTAATAAACTTGCCAAGTTGCAGAATTTTTAAACACAATTTAATTTTCAACCATCTGTAAAAAGTACCCCGTAGTACTTAGAATTTTTTAAATATTTTTGATGTATTCTCGGGTTCAATGTTAATAAACATGCCAAGTTTCAAAATATTTAAACGAAATTTAATTTTCAACCATCTGTAAAAAGTACCCCGTAGTACGTACAATTTTTTAAATATTTTTGGAGTATTCTCGGGTTCACTGTTCATCCATTTGCAAAGTTTCATAATATTTAAACAAAATTTAAATTTTAACCATTTGTAAAAAGTACCCCGTAGTACTTAGAATTTTTAAAATATTTTTGGTGTATTCTCGGGTTCAATGTTCATCCATTTGCAAAGTTTCACAATATTTAAACAAAATTTAATTTTTAACCATTTGTAAAAAGTACCCCGTAGTACGTACAATTTTTTAAATATTTTTGGAGTATTCTCGGGTTCACTGTTCATCCATTTGCAAAGTTTCATAATATTTAAACAAAATTTAAATTTTAACCATTTGTAAAAAGTACCCCGTAGTACTTAGAATTTTTAAAATATTTTTGGTGTATTCTCGGGTTGAATGTTAATAAACTTGCCAAATTGCAGAATTTTTAAACACAATTTAATTTTCAACCATCTGTAAAAAGTACCCCGTAGTACTTAGAATTTTTTAAATATTTTTGGTGTATTCTCGGGTTCAATGTTAATAAACATGCCAAGTTGCAAAATTATTAAACAAAATTTAATTTTCAACCATCTGTAAAAAGTACCCCGTAGTACTTACAATTTTTTAAATATTTTTGGAGTATTCTCGGGTTGACTGTTCATCCATTTGCAAAGTTTCATAATATTTAAACAAAATTTAATTTTCAACCATCTGTAAAAAGTACCCCGTAGTACTTAGAATTTTTAAAATATTTTTGGTGTATTCTCGGGTTCATTGTTAATAAACTTGCCAAGTTGAAGAATTTTTAAACACAATTTAATTTTCAACCATCTGTAAAAAGTACCCCGTCGTACTTAGAATTTTTTAAATATTTTTGATGTATTCTCGGGTTCAATGTTAATAAACATGCCAAGTTTCAAAATATTTAAACGAAATTTAATTTTCAACCATCTGTAAAAAGTACCCCGTAGTACGTACAATTTTTTAAATATTTTTGGAGTATTCTCGGGTTGACTGTTCATCCATTTGCAAAGTTTCATAATATTTAAACAAAATTTAAATTTTAACCATTTGTAAAAAGTACCCCGTAGTACTTAGAATTTTTAAAATATTTTTGGTGTATTCTCGGGTTCAATGTTAATAAACTTGCCAAGTTGCAGAATTTTTAAACACAATTTAATTTTCAACCATCTGTAAAAAGTACCCCGTCGTACTTAGAATTTTTTAAATATTTTTGGTGTATTCTCGGGTTCAATGTTAATAAACTTGCCAAGTTTCAAAATATTTAAACGAAATTTAATTTTCAACCATCTGTAAAAAGTACCCCGTAGTACGTACAATTTTTTAAATATTTTTGGAGTATTCTCGGGTTGACTGTTCATCCATTTGCAAAGTTTCATAATATTTAAACAAAATTTAAATTTTAACCATTTGTAAAAAGTACCCCGTAGTACTTAGAATTTTTAAAATATTTTTGGTGTATTCTCGGGTTCAATGTTAATAAACTTGCCAAGTTGCAGAATTTTTAAACACAATTTAATTTTCAACCATCTGTAAAAAGTACCCCGTCGTACTTAGAATTTTTTAAATATTTTTGATGTATTCTCGGGTTCAATGTTAATAAACATGCCTAGTTTCAAAATATTTAAACGAAATTTAATTTTCAACCATCTGTAAAAAGTACCCCGTAGTACGTACAATTTTTTAAATATTTTTGGAGTATTCTCGGGTTGACTGTTCATCCATTTGCAAAGTTTCATAATATTTAAACAAAATTTAAATTTTAACCATTTGTAAAAAGTACCCCGTAGTACTTAGAATTTTTAAAATATTTTTGGTGTATTCTCGGGTTCAATGTTAATAAACTTGCCAAGTTGCAGAATTTTTAAACACAATTTAATTTTCAACCATCTGTAAAAAGTACCCCGTAGTACTTAGAATTTTTTAAATATTTTTGATGTATTCTCGGGTTCAATGTTAATAAACATGCCAAGTTTCAAAATATTTAAACGAAATTTAATTTTCAACCATCTGTAAAAAGTACCCCGTAGTACGTACAATTTTTTAAATATTTTTGGAGTATTCTCGGGTTCACTGTTCATCCATTTGCAAAGTTTCATAATATTTAAACAAAATTTAAATTTTAACCATTTGTAAAAAGTACCCCGTAGTACTTAGAATTTTTAAAATATTTTTGGTGTATTCTCGGGTTCAATGTTCATCCATTTGCAAAGTTTCACAATATTTAAACAAAATTTAATTTTTAACCATTTGTAAAAAGTACCCCGTAGTACTTAGAATTTTTTAAATATTTTTGGTGTATTCTCGGGTCTAATGTTAATAAACTTGCCATTCTGTAGATCACTTTTGTGACTGAATAATGAGGAAAGTTAGTTGTACATGGGGCTTCATCTCGGAAACTATTAGGGGCCAAGAAATCGAAGAATTTTGCGAAAAAGTGTTAAATTTGGATTGACATTTGTAAATTTTTCTACTCTTGTAAATTCCGAAGACTAATGAGATCCACGGAATTACAAGGTATCAAAATAAAACATCTGCCAAAAAAATTGACAGTAAAATTTGCTGTCGGCAGTCACCCTGATGGACGTTTAAACCAGCTCGAAATAGCGGAAGCTAGGGTTCATGGGTCGTAAGTCAAAATGATGTGATACAAAATAAAGAATACAAAAATAATGGTAAACAAATTATAATCGTTGAAATACTCTGTACAACAGCTGTGGCAGTATAATGCAACCACAATTCATATACGATCAGCGAGCTGATCACGTAATAATAATAAATGGTGTGGTTAAATGTACAGTTACAAATTAAAAGTCTAACAAGTTGCAACTCACCCAGGTACCTTGGTATGATTAGTGAAATACAAAATACTCGCTTCTGATAAGCGGACTCCAAATTTGAATAACTGTAGCACCAGGATGATAAAGTGAATACGTCTTCGACCGCTCCACTGATAATACGGAAACAGCTGCACTTGACCAGGTCAGGAACACCATAAAAGGAGTTGGTTAAAGAGAACCTCAAAGATTGAATGTTTTCACCGAAGTTGTTGCTTTCCAGTGTGTAATATTTATCAATATTCCAAAAATGACGAGTTGACATCAGCAATACTTAATAACGCAAATCTTAATATTGAAAATTGACCTTGACATTCAATTTATAAAACAAAAGTTTATAACAGCCCTTCGCGAAAAATGTGTTCTTGATCATAACACATGTGTTCTAAAATTTAATGAAACCAAATTACTCAAAGAAGTCACATCAACAAGTTACTTACGAATATCGATGAAATAGATGTTTTAAATAAATCCGCAACCGCGTAAAACAATCATCTACCAGTTTAGATGCAAAAATCTGTTAATTAATCGTCTAATTAACGAAATTTAGTCAGGACAAATTGACTACGTCCAGCTTGATCAAAAGCAAGAAGCAAGATGGCCGTTTCGCCGAGCGGTCACGGAGATGGAACGAAATATCGGTCGTTTTCAAAAATCTTAAGTACACGGTGTTGTAAAAGTTAAAGTTATTATCCGTAACGGATGTAAAAATTCGTTACACATTGACAGCTACACATTTCAAAATTTTAATAATTCAATTTTGTAAAATTAAGGAAAAATCATCATTTGATAAATTAAATCTCTCTGGCTCTCCAGGTTGGGGAATGTCGCTGTTTCTTTCACGGAAAGAAGCAAAATGCAAAAGATTCCTATTGTAAAAAGGAAAAAGTTTATTATTGTAAAAAGGTTTAGCCGTAGATAAATAAATAAATATATAAATATTTATTTTAAGTTTTACCCTTAATACTATTTTGTTTAATTTTTCAATGACCTATTTTGTAAATAGGAGGTAGCTAATCTTCCTAAATTTAGATACCATTCTAAAAACTTCAGGACTGTTTACCAAACCTCTAAAATAAAAGGTTTTCGCTATGTAATAACTGAACTACAAAATTAAATCGTAGTTTTAGTAAAAATACTCGATATTGCTAAAGGTAACATACCTTTATTGTTTTGGAACATTTCAAAAATTTTTCATTCAGGATGAGTAAATATGATAAGAAAAATTATTTAACAAATGTGCCATCTTAGATCAATGATAATTTGGATACCCCTGGATTAAAAGAGATGAAAAGTTCATAAACTAGAACATTTCCGTTGAATAGTTATGGCACTTCACATAAAATAAAATTGCGACTTTTGAAAATTGATCGTCACTTTTATGTGTATTACCATGAATCAAAAATAAGTTATATTTCTAAGTAATTAAACTAATCTCTAAACTAGTTCAATTCTAATTAATTTTTTGTTTCAGTTTGCTTGAATACGAGAAAGCAAATGGGAGAAAAACAAAAATTTTCTGAGAATCATCGAAATTATAAAATTTAACCCACTGTTGACTATCAGATTTATTTTAAATTAAATTAAAAAGCTGACCAAAGGTGGATAAGATAATAAAAGGTTTGTACATTAGTTTTTGGTGACCACAATTATTTAAAATTAGTTAATTTTGTTAATTGCATGTATTTTAAATTTTAATAATTTGAATAGATGTCAAATAAGAGACATCAAACGGCGAAAAATCTAAATAATTAGTTACAGGAAACTGCTTTTTGTATGTTCGGTGAGAAAACTAAATAATTAGATATAGGAAACTGCTTTTTGTATGTTCGGCCATCTAACGGCAAATCTGTGAAGTAAAGGTACACTCGGGTTTTATTTTTACAGTTCGGTGGCGCGCGATGTAATGAAATGTACGTGAGCTGTCATAATTTAATTTTGTCTTTTTGTTTTCATTTGCAATAGTAATTTTGATATTTTTAATAAATTATAACCTTCATTTTACGCTTTAAAATGGTAAGCAACTTATTTTTGCATCGTATTAATAACCTTATAGAAAGCTTACAATTTTTATTTTGTTCTAGCACCCAACAAATCGAATTATGCAGCGACATTCAGAAAAGATACACAAGACGAAGATTTGTTTTGGAATTCTACCTAAGGTACGTTGAAGTTTAACTTCGTTGCACTTGACATTCTATATGCGGCACTTTGTTTGCTAATTTTATTTTCAAAATAATATGTGCCCAGCAAAATTAAATGCAGACAAGTTTTCTTAGATCGTCGAACAAATACTTACGAGTTTTAATTTATTCCAGCCTTCGTAATAATTCCGGTGGTTGCAGAAAATGGGATAGTGAAAATACGTGCAACTTCTTGGTGCAACGAAAATATATTTTGGAATTTTGAAGATTAAGTGGTGCATCAAATTAAGGTTAGTTTTAAATATTTGAAATAAATCGGAGGAAAGTCGAATTTAAATTTTTGTTAAACTCCTTCCCACTCGCGTAATTTTATAAGCAAGTGGCTTGCCACAAAATTAATTGATTTAATGTGACCATTCTTTGTGATATCACACGGGTGAAGTAGTTTTTAAAATATTGGTTTTGACAATAATTATGTGACCTTTTTTTGTGTGTGTTACTATTAATGCATTGTTATTTTAAGTGAACATCGGGCACGTAATTTGGTAGCAATACCTTTTTTCTATTTACCTAAAAACGATAACGTTTTCATATAAACATGCCATAACCTTATGATTGCATAACCATAAAACCTTTCGAATGGGGTTACATTTTTATTTTGGTGAAGTACTAATATTAATTAGGTAATTACTTCTTCTTCACATACCTTCTCCTACCGGAAGTTAGCGATCAACACAGCTATTGGTATTTTCGGTACGGCAGCGTGAATCAATAATTAATTACTAGGTAATTACTACAACACCATATTCTGTGAGGGTGGCTCTTAATTTGGTTACATCCATTATTTTGGAACTTCACAGATAATATTTTTCCCAAGCATAGTATTGCTAGAAAAAACCTGCGTGACACATTTCTTATGCTTATCTCTTATCCTATCATCTAGGATTCTAGGATGTCTTGCATGAGAATTTTACAAATAAATAAAATTGTCAATATTTTTTCTTTCCATCAAATTGAAAGTGGGTAAAATTGTAATGTAGAAATACAAGTTTTATCTTATATAAACTGTATATTTATGAAATGTGCCACGTTTTAGATTTTTTGAAGTAATACTGCGATAGAAACAAATCTAGTAACATGAAATCTCCTGAAATTATGATATTAACAAATAATTTGAAAACTATTGGGGAGGTATTTAGAATGAAGTGAAAACAAACTGGTGTTTTTCTAACAGTTTTTTATGTATTGGAGACATTTTAGCACATTGTTGCATTCAAATTTTGGCCAAATTAATCGAAAGAGGATTTTGTTTTTCAATATTTTGTTGAAATTGTACAAAATTCAAAAATACTGGCTATTATTTTATTCACATTAATTTACACGCATCGACTTGTTTGGTGCACCATGAGTACGTCAGTTTAAATCTGAGTCATCGCAAATATTACAATTTATTGTGAAATTAACTTTGATTATATGATTTATTATCGAAATTTTATTAAAATTATATTTATGGTATTAAATAACTTTAAATCTAAACCATTTGTTATACCTCAAATTGGGATTAATAAGGAGAGGGTTGTACCAACCAACTCCTATTGTAGATTTCGACATTGATGGTTAGCCTTGAAAAAATGTTTAATTTTGGAGTAAAGAAATAAAAATCGAATCTTACATTCTCGAGATACAACCTTGTTTAATTTTACTATCGTATTGAAAACTAAAAATGTTCTTGTAAATTGCGGCGAATTTCAAGGAACCAATCGGAATTTATGTTTTTTTGCAAGGGTAAAATTTATCACTGGCTGTCATTTACCCAATCCAAATTATTATAACTTGAAATAGTTCTCGTTGATACACATGAAATTGTGGATCTTCATGAGTGCATTTGAAAAACTAATTAGAATTTTAATAATTTCAATATAATCGAATCAGATGGTTTTATATGTTACGTATTTTGTAAAAAATAATTTTTGAATAATCGAAAAACAATACACAATGACCTTTAATTTAATTTTTTTAAGAAGTTTAGGACAAAGCAAAATTATAACGTTGTATAGAGTTCCAAGCCCGCGTTAAGCAGTAGGTCCCCTATGTGTGTGATAATACTTCAAACGCATAACACACACATAGGAGAGAGGTCGCCAACGTCCGGGGAACCGGATATGGCACACTAAGAAGAAGAATAGAGTTCCAGTCTTCTTTCATTTACAAATTTAGGCATGGAGAGTGAGAATTTTTGCCATATTAAGCGAAAGTCGGGCAAAATCGGTTCATAATTAAAAGATTTTAAAAAAAATTCTAAAAGCTAGGTTTTTTATTTATTCAAATCAATAAATATATTTTTTTAATTTGTGTTAAGAATTTTTTATACCTTAGTTTAGTCGATTCACATTTGATTTATGGAATTTACAAATTTCGAAAATTCGGGAAAATTTTAAATCTTAGCCAAGGAAAACGAAAACCTGGAAGTCAGGGAATTAATTTATGAAAATTCAATGGTGAAGGGATAAGATTTTAATATTACTACAAGTTGTAAAAAATAAGTTACTCTTGGTTTATTGAAACTTGTAGTAAATTACATCTTCATAATCGCACACCTAATACAATACCAACATAACTCAAAAACGATAGTTTCGAGATAATGAGCCTTGAATATTTCACGTTGCATTTAAACATAGCAAAGTAATACTATCATAAAGTGGTCCCCATTGTTTAATAATTGAAGCTACAGTTATGAAAGTTTTACACTATAAAATATTGAATTTAACCAATATTTTAGTGTTCATAACTCGAAATCGTCATGTTTTGAGTTATGTTGGTATTGTATTGGGTGTGCGAATCATCTCTTTTAATTTCCGAGATACGTGTTAAAGAGGGAAAAATATTAAGTAAGTAATTTATACCTTGGATTAGAATAAACTGGCAGCGAAATACAAAATTTTGATAACTCATAAATTTTAAAAATATCCAGCGACAACCCTGAGCAATAAATAATAGATAGTAAAACGTCATGTAGATGAAAGTTTTCTTTACTTGCGTCAGAGAAAAATCGTGTATTTTTCGTGTAGCGAAAAAACGCTATGATGTAATGAAAATATCACATGGTATTTATTTGTAGCCTACTAACAGTCTTTGACACGATCGTTTGGCATTGTTAGAAGTGTAGAGGATCAACTCGCATCATTAAAGCAAAGATAAAACTCGATAAGGTCAATCCGTCTCAAATCAAGAGGTCTTTTGATACTTCAGATTTCAATAATTTAAATGATTAGGAAACGTCATGTTTTATTTAGAGTGGTCGTTAATTTGGTCATGTCCAAATATTTATGTGAGAAAAATTACATATTTTTCATTTAATTCTAATACTTTCAAATTTGAATAGCATTATTTTGTAACTTATCAGTTAATTTTCTTATCGAAGTATTGCTACAAAAAAACCTAAAACGTACCACATTTCTTATCAATAGTGATAAGTTTTTCATGACAATTTTACAAAGTTTTAACGATATATTTTTCGAAGATATAAATCACCATATAAAATTATTCATTTTATTTCCATTAAATAAAAATGCAAGCGAAATTATTAAAATCGAATTCGTACATAGGTAAGAAAAGTGTCACATTTTATTAGGAGCAAAAATATATCCCAAAATGTCAGAAATTATGTTTTTTTTTATTTGG
Source organism: Podabrus alpinus (assembly GCA_932274525.1). Taxonomy (NCBI): domain Eukaryota; kingdom Metazoa; phylum Arthropoda; class Insecta; order Coleoptera; family Cantharidae; genus Podabrus; species Podabrus alpinus. Next base: position 17,140,662 of record OW026451.1, read on the forward strand.
AGACATTTTAGTCCGTGACTATTACAATTGGTCATTAAAATATTATCAAATTAAGGACTACTCTAATGTCCATCTATAGTTTTTGTAAAATTATGATTCGTTATTTTTCACATTGGCACTACGTAAAAATTAATCAAAAGAAAATTTATTTTTAAATATTTTGTTAAAACTACAATATTCAAAAAACTCGCGATAATTTTATGTACATTTATTTACACGTTTCGACTTGCATGACGAGTAATTTTTTGTTAGTTCGATTCATCGTAAATATTATTGCAACATAATATTTAATATAGAAATTTCATATTTCCATTTCCAGTCTTAAATCCAGCTTTAAATCTAAACCCCTTGTAACTTGAATTTAAGGGCGATGTTCAACTTTGAAGTAAGGAAAGTTAAAATTAAATCCGATATTTTCGAGATTTAATGAAACGTGTTTATTTTTAAAATTTCACCTTCAGATTCATAATTAAAAATGTTATTCTAAAATGTGGCGTTTTTCGAGGAAGCGAACGAGACTTATTTTTCAAGAAAACTACCACTCGTATACAGTAACCTACAAAATAATTCATACCCAGGCGTTAAAAATATTTAAGCGTTTAAAATTTTTACCATATTAAATTAATCAAATGTAATTTTAGGAATTTATTACCCCTTGAACATTAAATGTCTGCTTGGGGTTGTTTTCTTGTTGAGAATTGGGAATTTACATCACCGATGAGGGCGCTAACGTCGCTTCATAATAGCTGTTCTAATTAGTATAGCACGATATTGTACATAAGTTATTATAGTCCAGTCAAATTACGAAATCTTCAAACATAAAATTATGTAGTTTGGCGATTGTTAAGGATCGATAGGGGGGTGCATTCTGAGCATACATTTCAATTTGAGGGGTTCTCCGAAGGTCAGCTGTACCTCATTTCGCTAAAAACGCGTTTAATTCGATATCTCGAGAACGGTTAGTGTTACGCAAAAAATTGTAGAGACCTTTTCTCTTCTAAATTAAATTTACTAACTTTTTTCTCTACTACCAATACCTTCGGAATTATACCTTACTCTACCGAGCGAAATCCGCGCCATTGTCACAATATCATCGACATCAGTGGGTATTCAGTACTTGAAAGAAATATTAAAGTATTCCATGATCGTTTATTAGCCAACTTACCTGTATAAAAAGGTGAATCGATTAAACCATTTAAATATTGTACTTCATTTAAATATTAAATACAGTTAAAGTTCCTTATTCGCGGGGGATACGTTCCATAACTATGCCGCGAATACAGAAACCGTGAATATGGAATGGTAATTTGTATGGGAATATATTGGATACGTTCCAAGGTTAGAAAATAAAATAAAAATGTATCAAAATAAATGCAAGAGACACGTGTTATTTAATCAAAGTTCATGCAACGAATGGCAAGTTGAACAATTCAACAAGTACGATAGCGGCCAAGACAGCTTATATCAAATGATAGCACCTTGTCGGCAAAAATTTTGCTTTTGTCCAAGAACGTTAGGTTTAGCCACAATAATATTTTCTCTTTATAAATACTTGGACGCCTACTTGTTCGTTTTGATAGGTGAGTGGTGTTAATTTGTAATTGAATATCTTGCGAATCACTTTTAGATTTGTTAATAATAAGCATTTCTTTAGAAAAAATGTATGATATCATTTCTCGTAAGTATGTAATTATGTTCCAACACAATTTTACAAAATTATAAATCTTTGAAGTAGTACAAACATTGTATATTGTTAGTTTTTGATCCGCGAATAACGAAATTTTCAACCGCGAATACAAGAAGTGGTTGCATTTTTTAAATACGCGAATACTGAAAACGCGAATAACGAAACCGTGAATAAGGAGCTTTAACTGTATTGTAATCATTTGAATATCATTTAAATATTGTACTTCTTCAATTTGGGTATTTTTTATTGCATTCAATGGGATCATAATGTGAATAAGGATTAGAAAAAGAAGCAAATGAACAATTAAAACTGTTCCACACATTTATTGATAAAAAATAGAATGTAAAATTTTTGCCTTTCGGAAGTAATAAGTTGAAAAATATTGATGTTAAAAAAAAGTTTCAGATAAAAAAGTTAGTAAATTTAATTTAGAAGAGAAAAGGTCTCTACAATTTTTTGCCTAACACTAACCGTTCTCGAGATATCGAATTAAACGCGTTTTTAGCGAAATGAGGTACAGCTGACCTTCGGAGAACCCCTCAAATTGGAATTTATGTTCAGAATCCACCCCCCCCCCTATCGATCCCTAATAATCTCCAAACTACATAATTTTATGTTTGATAAACCCATTTTGAGCCGTAATTTGACTGGACCATTAATGCGTATTGTACTAATATAGCTAGTCGACTGCGTTGTAATAGTGGTAAAATTCAAATTCTAACACACAATTAATTAACAAATACACGTATAAAATTTTGGGTATACTAAACGGAGTAGTTAATATTATGGACGCGTGGTGGCGCATGGTTAATGTAAATTCCCAATAATAAATTCAACATTTTGTTTTACATTTTCACGTAAAATGTTGATACAATATTTAAATTTGGCCAGAATTCCGTCGATAAATATAAGATTTACAACCCCAAAGTTGTAACTGCAAGTTTTACAAACTGGAAGTTTAATTGAAGTTCGGTATTCACAAAAATTGATTCTTTTATCGTGAAAATAATATCCAGAATGGAACAACGTGAAAATCTGAGGGAGGAAATATATAATTTAAAAAAATCCTGGGATACAAAGGTCCTCATTTGAATTATTGGTCCATTCGCGATCTCTTTCGAGGTTTAATCCTAAAAGCACTGGCCAAAACTGTTTACTGAAATTTTTCATTGATTTTTTCAAATTCACGCACTAGAAAATTTTCATTCCGTTTTGTTAATAGTTTATGTCGTCGTTGTTTGTACGCTTTGCTTTCAAATAATTTTTATTACATTATAATTTAGAAACATTATAGCAAAGAAAATTCCTTTATTTACTTGTAGTAATAAATTTGTCACTGTAATAATTTTCTACCGAAAAACTTTCAAACTATTGAATCTGGTGATAACCACATTGAAATCATTCAGAATTACCTTGAAAGTATTGCAGGAGGTTTGTGAAAAATAAGTTATTCTTGGTTTATCGAAACATGTCGTAAATTACATGTTCATATTATTGTCTCTTCTAATTTTACATTATTTATATCTTTGATTTGAAGTATTTATTACAAGGGGGCTATTTAGAACGATAATTTATAGGCTGGAGTTGAAATACAACATTTCGATAATTACTTTTAGTTATAAATTTCACTCGTCGCGTCGGCCGGGTGGTGAATTGGTTCACGCAATCGAGATTTCAATGTTATACTCGCACGATACAACACAAGGGCTAGGACAATACTCAAAGATTCAGCGAGTACAGGTTTTAGCAAGGAGATTGCACGAGCGAAGCGCAGCTGATTTTTGCCAACGACCTTCCAAGTAGTGAATCCGAAGATAATATTGAATTTAAATAATTTTAAATAATTAATCTTTGATTTGAAATTTAGTATTACGAAGGGGACAATTTATAGGCTAGAGGGGAAACAAAAAATTTCAATATTTCACTCATAAAAATATTGAACCAGAAATTCTACGGTTGGTGAATTGGTTCACGAAATTTCAATGTTAAATTCTTCAAACATATTTGTTCAAGTTAGGTCTCGCGCGAAAACTGGGAGTATCCCCTTCGATTTACGGTCCTGAACTTTATGTCAAAAAAGCGATCTAAATCCGCCGATTTGTTAAAAAGTTAAATTTCGTCGCACAAAAATTATAAGTTTCCCGATCCAGATATTCCTCAAAATATCCCATTGCGTAAAAATTGATAAGTTCCCGTTTTGATTTACGAAGTAGTCTGTAAAAATAAAAACATGAATATTGACAAATTGTTTTAAAAAGTTTTGTAATGTACGTTCTCTACTTTGCACGTTCAAAATATGGAACCCTCAAGACGATCCTTCAAAGATTTGAAGTTGGTTTGAACCGTTTGTTAAACTGATATGCTATAATGAATTGTAAAATAAATTAGCTTCTTTAAAAAATTGAAGTTGGTAAACTTTGAATATTTTTACAAGCAAAAGTGTCATATGTTTATTCTCTTTAATATTTTTAAGCTAAAGTAACTTGTTAAAAAATAATCGACGGATGTTTTTTATTTAACATCACCACCCAAATAAATTTAGACAGCAAACATCCCGAATAATAAGGCAAGTTACTACTTGTAACATGACCGAAAACGCGATATCGATCCAGCGATTCCTTAAAAATGTAAGTGTCCGCTTGGATTTGGAACTCTGGGCCGTCGACCGATTGACTACATGCCGAAACCGCGAGATCAATCCGACGATTTCTTAAAAACCTGGGTCTCGTCGCGGAAAAATTGAAGTTCCCGTCTCAATTTGCAAGTAACGTTGGGGGACACGGTGCCGAAAAAGCGATCCCGTATTCCTTAAAATGTAAATCCCATTGCGCAAAAATTGACAAGTCCCCGCTTCGATTTATGTTGTACTATGTAAAAATTAATGTTAACGAATTGTTTTCTACTTTGCAGATTCTAACAGGATGGAACCCTCAGGAGGAAGATCCATCAAAGGTTTGAAGTTGGTTTGGAGCAGTTTCTTAAACTGGTATACTATAATGAAGTGTAAAATAAATTAGCTTTATTTAAAAATTAAAGTCGGCGAACTTAGAATATTTTTGCAAGCAAAAGTATGTAAGTTTACTTCACTTTAATGTTTTAAGTTAAAATAACTTGTTAAAATATTTTCTATCTTATAATAATGCACCGTTATCGATAATAAATGTAACTTAAATAAAATTATATGTTTTATTATTACTAACACATAGCAATGTACCATACGTAAGTCGATGACGCAGATGCCCCACCAGTTCCGAACGAAAACCGAACTGCCTTCGTTTGAGAGTGGGGGAAACAAATTTGGTATATAAGCAATGTATTAACTACGGGGTGGGTGGGGCGGCCTGAACAGTAGACCAGCAAACATCGAGCTCCTCCAACTCGATCAACAGGCCGCAAAGCGGCCTGGGGGCGCGCGAAGCGCGCCCCTATACAACAAGCCGCTTTGCGGCTTGTTAATCGAGTTGGAGGAGCTAGATGTTTGCTGGCTAATGGCCTTCGCCCACCCACCTCAACCCCAGGAGATACATTACTTATATACCAAATTGGTTTCCCCCACTTCCAACCGAAAGGAGTTCGGTTTCGTTCGGAATACTTGGTGGGACCATGACGAAAGTGGGAGAAGTAAACTAATTGAAATATTTTCTAAGTCCGCTCCGAGCAAGTTGCTTACGTATGTAGTTCCGAATAGGTGTTATCACTAACTTACCTTGAATGCTTATATGACTATCTATAGTAGGTGGGGAAACTTATATTAGTAATAGATACCTCATATCAATGATACAAGAATACGCAATTATAGCTTTTATTGTGACGCTAAGTAAGTAAGTACAAGACAATACAAATATTAAATACACACTGCACTACCATTTTCTTTTGGATGTTCTAACGAAAACTGCTAAGTCCAAACTCGTACGTTGTGCGCTGGCGTGGTTATCGCTTGTTGCTATGTGAATCAACCATTCATTATCTGCAATGTGAAAAATAAATTACAATCATATTTACATATACACAACACATTTTCGAGTATGAGACTCGACACACGACCCCATTTTCAAGTGTACGTAATTTCATACGTTTCAAAGACGTGCCTCACAAATCGTCGTAAGCTACTACGAAGAAATATGAATTGTTCATGCCGCTACTTGGCTTCACAAAACATTACCAGACAGATGGATGACGTTTTCGAAATTAAGTTTATCTGCAGACTGCCTAACCAACCAAATTCATAAAACTAAGCTAGTCATACCGCCATCATTGAGATGTCGATGACTCCCAAATACATATGACGCGAGGGATTCCAGTTTAAGCGTGACGGTACTTAACTATTTAAAGAATTACTGGAGAGGGATCGTACTTTTGGAACCCCGTTTGTCTGCTGACGCGTTCCTCAGCGCAACGCCCCATCGAGCAGGAGGGGACTTACAACGTTCCTGTGACAGTCACTATCTTCAAATGTAGATTGCGGTTTGAAGAAGCTGATAACGTTCCTAATTAACTCGAATTACAAATCAAAGTGGGAACTTACAGTTTTCGCGTGACGAATCATAACTTATTTAATATTTACGGTATCGAGATTCCGTTTTGGACAATGACGTCAGCTGTTGACTGCTGCTCTAACCCGAATTACAAATCAAACTGGGGACTTACAGTTTTCGCGTGACGGATCCTAACTTTTTTACTATTACCGGTATAGAGATTCCCTTTTGGACAATGACGTCAGCTGTTGACTGCTGCTCCAACCCGAATTACAAACCAAACTGGGGACTACAGTTTTCGCGTGACGGATCTTAACTCTTTCACCATTTACGGGTTCGAGACCGCGTTTTGGACAATGACGTCAGCTGTAGACTGCTGCTCTAACTCGAATTACAAATCAAAGTGGGGACTTACAGTACACACTGAGAGTTGCCCTGGAAGGTCCAGGTCCGGGTTGGGAGGTCAATTTTCTTTGATAATATCTTCTCTCTATGTCACCTGTCTGTCTTTTTCATCACCCGTACAAATGTTTAGGACTGGTTCTCAATAATATCTGTAACAAAAAGAACGTGAAATTATAAAGTAATTAGTTACATGAATTGTATAGTTTGTGGAGGTCTCAAAATGAAATTGTTCACAATACATTTTAACGTTTTGATAAATAAAACTATAAAAACACGTGAGAACAGTTTATTTGCAATTCCCCTAAAAACCCACTTTTGACTATTTTTGGTTATCTGCCGTTTTTGAGAGAACTGCTAAGCTCATATGTACCATTTTGGTCTCAAATGAAAGCTACTAACATTTTCTACAACTTCATTTCCCATAACATGTGTGTGGGCTTAGTATTTTTCAAGATATTCTATAAAATGAAGGTTCATTTCGAAAAAAATTCAGTTTTCAGGAAAAATAGCTTTTTTTTCAAGGACCGTATCTTGAGAACCGCTGGTTGTACGGAGCTGGATTTGGTCTCAAATTATAGCAAATTTACTGTTCTCTAAAGTTGTATAGAGTTTCTAAACCGGTCAGACCCCTCTTTCACCGAGATATTGAGCAAAACCTGAAAATAGTAAAAAAAATTCAAGGTTTTTTGGGCACACCGCCGCTCGCACAGCACTTTGAAAATTGCAAATCTGGATTTTTAATGTCGGCTTAGGTACGAACAACATATAAAAAATTCGTAATGACCTAACCTTTTGCAAGCACGGATGTACATCTTGACTGGACTATATGTTTTACGTTCGAAATTGTGAACAATGTATCTGTTATTTTCTCATTTTTCAGTTTTCTTTTGTAGTCGATAGTAGAGTACAAGTTACAGCAAAGTGATATTAACGAAGAGATTTTAACATGCTATTTTTTGTGGTTATAGTATTGCGTTTATAAAGTGTAGTTATGCCGAAAAAACGTGAATTGAGTGAAATTGAGCGAAGCCAAATCGTGTTGCTGAGTTCACAAGGTATGAATCAAGTGAAAATTGCTAAAAAAATTAAATGTTCTCGATATGCCGTTCAATACACATTGAAACATTTTAAAAATAGTAGTTCTTACACCAGCAAGCAAAGAACTGGACAACCTCGTGTCACAACCGCTAGGCAAGATCGGTTTCTTGAGAGATTGTCACTGCGAGATCGCAGAAAAACGTCAAAAGATCTGCGTAGAGATTTGATGGAGCAAAAAGGGGTTGAAATTTCGGCAAGAACAATAAGAAGACGTTTAGTTAGCTTTAATTTGCATGGTCGTAAGGCCCGAAAAAAGCCACTTCTTAACGAGCAACTAATTAAAAAACGACTTTCCTGGGCACAAAAATATAAAAATTGGACTGTTGATGATTGGGCTAAAGTGATTTGGTCTGACGAATCCAATATTGAGGTATGTACCGTTTCCACTTAATTTAACTGTATTTTAATAAAAAAATTTCAAAATAATTTTTTATTATTTAAAAATTTATTATAAACAATTATTATTATTATTTTAAATTGCATTGCAGCTTTTCGGTCAACCGGGGGCTTTGTTCGTACGAAGGAGACAGGGGGAAGCGTATAATCCCGAATGTGTTATCCCTACCGTTAAGCATGGAGGCTCTAGCATCATGGTATGGGGTTCTATGGCGGCCAGTGGGACAGGCGAACTAAAAGTATGCGAGGGTCGAATGAATACAGCTCGCTATATAGAAACTTTAGAGGAAGTTTTAGATCCCTCTATTGTTAAGTTAGGACACTCCGGAATATTTTTTTCAACAAGACAACGCGCCATGTTACAAATCCAAAGAAAGCATGCGTTGGTTTGCGGAAAATAACATAAGGATGTTAGATTGGCCCCCTCAGTCACCTGATTTGTCCCAATAGAGCATCTCTGGGGGATATTGAAAAAAAAATGTTGCTAAGCATAATACCTCTTCAAACAACTCCTAAAGGCAAGAGTATTTGAAGAATGGCAAAAGATTGGGCGAGAGACATGCTTTCGCTTGGTGCAAACTATGCCTAATCGGGTAAAAGCCGTACTTAAAGCCAAAGGGGGAGTAACAAAATATTAATAAAACTTAATAAAATGTTGTTTAACACATATGTGTGGATGTTGTTTTATTTAATACCCCAATTTTTACAGTTATGCGTTAAATTATAAGGTGCTTTATACTAATGGCCAAACTGTATACAAATCAATTTATATATTTTATTTGCCAACAACCTCGCCGCTTTTCAACCGCTGCTGTTATTTAGCCCCATGTGCGCGTTTGGGCTAATGGACCAATTCTTTTAGCTACTAGAAGTCCATTTTACTGTAATTTGCGTATTCTTATATTAAATACGAGGGAAGATCAATAAGTTATGTAAGTAAAAACGATATAAGGATAGGAGTTATAACAAAATCCCCAAAGGGATTCGCAACAAAATCAAATGAAGGCCAGTTTTCAATAATTAAATCAATGCAAGCATCTTTGGATTTTTATTAAATTTTTAATGGGCCAGTTTTGACAATTCGTTACCTGAAAGCTACAGTGAGATATAACGCAATAGTCAATTTGAGATACTTCATGTTAAAGATTTAAATTGCAATCATTAAATTATCTTGAAATGTGACAAAATATTATTTAATAAGTTTATTTCTAACTCGATAAATAAGGGGTGCCATAAGAAACCAGTAAAAAATCGATCACCCGCACATCAGGAAGTTAGAAGAACGATACATAGCTGTTCTTCCACGGTTTGTCGTTTTATGTCGCCATGAAATCTCGATTCAAAACACGGAATTTAAAATTCATGCAAAATAACAAATGGCTAATAATAATTAAATAACTAACCTGATTATTTTCGCATGCAACTTTCAGAAGCCAAACCAATGTGATATATTGAAACCGATAGATAATTTCCAGTCTTGTATCGTCGGTGGTGATTTCCCTCCCTGAAACAAATAAATTGGTAAGAATTAGTCAAAAGTTGTATTTTACATCATATTTTTATTGTCTCGAATTTCACTTCTATGTTGCAGTAAATAATATCGTCGATTATGGAGTAAATTTTTGCATTTACCTTTGGAGTGAAAAACATTTTTGAATTTCCACAATTGGCAATTTATTTTCGGACAACAGCAAAATCCGAAAGAATCAAAATGTGATCAACAAATCAAAAAATGTAAGGTACTTACAGAGAAGAACAAATATGAATAATTCTTACCGATACAACTCGCTCTTTAAATTAAACTATGAATCAACCTTAATACAGATTACTTAACTTAAAATAAGTTTGTGATTGAAGTTTGAAAATGGCTTATCAACATTTAACATCGCAGGATACATAATTTTTAAATATCATAACCAAAATGTGAATGGCCAAAGATTGTTCTAGTACGCAAATAACCAACACTAAATGAAATCCTGTGATTTTAATAACAAATCATCGCAAATATAAGCTGCTTACCGTTTCATTTCACACCAAAAATAGTATTTGAAAATTAATCATTTCAGAATAAATTGTAATAATTGAAAGATAATTTACGACGCAATATGATAACTTCTTTTTAATTACAACGAGCGCCATCTAACCACAAACATTACAACTGCATACCTTACAGATTCCTGTAATATGCGATACACAATATGCACTACCATATTACAGATTCCTGTAAAATATGATAAACAATATCCACTACCATATTACAGATTCCTGTAATATGTGATTTTAAACATATGAACCACCACATTACATATTCCTGTAATTTGTGATTACCAATATCCACTACTATATTACAGTTTCCTGTAATATGTGATAAACAATATGAACTACCATATTACAGATTCCTGCAAAATATTTTTACATATAAAAAAGTAGAAAAATTCTAGGTGCTACAGGGTGGTATTTAAATAGTGATGAAACCTAAACCTTGACCAAAAAATTTGAAACTTGGTAATTACGCTAAGATTACATCCGCGAATACATAAAAAATAGTAGAAATATTCTAGGTGCTACAGGGTGGTCTTTAAATAGTGATGAAAACTAAACTTTGACTAAAAAATTTGAAACTTGGTAATTACGCTAAGATTACATCCGCGAATACATAAAAAATAGTAGAAAAATTCTAGGTGCTACAGGGTGGTCTTTAAATAGTGATGAAAACTAAACCTTGACCAAAAAATTTGAAACTTAGTAATTACGCTAAGATTACATCCGCGAATACATAAAAAATAGTAGAAATATTCTAGGTGCTACAGGGTGGTCTTTAAATAGTGATGAAAATTAAACTTTGACTAAAAAATTTGAAACTTGGTAATTACGCTAAGATTACATCCGCGAATACATAAAAAATAGTAGAAAAATTCTAGGTGCTACAGGGTGGTCTTTAAATAGTGATGAAAACTAAACCTTGACCAAAAAATTTGAAACTTGGTAATTACGCTAAGATTACATCCGCGAATGCATAAAAAATAGTAGAAAAATTCTAGGTGCTACAGGGTGATCTTTAAATAGCGATGAAAACTAAACTTTGACCAAAAAATTTGAAACTTGGTAATTACGTTAAGATTACATCCGCGAATACATAAAAAATAGTAGAAAAATTCTAGGTGCTACAGGGTGATCTTTAAATAGCGATGAAAACTAAACTTTGACCAAAAAATTTGAAACTTGGTAATTACGCTAAGATTACATCCGCGAATACATAAAAAATAGTAGAAAAATTCTAGGTGCTACAGGGTGGTCTTTAAATAGTGATGAAAACTAAACCTTGACCAAAAAATTTGAAACTTAGTAATTACGCTAAGATTACATCCGCGAATACATAAAATATAGTAGAAAAATTCTAGGTGCTACAGGGTGATCTTTAAATAGTGATGAAAACTAAACTTTGACGAAAAAATTTGAAACTTGGTAATTACGCTAAGATTACATCCGCGAATACATAAAAAATAGTAGAAAAATTCTAGGTGCTACAGGGTGGTCTTTAAATAGTGATGAAAACTAAACCTTGACCAAAAAATTTGAAACTTAGTAATTACGCTAAGATTACATCCGCGAATACATAAAAAATAGTAGAAAAATTCTAGGTGCTACAGGGTGGTCTTTAAATAGTGATGAAAACTAAACCTTGACCAAAAAATTTGAAACTTGGTAATTACGCTAAGATTACATCCGCGAATACATAAAAAATAGTAGAAAAATTCTAGGTGCTACAGGGTGATCTTTAAATAGTGATGAAAACTAAACTTTGACCAAAAAATTTGAAACTTGGTAATTACGCTAAGATTACATCCGCGAATACATAAAAAATAGTAGAAAAATTCTAGGTGCTACAGGGTGGTATTTAAATAGTGATGAAACCTAAACCTTGACCAAAAAATTTGAAACTTGGTAATTACGCTAAGATTACATCCGCGAATACATAAAAAATAGTAGAAAAATTCTAGGTGCTACAGGGTGGTCTTTAAATAGTGATGAAAACTAAACCTTGACCAAAAAATTTGAAACTTGGTAATTACGCTAAGATTACATCCGCGAATACATAAAATATAGTAGAAAAATTCTAGGTGCTACAGGGTGGTCTTTAAATAGTGATGAAAACTAAACTTTGACTAAAAATTTTGAAACTTGGTAATTACGCTAAGATTACATCCGCGAATACATAAAAAATAGTAGAAAAATTCTAGGTGCTACAGGGTGGTCTTTAAATAGTGATGAAAACTAAACTTTGACTAAAAAATTTGAAACTTGGTAATTACGCTAAGATTACATCCGCGAATACATAAAAAATAGTAGAAAAATTCTAGGTGCTACAGGGTGGTCTTTAAATAGTGATGAAAACTAAACCTTGACCAAAAAATTTGAAACTTAGTAATTACGCTAAGATTACATCCGCGAATACATAAAAAATAGTAGAAAAATTCTAGGTGCTACAGGGTGGTCTTTAAATAGTGATGAAAACTAAACCTTGACCAAAAAATTTGAAACTTGGTAATTACGCTAAGATTACATCCGCGAATACATAAAAAATAGTAGAAAAATTCTAGGTGCTACAGGGTGGTCTTTAAATAGTGATGAAAACTAAACTTTGACTAAAAAATTTGAAACTTGGTAATTACGCTAAGATTACATCCGCGAATACATAAAAAATAGTAGAAAAATTCTAGGTGCTACAGGGTGGTCTTTAAATAGTGATGAAAACTAAACTTTGACTAAAAAATTTGAAACTTGGTAATTACGCTAAGATTACATCCGCGAATACATAAAAAATAGTAGAAAAATTCTAGGTGCTACAGGGTGGTCTTTAAATAGTGATGAAAACTAAACCTTGACCAAAAAATTTGAAACTTAGTAATTACGCTAAGATTACATCCGCGAATACATAAAAAATAGTAGAAAAATTCTAGGTGCTACAGGGTGGTCTTTAAATAGTGATGAAAACTAAACCTTGACCAAAAAATTTGAAACTTGGTAATTACGCTAAGATTACATCCGCGAATACATAAAAAATAGTAGAAAAATTCTAGGTGCTACAGGGTGGTCTTTAAATAGTGATGAAAACTAAACCTTGACCAAAAAATTTGAAACTTAGTAATTACGCTAAGATTACATCCGCGAATACATAAAAAATAGTAGAAAAATTCTAGGTGCTACAGGGTGGTCTTTAAATAGTGATGAAAACTAAACCTTGACCAAAAAATTTGAAACTTGGTAATTACGCTAAGATTACATCCGCGAATACATAAAAAATAGTAGAAAAATTCTAGGTGCTACAGGGTGGTCTTTAAATAGTGATGAAAACTAAACTTTGACTAAAAAATTTGAAACTTGGTAATTACGCTAAGATTACATCCGCGAATACATAAAAAATAGTAGAAAAATTCTAGGTGCTACAGGGTGGTCTTTAAATAGTGATGAAAACTAAACTTTGACTAAAAAATTTGAAACTTGGTAATTACGCTAAGATTACATCCGCGAATACATAAAAAATAGTAGAAAAATTCTAGGTGCTACAGGGTGGTCTTTAAATAGTGATGAAAACTAAACCTTGACCAAAAAATTTGAAACTTAGTAATTACGCTAAGATTACATCCGCGAATACATAAAAAATAGTAGAAAAATTCTAGGTGCTACAGGGTGGTCTTTAAATAGTGATGAAAACTAAACCTTGACCAAAAAATTTGAAACTTGGTAATTACGCTAAGAGTACATCCGCGAATACATAAAAAATAGTAGAAAAATTCTAGGTGCTACAGGGTGATCTTTAAATAGCGATGAAAACTAAACTTTGACCAAAAAATTTGAAACTTGGTAATTACGCTAAGATTACATCCGCGAATACATAAAAAATAATAGAAAAATTCTAGGTGCTACAGGGTGGTATTTAAATAGTGATGAAACCTAAACCTTGACCAAAAAATTTGAAACTTGGTAATTACGCTAAGATTACATCCGCGAATACATAAAAAATAGTAGAAAAATTCTAGGTGCTACAGGGTGGTCTTTAAATAGTGATGAAAACTAAACCTTGACCAAAAAATTTGAAACTTGGTAATTACGCTAAGATTACATCCGCGAATACATAAAAAATAGTAGAAAAATTCTAGGTGCTACAGGGTGGTCTTTAAATAGTGATGAAAACTAAACCTTGACCAAAAAATTTGAAACTTAGTAATTACGCTAAGATTACATCCGCGAATACATAAAAAATAGTAGAAAAATTCTAGGTGCTACAGGGTGATCTTTAAATAGCGATGAAAACTAAACTTTGACCAAAAAATTTGAAACTTGGTAATTACGCTAAGATTACATCCGCGAATACATAAAAAATAGTAGAAAAATTCTAGGTGCTACAGGGTGATCTTTAAATAGCGATGAAAACTAAACTTTGACCAAAAAATTTGAAACTTGGTAATTACGCTAAGATTACATCCGCGAATACATAAAAAATAGTAGAAAAATTCTAGGTGCTACAGGGTGGTCTTTAAATAGTGATGAAAACTAAAGCTTGACCAAAAAATTTGAAACTTAGTAATTACGCTAAGATTACATCCGCGAATACATAAAAAATAGTAGAAAAATTCTAGGTGCTACAGGGTGGTCTTTAAATAGTGATGAAACCTAAACCTTGACCAAAAAATTTGAAACTTGGTAATTACGCTAAGATTACATCCGCAAATACATAAAAAATAGTAGAAAAATTCTAGGTGCTACAGGGTGGTATTTAAATAGTGATGAAACCTAAACCTTGACCAAAAAATTTGAAACTTGGTAATTACGCTAAGATTACATCCGCGAATACATAAAAAATAGTAGAAAAATTCTAGGTGCTACAGGGTGATCTTTAAATAGCGATGAAAACTAAACTTTGACCAAAAAATTTGAAACTTGGTAATTACGCTAAGATTACATCCGCGAATACATAAAAAATAGTAGAAAAATTCTAGGTGCTACAGGGTGGTCTTTAAATAGTGATGAAAACTAAACCTTGACCAAAAAATTTGAAACTTGGTAATTACGCTAAGATTACATCCGCGAATACATAAAAAATAGTAGAAAAATTCTAGGTGCTACAGGGTGATCTTTAAATAGCGATGAAAACTAAACTTTGACCAAAAAATTTGAAACTTGGTAATTACGCTAAGATTACATCCGCGAATACATAAAAAATAGTAGAAAAATTCTAGGTGCTACAGGGTGGTATTTAAATAGTGATGAAACCTAAACCTTGACCAAAAAATTTGAAACTTGGTAATTACGCTAAGATTACATCCGCGAATACATAAAAAATAGTAGAAAAATTCTAGGTGCTACAGGGTGGTCTTTAAATAGTGATGAAAACTAAACCTTGACCAAAAAATTTGAAACTTGGTAATTACGCTAAGATTACATCCGCGAATGCATAAAAAATAGTAGAAAAATTCTAGGTGCTACAGGGTGATCTTTAAATAGCGATGAAAACTAAACCTTGACCAAAAAATTTGAAACTTGGTAATTACGTTAAGATTACATCCGCGAATACATAAAAAATAGTAGAAAAATTCTAGGTGCTACAGGGTGGTCTTTAAATAGTGATGAAAACTAAACCTTGACCAAAAAATTTGAAACTTGGTAATTACGCTAAGATTACATCCGCGAATGCATAAAAAATAGTAGAAAAATTCTAGGTGCTACAGGGTGATCTTTAAATAGCGATGAAAACTAAACTTTGACCAAAAAATTTGAAACTTGGTAATTACGTTAAGATTACATCCGCGAATACATAAAAAATAGTAGAAAAATTCTAGGTGCTACAGGGTGATCTTTAAATAGCGATGAAAACTAAACTTTGACCAAAAAATTTGAAACTTGGTAATTACGCTAAGATTACATCCGCGAATACATAAAAAATAGTAGAAAAATTCTAGGTGCTACAGGGTGGTCTTTAAATAGTGATGAAAACTAAACCTTGACCAAAAAATTTGAAACTTAGTAATTACGCTAAGATTACATCCGCGAATACATAAAATATAGTAGAAAAATTCTAGGTGCTACAGGGTGATCTTTAAATAGTGATGAAAACTAAACTTTGACTAAAAAATTTGAAACTTGGTAATTACGCTAAGATTACATCCGCGAATACATAAAAAATAGTAGAAAAATTCTAGGTGCTACAGGGTGGTCTTTAAATAGTGATGAAAACTAAACCTTGACCAAAAAATTTGAAACTTAGTAATTACGCTAAGATTACATCCGCGAATACATAAAAAATAGTAGAAAAATTCTAGGTGCTACAGGGTGGTCTTTAAATAGTGATGAAAACTAAACCTTGACCAAAAAATTTGAAACTTGGTAATTACGCTAAGATTACATCCGCGAATACATAAAAAATAGTAGAAAAATTCTAGGTGCTACAGGGTGGTCTTTAAATAGTGATGAAAACTAAACCTTGACCAAAAAATTTGAAACTTAGTAATTACGCTAAGATTACATCCGCGAATACATAAAAAATAGTAGAAAAATTCTAGGTGCTACAGGGTGGTCTTTAAATAGTGATGAAAACTAAACCTTGACCAAAAAATTTGAAACTTGGTAATTACGCTAAGATTACATCCGCGAATACATAAAAAATAGTAGAAAAATTCTAGGTGCTACAGGGTGATCTTTAAATAGCGATGAAAACTAAACTTTGACCAAAAAATTTGAAACTTGGTAATTACGCTAAGATTACATCCGCGAATACATAAAAAATAGTAGAAAAATTCTAGGTGCTACAGGGTGGTATTTAAATAGTGATGAAACCTAAACCTTGACCAAAAAATTTGAAACTTGGTAATTACGCTAAGATTACATCCGCGAATACATAAAAAATAGTAGAAAAATTCTAGGTGCTACAGGGTGGTCTTTAAATAGTGATGAAAACTAAACCTTGACCAAAAAATTTGAAACTTGGTAATTACGCTAAGATTACATCCGCGAATACATAAAATATAGTAGAAAAATTCTAGGTGCTACAGGGTGGTCTTTAAATAGTGATGAAAACTAAACTTTGACTAAAAATTTTGAAACTTGGTAATTACGCTAAGATTACATCCGCGAATACATAAAAAATAGTAGAAAAATTCTAGGTGCTACAGGGTGGTCTTTAAATAGTGATGAAAACTAAACTTTGACTAAAAAATTTGAAACTTGGTAATTACGCTAAGATTACATCCGCGAATACATAAAAAATAGTAGAAAAATTCTAGGTGCTACAGGGTGGTCTTTAAATAGTGATGAAAACTAAACCTTGACCAAAAAATTTGAAACTTAGTAATTACGCTAAGATTACATCCGCGAATACATAAAAAATAGTAGAAAAATTCTAGGTGCTACAGGGTGGTCTTTAAATAGTGATGAAAACTAAACCTTGACCAAAAAATTTGAAACTTGGTAATTACGCTAAGATTACATCCGCGAATACATAAAAAATAGTAGAAAAATTCTAGGTGCTACAGGGTGGTCTTTAAATAGTGATGAAAACTAAACTTTGACTAAAAAATTTGAAACTTGGTAATTACGCTAAGATTACATCCGCGAATACATAAAAAATAGTAGAAAAATTCTAGGTGCTACAGGGTGGTCTTTAAATAGTGATGAAAACTAAACTTTGACTAAAAAATTTGAAACTTGGTAATTACGCTAAGATTACATCCGCGAATACATAAAAAATAGTAGAAAAATTCTAGGTGCTACAGGGTGGTCTTTAAATAGTGATGAAAACTAAACCTTGACCAAAAAATTTGAAACTTAGTAATTACGCTAAGATTACATCCGCGAATACATAAAAAATAGTAGAAAAATTCTAGGTGCTACAGGGTGGTCTTTAAATAGTGATGAAAACTAAACCTTGACCAAAAAATTTGAAACTTGGTAATTACGCTAAGATTACATCCGCGAATACATAAAAAATAGTAGAAAAATTCTAGGTGCTACAGGGTGGTCTTTAAATAGTGATGAAAACTAAACCTTGACCAAAAAATTTGAAACTTAGTAATTACGCTAAGATTACATCCGCGAATACATAAAAAATAGTAGAAAAATTCTAGGTGCTACAGGGTGGTCTTTAAATAGTGATGAAAACTAAACCTTGACCAAAAAATTTGAAACTTGGTAATTACGCTAAGAGTACATCCGCGAATACATAAAAAATAGTAGAAAAATTCTAGGTGCTACAGGGTGATCTTTAAATAGCGATGAAAACTAAACTTTGACCAAAAAATTTGAAACTTGGTAATTACGCTAAGATTACATCCGCGAATACATAAAAAATAATAGAAAAATTCTAGGTGCTACAGGGTGGTATTTAAATAGTGATGAAACCTAAACCTTGACCAAAAAATTTGAAACTTGGTAATTACGCTAAGATTACATCCGCGAATACATAAAAAATAGTAGAAAAATTCTAGGTGCTACAGGGTGATCTTTAAATAGCGATGAAAACTAAACTTTGACCAAAAAATTTGAAACTTGGTAATTACGCTAAGATTACATCCGCGAATACATAAAAAATAATAGAAAAATTCTAGGTGCTACAGGGTGGTATTTAAATAGTGATGAAACCTAAACCTTGACCAAAAAATTTGAAACTTGGTAATTACGCTAAGATTACATCCGCGAATACATAAAAAATAGTAGAAAAATTCTAGGTGCTACAGGGTGGTCTTTAAATAGTGATGAAAACTAAACCTTGACCAAAAAATTTGAAACTTGGTAATTACGCTAAGATTACATCCGCGAATACATAAAAAATAGTAGAAAAATTCTAGGTGCTACAGGGTGGTCTTTAAATAGTGATGAAAACTAAACCTTGACCAAAAAATTTGAAACTTGGTAATTACGCTAAGATTACATCCGCGAATACATAAAAAATAGTAGAAAAATTCTAGGTGCTACAGGGTGATCTTTAAATAGCGATGAAAACTAAACTTTGACCAAAAAATTTGAAACTTGGTAATTACGCTAAGATTACATCCGCGAATACATAAAAAATAATAGAAAAATTCTAGGTGCTACAGGGTGGTATTTAAATAGTGATGAAACCTAAACCTTGACCAAAAAATTTGAAACTTGGTAATTACGCTAAGATTACATCCGCGAATACATAAAAAATAGTAGAAAAATTCTAGGTGCTACAGGGTGATCTTTAAATAGCGATGAAAACTAAACTTTGACCAAAAAATTTGAAACTTGGTAATTACGCTAAGATTACATCCGCGAATACATAAAAAATAGTAGAAAAATTCTAGGTGCTACAGGGTGGTCTTTAAATAGTGATGAAAACTAAACTTTGACCAAAAAATTTGAAACTTAGTAACTACGCTAACATTACATCCGCGAATACATAAAAAATAGTAAAAAAATATTAGATGCTACAGGGGTCTTTATACATGGATGAAAATTCAATCACGTATAGTATATATGGAATTAAAAAAAGTCTAGCATCAAATTACGTTGTTATAAAAACATACAAACTTACTGTACACCTGGTACACGCGTTCACGTGGAGTCGCAAAGAGAATTTTCGTAATAGAAATATTATCCAATAATAAGTCCTTATTATAAATATTAACCAATTAGAACATTAGAACTACACTACTCCACGTGGAGTATGAAATGCGGGCTTTCGTTGGCGCGATAATCTTATCTCTTATATTATTTTTCCTTGCATAGTTTGTATGTTTTTATAACAACGTAATTTGATGCTAGACTTTTTTTAATTCCAATTAATTTGAAATACACTATACTATGAGGTACTTTTTACACACAAAGATGAAAATTAAATCTAGTTTAAAAATTTTGAAACTTGGCAAAAATATTAATGTTGACCCTGAGAATACACGTAAAATATTTAAATAAATTCTAGGTACAAGCGTGTACTTATTACAGATGGATAAAAATTGAATTTTGTTTAAAAAGTTTGATACCTGGTAAGTATACTAACATTGAGCCGGAAAATCCGCAAAAAAATAGTAAAAAAATTTCTAAATGCCACACTCATTAAGACAATAATTGTCCAGTTCTACTTATAACAATTACTGTTACAAGTAGAACTGGTATACAAAAATTCATTGAGCCAACAAAACTTGTGTGATAAGGTATGAAAGAAAGATTATGCCCAAGAAAATTTTATAAAGTAGAAACAGGTGCTTTTTATTGAAAAATGCTTTTTGTATCAACTACTATTGTGAAGGAAGGATTGTAAAATGTATAGCTATCATTAAAAATCCATCATAAATGGAATATCCAGCCAATATCAATTTGTTAACTTGAAACTTGAATATAAAAATCAGATGAAAATTAAATATTGACTAACGTTTTATAATCAATAAAATAAAACGGCTATTAATAAAATTTTATTACATTAAAACCAATGCAAATGTGGACTTGTCACAATTCGTAGTTTGTTGGCATCTTCATCTTCATTCCTTGAAGGACGTTTTCTTTTTATTGTAATAGATGGTTTCTCATGGATGAATAATTTTACAAAAAAAAATTAAGAGGTTCAAAAATCCTCTTCGATTTGGGTATTTATCTAGTTGGTGTCCAAACACGTAAATAATGAAGCAATAGTCAATATTGGTTTTATGAAGAAGAAAGTTATAGTGACATTAATTTTAACGAAAACAGAAATTAAGCGTTCCTCTATTTTATAAATTTTTACCTTTATTGACTGGAAATTAATAATATTCACAGTGATGTTTCGAATGTAACTATTAACCTGTGATTTTAAAATTAGTTGACATTACTTTTTCAATCAAAACGGCAACAAAAGGGCAAGGTCAAAAGGTTTTTTTTCTGTAAATAATTAAGGTACACGCGATTTATTGTAGTATCCAAAGACTTTTGTATACGTATATTCTTTGGGCCTACTTTAAACGAGCGAAACTTTATGACATAATTCAAACAAGTAGTTACCTTGAGAAGATGATATAGATGACTTATGAAAACATTTGCAATTTGGTTTACGCTCATCCATCCAACATCTCGCACAATTTTTTCTTCCGTCACTGAAACAAAGCAGAAAATTATTATTCGTTTTCATACACTGTTCGTTTATTTATAAACATTAGTATAGTAATTTTATATCATATCACATGACTAGAACTTACCATCGAAACAACTTGTCTGTCGAATCATTTGTAGGACATTCACTTTTAGCCACATGATGTGTTTGTAAATTTAAAATGTGGAATTATAAAACAAACCATTTACGTTAAATCGAAACAGTGAATTTATAAAATACTTTTAAAACTAAGTCGAAGGTTAATAATTTGTTCAAAACGTTTTATTGCGACATCAAATACGTCACAATAAAAAAAATTAACAGCTAGCGCCACGAATTGCATTGTCAGTTTATGCAACTTTTATAAACCAAATACAAGGTGTTAGCAAATAGTTTTAAGATTAAATCTTTTTCATTCGAAAATTTTAATCAAATTATTCCACTTTTTGCCATATCTAATAGGCCAATCATATTAGACTAATTTAAGGGGCTAACCATCTAATTCGTCTTTCCAAGTTGCAAAAACTACGAATGTCTTAAAATTTATTTGAGATGAATCTTATTAAATGTATTGGGGACGAAATTTTAAATAAATACCCTTGCGTGTTTTTATTAACGCGGAAAGTTATTCCTTACACCGACCTGTGCGCAATATTGGATAACTTTGCAGGTCAATAAAAAGTTCTAAGTTTGTCCTACGCTTTCAGCAATAGTGGATGAGGTGGAAATCGATTCAGTGGGCATTTTGATGTCATTGAAGAGTTTCCAAGGTCAAAGTAATGATTATTCTACCAAGAAGGTTGTTGTTATTATAGCACACCAATCATTTATGAAGAAGTCCTTATAAAAATTTATAATAATCCTCTCAGTGCGGCCTTTAGGCCGCATCATCTTGACAATCACGTACTAGTTATTTATATTTAAACGATGTAGCTAGTTATTGATATTTAACCCTTTTTGCATGATTAATTTTTGACTAATGTTTAATTATTCAGAAATTAAAAACACTACAATTTGGATCTAAGCAAAGATATTACATCCTTTTTTTTATAGCCAAATGGGAACATTATGCAGTATAGTTAATAAAAAACAATGATTGTTGAAAACTTATGAAATATTAATTTGAATTTTATAATCTTACTTATAATAAATAATTATTTCTAAAAATAAGCCTAATATTCTAATTAAAATAAATCAAACCTATTCTTTGAAATGAGTAGAAGTTCTCTTGAACTATTAATAACAAAGTTAGTGTCAATATCTTTAAACTGAAATCATATATTATCAAAAATTGATAATGTTAACAACAACCATCTAGGTAGATTGAAAACTTTTTGATTTAACCAAATCCTCATCTATTACCACTTCCAAGATCTCCATGCATTGTATTCTTATCTTGGATACACTGTAATGTAATTAAACATATATCTAAAAACTAGCTTTAAAATAAATTTTCTTTAATTGATAGAAATAAAATTTTTCTTTACATAAAATTGGTATATACAAATTATTTTACATAAAATTAAATATTATTTCATCTTCTAAATTGAAATAACAGCAAAGGTTTCAGATTTGAAGAAGATTTTTTTTAACTCTTCAGTAGAAGATAATATACCTTTTTGATGTAACATTACCTCAGAACACTTCCATTTTCAATTAGCGTTTGCTCATCCACCATACCTAAAGAATGCAAACACACCAAAGCAGCCCCTTGTTCAGCAAAACGTTTATTTCTCTCCCTGTTTAATTAAAAACATAAAATAAGATTTAACTAGAATTAAAAACTTACCAATAAGTGGAACTATATTTCTTGTCATTAAAAGTAAGGACGGACCTAAATAATTTGTCTTGGTTTATTGTAACATACAGAGGTTTATGGTATTTATTTTTATGACACAGAGCTATTAGCCTAGTTTTAGGTAATTCTGCATCGGTATAATTGGCCCTTATAAAAGAACATTTTATTTCGAAAACATCTTGATCAAAATCTAATTTTATTCGTTTAGGGTCAGGATTAAACATATCCGGCTGGATCTGCCTTCTTCCTATGTTGCCTTTCGACTGATATTCCAATTCTTTACTTCTGCAATATTTCCCAAGACTCCATATCGAACTAAAAAGGAAAAACTGATCATTTAATTTCTTGTTGTACATTTTTACTTACCAAATTTGCTCCATAGTTTGGCATTCCAAAAACTTCTTTCCTCGTGGTGTTTCTTGTAATTCCTTTAGCATATTTTGCACCCCATATTTTGTATTAGTCGGTGTGTTGTCGTAATCCACGCAGTTTTTCAAATAGTCTACAATTACATCATCCAATTGCTTCAAACCTTGTGGTCTAAAAATGGAACAATTTGCTTGGGCAATGCGTGCTAGCATCACACTGGAACTCCCACACTCTTCTTTAAACTTCTTAATATCAGAATATTTATCGATTTCTCTCGATCCACCACTAGAAAATAAAATTATACACTGTTTTAAAAATGTAATTTTTATATAAATGTATTTAAAATTAGATTAGTTTTTTTAGTAAAATCATGTGTTATGATAATGGACTTTTCTCACTATGTAAACCTTACTAAATTTAATACAATGTAATTAAACATTGGGATGAGAGTGTCATAACACCTGTCATTACGAACTGACTTGTAACCTTCCTATTGCAAAGATGAAGGTTTATATAGGCCCCTACTACAAAAAAATTCTGAGAAAGTATTATCAAAATTTTGAGTAAATCGATTTTGAAGTTAGCTAATTTTCATGTAAAAACCTAACGAGATTCCGCGCGTCGCTCATTTTGTTGACGGTCCGTGCGTAATGAATGACCCTAACACTTAGAGTATTTCGAATCGGCAGATGCAGCTCGTCTCTCCTACATGTAACATCGATTATTTTTTGTTTTTACGCGATTTTTTGGGGGTTTAAGATCCCGGTTGCCTTCATCCCGGTGTTCTTGATGGGTGGCGCCTTCTCGTATGTTTAGCTCTGCCGCGGAGCGGCGCACGCGATTGGAAAACCGCCCGGAGCCCCGGAGGGGCGTAGGGTAGGTTTTTTGATGCGCACAATTCTGGCCGGGGCGGATCCACCCTAAAAAGTAATTTGCACCATCAAAACAGCCCCGTAAGGCCTAGGTTTTCCCCATAGTTTTTTATGTTTATTTAGAGACCTTATTCTTAAAATATTTGTGCACTCATTATTACTGCGATGTTATACGCACGGTAGTCGACTGACAAATGCGCTCCCGACAGTGCGAGCGTGCGTTATACTTATAACCTCGGTTATGGGCGTGGCCTAAACTTGCGATTTACATGTTAAATTTAGCTTTTTTCAAACTGATTTTTCTCAAAATTTTGACTATACTTTCTCGGGCGAAATTTTTACAGTACTCTAATAAGGTTCCTTTTGCTATAAAAAAATTTTGAAATGATTTGGGGTGACAGGTGATAGGTAATTCTTCCCAACATTTGGTTTAATTACAGTATGCTTTGTTTTTAGTTAAAATGGGAGCATAATTTTACCAATTTATTGGTTACTTTTTAATTTGCTTGAAATTCTAATATTAGGCCAGAGCTTCTAGGATTAAACCTTGAAAGAGATTGAAAATGGACCAAATTGGTACCTAGTAGTAAAGTGTAAAATAATACAGAGAAGTAGAAATCAAATTTTCTGAGACTCCAAATAAAAATTAAAAATGAAAGAATTTAATGAAAAATGGTAAATGTTTAGTTCTTATGAAAAAAATAAGCGAGGTAGTGAAAACATTAAAAGGGATTTTTTGTAGAGCACGAAATTATCTAAAAAGAAGTTCCCAAGAGCATATATCCGAAATAATTAGCTTGGATGTGAGGGAGCCTTCCAATTCGTCCTCTTGATACGCCAACTTTGAAATGAATTCATGATTTTCTCTAGTGCGTCAATTTTACTTAGGATTGATGGAAACAACGCAAAAGAGAAATTAAAAACCTGAAAAAACTCATGGCATATTAGAACACCATTTCTGTTTTATAGAACACCATTTCTGTTTCTGAATAATTTCTACATATTCAAAAAAGTATTTTCCCTTCCGGGTCGGGTGCAATAAGTAGCCCCGGCCAAAATAAATTTTCGTGTGCTACACACTAAAGAACATGGTTTATATTAGTCTATAGAAAAAATATTTTTCAAGAAATCCTTAAAAACAACCCCAATTTCGAATTTTTAAAGTACGTAAATTTAGCATTGAAAACCGGCGAATAGGCCACGCCCCCATGCAATTTCACGAATATTGGGGTAATTACCGGACTTTTTGGGTATGTTTCGGTCCGAATGTGCCTCTGACGCCGTTGCGGAAGTGAAGATTTAAAAAAATCCGAAAAAAGTGCGAAAATCGGAAACATTCATAACAGGGGCTACAAGTCGCATAGCGTCAGGCTCGCCTACTGGCATCGGGGTCCCCTGTCGGAATGAGTGAAATTTTTTCGTTCGGAAATTGATTTTTTCTTTGAGATTCGGATAGCTGGGGGGTGTGATTAGTAGATTTAGTAAAAAATATTAGCAAAAAATCGAAAATTACCCGTGTATTAACGAAAAAGTGAAAAAATAAATTTTTTTTTTCGATTTTTGAATGTTTGGGGTGGATTTGAGACTCGTCCGGCTGTGGGCATCGAAAAACCCAAGCCTGCGCTCCTCCGGAGCTCCGGCCGGTTTTTCATCGCCTGGCCGCTACGCGGCAAAAGCTAAACAAACTTGAAGGCGTCATCCATCAAGAAAACCGGGATCATAGAAAACCTGGTTTATAGCATTTAATATCATTTTCGAGGTATGCAGTAGTTAACTATTACGTACCACCCCCAAACACCCTAAAAAAAGACAAAAAAATAACATCCAACCTGTTCGATGACCGAGCAGCATCTGACGGAGCAAAATTTTCTAAGTGTTAGGGTATATCTTTCTGCACGGACTGTCAACAAAATGGGTAAGATTCCACCAATCGCACTCCCGCGCGTCACTGAATAGTGTAAAATTAGCTAAGTTCAAATTCGATTTATTCAAAAGGGGTCTAGGTCAATAAGGCGCGGCCGATTGGACGCGGACTCAATTAGGAGCGGACCCAATTAGGCGTCGTGCCATTTAGGCGCGGATACAATTAGGCGCCAAGCCATTTAGGCGCCGGCCATAAACAAATTAAATTGTTAATCTGTTATAAGTCTGTATTTATTTTTAAAAATCACAAAAGTCCATTAATAACTTATGGGTTTTCCATTAATTACTACCGAATTCAAATTATTTTTGAAAGTTTTTTTTTATTTATTTCTACAATACTTATAAGGAAATATAGAAATACATAATATGCTGCAATAATTGACATGACGTAATTATGCGAGACCCCACGAAAAAATTTCTACGATATTACGATTTTCGTAGTCCATTACGAGGGTCTTGATACGTTCATCGGCCACAACATATTTTCGTTTTTTCTGCGGAGGTGGAGCTCCTGAAATTAATTTTAAAAATCCACCTCTTTGCGGCCGATTTAACTTTTTGCGAAGATTTATTGCTTTTTAATTATTAATGGACTTTTGTGATTTTTAAAAATAAATACAGACTTATAACAGATTAACAATTTAATTTGTTTATGGCCGGCGCCTAAACGGCCGGCGCCTAATTGGGCCCGCGC
The DNA here is from genome assembly GCA_932274525.1 of Podabrus alpinus. NCBI lineage: Eukaryota > Metazoa > Arthropoda > Insecta > Coleoptera > Cantharidae > Podabrus > Podabrus alpinus. The sequence continues at coordinate 17,167,457 of OW026451.1, forward strand.
CTGAATGGCTTTGCGCCTAAACGGTCTGCGCCTAATTGTATCCGCGCCTAAATGGCACGGTGCCTAATTGGGTCCGCGTCTAATCGACCGCGCCTAATTGGCCGCGCCTAATTGTCCGGATCCCTAAATAACATTCTCTACAATTTGGTTTCCTTATCATTTGTTGGTAAATTCAACCGTTCCTCAGTTATGGTCAAAATGTGTTCATCCGGAATGAATAAAGTGGATATCTCGACAATTTTTGAAAAAATCCAGGGACATGTGACCTTATTTGAATTAATATTCATCTTTTAATGTCGACGGAAAATCAGTGACGCCATCCGTTTCAGATGGATGTCATCAAAAAAAAATCCAAATTCTATAAATATCAATCATAATTAATTTTTTACAGCTGACTTTTGAAGAGTTCATAATCTTGCTTATCACCACTCCAAATCTTGATAAAATAGCAGTTGTTTTAAGAGAAAAAGTCGATCAAACAAAGACCTCCTTGAAGATGTATACAAGTGAAAAGGAGGGGGAGCCATGAAAAACGTGAAATTTGTAGAAATTAAGTGTATGGATAGGGGTGTACGGATAATAATAATATAGATCTTTATTACACATAAAATTTAAATTTTACAAGTAATGCGTGGAGATCACCAAGAGCTGTTTTTCATCCCTACGTTAAGTGATTCTGCCAGTCCATCGCAAAGTATTCCTCCAGACAATAGATAGGATTATCCGCCAGTATAGGTTTTAGTGTCCTCTTCATTGTAGTAGTTGGAAGTTCTCGCAATCGTGTGGGTCACTTGTTGAATATCTTGATTATTCTCACCTCAGCATTTCTTTGTATTCTGCTTGAATACGTGCTAGGTGGAACTAGATCTGCTTGGTTCCTCGTATTGTACATGTGGCTTCGATGGGCATTCACAAAAAGTTCTTTGTTGTTTTTATAAAACAATATACAGTTGAGTCGCGAAATAGTGAATTAAATATGGCAAAGACCTTTCACCTTCTTTTTCTGATTCAGAATTTTTCTCTCTTCAGAGATTCAGAATCTCTGTACAATATTAGTAAATTCTCAATCTTTGGGGGAAGTCCCTACAAATGATGTCATTCAAATTGCACGATTTAGTACGCAGTTCGCTGTATCGGGGTTACCGCTGTTCGTTATATAGGACTCCCATATACACTCAATGTTAAAATTTTTGTGTTCACTATTTCCGGAAGTTCACTATATACGGTATTCACTATTTCGCGACTTGACTGTACTTTCGAGTATGTATATTGCAAACACCGTTAGTATTTTATTTCGTTTGAAAGCAGGTTTACAGGTATCCATGGTCGTCATGTTGAAGATGTTTCGTATGATCCTCTTTTGTGCTCTGAAAACTCTTGGTCCATCTGTTGAATCTCCTCAGAAAATTACACCATATCGCAGAATAGATTCAACATAGCCAAAGTAGCCTGCTAATGCCGATCGTGTAGATACCAGGTGCGCTACACTTTTCAAGGCAAAGGCCATGCTATTTAGTTTATTTACTAAACTATCGATGTGTGCTTTCCAGTCCAGACGAGAATCAATTTTTACTCCCAGAAGGTTTGTGAGTAGCTGCAGATCACTTCTTTTGTATCCGTTATATATATTCTCCTTTCGTCTTCTTTATTTGCTGTAAGCGAGAATTTGACAATTTCTGTCTTGTCCATATTTAACCTTAGGTCATTTGATGAGTACCACTGGTTCAGGTGATTGAACAGTTCTTTAATTTTTCCTTCGAGTTTGCTGTTGTCATTTTCGTGTAGTATAACTGAGGTGTCGTCTGCAAATAGAACCGTGAAACAATCGATATATCCTGGCATATCATTTATATATAGAAGAAATAATAGGGGTCCCAAGATAGATCCTTGGGGTATTCCCTTCATTATCTCCTGCAGATCTGATTTGATGGTGGTTTCAATTGCTTTTTCATAGTAAGTAGTGCACTGCTGCCTCTTGTACATATAAGAACGAATAAGGTTCAAAGCTATGCCCCTTAATCCATAACGATACAGTTTTTCGAACAATATTTTGTGATTTATGGAATCAAACGCTTTGCTTATTTCCAAGAACGCTCCCATTGTGTGCTGTTTGTTGTTTATGCCTTCCGTTATCTTTTGTATTGCCTGGAATATTGCTCTAGAGGTGAACTTGTTGAGATGGGAGATGACTGTCTCTATATCTCGCTCTATATATTGCATTTTGCCGACGATCAGATCATATGTGCACAGAATGAGTATGATGCGCGATATATTGTGGTGTTCTAAAAAATATAACGCCCGCCGGGCGAACAATTTAAATATGTGGAGTTCTTTCGCTCCAAAATTTCACAAAGGAAAATCAAAAACTATCACTTTTTATCAACTTCCAATTTATTTTAAACTCTAATCCAAAATTCAACCTTCTGGTCGCTACGCGCGGACCCGACTGACTGCCACATTTTTCCAATCTCCCATCAACACTTGTACGCAAAGTTAAAATGTTTATCGCAAGCTCAATACATTCAAAAATATACCCAGGGAAGGCAAATAACAGGTCAATATATTAAGAAACCTTACTGAGAAATACACTAAATAGGGCTTGCATATAAACATAAGCAAGACCGAGTATATGGTGGTAGAAGCAGAGGGTGAAAACCATTCTAAAACCCATATGAACCTACGGAATCCAATTATGAGGTTGAGCTTCAAATTCTAATTTAAAAATATACTAGAAAGATTCCAGTAAAAAATGTTACGAATGATCGTTGAGACCCATGGGTCAAATCAAAAGTTGTCATTGTTGTGACTAATTAATTGTGAGTATGTCACTGGACAGCCTCCTGCATAATATCTTTCAAAATACTAAATGCCCTTGGACAGATTGCAATATATCTTATGAAACAAAAAAAAACCCCAAAGTTGGCGTATCGAAAGGGCAACTTGGAAGGGCTCTCAAGTCTAAACTACTTATCTCAGATATGCGCTGTTGGGAACATTCTTTTAGATAATTTCATGCTCTACAAAAAACCTATATTCATTTTTGCACTAGCTCGCTTAATTTTTCCAAAGTAATGGCCACTTTACACGAGGGGATTTTTTCATGCGATCGATCGCCGCGACTTGTTGCCGGGATTTTTCGCATGCGCCAGGTTGCTGCGACCTATTGCATTGTCACTTTACACGAGGCATTAATTTTCAGAGGACTTTGAAATAAATGACGTATTTGCTACAATACCAACCTCTAGTCTCTAGTGTCAACTTGAAAATATACTACCTTATATATTCAGATTAGTAAATAATCACATGAAATTAGAACAAGTTCTAATTCATAAAATCGCACGTGCGCCAAGTTGCAGGGACTAATCGCATGAGCGATTTTGTATTAGGGGCTGTCCATTAATTACGTAAGGATGATTTTTGTAATTTTGGACCCCCCCCCGCCACGTAAGGGTACGTAAGATTGTGGCAACCCCCCCCCCCACATCTTACGTAAGGATTATTTAAAATAAAATTAATTTTGACCCCCCTCTCCACCTCTTATATTTATAAAATATGAATAATAATATATTATACTAGCTGGCACAGTCGGCCTACCGGCCGCCTTTAGGCATCTAGACCGTGTCGGATGTGGTTGTTCGGCCTTCGGCCTCACTCAAGGGTATCGCAGGCATACGTGTAGACCGTGGTTTTTCGGCCTTCGGCCTCACTCCAAGGTACTAAAGTAGCCTATGTTTTTCGTAGCATTGTAAATAACTTCTACAGCAAATTTGGTTAAGATTGGTCAAATAGAAACGTAAAGCACGTGCACGCGTATTTGCATTGTCGATCGGTTGACAGTTTGACAGCATTTTATGATTGTTTTTTAAGTTGATTTTGAGTAGCCTGCCTTCCTTTAAGGAATCTCGATAATCCATTCATGCGCGTCCCATAGGGACGCGCATGAATGGATTATCGAGATTCCTTAAAGGAAGGCAGGCTACTCAAAATCAACTTTCCTTTCCTTTAAGAATTTTTGCACTATTTCAATACAAAAACATGCGCAGCGACCTACATAATAACTGTTCCAAATTTGGTTCCGATCGGTCAAACGGTTTAGGAGTCTATAGGGAACATACATACACACATACATCCATTTTTATATAAATATCATAGATAGATAATAATAAATACAAAAATTTAAATTAAATTTTTATTTACATAGATGAAAAACCGTTCGTAAAGTTCGCCAAAGTTTGATGCCATTTTCTAAAATTCACACTATTATGCCACTATGTTTAATGATTTTTAAGTACTATAAATATATTTTGTATATGGTATTTCCATTACACCTGGATATAATTACCAACATAAAAAGAAAAAATTATATTTGATTTTTAAATTTAATTTAAAAAAATATTTTAAGAAACTTACGTAAGGAATACGTCGGACCCCTCCCCCCCTACGTAAGGGTCCGTAAGATATCCAATAACCCCCTCCCCCCCAAAACCCCTTACGTAATTAATGGATGACCCCTTACACGAGGCGCTTAGTTGCTGCGACATGGCGCGGCGATCGATCGCATGAAAAAATCCCCTCGTGTACAGTGGCCATAAGCGATAACAGATAAACATGCACCAGTTTTTCATTAAATTCTGCGATTCTTAACTTTTTAACAAAATTGTCGGATATTTGGAAACCCAGAAAATTTGATTTCTACTTCTCCACATTATTTTTACCTCTTTCGAGGTTTTGATCAAAAATCGTATCTGAGCACTGGCCTATTAATTGTAAGAAAAATGTAACTTACTTAGCAATAACAGGAATGGCAACATTTTGAGCAATAATTTTGATGGTTTCGTTTCTATTTAAATGTTGTGGTCTTTCATCTTTCGTTCTTCCATGTACAGCAATTGCAGAAATTCCAGTACTCGCCAATTCTTTCACTAAATTAAGGGTGTCTTCGATATTGGGAAAAACTCTGATCTTACAACTAATAGGAATTTTGATGTTTTTTACTAAAGTAGACAAAATTAATTTAGCTTTTTCAGGTTGTCTTAAAAGAGCAGCTCCCATGCCACCTTTCAAAGAGAACTCTTTTGGGCAGCCCATGTTAATATCGATCCCTGCGACATCGTTTTCACTAAAATTAAATGTTGAGTAAATATTAAGTAAAACGCCGAAGCTACTTACATCATTTTAGCTACTTCCAAGGCTCTCAAATGATCGCAGGTTCCCAGCTGCACCACGACTTTACTCTTCTCCTTATCGCAGGTTCTAAAGATTACACTTCCATCTGACTTATCAATAAAATCCACCGTCCCCAAAACATCGTTTACGCGTCGTAGAGATCTCATAAACTTCCAATCGATCAATTCTTCGGAGTAGACTATATCAGCACCGTAGTCTATAGCCAACAGTCGCATAGGTAAAGTGCCCACCCTAACCATAGGTGCCAATATTACTTTATTATCGTAAGTCAACATTTCGTTAATTTTCGTCATAATTAAATAATTGATTCGACCGTATTCTCAGTCTTAAAATCGCATGGCACAGCACCGCTGACGTTTAACATAACCTCACAATTTCACTTTGTAAACTAAAACATAACCAATTAAAATCTGTCAACATCAGGTCTTGTCATTTTCTTTAGAATAGTTTTGAATTATAAATTTATAAGTTTAAAATGAGTCACAGATATTCTACCGCGTTTTCTCACATCCTTTTAGCGGGTACTGGCTTTTTTTGCCTGTCCAAGTATCACGGCGATGAGTTTAAATTTCCTTGCGGAACCTACATGATTATAATCAGCAATTCTATTTTTGGCACCTTCTATTGGGGTACGTTTGAATGTTCAAATTTGTACCTATTTTTTAAAGTTGTAATTTTAGGTAGCGAAGATTACGGATCCAAGTTGGGACAACCATATCATTTTACAACTTTTCTTCAAAATGTATGTGCATTTCCATTCGTTGTGACTCAGGCGCTGTTGAATAACAGCTACCAGCAAGAAATTGCATATCTACCTGCAATAGCTAGTCTTTTTCCACTTGTTATGCAAATACTTGACACCTCTTCCGGTGACCTGAATGACCTCTTGATTGCAATAGACGCAGTTACTTTGGGAGTCGTTTCGGTTTTGCATGAAAATTATTGGGGTCTGGCTTGCGCCCTAACATTTGCTTTTAATCATTTTTGTGTAAGAGAAGGAAATGTCGACTTTGAAAACTTGCCGGTGTTAGATTTGTACAATTATTCGCTAATATTTTTCTGCCTTTTTATTCTACGATCTGTTTAACTTTTAAGGATTTTAAATTTAAGTAACTCAGTGCCACATTATTGCATCAACCAATTTGTAATCTCAATGCAAACTGTTGCATATCGAATTGTTGGTTGATTTTATACTTCCTATATTATATACTCGTATATATTTTTTATATCAAATAACTTCTAACTTATTGTGTTCAACTTTTACAAATTAATAATATTACAAATTTTACAATATAATTTTATTGATGTTAAAGGATTTTTTATTTAAGCTTTTCGTTGTATTTTTCCAACTTCTCTTTAATATTTGTTTGATGATTATTTTTAAGTACGTCGTAAAATAAACCGCCCGTTCAACTTTTTGCAGTGGACAAACAACAACAACAACAAAATTCTACTTCTCAAATCTTCTGTATCAAGTACTTCTTGAAATCCTACTTGCTATTATTATGATGATGATGCCAAGCATAATCTTCTTACTGGTATATGTACAGGTAAATAATTCGAATTGTTTGATATTTTGTAAAACTTGCCCAAAATATCCCAAAAAATCCCAAAATATCATGCCGTGATTCGGATTCCACGTTAAACTGTAGGCTCCACGATTTGACCCATGATCGATCCCAATTTGAGGAGATTTCGTGGGACTAATTTTGTTTCAAAAAATTAACACTGGTCAAAAAGTTTTTTCTCAAATATCTCGAAAACGAAGCAAGATAGGGTAACAAACTACCTATATTTTTTTGTAGCGCGTGAAATTATCTACAATATTGATTTCAACAACATTTATCATAAGTCAGTCATTTAGTCTGCACGCGCCGTCAAACTCTGGTTTTGAAAATAATTGATTTCGTCGTTGTTTTGATGTTGCATTGGTTTATATTTTTTTCAGCCAATTAGAGTGGAATAGGAAATTCAAAAAAAATCATATATATACTTATCATTTGAAAACTTCAAAGAATATTTTTTCATGGAACAACCAATTTTTAGATCTTTCTTTGTTTATTTTGTACTTATGTAAACACTTCAGGTCATAGATGTTTGCTGTTTTTAAGTCTTAGAATTGATTTAACAGGAAAATTCTACGTTCATTGTGCGAGAAAAAATCAAAAAGTCGTTTCTTGTTTAAAATTTAATCTCCAATAAGATGCACATAATAAAATTTCAACATCACACTTTTTGCTTCAATTGTTAACACCTCGAGAAGTATTTTTCTTCTTAGAATGCCTTCTCCTCATAGGAGGTTGCCTACCATGACGTCGTACTCGTCTCTGTTCTTTGAGAGTCGTATTAATGTTGTGGCGTCCCGAATATCGAACCACTTCCTCAGATTTTTTAGTCAGGATTGCCTCTTCCTTCCGAGACCCCGTTTCCCCTCTATCTTCCCCTGCGATCAGTTGGAGAAGAGCATATTTTTCACCTCGAAAGACCGCCTAAGAAATGTCCGAAATAAACCGCCTTTCTTTAGTGGTATATTGTTCTTCAAATCTAATCATATTTTCTTCTTGTTGTCTTCTCTTCTTCCTTCTTGTGATTTGTTTTACTTATCTTCTCAAGCGTTATCGTAGCTCTTTCTGTTGTCTTCGGTATTGTGTGCTAACATTTTGCTTCTTGCCTTAGTCTTGAGCAGTGTCACTTGTTCACACTCCTCTCATCAAACCATTCCTTCATTTTACCCTTCCTTTTTTTTGGAATCCCATCTGTAATGACTGCTTTTATCATTCTCTCTATCCTACTCCACTCCTCTTCCATCTCTGGGCCTTTTTCCATTAGTTCCAATTCAAGATTTATGCGTGTTTCGTATTGTTGTCTTTTTTCCTCGGTGTTAAACATTGCCATGTCTCTATATCTGGGTGTTCTTTTCTGTTTACTTATATCGTTATCGGTGTTTGTTATTTTACACTTAATTCTAACCAAGTAGTGATCGGAGTCTGCGTCAGCGTCTCGCATGCTTCTAATCGCGGTTATTACGGACTTGTGCTGCTCTTCAATTAATACATGATCGATCTGGTTAACCGTTCTTCCATTTGCAGCGATCCATGTTCCCTTGTAGATATCTTTCTGTTGGAACATCGTGCTTTTTATAACCATTCTTCTTTCAGCTGCAAAGTTTATCAGATATTGCCCATTCTCACTAGTCTGTTCGTGTTTACTATATTTTCCTAATATGATGGGTTTGTACATTTCTTCTCTCCCAATCTTCGCGTTTGCATCTCCTAGGACTATTTTAATGTCATACTTGGGTATCTTCCTGTAGAGTTCTTCTAGGGATTCGTAGAACACGTTATTTTCGTCTTCATCTTTTTCTTCCGTCGGTGCATGGAAGTTTATTAATGTGATGTTGCGCCTCTTTCGTTTTAATCTAAAAACACACAAGAGAACAAAAACGGGACACAAGACAAAACACAAGAGACAAGTATATTAAAGAAGAAAAACGGCGAGTTACTGACAGATCCAGAAAAGATAGTAAATAGATGGAAGGAATATTTTAAAGAAGTTCTAGGATCAGATGTCGATATGGAAGAAGTTAATAATGAGGAGATCGAACAAGCGAAAGAAGACGAAGAAAATATAATGGTACCCACACTGGAGGAAGTCACAAAACCAATAGCAAGTCAGAAAAATCACAAATCCCCAGGTGAAAATGACATAACAGCGGAAATGATCAAATACGGAGGTGAAAATCTACTTAAAAGACTCCACGAACTGACCACGAAAAGACCATATCTTCACAATTAAAGAGATACAAGCTACATTCCATGAGTACAAGATACCATTATATGTTTTGTACATTGACTTCAAACAGGCATATGATAGAATAGACAGAGAGACATTGTATGAAGCCATGAAAGAGCTCAAAATCCCCGACAAGCTTATAATACTGACGAAGATGACTATAAAGAAAACTACAAACAAGGTATATGCTAACGGATCCACCTCAACACTCTTCCAAGTTATGAACGGTTTAAGACAGGGGGGGAAGCACTGTGCAAAGTGACGGAAAGCATGATACGAGAGGCAAGAAAGATGGGTCTAATTATAAACCAGCAGATGACTAAATATATGGAGATGGGATACGTCGGACAAGGCGGGGAAGCAGGAGGGTGTGTGGAGGTGAGGTTCGAGGGGAGTGAGAGGCTTGTGTTTGAAAAGGTATCAACAGTTACGTACCTGGACATCCAGATAACTGACAAGAGCGAAGAAAACACGGAGATAAAAGCGAGAATGACAAGCGCAACAAGAAGCATCGGAGCAATGAGACAAGTGCTAACATCGAAAAATGTCACCAGAAGAACTAAGTTGCGAATATATAAAACAATCATCCGACCAACACTTTTATATGGTTCGGAGACATGGACAATGAATGCCACCGATCGAAATAAAATCAGAGTGTGGGAAAGGAGAGTTCTCAGAAGGATTTTTGGTGGAGTGAATACGGAGAACGGATGGAGAAGAAGACCAAATGAGGAGGTGATGAACCAGATGGCTGGGACACGTGGAAAGAATGACGGCTGAGAGAATGCCAAAGATGGTACTTAGGAGAGGACCAATTGAAACGAGAAGACAAGGAAGACCAAGATCCCGATGGAAGGATGCGGTGGAGAGAGACTTGAGAGATTTGAGGGTGGGGGAATGGAGGAGGAAGGCGACGGATAGAGAAGCATGGAGAAGAATCGTTGATTCAGCCCTGGGTCTACAAGGCCCGTAGCGCTTTTCTATATATAAGCCGCCTTTCTTCTTTCAATAGTGGTTAGGACTTCTCGATCTTCATTCATACGACTTAAAACCTCTTCGTTCATGACATGCTCAACCCAAGATATTCTGAGCGTTCTTCGATGCATCCATATCTCAAAAGCCTCCAGTTTATTAATTGATGAAACCTTCAGAGTGCATCCTTCAACAACATAGAATTGAGAAGTATTGGTCGAAGAATAATTTTAATTTTTATATTTATACAAGGAAGACCAAGATCCCGATGGAAGGATGCGGTGGAGAGAGACTTGAGAGATTTGAGGGTGGAGGAACGGAGGAGGAAGGCGACGGATAGAGAAGCATGGAGAAGAATCGTTGATTCAGCTCTGGGTCTACAAGGCCCGTAGCGCTTTTCTATATATAAGCCGCCTTTCTTCTTTCAATAGTGGTTAGGACTTCTCGATCTTCATGCATACGACTTAAAACCTCTTCGTTCATGACATGCTCAACCCAAGATATTCTGAGCGTTCATCGATGCATCCATATCTCAAAAGCCTCCAGTTTATTAATTGATGAAACCTTCAGAGTCCATCCTTCAACAACATAGAATTGAGAAGTATTGGTCGAAGAATAATTTTAATTTTTATATTTATATTGGATAGTATTCTCTACAATTTTGTTCTCTTATTATTTGCTCGTAAATTCAGCCGTTCGACAGTCATAATTAAAATGTATTCATCGATTCATCAAAATGGAACAAAGTGGAAATCACGGAAAATACACAATTTTTGAACGAATTCAGGGACAGCCCACTCATTTGAATTATTGATTATCTCTTAATTTTACCGGAAAATCACTGACGTCATCCATATCAGATGAACGACATTGTTCAATTTTTTTAAAATTAGAAACCGCTTTATTTTAGATGGCTTACAGTTCATAATCCTGCTTACAATCAATAGAATTCTTAATAAAATTACAGTTACTTTAAATGCAACAATCAGAATAAGAAGAAGAGGAAGTACTTAAAGAATAAGGGGGGGGGCGAATCCTATAACGGACCGTTTATGTTATTTAAAAATGTAACAAAATATAATTTTTAATACTATGAATTTTACCGGAAATGTTTCGGTATTCAGTTTTACATAAGATTCGCTCATTTCTACTGTTTTGTGCCCCTTATTGAAGTTTTTACTTCGGTAAGAAAAAGGCAGCCGTGCCTGCCTTCCTAGAAGAGACGGTCAGAATAAAGGTCTTACGCTGATCAGAGTCAAACTGGGTATTTCGCATTAGCAGTAGACGCACTTAACTGTTAAGCTATGATCGTCTCTAAACGATGGCAGGATAAATTAATAATCGAAGAAAGAAACTTCCAAACTTTTCTGAATTTAAAAGGGTCATTTGGGCCTTGTAAATGGACTCATTGTACAACCACATTTTTTCAAGGTAATCCTATCTTAGAACGAACTTCAGGATTATAACAGGAGAAGAAGTCTTGCGTTTACGGATTCTTTTATTGGAGTTAGAACAGGACAAAGTACATAATGTCATTGTTTCGTATATAAAACTTGTTCCAATTTCTTTCCGTCCCCATTAAGAAAGTACCCCCCCCCTCCTAACCCCCAGATAACCCAAAACATAATATTAAAATATAGTTTCAACCGTCTCAATGGTTCAATTTTTTAAAATTAATCGCCCGAGCCATTATCCATAAAAAAACTGTAAGGATGAAGAAAGAACTGTAATTTTGCACAAAAGTTTAATTTTCAAAATTTTAAATGAACTAAAAAAATTGGTTGGTACAAAATTCGTGTAGGTACGTCAAAAAATGACAAAATGTCAAATTATTCTTTAGTTTTTTCTCAAATACTTCTGTTATTTACTTCGATATATTGCATTACAACAAATCTCCAATTAATTTGTCCCAGTGAAATTATAAACATAAATTTTTTACTTTCTGGCCTTTATGCATTATCGACTGCAGTTCAATATCGTAAAGTAGCTTTCTTTGTTCACGTAATAATGTAAATTAAATATTAAATATGAAATTTTAGATTTTCCCGAAATTAAATACATGGAGAAAATTGAAGACGGTATAATATTTTTAACAGCTTCAATAGCATTACCGTGTTTAATGGTGGATATTTGGAGGAAGCACGAAATTGTGCCAGAAAGTATATCGTTCGTCCATTTATATTTAGGCATCGCTTTAGCTTTAACCGAACTTTTTATTGGAATAGATAACGAAAGTTTTGATGTGATTGTCGGAATCAATGTTTTAGCCTTATTGGTATTAAGCCTCATATATTCGGATTTATATTCAATGTGTTGTTCCTTATTATTTATTATGGGCTATTTTGGGTGTCGTCAAAATTTATCGTCAGATGCTCGTACTAAATTGGATGATACTTTTAACTACTGTCTAACTGGATTTAATCTGTGTACCTTATTATCTAGAGAAAAAGTAACTGAATGTTGAAAATAAAAGTTTACCAACTGAATTCGATTTTATTTTTTTATTTATTTGAAATGGGATAACCGAGCACAGTAAAACGGAAATTACACCCCAATTGAAAATAATTTTATAAATTTTAGATCTTAATCCTATAGAATTACAGATAAGTACGTTAAAATTTAGAACCCTCGGAAAACTTTCATTGGTGCTTGCGTTTGAGCCAATAACACTGGAGAAAAGAAAAAGGGATATTCTAAATAAATAATGTAAGTGGTGTTCCGTGCTTGACATATCATTGTGATGATATCATAATAATAGATACCAAAGCTGCACAATAGTGAATTTGCATTACAATGGAAATTTAGTACACGCAGCACCATGGAGTAAAAACCAAGCCCCTTCAATTTTCAAATATTTGCATTTATATACTTAATGGTTCATTTATTTATTTATGTACGTTTTACAAATTCTATGACATTGATTAAGTATGAAATTACGATGTTTCGGTTCAAACGACGTTTTCGAAATTATTAGTTGACTTGAACAGTCATTAAAATCGTTCATGTCAAAATGTAGATGTACCGACATTAAAATTTTGATTGACATTTGGAAACAAAATTCGAAAAGGTCAAAACTTGAAGTCTAAATTCTAGTGTAAATTAAACATTTTAAAAATGTGTAATTTGAATTTGATAATCTCCAACATTGTTCTAACCACAGCAACCCTTGGAAGTATTGCTTACTCTTTCGACTGGGACGTCGATGATCAATTCCATTATGCAGTATTGGTAGCTGCTACAACTTATGCTATTATAGGACTTCTAACTTCATGTTCGTATGTAATAATTTAGTGCTATAATTTATTAATGGAATTATTTTAGTAATTGACGAAAATAAAAACGAAATTGCTGCTTTGTTGCACGAATTTTCGGTGACCTTAATCCCAAGTGTTGTTTTGCCATTTTTTGTAACGCAAATTTGGCTAAAAAATCATATTTACACCGACGAAGCTGCATATGCATTTGCAATTGCTGGTGTTCTTACGGAAGTGCTGTTATTTTTAGAGTGTTTAAATCAGACTGTGCTGGATATATTGATATCGATTGAAGCTGCAGCTCTAGGTGGAGCTGGTTACACAATAGAAAATCAATACGTCATGGCAGCCGCTGGATGCTTTGTTGTTGCACATTTCATTTTATCTCACTGTCGTAGATGTCATGGTGAAGAATCTCTACCTTCTTATGCATATAATTATATAATGGCAGGCTATATTTATTGCGTCTTAATGGCCGAGTCTTGTGTAAAAGTGGTAGACTGAGAAGTATATATTTGTTTCTTTCCCGATATAAATATTACCCTTAGAACAGATTATTTAAAGAAAGATAATTAGATTAAGGAATTGTTTGTTCCACAGGTTATAAAAAATTATTTAATTTTAAAGTCGTTTCATTTTCGTATCTTCTTCGATTGTTTGACAAAGAAGAAAGAGATTCCTTGTTAGGAAATGGGAAAAGGACCATCAATGTGCCTGTGACCCTACCTTTCAGTTGTGATGGTGGCAAATATTACCCAAGGAGCACCGACGACTTTACGTGCCAGACACAGTCAAGAAAATTAGTTCCCGGAGTCGAATCAGGAACCTTGTATTAGTAGTTGATCATGCTAATTGTCAAGCCATGACCGCCGCACAATGGGGCAAAAAAGCTTCACAACTGCTATGAAATGGAAAAATTAAATACTATTTATACATTCCTCTCCACACCATTTCAATAAACTACTAATCCATCCACACCAGAACAGTATTAAAATTTCGGTAGCCCCTCCTCGATCCCGACCAGAGAGTTTTTCCCTACCTTTTGAATAACTTAAATATTTTGCTAAGGAATCTTCAAGTTCAAGTATAAAGCGATAATTTCTGGAACCAGTTCATTATGCGATAGATACTTTTGTACCTAATATATTTGTATAATCCATTCATGCGCGTCAGTGATCTCGTTAATCCGTTCACGCGTATCAATGGCTGACAAAAAAGGTCAAATTTTTTTAATAGACATAATCAAGAATATATCTATGTATATTTTAAATACTACTAACAGTGCAGAAAAGAGATATTCAACTGAGAAATCCGTTTAAATAGTATTTGATTTAATAGTGGTTCTGAAGTTCTCTTGCCCCAATGTGCGCTGTCTAAATTCTTGCTTAAATTGGAATACATGACTACTTAGCCAGTGGTGAATCTATCTATAGTCTATCTGGTTTTGGATTGCAGTAGAGGTCGTCTTGAACGGCAGGTCAGATTTACACTGGGAAACGTCAAATAATTAAAGTGTATGAGCGACAAAAAACAAATGCCACTTATTTGATACTTGAAAAAATCGAGTTGTATTTTTTTTATCAAATAGCAATTTATCTTGTACAAATTTTTTAAATTTGCCAGAAACTATTAGAAAAAAATATTCGCGAGTCATCAATCACAAATGAAATTTCGACACTGTAAACGGGAATAAAGTTTAACCAATCACGTTCCGAGTTCACAATTTTAGTACAATCTAGTTCTGCATTCTTAAAACGGATGGACTATAGAAGCCGATGAAGCTTAATCTTCGTGCCTGTAATATCACAGTACCTCCAGACAACATTTTTTCTTTATTACAATTGATGACCATTTTTGGGCACAGAAGGGGCCCTATAGTAGTGAATTATTGAGAGCACCCTCCACCACTTTTAATCTCCTTATAGCTTTTCTCTCGAGGTAACTTGATTTCAAGATCAGCTGGGTGCACACCTGACCACATAACTTTGAGAGAAAAAGATTGGGTGAATTTTAAGTGGAGACAGGGCTGCTCTCAATTATTCAAGATTAATATCTAAGGTTACCCAAGATCAAATTTCAAGATCGATGGAATGCGCATGCAACTGACCTTGAGATAAAAAAGTGGGTGGAGTTAAAAGTGGGGGGGAGGGGTACTCTCAATTACTACTATTGGCTGCTGTAAACACCAAGATGAAACGTTGACCTTAACATTTATAATATGCGCACGACTTTGAAATGGTGACCTTGAAAAGTAACCTTGAAACGTTTAACCTTGAGGCTTGCAGCAACCAATAGTAGTAATTGAGAGGGACATATGTAGACTGCACCGATGGTCAGAAATTAATCCTTTTTTTTTTGGGTTAATGACCATGGGCAACCTGTAAATTGCGCCGATGGTCATTAAGGGTAGCATGCAGATTGCGCCGATGGTGTACCTGAGGGATTTAAAAGTATTACTAAGGCATAATGGGGTTATTATTGTAAATCAGATTATTAAATAGGCGAGGGCACGTATCCAACCGAAAATTGAAATTTTCTTATAGAGATGCTGTACACTGAAGGTCGGAATAGTTGATTAAGCAAATAAAATTTGCGGTACATGGAATTTCACACGGTTTTTTTTTGGCGATATTTTGATTGTTAAAATTAGGCCGCCCCCCCCCCATAAAATGTAACAGAAATTGGCGTTATTTTCGGGCTTTTTCGGTACGAATGTGACTCTGACGCCGTTGCCAGCGTAAAACATTAACGAAGAACCGAAAAAATCCGAAAAAAGTGCGAAAATCAGCAACATTCATACCAGGGGATACAAGAAGTCACGTAGCAGCAGGCTCGCCTACTGCATTAGCCGTACCCGATCCGAATAAGTGAAAAATTTTCACCCGGAAATTGATATTTTCTTTGAGATTCGGAAATCTGGGGGTGTGATTAGTAGATTTAGTAATAAATATTAGCAAAAAAATCGTAAACTACCCGTTTATTAACGGAAAAGTGTCGGCCACGCCCACCATAAATTTGATGTAATTTTCGATTTTTTTAGGTGTGCATTCGATTTGAAGGTTTTTCCATTGTCAAAACCTACCCTACGGGCCTTCCGCTACGCTCCATTAGGCCCTCCGGGCGGTTTTGACAATGGTTACTTGGGATAAACATACTGGAGGAATATTAATCCACCCCAACCGGGATTTTATAAAAGCGGGATCCTAGAAATCCTGGATATAGCTTTTAAAAGTATAGTTGCGGTATGCGGTAGTAAACTTTTACGTATCACCCCCAAAAAATTCTTCTCAAATTACTAACCTAATTGAAAATCGCACATAATGTATAGTACGCCTGTAATAAATTAAGTACCTTAATCCTCTAATGGGATTTTCACTCCGTCGTTACCCAAAAAGATTACCTATTAATTGACCATCGGCGCAATCTACATACTTAACCTAACCGAACTCGGCGCAATCTGCATGCTAGATTATGAGACCCTTCAACTATCGGGCGCAGTCTACAACCTCCCATTGAGAGTACCTCACCCTCCCACTTTTAACTCCACCCACCTTTTTCTCTTAATTAGTTGCTTGCGCACTCCACCGACCTTGAAATTTGACCTTGGGTAACCTTGGACATTAATCTTGAATAACTGAGAGCACCCCTGTCTCCACTTAAAACTCACCCATTCTTTTTCTCTCAAAGTCATGTGGTCACGTGTTTTCTAGACCAGGTGCGCACGCAGCTTACTTTGTTTGAAAACACGTTACCTTGAGAGAAAAGTGGTGGGGGTGCTCTCAATTATTCACTACTGGCCCTATAACATATTTAACTATAGACAACAAAGACCCAGATTCGTCACTAATTATTGTACTTTTATAATTCGTGGCTACACTACCAAAACAAAAATAAAGAATAAAACTTATTTTCAACAGAAAAACATGCTAGTTGAATCGTTAAATGATTCCACTGTTTATAGTATGGGGCTCCAATTCGTAAGGCCTTATTATTGCATAAGCCTTATCAGTATCTGCTGTATAAATCGTAACTGACACAATTTTATTTTAAACTAAGACCATGAACTTGACCATGTCGAAAATTCAGCTTGCCCGGATTTTTTGCAAGCTTGAGCTAATTTTTCTGCTTCGTTGCCTGGACTAATTATATTATGTTAAATTGTATTTAATTATATTTTTGTATTATATAACAAAGGAGGTGTATTTTCAATAAAGTGAAAAGAAGTGTATTTGGGGCAACAATTTATCTAGAATTCGTATAAGTATGGCTGCTTCCACCCCTCCCCCCTCCAATATTGGCGTTCCACTGATTATTATCTTCTAGCATTCCAAGTTTGCCTCTCTAAAGAATACCATCAAGTGTTCTAAGAGTTTCAAAAGATTTATGTCCCTTAATTTAGCTTCGTGTAGCATGCAACATCCTTAAAACAATACTTTCCTTACCTAGGGGTTCGGAAAGTAAAAATAGAGGTGTGAAACTCTAATCCATTCATTATTAAGGCGCGTCGCTGTAATCTACCTTCCAGAATCTCCCTTTACGTATTTTTAACCCATTTTTACACAAATAGGTTCGCAGGGTTCTACAAAATAACTGTGCCAAATTTAGTTCATAACGGTCAAAGGCCAAGGAATGTATGAAGAACATACATACACATATTCAATTTTATGTAATACAAAAATATTATTATTATTATTTAAAAAACTTGGGAAAAAGTGATGTATTAGCTTCTTGTATTTACGAGTGTATCATTGTTTTTATCCAAAAGTCTACCATCGTACGGCCGCCATGACCGTCTAATGCGTAGATTTGTGCTACTGTAACTTTGGCACAAAAGGCCGCACAAATTCAAGATTGCACTGATTAAAGTTACAGACACACAGATAAATGTAAAAACACCAAAAAGACACATAAAACATCGATTATGTGTATATTTGTGTAAGGTTCGCTTTTAGTTATCTCTTTTTAAAAGATCCAGTGCGGCCTTTAGGCCGCAAAACCACGGTAATCATATACCAGGTCACGTGACATTCGAAGTAATAACTAGAGATGAGATTTTTAGGTCGTATAAATGTTATACCAGAGAGCGTTAAAGGGTTAATTGATACACGGCCCCGTTTCTTCTTTCTTTTTCATACAGCATAACTTTCGAACGGGGCCGTATATCAATTAACCCTTTAACGCTCTCTGGTATAACATTTATACGACCTAAAAATCTCATCTCTAGTAATAACACTAACCTTAAAAAACTGAGGAAGAAACTATTAAATTATAGTAAACAAAAAAAATAAATGCAAACAAATTTGCATTAAAGTTAAAATTTGTATTGTATTAATACTCAATAAACATTCGTATAAAATTAAAAAATTCTTTTGCAGCACACTGTTATATGGCCTAAAAGTGTTCATGGTCCGGAAGGGATACGTAGTATAAAAGTTGTTGTCGAAATCCACATTAAGCTGTAGGTGTGCTATGTTTTGAAAAATTCATAGTTTTTTTTAGAATAAAAAAATAATAAGTACTTTTTATGTAAATTTTGTCTACTTACTTTTCCGCACTCGTGCGACAAAAACGTACTTTACCTACGAGTAACTCGATTGGACATCAAAAAGTAGGACTATTTCAAACACTAATAGAGAAAATATATTTGAAAATGAAAAAAGATTATGAATGTAAAAAAGTAAATACCTATAACTAAAAATATTTACAAGTTAAAATTCAATATTTTATATTTCAAGTAAATATTGATTTGAAGAATCAAACAACAAAACTTTTCTGTTTATTAATAATTGATATTTCATTTTTCAGTAGAAATTTTAGAAATTCAAAATCTTAATTATAAAATACATGATATAGGTACTATGAATAAATGCGTAACAAAATAACTATAACCTTTGATTATGTAATATTTGATAGACCAACCTTATGGGAGTTTCAGAATCACCTGGTGGAGTTTAAAAAGTTATCAACAGATGGCACTATTAAATTGGAAAGGCGGAATAAATAGCTTAACCACCAATACAAATGAAGGAATATAATTCTAAAACACTTTTTTACGATTTGAAATTCCCCATAAGGTTTGCTAATCTGATACTAGATAATCAAAGTTATAACTAGAGATGAGATTTTTAGGTCGTATAAATGTTATACCAGAGAGCGTTAAAGGGTTAATTGATACACGGCCCCGTTCGAAAGTTATGCTGTATGAAAAAGAAAGAAGAAACGGGACCGTGTATCAATTAACCCTTTAACGCTCTCTGGTATAACATTTATACGACCTAAAAATCTCATCTCTAGTTATAACCTATAACAAATATAGTAATATTTTGTTCCTATTATTATTAAATAGATTATATTAAGTATAATAAGATAATACTTATAATGTTATAATATTAGTAGGTATTTTGTATGTAGTACCACACATAAAATTAATATTATATAGAAAATTAGAAAATTTTGATCTAATATTATAAAATATAGGTAGGTATTTAAAATTTATTAATATAATATATGCAGTTAAAAATAATTGTAATTAATATTAGCAGTAATTATAGAAAACTTGATATTAAATGGCACAGAGGCACGAAAGTTTTAGATAAAGTTATAAACAATACTCGTTTTTCTTAAATATTAAAATTTATAATTTTGTTTATTTGGATATTTTTATAATTTCTTGAAAATCACCGGGAATTCTTTGGAATTTTTAAAACATCGTTGGAATATCCTAATAATTAGAATTTTTTAGAAATCCTTGGTAGCCTTTGAAATTGTGAGTCCTGTGTACACAAATATTTAGGGATATCTATCCCTCGCTCGGTTTAAAATTTAAATTCCCGAATTATATTAATATTAACATAATATTTAAACTAAATAGTAAATTTGTAATAGAAAATAGGTAAGACTGATTGAGTGTGCTTATGTGTAAAATAGATATATAATTTTCATAAAAAGTATGAAATTTATTAGAATTATTTTTTGTTTCAGATTTTACTTGAGAAATTAATGAAAACGAAAAACATAAAAATGCCTACTTATTTGGAATTTCAGTATTTCTGATTGGTTATTCCTGTTTGGGATTGGTATCTTGCAGAAAAATATCTTCATTGTAAGGTGCCTATTTTCAACTACAAATTTACTGTTTCAATCATTAGCAAATTATCCATTAGTTTTTTTTACTTTGCATATACAGCATGATGGAATTAGAAAAGAATCAATTGCAGATACATCATTACCTCCTTCGTTCTTATATATTAATAAATTAGTTGCTGTAAATTTCTGCACACATTCAGCGGTATAACCATCTGGTAAACTTTCATCCCCACATTTTCCAGTTTTCTTATCTTTGCTTTTCAAAAATTTTTGAGAATTAATATAAAATTATAATATAACGTTATAGTAAAACCTTACCTACATGTCCACATTACAATTTTTTGCCTTTTCGTAGGGACATTTATAATAAATACCTTTTTATTATTTGTATTATTTGCTTGCTGGGGATATAAAAAATGTTGAACTGGATTGCATAACGTTGTTCCTTCGTCAGAATAGTCAGAAAAACCAATTCTATTTTGTAATTCAATCTCTCCTTGAAATTCTGGGAATCCATAATTGGGTATATTCTTAATTGCATTATTTACACCATGTAATGGATAATCTGATACATTTTCACAGAAATGGTCTACGCAAGTAGAACTTAATTCTTCACCTTTATTTGCCCCTCGTATCGCTGGATAATCCGCCCCTAAACATATTTTTAAATTTTATAATTAATAATATTTAAAATTAAAAACATTCCTGCTTGATTTCATTGTAACGAATAAGAATGAAAATGGAAAAAAGAGTCAAAAAAGATTTTCTTTCCACGACTGAAGATACCAAACATTTAATTTTTTTTAATTACTGTTTTTAAGAAATACAATTTGTCTTAAAAAAATAATCACATAGAATTTACTTTAACAACTAGCCAAATTTAATGTACAAATTTAAGGGATTCGCGTGGTTAATAAAAAGGGACGAACTGACAATAAAGCATTTACTTATAAAGAGGTAATTTTAAACGAACTAACCTCTTTCTATCCGTTTTGTTCCATCAACTAAACCATCATATTCGTCTAAATTTTCATAGTCTTCTATGGTGTAGCATAATTGAGGTGGTATAAACTGATAACAAAAAAACCTAACATTTTTATATTACATTCGTATTATTTAAATATAAATTCATACCGGGTGTTCATTTCAAAAGTATCCAGTGGTAATAATTTTTTTGGAATAAATTTAAAAACAACAAAAAATCATTTCAAGTTTATCCCCCCCCCCCCCCGATCTCCTACTTTGAAATTTTAAATAGCACCCTCTACTTTGTGATACATCATTTTAAAAATTAAAAAATACATAATTAAAAAATTAAAGGTTAAAATTGAAAGATGAACCAAAAAATCATTTTATTCGGAACTTATTTTATTTTCACGAAACTCACTTTAGCAGTGATAAATATGTGCACTCCACTATCAACCAAGATAATAAAACGTTTCCTTTTAAATTAATTATTTGAGTTGAAAAAGTTGAAAATGTATTCTTTACAAGAAATCGAAAATTTTAAGAATTGAAACGAAATTAATAAGCAATGCTGAATTTTGGATCAAGTTTCGCAGATGGAAGTACCAGGTTATTTTGCTGCAAATACTGGCATTTCCACTCGAGAGGTTGCTTTGTCAACAAGTACTTCAATTGGTTTTAAAACTCAACAAGTTTTTTCCATATAAAATTTAAATTCACTAACAACTTGGCGAAGACGATTTTGATAGAAGAATCGAGTTTTGTGAACTGATGATGTCTCAGAGATTTCAAGATAACCCAAATTTGGTAAAAATATATTATCGACGAATCAAGGTTTTTTTAACGAATTTATCAACAAACAAAATTACAGATATCGGGACAATAAAAATCCGCAGGTGTTTCGAAAAGATTATGCAGTCTTCCCAAAAAGTCAATGTGTGAGCTGGAATACTTAAAAATGACATTATTGGGCCAAGTTTTATTGAAGAAAACCTGACCGGGCTGATAGATAGTCAAATTAATGTAGAATGACATAATATGCTGCTGGATGAACATATAATGTACATATTCAACAAGACGGAGCACCCCCACATCACGCATTAAATGACAGACAATGGTTGGATGAAATATTTCCTGGCAACTGGATTTGTAAAATTTCCAAATAAAATTATTTTTTATGTTATCTGTCAATTTGTACCTCTAACCTAACGATCTTCTCCACCTTTGAATTAATGCTTTTGAATATGGTTTTTCTCAAATTGACTCAAAAAAAAGTTATTTTGAATGGCTGCTGTTGAAATGAACACTGTGTATTAGCTCCACATAAAAAAAATGTCTCCAAATAGGTACATAAAAAAAATTGAGCAAATCACAGCGTCCAAATTTTACATTTACAAATTTTATTGTAAATTTGCTAACAAATTTTGTACCAAATTTACACAAGTGTCAAACAGGTAAATTTGCAAGCAAATTTTGTTGTAAAAAAAACAGCACAACCTTAGGGCGGTGTTGGACACTTTTGTGTAAATTTTGTACAAAATTTGCTAACAAAAATTTACAACAAAATTGACGCAAGTGTCACACCGTCTTAAGGTTGTGCTGCTTATAAAATAAATTTTCCGTTTTTAATTTCAACAAAATACAAAAAACACTGGTTTTCACTCTAGCTCACCATTTTTAAAATAATCAATTTTCTTGTTTTGGTGTATTTTGCTAGTTTTTCTGAACATTGTGCCAGAATTTCAATTTCAATTTGAAAGGATTTCTGACAAATCCGTTAAAATAATAAAATAAAATAATAATGAAAATGTGGAATATTACTGAAATCGGTAAAGAAATCATTTTTCAATTTTTTCGAAAGTGCGGGGGGCTATCACGATATCAATATTTTCTATTTTCTCAGAATTGGTTCATAGATAATAATATCAAACTGAAATTTTAAGTAGACATACAGAACAGGTAGAATAATCTGTTGCATCAAAAAAAATGAAATTTTTTTAAAAATGAGGGCTTCATCAAATTTTTTTTTCAATTTTCCAGAAATCAGATCATAATTTTAAATTGAAGCTCTCGCTCAGTGTTCGAAACAACTAGCACAAAACACTAAAACAAAACAAAAATTGATTATTGTAAAAATGGGGGGCTAGAGTGAAAAACAGTTTTATTTTGTTAAATTATAAACGGAAAATTTATTTTAAAACCGACACAACCTGGCACAGTAAATTACTTAAATTTTAAAATTCAAAAAATGGGGGCCCAAATTTTCACGGACGCAAATAACAATTAACCTATCTAAATTATAAAACCTCCCCCATACCTTAGAATTTTCACAATTAAGTAATAGTTATTTATGTATCAAGGGCACAATCAATAGATTATAGCACCGAGGGTAATTTAAAGCCCGACGCGTTAGCGGAGGACTTTAAATTGCCCGAGGGCTATAATCTGATTGTGCCCGTGGTACATACAACGTTTTATTTCATTTTGGTACTTGGTACTTGAATTGTAATAATTGAAGAATGAAGTATTTTGAGAAAAAATATCATGTCATTTTGTTTGTGCTATGAATTTTTGGTGTGCCATGGTTCCTATGGCGAGAAACTTGGAGGGGCGAGAATTAATTTTTTTATTTAGCAATAACTCGAAAACGGCACTAGATATCGAAAAACTGAGCAAAAAATTCTCCCCCCCTTGCAAGATACTCCCCTCCGTGAATTGTCGGTAGGAAGGCATATGCAAAATTTCAGATCGATCGCGCAAAAAAAACAGAGTCTGGACTAACTCTTTTGTTTTGATATTGTTGTCATTGCTTAGCAACTTTATAGGCCCTAGGGCTATAAAAGCCATATTATGCCCCCATTTCCGTGCTAAAAAACAAGGTTATGATACCAAAATGAAATAAAATAAGTTTAACAACCTTGAAATTATATTCTATACAAAAAATGCTAAACTTGATTTGTGAGTTAACTTTGATACATATTTTGGTATGAGTCGTAAACGTATTTAATTTAAATTGATAACATGAAAAAAACTTACCTGACAGAATGCAACCAAAATTATAAATTTAAACCGCATAAGTGAATTTGTATGTCGTATATTATGAACCATTTCTGATAGAAAAATCAAAATTGGAAAATATTATATAGCACTACTCACTATAACTCGTATAACCATGAAGAACTAAATGCGGGGCAAGGAGTTCAAGTGTATTTATTATAATGACAGCACAGTAACCAATATCCAATAATATTTATAATAGTCGACGCTATTGAAACAGATTCGAATTTGTGATATGAATTTTTGCAGTAGACCAAACAAACACTGAATACTTTAATCGTTACACGTTTTTTTTTAAATATCATCTTTTGATCACGACTCTTTAAGGAACGTTGGGATTTTTACAAACCGATACCGACATTTACATAAGAAATAACATACTTTTAGACATATAAAATTTCAAGGATGGCGAAGTAAACCTTCGACTTAAAAAATTAAAAATATATGTGCAAGAAAACTTATGCATCTTGTTGGCAACACACATTGAAAGACGGTATGGGGAAAAACAAAATATACCAAAATATACCAAAATATTTCAAAAAGATATTTTAAGGTTGGGAAAACCTTCCATTTTGATTGTAGTGTATATTTTTGATTATGTGTATGTATACATCGGTTTTTTCAACGTTCTACGTCTTCCAATTTTCCTGTCTGTGCTCGTTGCATGTTGAAACTGTGTAACGAGTACGGAGAACTCACAGACTAACGTGGATTTCGAACCACGGAAATAGACGATTTTTACACCGATCAGTGAAGTTTCTTAGTCATATATTATAATGTTACATGGGGCCAGCAGATAAACATTGTGAGCAAAAGCTCCTTCTAAAAGTGGCACTTCACAGGATTTGAACCCGTGAATCTTTTGGCTAACCAGTCGTTCGCCCACCTTTAGGGGTATTATTTGATAATATTATTCCTTTAATTACAATTGTACTCTTTTGTTTTCGAAATATAAATCGTATATTGACGCGCAAGAATAGATTAACGATTTCTTATTTTCAGACTTTCAAATTCACAGTATAATGTTCTTATTCCTCTTATTCTGTTGTTTAACTAATTTATTCGATTAGTTCTAAGATCATTGGTTTTTATGTCTTAGGTAGCTTGCTAGCTTGCCGTTTGGTGTGTTTGTACCCAGTTTTTATTATTATGATGGCAAATCATTAACAATAGGGGTACCGACGGTTTTACATGCCCTCCGCAGCATGGAGACGGTCAAAAAAATTTAGACTGTACCGGAGTTGAACCGGGAAACGTTGCTTTAGCAATTGATCTTGCTAACATTGGGACCATGACCATGGCCGTGACCGTCGTCATTAGTATAATCTAAACTCGATAAAATTATAACATTTTAAAATTTAATTTTTAAAATTAAATAAATTGCATTTAAAAGTAGATAATATTAAAATTAACTCATGACTTATGAATAATTGCAACCCACCCAGTTCTCCTACATGATATTTTATATTGTATACTTACAGATTATTGAGAATAGGTCAATCATATATCATATTGGATATCGAACCTTCCAATTAGTTTTTAAAGGTTGCAAACACGATGAATCGCTTTGAATTGGGTTTCTATAAGTGAAATTTGATTAAATTTTAAATTTAAAAAAAACGAAAAATTTACCACAAAGCCGCCAGTATTTGTCACGAAATTTAACATTGAATCCTTTGAGTGCGACAGGAAGACAACAGAAAATGAAGTGACACGACAAGATAATGTGGAGCAAGCATGGTTTAAAATAAATACGAACATTACAAAAAGCGGCGAAGAAGCGATAGGAATC
The DNA here is from genome assembly GCA_932274525.1 of Podabrus alpinus. NCBI lineage: Eukaryota > Metazoa > Arthropoda > Insecta > Coleoptera > Cantharidae > Podabrus > Podabrus alpinus. The sequence goes on from OW026451.1 coordinate 17,193,563, forward strand.
AGGAAAGTTGATATCGACAAGAAGAAAAATACCAAACCATGGTTCACAAGAGAAGTGAAAGAATTGGAAAACGAGAAGAGAAAAGCGTACCTACGGTATAACATGGATAGATCACCCGAAGAATACCTAAGATAGAAGGCCGTTCGAAATACAGTAAACAACCACATAATAATGTTAAAACGAGACTACTGGTCGAAATTTTCAACATACATGGAACAATGAGTCTGGTTATTAAAAAAAAACCTATAACTGAATGCATGCTACTCACAAACATCTTGGAAGACGAATGGATTAACTACTTCCAAATGCTTTACGATACAACTGATAGCACACCGTCAGATAATATAGCGACAGCGAATGTGGAGGCAAAGTACTTAAATGAAGAAATAATCATAATACAAAGGCGAGGTGGATGAAGCAATACTCTCAGAGAGTGATCGACGCGACCGGACTAAGTGATGAGCAACAAGATTTCCGCAAAAATAGATCTACTATCGACGGAATATTTCTAATACGGTAACTGGTAAAGGGATCAATTGAATATGACAAGCCAATATTCTTCTGTTTGTTGATTTTACACAGGCATTCGACAGAATGAGAATAACAACGTTAATGGAAAAATAATTGACATAATTAAAAAATTGAACACGAACACTAGAACAAGAATAAAAGTCGAAGGTACCCTTACTGATGAGGTCCCAACCGTAACTAGAATTATTCAACCTGATTATGGAATAGGTCATTAAAGGTATCAAAGATACTGACTTTGGCTATGAAGTAGGGGGTAGCAGAATCCAGATGGTGTGCTATGCAGATGACGTGGTCCTAACGGCCGAAGATTTCGACTCAATAATATATCAAAAGCGTTTAATATGCGGATATCAACTCAAAAACAAAATCTATGGTGATCTCGAAATATCCCATAAGCTGCAAACGTATGGTCAACGAAGAACTCGTTGAGCAGATCAGGAAATTCACATGCCTTGGTGTCGATATAGCCAACGACCGAAGTACCATCTTAGAGATACGCCCAGAAGCATCCAAAGCAGCCACGAGCTCAGGTTGTGTACGAAACATCATATGGCTTAATAAACACAAACATGTCAATCGAAAGTAAAACAAGGATTATATAAAACATGTGTAAGACCAGTTCTGACCTACGCAGGAGTGACAAGAGCCACAACATCGAGAACAAAACAGACAATGAGATCTACAGAGATGAGAACGTTGAGAACGTCAGTAGGAGTAACGTTGTGGGATAGAGAGAGATAACCCGCGAAAGATGCAAAATTGCATGGATTTTTTTCCCCGTACGAAATTTCGTACCCAATAAGATGCATTATGACAAATGCATTATATCAAATCAATTTATTCTAAAACCTCTTCTTCTTCCTTTCAAGGTATAGGCAGTGTTTGCTTGTTCCGATCTCATTGATCGCTCCAACGCTGGGCGGCCGACATCTGAACCTTCAAACAACAAAATCAACAAAATGACTATACTATGACTATACTCCAAAAAGTTAAAGCTTTTTTTTTGGTATCAAATGATGTATACCTATTATGTATTAGATGAGTAAAAATGCCCGTGTGCAGCAGCCTCCCCCCCTTGACAGGAATATTCCAATAAAGACTATGCATTTTTGGTTTTTCCAACCCAACGTCAAAAACCGTGTTGAAAGCGTGTTAGCTTTCTTGCCAAGTTTCATGGGTTTGACTATCATAGATCATAGCGTACCATCTACAGTCATGTTTTTGTCTACTTACAGACTCCATGTTCTAAACAATCAATGATACAGATATAAGTACTTAAAATTATAAATAATCTGATTGTTTTCTTGGTCCGGAATGACGGTGCAAAAATCGTTAGAATGTGAATTCTTGTTATACGGAATCCAGAAGCTGGAGGTCCTTACTTACACAGGCAGGGAAAACCGAAAATATTATACCAGGTGTTACTTTTAAAACTAAACGATAAGTGAAAAAATGATGCAGAAAAAAGTTGTATAATAGAGAGGGGTAAAGAATATGGAGTGATTTATTTTTTAAGTAGTAAACGTTTTCAAGGTCAACTTTGGGTTTTTAAATGGAAACTTATGTTTTTTAGCAGATTCAGATTCTGCGTTAAAAGAAAACCAACTTTTGTTTGAAATTTTTTTTATTTGGCGTAACTATATTTTTCCAGTAAAAGATAAATAAAAACAATGATTTTAATGATTAATCGAAACTTAAAAAAATGTTAACATTTTCGACGCGGAGACGTTTTGACGTAGAGGCTTTTTGACGTGGACTTTTCAACGCAGACCCATTTCACTGGGTGAACTTTCATATCAGAAGTTAGCGTATTTTTTTCAAATTTATACTACTAATAATAAATTATGTCTTGGGTTTTATTTTTCTATATAAATCGTGTTTTTATGGATACCGAAATGTTTATTTATTTATATTCAAAAAATGCATAAATTCAAAGATTTATATTATACCCGATTATACCTATAATGAAATCCATCCGAATTTTGATTAATACTAGTTGTTTTCGAAAATATTTTATTTTATGTACAAGTATGTATACCTAGTACTTATATAATTATATGTATAAATAAATGAATATTTTATTATCACCCAGAAAAGTGGATTTACAGTAAAAAAATCCAAGGCATAGGTAAAATTATTCCATCTAAATTTGTGCAAGATATGCAATCTGCTAAGAAATTCGACTTGGATATAAACTATAGTTGATATGATTTTATCAATTTTAAATTTTAACTTTTTTTAAACGTAGCTTCAAATTGATAAGGTCTTACAAACGTACCACGCTATGCTTTTTATCCTTCCAAATTTGAGCATGTAAATCCTTCACGATTTATCTGCGAAAATCGTAAATTTATAAAAGAAATTCCAACTTCCAAAAGTTCATAATAGTTATTTATGTATCAAGGGCACAATCAATAGATTATAGCACCGAAGGTAATAATCTGATTGTGCCCGTGGTACATACAACGTTTTATTTCATTTTGGTACTTGGTACTTGAATTGTCAAAATTGAAGAATTAAGTATTTTGAGACAGAGGCGACAGAGGCGCTCGAGACCATCTCCGCCTGGGTGAGCGAAAGAGGACTCACCCTAGTCCCTGAAAAGTCGGAGGGAGTACCTCTCAGCGGAAGAAGGAAAGTCTCCAAGGTTTCCCTCCGACTAAACGGAGTTCCAATTCCATCTAAGGACTCCGTAACCGTTCTCGGCGTCAAGATCGACAAATACCTGAACTTCGCCGAGCACATCAGGGACGCGTCCGCAAAGGCGGGAGCAGTGACGACATCGCTTGCCCGCCTTTTGCCCAACATGGGAGGCCCCAAGCAGGCCAAGAGAAGAACCCTAGCTCTCGTGACGCAATCGATCATACTGTATGCGGCACCTGTATGGCACGAGGCGCTGAGGGTTAAAGGGAACGCGCAGAGACTGCTGAGCGTCCAGCGCAGAATGGCGCTGCGCGTTTTCTGCGCTTACAGGACGGTCTCGCTCGACGCGGCCCTCGTTCTGGCGTCGATGCCCCCCATCGACCTCCTCGCACTAGCAAGGAGCAGAGCCTACGACTGAGTAGGGGGTACCGGAAGCGAGGTGGCCGAAAGTTGGCAGGCCAGGTGGGAGGAGGCAACTTGCGGCTTGTGGACCCGCAGACTCATCCCCAACATCAAGAGATGGGTCGAGAGGCGGCATGGACAGGTGAGCTACCACCTTACACAAATGTTGTCAGGGCACGGCTGCTTTGCGTACTACCTACACCGATTCGGCATATTGGGAAGCCCCAGGTGCAGGTTCTGCGACGAAATCGATACCGCGGAACACTCCCTCTTCCAGTGCTGGAGATGGGAGCGCGAGCGAACAATGGTCTCGCTTGCACTGGGGTACACAATGACTCCCGAAGACCTGGTCGAAGCAATGCTCGTCGACGAGGCCCAGTGGCAGCGGATAAACACCCTCATCTCAAACATCCTGAGGTGTAAGGAGGCAGCAGGAAGAGCCGAACAACGGGCCGCCGCTGCTGCTGCCCATGCGGGGGAGGATACCGGCACTGAAGACCAGTGACCCGAGGCCAATCGCGGTCGGGTGGAAGAGTGGCATGCGAAAGAGCACACGTAACATCGAATTCCATCGCAATGCCCCCTACCCGACCGTCAAACCAGGAGGCCAACCAACGAGGAGGAACAAATCGGACAGGTAGAAGAGAGGCATGCGAAAGAGCACACGTTTCATCGAATTCCATCGCAATGCCCCCTACCTGACTGAGCAACCAGGAAGCCATTCATGAGAGGAACTTGGAGGCCCAAACGAAAAAGGCGGGTCTGCACACGATACTGCAGACCCAACGCATCTGCCCGAACATCCAGGGCGGGAGATGTCGAAGATCCCGACATCTCGGACCGAGCATCCCGGAAGAAATGCCTGACGGCGAAACCCGGGTGCTCGGTAGGGGGGAGTTTTAGTCAGTGAAGTCTGACACTATCCACTTCGATTAAGTGGGTGTCTCGAACGAGATTTCTCCTCCCTGCGTCGAGCTAAAAAAAAAAAAAAAAGTATTTTGAGAAAAAATATCATGTCATTTTGTTTGTGCTATGAATTTTTGGTGTGCCATGGTTCCTATGGCGAGAAACTTGGAGGGGCGTGAATTAATTTTTTTATTTAGCAATAACTCGAAAACGGCACTAGATATCGAAGAACTGAGCAAAAAATTCTCCCCCCCTCGTTTGTTGTCATTGCTTAGCAACTTTATAGGCCCTCGGGCTATAAAAGCCATATTATGCCCCCATTTCCGTGCTAAAAAAACAAGGTTATGATACCAAAATGAAATAAAAAAACATGTTGACAAATTTTTGCTTAAAGCCAATTATTTACAAAAGAGTAAAAATTAATTTAAAAATTTATCATGAATAGGTTAAATTCGATTCATTTTAAATCGGCAATAAACTATTTGCTTTACAACATCCTAACTATATTAAATTTTAATTATTGCAAATTTAATCTTTCATTCATTTCGAAAATTTAACAAATCTCGTTCAATCAATTTTTAATCTTTATCCTTTGCAAGATTATATTCAACTTTTAGTTTATGAATTCAAATCCTTTAAAATTGTTGCCATCATATTTAAAAATCTAAGACTATTTTAAATTAAATCGCTTCAAAAAGTTTCAATATTTAAAATTAAATCTCGCATTCGTTTACTAATTTTATCGTTTATCAAAACTATCTATTTAAGTGTGCATTGCAAATTTTTATCAACCTTTTGTCAAAATCATACTTCAATCAAACCAATTATTCGAATAGTTGAGGGTTTCTATGGTTCATACTTAATTATTACATCCCTCTCATTTGTGTATTTCCATATTTATCTTATCCGCGCTTCCATGCGAAATAGGCAGTCATTCTCATCGAACCATTAATTCGCCTCCATGTGAAAAGCAAGTTGTCTCAAATGGATTCAATCCAAACTTCAAATATTTCCTGCAAACAAAGATTTTCAATTCGCACTTTTTGTTGTCGTTTCTCAGTTTTCCAATTTAAATTTTTTTTTTCATGGAATCAATATTCATTTCTTTATCTGCTCTTATCACATACGTTTTTCAATCTCTTTTGGATGTCAAATTTTTAATTTTTTAAATATTCATGTTTCATTTTACTCGTGTTTTTCTGAGAACTTGTCAATTTTAAATTTTTCCATCCGTTTCCAGTTACTTTAATATAATTTTTATCCTTAGTTTTCGTTCCATATTTGTACTGGTGGTGAATTCTCCTTTTTCTTCCTGTAACTGTTTTGCCAACCGTATTTACGAAATTTTTATTTTGAGTAATGTTGTTGTCTTCCTGTTTTTCTTTATTTTGTTTTGTTAATTTCTTCAATAAAACTTTCCTTTTGGATACAACAATCGTTAGGTGACATTATTTTATTACCAATAAGGGTATTGAGATTGACACATCCCTCATCCCTCTATATTGTTGTGTAATTCAGGTTCACTTATTTTGTTACACCTGTTCAACAAATTTTCTATTCCAAAGTAAATTTTGACTCATACTTTGGTTCAAACTTGGTTTGAATTGACAAGCGACTTTGCATAATTTTCTATCAAATTCTCCTTTTAAGTGTTCTACGCTTTTGTTGAAAGATTCTACGCTTACTTCTTGCATTCTTAGATCTTCCGCAGCTATACCTAGATTATCCATGTTTAATTGAAATTTTTCTTGTGATTCATTCAATCTTAAGTTCATTTCTTGGTTATTTTGGTCAATTATTTCTTGTTTATTTTTATTCAATTTTTTGTCCAAATTTTGATTAGTTTTTCAAAATTTTGTAAAATTTTTGATTTATCTTTTGTTTCATAGCCTCCATGAATTGAACCATGCCCAATATTTCGTCTGTATCCCATCTAGTACTCGAAAATGACGGTTATGGAAAATGTTCAACTTCAGCTGGTTTCTTTTTCTTCCTCTAATATTTTATGTTCCGCCGCTATTTGTCTTTTAAAGAACATATTGAATCTTATCGCACGGTTACGGTAGGTTCAATTTTTTAATTTTATAAATGTCGTAGACGCCCAACGTTTTTGTTTGTCAATTGCTACTGTTAATTAATTACTGTTAATTAATTTCAAGCCCCACTTTGTGGTTCTACATGCTTATATGTTCACAATTTTTATAATAGTTGATAGGTACAATTCTTAAAAATATTTAAAAATTAAAATATTTACCTACTACAAATCTTTGAATTGTTTTTTAATTTTGAAGGGGTTCTGACTTGGAATAGACATAAAAAAATTAAATTTTGTAATTTTCCCATCTCGTTGAAAAATTCATATTTCTTAAAACTAATAATGGAATATTTATAAGGCTGATAGGTATTGAATGCAATTTTAATTACCGTTAGGCCTGCAAGGATAATAAAAACCACTTTAGATGGAAATCATATGATTGATAAGTACCATAAACCATAACTCTGTCTTTTGTCCGGTGCACCCGAATTGCACCACGAAAAGATTAGTTCACAAATCTTCTACCCGAATTGCACCACCGTAATTTCAGGTAAACACCTCACCAAGGGTCGGTCGTCCGAATTGCACCACCTCTATGAGAAAACGGCATCTACCTGATGCCGTCTACATGTAACATCGATTATTTTTTGTTTTTACGCGATTTTTTGGGGGTGAAACGTAATAGTTTACTGCCCCATACCGCAACTATACTTTTTAATGCTATTTCGATGGTCTCTCACATCCCGGTTGCATTTATCCCGGTTTTCTTGATGCGTGGCGCTTCTCGTATGTTTAGCCTAGTAACCAGAGTCAAAACCGCCCTGGAGGGGTGCAGAGCGGAGCGGAGCGCAGCGGCGCCCCGTAAGGGTAGGTTTTGACGATGGATTACCCTCCTTATCGAATGCACACCCCAAAATTCGAAGGCAAAAAAAATTTAATTTTGTCACTGTTTTGGGTTATTATTTTATTAATACCTGCTCCGACCCTGTATAATATAATATGAATTAATATATTAAACTCGAAATTTAAATTGCAAAGAATTTAGATATTTGTGTATTTATTTCTTTATATTATCTGTTTGCTTGTGATACCTGCTCGGTTTGCTCGTGGTGCAATTCGGTAAAGCGATTACGGAACGACATTAGACCGTGGTGCAGTTCGGTCAAGGGATTACATTTACCTGGGTACAAGAAATGACCCCTGATAAGCCGTGGTGCAGTTCGAGTAGCACCCTTTTGTCGCACCGAAAAACGTTGTTTTCTGAACATCTGTGTTTTATTATACCACTTTACACCACTTTTTTCTAAGCCCCTCAATTGTGAAGAAAAAGGAATTTTCGGATTTAGAGCATCACAAGTGTTGGATTTGGGAAATAAATTTAATAATATCACCGCGGCACATTTAAAACAGTTATATGCTTATGTTCTAAACCCCATGTTTGAATAAAAAAATTTAAAAAATTTAAATTAGTCCAATAGGAAATTAATGTCAATTTGATCAAGTGTACATTCAATTATAAATGTCTTTTTTTAATTTTTTTTACTTTAAAAAAATTTGGATTTTTAAAGGGGTATTCCGTTATTTGCACTTCAAAAAATACATTTTTTTTAAATATATTTATAATTAATCTGGAATCTTTCTGGAACATGTTAGTGAAAGAATTTTGAGAAAAATTTAAAAAATGAGGAAGTTATGAAGATTTCTAATAACGCAGTTGTAAATTCGTATATGGGAAACCTGCACTACAAGAACCTTACCGCATAATTTTAAATGCGTTTTTCTCCGAATGACATTTCTTTAGGTGGTGGGCATTCTATCTTAAAAAATAATAGACCGATTCAATTGAATCTTGCGGCATTCGATTTTATATAAAATTCTCTATCGTCTGAACTAAAAGAAATGCATTCGTACAAAATTTAGGTGCCTTTTTGTGGTTTCAACTTGAAAAAAATGTAGAAAATTTCAATTTTTTTTTAAAAACGCTGTCATTTCCTATAAAATTATTTTTTTCTTGTGAATGTAGTTGGGACGATAGCGACAACTCTGTTGAATACGAAAATCTTTCGTTTTTTAATTTTAGACAAATATAAAGGACCTGAGCTTGCCCACCACCGTTTTAATAGACTTACGTTCAGGAAGCTGTAGCAGCACAAATTTTTATTATTTTTATATCAAAAATTCACAATTGTGTATTCAATATACATATTATAATTAATATCCCACCATAATAAAAAAATGTCTATGTTGTTTCCCTTTTCTAAAAAAAATCCTGACAATTGCTTAGATTTATGTGCAAAAAAGTGAAATACAAAATGTGCTTAACGTTGAAATTTCTCGAAAAATTGCTTTTCGATTGCAAAGATTGCTTATAATTTTTGTAACTGTTTACATTATAAAAAATTAGTGTTTTGCAATTAGGATTCATTAACTTGGTTACATTTTTAAAAGAATAATTTTATTATTATATTTTCAGCAAGTTATAAAACCAATTTATTAAATATTTTGTATTTCAAATAGGTACATAATTGGAAAGTATTTTATTTTTCAAATACCGGAAATAAAATTGCTGGTGACCTGGCAATAGCTCCTAAGTAATTTCACTTGAACTTTACAGAAGACCTAAAAAACTTCTTAGATTCTACAAAATTGGACAGTTTTAATTTTTTTTGCAAAATAATAAAAAATGTTCAATTATTTACTTATTAATATGTAAAATCTAAGAAGTTTTTTTTTAGATCTCCTGTAAAGTTAAAGTGAAATTACTTAGGAGGTATTGGCATCAGGTCACCATCGAAATGTACGTTTGTGATTTGTATTTTGAATATTACACATTTTCATGTATTTTGCCCTCCTCTGACCACTTATACTTACCTAATAAACGATAAAATATTTGAATTTTTGATATCTACAGGGTTGGTAAATTTGGATGTTTTTGTACAGAATTTGGTGTGACTATACGAGTTACGGAAAATGGATGATATTCCATTGAAAATATAAAAAACACAATTGAAAAAAATCCATAGTCAAAAATAGCATTAAAAAACACAATTTTATGCTATAACTTGAAAATTAATGAAGATGCAGGTATTTAAAATTACGTATAAATAACTTAAATTCTTTAATTTCACTAGCACCCGAGATATCGACACGAAAAGTTGAAAAATTAAACTTTTATTTATAATTTGAAAATAAAAAACTATTGCTCATTTTCTCAAAAATGGTATCGATAAATAATGTATCTATATCTTTATTTTCCTCTGCATTTTTCCGTATCTCTTATGGTTATCGATTTCCCCTAACATAAGACATACATTTTCTCGCCCTGTACGTTGAATTAAAAAATTCTTTTAGGGTGTGAAAATGGTCACAAAAATTTTGAACCAAAGAAATTGTTTTGTTATTTAAAGAAGCGAATAAAATAAAATTGGTAGGTTCCCCATTATGCTGGTATGATTTTTATCAGTTTCAGGCATAATAAAAAATAGAAAAACAACAGGGAAATTCAATGGCAAATTGAAAATATTTAAAAGCAGTGTTTCAGTTTAAACCCTTTTCAAAACCTATTCTCGAAATTTTTGTTTAACCAAATATGAAAATATTTTGATGGTTAGGTTATTTCATTAATTTTTACATAATCTTAAAATTACTTATAAGTAGATAGTAGGTACTATGGTAGTAGGTACGTAAAAAATCAATTCATTTCTTCTTTTCTTTCTTCAGGACTATTTTCCTGTCTTTAACCAACCCCCATTGGCAAATTAATTTAAAAACATATATTAATCCTCAATACATTTTTCAATTTTGTGATCAGTTCACATTAACAATTTTTTAACTGTATGTAATTAATTTATAATTAAATTAAACTTTTCATAAGCTTATGCAATGCTATAAAATTCAAATTGTCTATTTTATGAGCTTAATTTGTTTAATAAGTTACAAATATCAGAAGAAGACAATAATAACATATTGCTGAAAGCTCATAAAATAATTTGAATTTTATATTTATTGTGTTTGCTTTAATTTTCCTAAAATAGCAATGTAGGCTCGAATAATAAATTTAAATTAATCAAAATATAATTCACATAACATTTTTCCAAGTCTTTTTATTTTTCTGATCGCAATAATGCAGAAAGAGAATTCTATTGCGGTATCATTTCCCAATATTATAACTTATTTCACTTTATTAAAGTTTTTTGTAACCCCAGACTTTTCGCATCTATTTATATAAAAATTTTTTTTTAATGGAAATTTTAAATTTTATATAAAAAGCTGACATTTTTTATTTTTTCATCAAACCAATTAGGAAACGTTTTATTTACTTAGAAAACCGCCACACAACTTGATAAATACAGGTAATATTTATGCTCGTTAGGCGTATATACCTACCACAGAAAATTATTTCTCTGATTTGAAAAACCACAATTTTGACTGATTTATTAATTTGAACTTGGAATACCGAGTGTAAATTAACCACAATCCTTTAAATTTATTCGATATTAAATTTGTTAAAAACCGCAACAATTTTTCTCATTTTTAGAATATATCAATAGTAGTAGTATATCAGTGGCGTAGCTAAGGGGGGGGCGGACCGCCCCGCGTGTCACCCGTCTGGGGGTGACACCGGACCCCAAATTATTTAAATTTCCTGACCAAAACTACCTCGTTTCTTGGTTTTTAAAAACAAAAACGAGTGACCCGTAGTTTTTTTCTTGGGTGGGGGTGACACCCATTAAATCCGTCCCTGGTGTCACCCATGCTAGCTACGCCACTGAGTATATATAATTATTATAAACTCCATTGGTTATTATTTAAAATAGTCATATATGATTCGGTGTATGGATGGTGTCGAAGCGAAAAAATTATGCAAGGATTAGGAAAGTGTGAGAAACTTTTGAATTAATTACATAGTTTTGAAGTGTTTTTTTTTACGAAAAAAAATTATCATTTAGAGGGCGATTGCTCCCCCTTAGCTGTGATATTTATATTGAATTTAGACGATGTCGTCGACTATTTTGCAATAATAAAACTAAGGGGATATCCATTACTGCATTAGATCTTGACTAATATAAAACTGATAATAATAATTAGTAATATGAACTTCTATTAGTCATAGTAAGTTTGCATCACCCCCCCCCCGACCCTCGTTACATCAAAATCTGAAATGACTGTTTTATTCTAGAAATAATTAGTTGATTATAATTGAGTTGATATAGAAGAATACGTTTGTAGCTATAAAGACAATCTAATATAAAAAAAAGCTTTCGTCACCTATTTATAAAATTAAAATTTTATGGATGTCTCAAAAATTTATACAATTGGCAAACAAAGGAAACGTTTTCCGCATTCCTTAAAACTCAGTTGTCAGTCCATTAAATCGGCGCTTGATGAGTAGGTATAGGTAGATTATTTTTTAAGCAGATGTTTTTTTTTCAAAAAGCTGTTACAAAACAAATCTCAACAATAATGCCTACTTACTTTTCATAGGTTCACCATATCATTTTAAATGTATACACACCGGTTATGTAAGTAGTACACTTTTGATAGGACACCATACGGTTAGGGATTATTTGAAATATATTTCAGTAGGATTGGCTAAAGTTCCGATTAAGCTCCTCCTTTATTGGGGGAAAGCTTTTGAAAAGCCCCCAGACCCAGCATCCCAGAACTACTGTTTAGTATAACTTCGCCTGTCGTGAGGAGAGGTTTCTATCACTCGTCGACTTTTAACCTGTCGTTCGTATTGTGTATGTCCGAAAAGTCGGTTTTTCACGTTGAAAATTTTTAAGGTGCTAAAAAAAAACTTTTTTTTTAATTTGTTATGCAATCAATGAACGATCCTGCTTCAGCACTTGCAGGGATGTTACCCTTCGAATCAATCGGTTTATACGAACAACCAAAACCAAGATTTATTTTCAAAATGCCACGGGTTGTGCCGGATCAAAAGGGAAAATTCGAAACCGATGAGCTTTTCAGAAGATTAAGTAGGGAAAGCGAAGTAAGCTATTAATATTGACTTCTTTTAAATTGCGACTTAATAATTAAAATTTTATATAATTTTAATATGTAATTGTAATAATAAGAATTATAATTTCCTAAAAAAATATGACTCAATTACCAAGTACTTTCCTTAATTGAGTCACGGAAAAACCTTAATAAAATTTAATTTTTTAATTTAAATTGCGCATAATTTGTTTACGTATAATTATGATAATGAAAATTAATTCGTTTTTAGACACATAATTAACACTTTTGGCGGGCGTCTCATTTCTTAGGACTCCAGTGAGTCATAAACCTCATAACATTTAGACGTACACTAACAAGTGTAATGGCATGATGATAATTTTAATCAATAACATATTCAATTTTTTACATAGAAAAACATACATTAGAGAAAGGAATAATGAAACAGTGGCAAAGAATGTGACTCGTGTCCGGTGTTAGTCAGCCCAAGCTTGCCTCGGGCTTGAATTCATGGAACATAGGTTACTTCATCACTCTCATCGCGCAAATTAATTCGTAATAATCTTATAAACAAGTTAATTGTTTACGATATCGGCAATATGACATGATTAAAAAAGTGAAATTTTTCGCTCTCATTTTTTTAAACCACACATTATCTTAACCTTCTTTTTTTGTCGCATATTGTAAATAACACATTTTAAATTAATGTCAATAATTACATGCATAGTTGTTTACAACAAATAGCAGCATCATCCTTTCTTGAGCCTCACTTTTTGTTCTTAAAAAACAAGAAATGCATATTTAACTTGTTATTATTTAAGTTTGCTCCTGTTAACCAATTGATAGATTGGGCGAAATGAAGTTTTGAAGAAATAAATTTAATTATTTATGCACTAAAGCACCGATGCATTATTTATACATCGTTGACTTTTTTGGTATTCTGTCAATGATTCCAAAAAAGGTATCGTATTACAATGGAAGGTCACACATCTGAGGTGCAAAATATTTCTCATGTTTTTCCCACAAGGAAGAATGTCTGACCTAACAGTCACATCTGATTTTTTGATGATATCATTTGAAAATTGTCATATTATGCAATTTTGCAATTTTGTCTTTGAAATTTTTGCTAAAATACTGAAGTGAAGCCTGTAAAGAACAAATTCTTCCATCAATGATGTTGATGTTTTTTCTACGTTAAAAAAACGACATTAGTTAATAGCCAAACAGAAAAACAAAGATGCGAATGGAATATTATGTGTTATTATTTTTATTTGGGGGTCCTATTTAATAGGTATACGAAAAGTTTTATGGTCGGTGGTCAATTTACACCGCGATCTTGAAAAGGAGGTGACTAAAACCTAATACCAAGTATTTGCAAATAGGTTTATAATATAAGGTGCAAAGTTATATTAAATTAAATAATACAGGATGATTTGTTTGAACTTTTTAGTAAGCCAATTGGCTAATCGTGACGGTGATATCTCGCTTATTATGAGAAATGCAGATGAATTTAATTTTTCGTAATAAAAAGAGGAGTAAACTAACAAAAATCTGTCCGGTCGGGGAACTATAAAGAACAGATCCAGATATTGTGTTTTCGTCATAACTTTTTATTTGGTATCCGTATCCTGAAAGTATCACAAAATATTGGAGATTTAAAAAATTGTTCATTTTTTTATCTAATATGCTTTGGTTTCTCATAATCATTAGGGGCCGTCCATTAATTACGTAAGGATGATTTTTGTAATTTTGGACCCCCTCCCCCCACCACGTACGTAAGGATTATTTAAAAGAAAATTAATTTTGACCACCCTCTCCACCCCTTATATTTATAAAATATGAATAATAATATATTATACTAGCTGGCACAGTCGGCCTACCAGCCGCCTTTAGCCGTCTAGACGGTGTGGGATGTGGTTGTTTGGCCTTCGACCTCACTCAAGAGTATCGCAGGCATACGTGTAGACCGTGGTTTTTCGGCCTTCGGCCTCACTCCAAAGTACTAAAGTAGCCTATGTTTTTCGTAGCATTGTAAATAACTTCTACACCAAATTTGGTTAAAATTGGTCAAATAGAAACGTAAAGCACGTGCACGCGTATTTGCATTGTCGATCGGTTGACAGTTTGACAGCATTCATTATTGTTTTTTAAGTTGATTTTGAGTAGCCTGCCTTCCTTTAAGGAATCTCGATAATCCATTCATGCGCGTCCCATAGGGACGCGCATGAATGGATTATTGAGATTCCTTAAAGGAAGGCAGGCTACTCAAAATCAACTTTCCTCTCCTTTGCGAATTTTTGCACTATTTCAATACAAAAACATGCGCAGGGACCTACATAATAACTGTGCCAAATTTGGTTCCGATCGGTCAAACGGTTTAGGAGTCTATAGGGAACATACATACAGACATAGTACATCCATTTTTATATATTTAGATAGATAATAATAAATACAAAAATTTTAATTAAATTTTTATTTACATTATGATATTTCCATTATACCTGAATATAATTACCAACATAAAAAGAAAAAATTATATTAGATTGTTAAATTTAATTAAAAAAAATATTTGAAGAAACTTACGTAAGGAATACGTCGGACCCCTCCCCGCCTACGTAAGGGTCCGTAAGATATCCAATACCCCCTCCCCCCCAAAAAACCCTTACGTAATTAATGGATGACCCCTTATGAAATTTGGTTTTTCTTATTCTTATTGAATGTTGAGATTTAAAAAAATATGTTTGTTTAATAAGTTCAGCAATGCACAAAGTGGGCAATTTGAAGTTAATTTGATGTAATACTAAGCAATTTTAATGTAAAGCACAGAGTAATTTTAGATTATTACTATAGAGAGAATAATAAATTTTTATAAAAAATCACAATTGAATACAGAAAATTTATTATTTATTATATTTTTGTTACAATAAAATCCACCAGGCAAGCTGAAATTTAGCAGATATGTCTACTTATTTGAAATTCTGAATAAACCCCAAAAGTTCACTAAAATCGTATGCCGGCTTCTTCCCAAATTGGGGATTTTACTTCTTCCAACCTAATTTTTCACCCATAACTCATAAATTATTGTCAAACCAAAATTGAAGAGCATAAATTTCTGTACAAAATAGATACTTCAGAATTTATTCCGATGATGAAGGTAACATGTAAGTAATTTTATTATTCGAAACACCAATTTTTAAAAAACTTGCTCGATTTTCAATTTTTTATAATAAATCGCTTTTCGCCTTTCTGGAATTTATTTTTATTCCTGGAATAGTATGACGTAGGAAAATTTTGAAAACATATTACAGAGAATTTTATGCTCGTCAATTTTGATCCAATGGGAATTTTTCGTAAAACTGAAATTAAGCGAGTTCTAATAATACGCGAAAAACAACCAGCCGGATTCAAATCCTCGGTTGGGGAAGAAACCGATAAGATATTTTAATGAAATGTGGGGGATAGTTGGGACACCCAAATACTTATATTATGTACTATGTGAAATTTCAGTTTTCCGGGATGTTTTGCAAACCTTGGCTATTTTTTCAGCTCTTTGCCTGGAGTAATATTTTACATTATGTTTGTTATTCTTACACCATAATATTTACATTAAATTAATGTCAAATATAAAACATAAGTCTTGCCTAAGAACTGCAAAAATTTAAGAAAAACTCCTTAAATATTATTATTAAATTAAAATCGCAATATATCAGCCTCTTGATTTTTCAATTAATTTTTTTTATCAAAGTTAATTGATGAAAATTATTGATTGATGTGTAATCTTTTTGTTTTTAATAATTTGCTTCTTTTTTATAAGAATTTATTTATTTTGTTATTTGCCATCAACCAGGGGCGTAGTGGAAAAAATAGATTTCTGATAATTCATTCAAGCTTTTTCCATCCGATTCGGAATATTGCCACTTTGCTTGTGTCTGCAAATTCTTCGCGATCCATTTTCTGAAGTGGATCAATCCTCTCTTTTTTTCTATTTTACTTTACAACTTAACTTATCCACAGCGTATTGATGATTACCGTAAGGCTGCACTAAGAAACTCTGTCAAGTTCGGTATTGTAATCCAGAATTTCCGCGCTGTAACTCAAGCAGCACACACACCAAGCCACTGCAGTTGATAATTATTAAATTATGGTAAACATTTTTGATTGAGTACCTACAAAATTGACATTTATTTATGTAACAGTCATATTTATTTCAAATCCAATTTTATTAACTTCTTTAATGTACAATTTTTTTTATACTGACAATATGACGATTTTTCCAGAAACACTACGTATATTTCCTAATTTCCTGGATTAGTTCTTCCTAATCTTGCTACTTAGATATTTTTCAATTCTTTTCAGAATTACAAAATATGGTTACTATTTATTCACGAATTTGTAATTTAATTAATCAGGAACTTAGAATACATAGACCCGTTTTTTTATCTTATTAGATCTCTTCAGTTGAGCTTAATTATTGTTTTAACGTTTCTTTAATTTTCGTAATCTTTATTTTTAATTTGTCCGTTAAACGTGAATAGAAACAATTAGGTATATAATTTGATGGTTTACATCTTTCAATGTTCATAAATACCACCTTAACAATAATTTCTCCATATTACAGTCTAGAACAGAAAAGAGACTAAAACAGCGACGGATCGCTGCCTTCCGTCAAAAGAATAATCCAGAATGATATTTTATAATGCAAGTATTCCTCTAGAAAAAAATTTCTTTTTTCAGAATCCATATCAATAGCAGTGGCTTGGTGTGATCGCTAGTTGAGTTACAGCGCGGAAATTGTGGGTTCGAATTGCGGACTTGACTGAATTTCTTAGCGCGGGCTTCCGGTTAACATTAACATTGTGTGGATAAATTAGTTGAAAGAAAAAGAGATACAAGAGGATTGATCCACCTCAATAAATGGAGCAGAGTAGCAATATTTCGAATAGAATAGAAAAGCTTGATAATGTCAATAGAACATAATACTCATTTTAATATCCTTTTAATTATTTTCTCATTTATTACTGTTTTACTCGTGCAGGATTGTTATGGTTGTGCGGCCTAAAAACCTCACCAAAACCTTTTTTTTGAGTTAGTAACCAAAAAATAAATCAATGAGGGTGCGTTTTAAACAAATAAATAGGCTTTCGTGATTGCCCAGGTTGTGCGGCCTGAAGGCCGCACTGAGGGAACAGATCATCGGCCCTATTTAACGTAACAGACAGACACACACAGATACATTTGACAATATCGAGGCTATTATATATGTCGATAATAATGATAATGCATTTTACCATGTCTAAAGTCTAAAAGGCGTTCCCAATGAAAAAAGTCACGATCCGCTATTGCAAATAAAGTTCTAAAAAATTGGAGGTCGCTGAAACCGGGGGTCTGAGGGGTATGGAATACCCCCTAGTAATTGGTGATCAAGTGGTAAAATATTAAAAAATGTTTTATGATACTGCTTTACTTTTCTGAGATTGGGAGGGGGTTTCATACCCTTTCAGAGTAATGATTGAATAAATAAAATAAAGCTTTTGTGGAATTAAATTATTTTGCAAGTAAATAAATAAATTTATATTTTTATTTAAATTTTGTGCCCTCTCATTGGAAGAAGTTGCGAGTCACCACTGTGTTCTAATTGGTAATTGGAGAGGGCGCAAATTTTTGTTACCGCGAAATGTTAAGGCACTTCTTCACAGGCGCTTTCAAAAATTGTTTTACTTTTGATAAAAACGCTGGACATTTACATAATTAAACAATGATGCTAAATTTCGATAATAAAATTGAAATTTAACACTTCAAAATGACCGAATTGTAAATTAAACAATTGAAAAGCGAGGTATTCGGTTCAATATTTAATTTTGTACTATACAATATTCAATATAAAATTTATCATAAAAAGCATCGACACCACACCAGCGACTGTCCTCAGAAATCACAATTAAATGAAAATAGAGTATCTACCTAGTCAAATTATATAAATTCAAAATAACCTTACCGGATGACATGTTTCGATGTCAATCAGGTTTTATCTCGATATTCAATTGTTTAACTTGTATAATTCATTGATTGGTCTCAAATCCCAGTGTAAAAAAATATTTAGTTTGACATGTTTTTTCAAATAAGGATGATTTTTTCATCAGTTTCGATGTTATGAACCTACAGCTTAACGTGGAATCCTAACCACGACATAAATAATGTGGTAGCTACCCTGCGTTCCGAAGCCCAACCGTACACACCACACAAACCCTTCTTTTTTACCTTAATCCGAATTGAAATTTATGAAATAAACAAAATTTTAATAATTAATAATTTCGAGTTTACTTGATCATTTTTAACAATTTTTGTTTGTTTTAGGTACGATACACAGGATACAGAGACAGACCACAGGAAGAACGTCAAGTCCGCTTTCAAAACGCATGTCGAGAAGGCCACACAGAAATTGCATTTATTGCAACCGGTACAAATTTGCAACTCGTTTTTACACCACCAACAAATTCCTCCTATATGCAAAACAGAGAATGCGATTTTGATAAGGAACCAGGCAAGGTAAGAAAAAGTTTAATAAAAAAATTGTTGTTGGGTGGTCCCAATGTCTTCTCTTAATCGTTCTACAATTTTCTATTTTAATATCACCATTAAAAATTGAATTAATTTTTTTCGTAAATAGTTGCAATATTTACTCTTCAATACTTATGCTAAAATGGCGGATTGTACCACTTTGCGGCGTCCAATAGCGTCGCGACGCCTTATTGATCCGCCGACAGGCGCCATTGTAAGCGCTTGTTAGTGTATAGCTTACTGATTTTATTTATGTTGTCAGTTTAAGTTTACTTTAGAATTTTTATGACTTGAGCTTTTACAGCAGTCAAATAGAGCTTTTAAAGCTCCTATTAGAAAATCAGTTTAAATTTTAAGGTAGTAATTTTTGCCGTATGTTCCAAATGGTAATTAAGTTTTATTAAAATTTGCCGAAGAAACCCTTGCGTGTTGTGAGTATATCGTCTGCCACGCGAGCACCATATGGGGGTACTTCTTAAGTTTCCTTTTCCTTGTGTTATTTTACCGCTAAGCACACGTCTTTTGTATTTTGGTAATTAACCTGTTCATTATATCTACTTATCCGTAAAAAATTATTTATTGTTATGAAACCTTTTTGAAAGGGTTCTTTATTGAGAAGACCTGTACTATAATACCATATAATTTTTAAAACATAAAAATGTTCGCTTTAGTTCTAGAGGCGAAATGAAGCAATTCCACAATTAAAGTTGGTTTTTTATTTATCATCAGCTGAGATTTTATTAGCTGTACAGTAAATAAACGTCTTTAGTATAACATAATATACCCCTAGCATGCCACGTTAACGACACGGTCGTTAAGCTTACAAATAAGCATTCGTATAAAGGATGTTGCACGCATTGTGCAAATTGGCCATTCTCTAAACAAATGGTCAAATGGCCAGTTTCCGGTTTTACTTTAGGTGTGTTTTAAACGAGTATGTAATTTTAACACAACTGAAACATATTTCAGAATTGAAAGCTCATACCTACCCTAAAAGTAACCAAATTTGGGAAACTTTATTGCGGCAAACATCTTTCAACAACTTTCTCCTAATAAAAGTTTACAGTATCCAAATACAATTGTTCACACTTAGAAGTTAACAATTCAGGTAGCAAAGAACTTGTAAACCATGAGGGATAAACAACTATTACTTCATTGCCCAAATAGTTGTAAGTTCAAAGTCGGCATATTAGAGATAACCATTTGGATAACAGTAAAGTTACCCTGGTCATAAAAAACAATAACGGAAAATTTTAATATTTTGTGAGAAGCCGACTCCTGGAGGATTCAACAAATAAATTCTCTCTTTCATCAAATTTAGAGCTCAATTTTTATTTCAACTAAAATAGCTCTAAATATATTATGTAATCTCTCCGTTTGAATGTGCTAATCTTTTAGATTCTTGTATGAGCACGGGTCTCGGGTTCATACCTTGTCTTAGAACAATGCCAGTGGAAGATTTACAGCCCCTTTAAAAATAAATTGGTCTGTTCTCGCTGTACAACTGGCGACAAAAGCCCTGCCTGGGGATATAAATTAAAACTACCTTCAAAGTCAAAAGTCGAGCAAGTTTTCAAAATATTTTGTTATTTTAAGCTCGAGGCTGTAGGTTACTTGCCTCATCCAAATTATGTCTTGCAACGGTGTTATTACAATTTTCGGTTTAATTAGACGTCATTATAATAAATAACGACGTTTTAACTCGACACGACTTCTTCAATTAGGAACACAAAGCAAATCACCTATTATGTCATTATGTAAAAACAATACTCGAGCTTTCTTTATCATTTTTACTCCCACAATGCGAACGCGTGCTAGTTAGCACTGGGACCGTCAGCAAGATTCATTTTCATGTCAATTAAAAAGTTTTTTTTCAATAGCAAGAAAGGGGTTCATTATTTTTTACTACTTCCATTGTCTAACAGACGGCACACGACGCTCGGCGTGACGCTTTTGTTTTAAAAGCTTCCAATACTTTTACCATCGCTAGATTGTTCCTGCACTGTGTGTGGTACCAAATGTTTGTAAATTTTATAAACGTGATCATTTACCATAAAAATTGCTAACGCGATTACGTATATTGTGCTGTGCTAAGCGCTTTCCAATAGATACATAATTTTCAACACGAATAAACACAAATTTAAGCTTTCACAATTTTTCGTTAAATTCGGTAAATATTTTGAATACGCATATTTTAACCTCGAATCATTAATCATTTACCTAAATGAGGATAGCATATTTAGAGCAACCTAAATCTTTCAGGGAAGGTCATCTTCGGTAGGGAATTTTTAGAAATTTGTCACGGGTAATCGGTTGGGATGCTTTTTCTTATGAGGAGGAACCTCCCCGTCTCGTGCTGTTCTATTATCTTTTAAGAATGTTCGGCAGCTGCCAAAAGAGCATTAAACAAGAAAAACAAAAATTTTATTAGTTAGGGAAGAATAATTTGGGATCTGTGCGGAATGGAGGATAACTTAGAATATTTTCTAACGACGCCGGCGGCCGACTTACAAATTAAACAGTTTAAATATTTATCATCTATTATTCTTCTTTTTGTCAAACTGCACAGTTTCTTAGAAATGGAACAGTTTATAAATTATAACAGTGACTCAAGTGTTGAATGTCTTCCAATGTTAAAAATTAAAAATTTAGGAGATAACTCCAAAACTGTGCGATTGAGTTAAACGAAAAAATAATTTCGATGATTTTCTTTCAAAGTTTTCATAATTTTTACATACTTTTGAATTTTGATTAATAATAGCACAGAAGCTAACATTTAGAAGAAAATATTGCTTAGAAATATTTGTTACCCGATTTGTTAGCTTCAATAATTATTTTTCTAAAGAGATCACAAAAGTCAAAATCGTTTAAGACGTTATTTTAGAAATCCTGGGAGTAAACCCTATATTTTGAAAATTGTGATCAACTAATTAAAATATTTTCATCTCGACTGTGTTATTCCCTTAACGAACGTCATGACTTCATGACTATATCCTATGTCTGCAATTTATATTTTATTTTTTTACATATTACATATTATTATAATGGATCTTTTGTTTAACGTGGGGTCCGAACCAAGGATACGAATTATCTAATAAAATAAAGAAGTAAGAACAATATTGCTATGAACTTCCTAGGGAACACGGCTAGAATCAAGTTCTTACTTCGCTCGGGATCGAACCAGGTACATCGCCATTAGTAGTAAATAGATACATTTAAAACTAATTTATTTGAAAAATTCTTGATAGCAAACAATAAAACTAGGAAATGGAATATAACGAAACCTCAGTCGAATTCAACAACAGTGAGTTTACTGTGGTTCGAAATCCACGTTAAGCAGTAGGCCCTATTACTTTTGGGCATTTTCTTCAAAAAATAAATAAAAAGAGTTTATTCTTGAATTACATGGTGAGTGAATAATATTTCCTGTAATTAGGTTTGCTTGTTGGAAATCGCACTGATTACATTATTTGCTCATCAGATAAATTAGTAAAATGATAATTTCAATATTCCATTAACTAAATACAGAAGGAAAAACAATTCTTATCACAGGAAGAGATATCTTTTTAGCGTAAGTGCTTCCTGTCCGTAGATATAATTCCAGGTAAAATAATCCAGGAAAAACTTCTACATTTACATGTAGTATTTATGTATGTATATTTTTAAGTATTATTTTCGAAAATAAAAAATTTAATATTTTATACTTAATAACAAAATACATAAGTAAGTATAATGAAAGCTCTTTGTTTACCTGATCATATTTAATTCATGAAGATTAAAGGATTTTAAATATTAAATTAGGAATTTTACACCCTGTATAAGGTACATAAATTATTGGCTCTTAATATTTTTATATTATAACTAGAGATGAGATTTTTAGGTCGTATAAATGTTATACCAGAGAGCGTTAAAGGGTTAATTGATACACGGCCCCGTTTCTTCTTTCTTTTTCATACAGCATAACTTTCGAACGGGGCCGTGTATCAATTAACCCTTTAACGCTCTCTGGTATAACATTTATACGACCTAAAAATCTCATCTCTAATTATAACTGATATATTTTTACGTAATTAAACTGATGAAATTTTAATAGATTTTTTTTCCTTGGATTAAATTTCGTGGATATTTCTTCATTGAATCGTATTGAATGGTATTTTTACCTGTGGATTATTTTACCGATTATCATATCAAACATTTGAATTTCATTAATCTAAATTTTTGAGCAAAATTAGGCAATCAGAAAAGTTTAAGGAAAATTGCATCTTATATAAATATTTTTTAGTGTAACAATAAATTATTATCTGTCGAAAGAGTTAGGGAAAATTCAAATTTGGTTATTTCTGTAGAAGATATTCGTATTACAGTAATTCCTGTTAATCAAATTTTTTTGCTTGAAAGATTGCAACACCCCGAATTTCAAGAATTGTTGTCAACTGTATCTAATAAAATCATATTAATAAATGTTTCACAATATCGAGGAAAAATTTGGCAAATTCCAAACTGTGCGCCTGAAATGAACCTCTATCTAATTTTTTGTGTAAATCAGGTTGTTGCGGGGTTTAGCATAGTGCAGAAGAAGCACAGAAGACGATTTTTTTAAATTTATGTAAAATATTGAAAGTTTCACGATAAAGTGGCGCTAATAAATTAATACTTGTGGCCCCAAAAATAATCTGCTGAAAATTTGGAATAAAAACTAAAAGAGATTATGAAGATTTTCCTCATCCCCAGTCCTCATTCCCAAAAAAAGCTATTATTCGGCTATTATCTTATGTATCTAAAATATATCTTTCAAAGATTTTAAAATGTTGGAAGCCCTTTCAGAGAATCTGGCCGACACTTAAAATGTTACGTTAATGCAAATTATTATTGGTTATTTCCAAGCCATATGTTGTTTTTGAAAAAATAACGTTTTATTATTTAAGTTCCCAACTGTTGTGCATATACCCACGGGTCACGATGTCTTTGTCTGGATGGATGGTCCAAGTAATGGCGTCTATAAAGTGCGGTTCTTCAAAGCTTAGTTTGTGTATCATAAACCTATGTTTATTGTAAGTCTGCCATACCCTGTCTTTATAAATAACTGTTAAACATTTTATTACAGTCAGGCGCCTTTAGTAGAGCACAAATTTACAGTATAGTTACATTTCAGCTTTGTCTAAATAATCAGTGGTTTATCTTGTCATTACAGAGTTTATTTAAAATATTGTTCTTCATCATCCAAAAAATTAATTTAAAAACATTTTCCCTCGAGTTGTAACCCTTTCATGTTTCGATTAGTAACGCCAATGCATCACCTGGATGGATCATCAATCAGACAGAGGGATGTACAGGATGTTCTCGTTTAATATAACTACAATTTGTCATCCCGCTACTTCAATGCAATAAACTTGTAGTTAACACGTTTATACACTTTTCCAATTTAAAGTCACCCTTTAAGTTATTTGTTATGAAAAGATTGTCGCAATAACTTGACATTTTATATCCAGGTTGAATTTTCGATAAAGCACGATATCACTTTTGTGGTCAGATATAATAACCGTTCCTAGTGGTTTTCCGGTTCCCTTCATTATATCAATAACCAAAATAACTTTTCATTATTTTTTTCTATACGAACATTTGGCTCGTCTATTTTATTTTCTATAATTTATAATCCAAAACAGAAAGAATAACCCGTCGCAAATACAATGAAATAAAGCTTCCGATGCATTCATTGCTTCTTCAGGAGTAGGTACTCAACATGTAAATGCATACAAATTCAATTTTTCACGTCCTTTCGCATACAAATATTGAAATCAGCGAATGTAAACCAATTACAACTTTTTCTTTATTCTTGCTATACGTAAGGGTGATCTGCACTATAAGTACGGGTGGTCTGCAATTTTTACTGGGTGTAACAAGCAAAAGTAGTGCGTCAGTTTAGGTTATTTCTGCCTCGTTGAGTTTTGGTATTCGATACGCAATGTTATACTTCAGGGGTGTTGTTTTCAGTGTATCTGTTTTCATACATCTGTTTGAAATTATATGTGTCAGGAAGTGATAATTTGATTGTTATAGATAATTAGCACGAGTCACAAATTGGGGCAACGATTTTTTAGTTTGATGGTTTTCGGTTTTTTTATTTGGTCTGCAATTTTGCAACTCGTATTGACGATGTTCGTTAAAAAATAGCCTTTAAATTTTTACAAGCTAATAATTTGTAATAACTGGATACTATATTTTGTACAGTTTATTATAGTAAATACTATGAAATTATTTTTTTTTAATTTTTAATATCTTAAAGGTAACCGAATGTTGAATTTATTTTCAGAAAAACTGAATCTCTATAATCAGCCCATCAAAATTCAATATTTTTGTAGACACCCATTAAAAACCTCCCTTATTAATAATTTTTACCCTTGTTATAGTTTGTGTAACGAATTTTCTTAATTGCCCTTTCGTTTGTATTAGTTCTGAAAGGTTCAACTTTTAACAAATTAAACAATAAAATTGATCGTAAAATAGTCCGATGGACAGATATGGTTATTTACTGTCATGGTTATGACGGGCGCATCCTTTCATTGTAATAAACTTAAACCAGGACGGTTCCAAAATTGTCTATCCCTTGCAACTTAATTGCAGTTTTTAACTTTTCGGTAAATATAGTTTTATGACATTTGGTATAGTACTTTGCTGCTGTGATTTGACCCAAATTTCAGTACTAGGGTAAGTACCTGAAAATAAAATAAAATTTTTATAACCAGTTTTTTTGTGTTGCGATTTTATAATGCAGGGCGGCAACCCTTTTCAAAGTGCACGTAAGCATGGGTTGTACTGAGAAATAAGACAGGCCTATTAATATACAAAATTTTTAGTGTCCGGTGAATAAAGTAGGCGTAATATATAAATCAAAAACTCACCTATTCTCTTTGACCAACCAATGACCGCTGTTGGACATCTGTCTAGTTAAAGGGGTTGAATGTGCCGTTTTACCTGTCGGTGTTCCATTATGTAACGCGCATCCGGACATTCAAGGATTTATTAATAATTTGTCAATTTTTTTCGATTTGAAAAATATTTAAATCGGTTTACTTAGGGGGTTAATAGGGCCAGAAACAATGGGTCAAATGGGCAAGTCAAACGCAGTATGGGGCACTTTTCAAGTTGACTTGTTTCTTTCAAACCCTTTGGAACTATTGTAACATTTATATAGAAAAAGGCGTGCGAAAATTATGTCATTATCAAGTTTTTTGCCGAACATCTGGTTTGAGACAAGGGTTGATATTGGTCCTTTTGGGCAATGTTAACCCCGCGGGGAACATTGCCATATTCAATTCACGCTGTTTGTTATTCTATCGGAATTAATAAAGTTATTGATGTTTAATTTATTAATTTTTCCTGAAAAAAGGGTCAATTTTTGTGTTACATCACCAGTTTTTTTGGTCCACATCCATCATCATCACGAATTAAAAATATTTTTTTTTATAAAATTATAATTCGATTTTTGGGTACGTTTTCTTGTTTTGTAATTATAATTTAAACAGGTAAAAGATGTTTACACATTTTTTGTTTGTTGACGACGTGTTCAAGGTTTTCAATCTTATTTTCACGTATAGCGAATATTAATATCGCAATTGGAAATTCCCTTTTACTTGTATGCAAAATCTAACAATAAAGAAATTATTAATAGTGTGTCGGAAATTTGTTCCTAATTTAGAATGATCGCACCAAAAATTACATCATAACGAAATTTTATTAAATTAAATATGCATTAGAGGTGTGGTAACCTAATTTTCAGTTGATGACTTCACAAAAATCACCGATTTAAAAATGACTTGACTATTTTAACCCTTTAGTGTTAAAAGCGAAGTTCGTTAATTTAATTTTAACTGGTTTTGTAATAAAAATTTCTTGTGATGTAAATCGCTGCGTTAAAAGAAGGAACTCAATTGGAACCAAAAACTTTTTATTGGTACAAGGAATATCTTCACGTACAATATTGAAACAAAATTGCTTTTACGATGATTACTGTAATTTTTCTTGATTGAAATCCTAAGGCATGAAATTTTTCGATTGAAAAAAAAACAACAAAATAACTGTAGTAGCTTTCTCAAGTCCGGTCCTGAAGTTACATTCACACAACATAGGTTTTTATAACAAAATTAATTCGCACCATATTTCATTAGTATAAAAAAATTAAAAATTTCTTAAAAGAACCAGTTGTTAGCATTGTGTTTACACATGTCACCTTACAAATGCGTAGCATTTAAATCTCCCTTTTGTCTAAGTAAAACTACCCCTATTAAAAGGGTATACCTTACGCTCATTAACAAGGGTCATTTTTTGACGTAGCCCATTTTAAATAAATGATCCAGATTATAAATCTTTTATTAAGCGTGTTGTCCATTATTCATCCATTGTTTAAAAGTTTATTACAATTTTTAGTTCTGGATTTTTATTTTTATAAAACTACCTAGTACCTGTTTCACGTCTGACTGCATCTGCTAACAATGAAAAGGTTTACTTATACGTAAGTCAAAAGTAGGTTGTAGAAAATGTCATCGGAAGCTATAAAGATTTATTTGGTGCTATTCTAAAGTCAAGTTCGTAGCAAAAGTGCTTTGTAAATTTAAGATGCTTGTTTATTCCTGGAACCGTCACCTTCATGTCGAATTCCTTTTTTCTAATATTAGAACGTAAGGAATTTTGGATTTTTATTTACAAATTTTTTTCTTTTCAGATTCACATAAAGTCTTCGTTAATTATGAATGGTGTTTGCGTCAGGTGGAGAGGATGGTTGGATTTGGAACGTCTCGATGGTGTTGGATGTTTAGAATATTGCGAAGATCGTGCTGCCGCTGAAGATGCCATTCTTAGAGAACAAATCGAACGCTATAACCAAAGATTAAGAGAATTCGAAGATAAACAACGAGGATATCGTTCACAAGACAGACCTGACCAGGATTTAGAGGTAAATTTTTCAATTGGGTTTCAAGTTTTACTTTAATGATAAATCAACATCCTCCACCATCACAAAGCATAACGACGGTAAATTGCTAGTTACGGTCCCTACTTGCAGTTTAGGTACTGAAAGCGTCCGAGCGCAAAATTGCTGATGGCAAAACAAACATGTATACGAATAACCTTTCAGATTTACTCCCATTTACAACGATTTTGCCCCAAGCATCAAGTTCATTGTTATAAATCTGTTTATTCATCATGTCGTCTCCCACGCAGATTTTACTGAATATAAAGAGCAATACGGTGTAGATCCCATTTGAAACTTTAAAGTCCTTTAATCCGCTTTCGATTCACCTGTTCATGGATATTGATATTTAAGATTCATTTCGGTTAAGGATGGATTATTTTCATTCTTATCTGCATCGGTGTTAGATATTTAGATGATATGAAGACATCTCAGGTTTTTTCTTTTGTTGGAACTTCTATATTTAAGAACTTCTCATCTTCTCAAAAAAGCACCTGACGATTTTTTCAATCTCGATATGGCTTCAATATGGAAGCGTATAATTTCCAAGAGCTTCGTAAACATTGAGCTTCAAGATGTTGATAGTATAATAATGCTCTAAAGTTTTCAACAACTTATGTCAGTTAGAATTATCAACAATAGTAAAGCTTATTATTCAGACAGCCAGGTCAGACATATGCTAACAGCATAAAATACTGTAACAAAACGTGCCCAAACTTGAATCACCGTAGGGAGCATCATAAACACAAATATGAGGCCCCTTTTTGATTTTTCACTTCGGCACCTTTTCAAATGTCAATATGTCTCCCTGCAGAGAGTAATATTGTTTACGGAACTAGAAGCTGTTGAGGGAGTGGGGAATCTTACATCACGTAGAGACCCCCCGAAGAGTATCTAATAAGGGGGAACAATTCAATACAAATTTCTGATCCAGCTTTCATTTTTATATTTCAATTCAAAATTGATTCGCATTAAAAAAATGTCGCAACTTTCAAATTACCTTTAATTATTGTAAACAATTATTTAAAAAAATTTATAGGGGTAAATTTATAACCCTTCCAATTATTGTAAATTGAAACGCATTTCTATAAGCTCCGAGGGCTTGATAAAGCATTCCAAGGGGTCGATCCAATAAAATAATTTAATTGAAATCAAAATATATCTACGAATTCAATAAAACATCCCTCGTGCAGTTTAAAATTGAAGTTTTTGTATTGCGTCGTATAATAAATTATAAAATGTTTGAAATACTTTTGAAAGTTCTCGCACGTTTAATTGATTAGTTCCAAAATCGTGTTTTCTAAAAAAAAATTCTTGCTCGTTCAGGTGTAACTTTTAGCGAGTTCGTTAACACTTTTCCAGTTGAATGATTCTAAATCATAAATTTTCATTTCCCTAAAATGTCTAAATATTATAATATTACGTATCATGCCTCTCAATTTTTCAATGAACTATCGTTTAACAATTCAATCAAGACTACCCCTTAATAAATCATCTGTTCGATTGCAGTATTATATTATTAGTTATATTTTCACCAATTCTGCATCCTGCTCGGGCAAACAAGTACACAAAAGCTTCAATACACCGGTCAGTATTTTATACACAATGGAGCCCTATATATGTCTGACTTCTTTGTTGATAACAATATGTAGGAAGTTAAGTGCCAGTTATTTTCAAAATTATTGATCATTATTGACGTTTTGACAAGTTACAACTTAAAAAATTTAATGCTATTCAAAAGGATGCCGAATAACGTGAATTTTTGTAATATTATGTAATACACGGAATATTTTATATTTTACTATAGGCGGACTGGTCACGCGAACGATGTTAAAGCCAAACAGACACAGGTTACTAAGCTAGCCGATTTTAGCTTATCGCAATAAATCGTTTGTTTCCATTTAAACACGGTTATATATAAGGTTAAAAAATAAATCTTAGCTAATCAGCAACCAGTATCTACCTCCCTTAAGGGTTACTTTCAGATTATTCCATTTTTGGCCAAAGTTGGGGAAGCTACTTTAATTATACATAAATAATAGCTTCTAAGCTACTTTAAATTATTGTAAATAGTAGCTAACCTGCTTAGCTAACGATTAACGATTTACGAAAATTAGACTTCCTCTTTAAAAAAATGTATTGGCTTCTGTTTCTCTGTTCAAAATTTTGTTAAAAAAATATTTTTTTATTTCATACAGTTGATATAGAGGGCCGGTTAGCTTTTCTAGTACTTTACTAGTAATACACAGATCATTTTAATTAATGCTTTGTCACGAATTAAATTTGGAATAAATCCCATTGAGCCTTTAAGCTCATTATTTTAAGGGGTGCATCAAAGACCAGTTAAAACAGACATCAAGATATTAGGATTACAGACAACAATATTTTCCTGTCAAACGTTTCTTTTTAGAGATTTTCAGTAATCCAGCAAGCTAAACGATAAAGAAATTAAATAAAATGTTGTATTTGTCAACGGATTGTTGGTAGTAAACTATTTTTGATTACTCCATCGTCAGTAACATCAAAGGGCATATATCTCAAAATTTTAATAGAAGCTTCCTCGCAGGGACTATTATTAGACTAATAACTGCTGTAAAAAAGGTTTGTTGGCAGTAAAGGCATTGTTTCCTTTCGTAAAGGGAGGTTTTAAAAGTGATTGACCCGTACGGACGGTAGCGTCTAGAATTGCGAGGGCGCCCTTTAATTTACGAGGGTCGCGCCCTCGATCTTTACCACCCTCGACGCTTGTTAGTGATCTCTCGCTTGTTTTGTATTCTACAACAAAAAAATCATCTAAGCATTTTGTGCGTATCGAACACTTTCATTATTACGTGAGTCCTTTCTATTTATAATAACTTAAAATTTATATCCGCTGGTAATTGCAGTATACGATAATTCGATGATCATTAAAATTGGATTTTTACTGATCGATTGTCAAAATTTGGAAAGTGGAACAGATGCCAAAAAAATGGGACCCTTATTTATTATTTACTTAACTTCGTTCCAATCCCTATAATCTCAAAAGATGCCGCTGTGACACGACAAAAAATGAATCAAAGCGCCATAATTGTTTATGTAAACCCTCCATTAAAATAACTGAAAGATTCTAAAGTATCGTTCTTAAAAGAAAACGACATCCTATAAAAAAGTTTGTATAATAGAAAGCCGCCTGTTCATGTTATCCTTGTCGTTATTCCTCAATAGGATTAGATCATTGATACTGTGACAATATTGCATCTTGATAAGCTATTGGAAACTTAATCCGTGTAAAATGTTATCTTCAACAGTTAATATCGTTTTGGTGCTTATATGAACCGTAAAACATGAAAATTAGGGACCGGAACTGATACTACCTGAATTCAAGTGCGTACACATAGATTTTTTTCTTGTTTTCTTAAAACTTTTCACAATACATCACTTGATTTGTGTAATGTATACTGTAAACGCATACCTGGAACTCATCAGCAATTTACAACAAACTTTTTGATCTCAACAAATTGTAAGGTGCTATTAAGAGATTTTAAAGTTTATTCATTCAAAATAGATGGATGTATCAGTTTTGTGAAGGCGGGTTTCTAAAATGTTCCCTTTGTTAAAGAAAATTGCAATACCTTTTTTGCATGGGAATGATGAACATCGGCCAAATAATTGCATCTTTTCAACAATACCTTCTTCTTGTTTTTCCCATCATTTCGCAATTCACACTCTGACGTTGAAAGCTTCAAATCGGAGGCTTATTTTCATTATTCGCAGTTTGACGTTAAATCAATCCGTTTTATGTCCACCTTACGTATCGAAAGCCCAATATAAATGTTACTGTCAGGATTATCTGAAACCGCTTTTAGATTTTGTGTGCGATTTCAGCATTGCAAACACTTTATAGTATAGAACTAACGATTTTCTTTTTGTTTCAGTTAAGAATGGCCAATAGTTTGCACGGAGCACATCATGGACACCACGGTGGACCCGTTTCTTCACGTTGTCACGGACCCCCAAGACACGGATTACCCCTGCAAGTAGGCCTTCCCTTAACTCCACCCTAGCACCAACTAATTTATTGCAAAAATAAAAATTCATTAGTGCAATGTGCCAATTTTTACGCTATACATAACCAAACAAATATCTAAAATCGCAAGATTTTCGAAATCGATCGGGGACCAACTGTGCGTTCTCGCACTCCCATCATCGATAAGCTTTCGGTCAATATTTGCCAAGAGATCACACTGTAATAATGTGTCATTTTGTCGGATCACGACGACATTCGGATTTAATAAAATAGCAATTATCCGAAGGCGTAAATTTTTGAATCGATTAACAAACGAATGATTTATAATTTTATAAATTAAAATACATTTGAATAAGGTGACGATTGCAAATTAGTTTCGTATATAATTTGAGACATCTGTTTACAACTTAATATATGTACAAAAGTAACTTACTAACTGTCCTATAAGCCCTAACTTTTTGTTCTGTTAAAAAGCGCAACTAACGCGTTTGTAGTATATGCAAATTTTATATCAACCCTTCTTTCGTGTATTAATATGTACATTGACGCAGTTGTTGATAATGGACCATCGATAAAATATTCAATCAGTATCCTTGTTTTAATTCAACAACTTTTTGTTTGGTTATTTTAGTAAAATTTTTAATTAATTTTAATTATATGTTAACTATTTTTTAAACACTAATTAATTTTGTATATGTAAGTGTACCTATGTTATTAAATTATGTTTCTATATTATTTTGTTTTATTTATTATTTTCTTTCTTCTCTTTTTTTATATGGTATTATTTAATTTTGTTTTTGAATTAAAATATGTAAATATAAAGATTCGAAAGGAATATCATAATTATTAATTATTAAAAAAAAGTAATAATATTTGATAGTTCCAGATTATACTTTTGCAATAATTATTCTATTAATAATTATCTGTAATTATTCTGCAGATGTCAGTTATGATTCAAAGAGGTATTTTTGTGTATACTTAATTAGTAAATTTTCCACTTTTTTTAAACAATCTATTTTATGTGGATCCGTCGGAAAATTGTTAGTTGAAAAGAAAGTCCACATGATGATTAGATTTGGTCAGACCTGGTATAGAGGTTTATTTTCAAGAATTTCAGAAAAATGTGGCACCTCTTGGTGTAATTATATGTAGAAGTCATTATTTAGAGCAGTAATTACGTTAGAAAAATAAGATACAGTTTATGATTTTGAATATCTTAGATGTTCTTGCTTGCTTTTCGTTATTCACCCCACTGAACTGGAATTCGGCTTTTCATATGGTGATTTTTTTTTAAAAATGATTTTCACATTTCAAAATTTTTATGCCTGAGGTTGCTGATCAGTTTTTCGTAAAATATAAAATATACTTTCGATTTTTACATTTTCTGGAATAAAATTTTCGGGTTTTAATTTTTAGTCTACGGCATATTATTTAAAAGAACTCGAAATTTAACCATATCAGGCTTACTGAATGGGAACTTAATTTTATAATTATTACAGTAGTTGCACTGAAAAATTTTGTTTTAGCTACATCACTTTGTCAGAGACCTGAGACCTTGGGTCTAACCTTTCAATCTTGATAACGTTCAGCAAGCTAGAAATCGGGTGAGTTCAACCCCTAACTATATCTTACTTGCTCATTATGGAGACTAAATTAAATCTTGCCTTATCCTACATACATTTGCTAAAAATCACCTAAGGCGCCATTTGTAGTGCATTCAAAATTGACTCTCAAAATAAATATCGATATGAACCAATATAAGTATTATCGAGGTAATATTATGACCTCATCAGGTTATTCTAAGTTTTTTTAAATTTTATATCAAAAAAATGTAGGTAGATTTTTTGAACTAGTAACAACTGGTATTGTGTAATTTCCAACTCGAACAAAAATTTTATCTTAAAACGGTAAAATTGTTTTTTATATCTAGTAAAAACCACGTTTACTATTGGATATTTTTCAAAAACTTGCTTGATATGATGAATCAAAATAAGCGTAAATACCTAGTTGATATTATATAACTGGGCGATTAAGTTCTATAAATACGTGTTATGTAGTAGATGCGTTTGTGCATTCACTACCAATTTACGATGCGCCTGAATGGATTAACAAGATTTCAATACCAGCATTGATGCCTATATTATACGTTCACTAATTTGCTGTTTTTTAAATTATTTATCAAGTCTACCAATAATCAAATTTAAAAACAATTGAGCTATTAAGAATAGCCAGTGCAATGACTTGTAAAATATTTAAAAAGTTCTTCCTTGGGCTGACACCTTCATGTTTATGAAAAAAATTATTGATCTGGGTTAGTGATTATACATGTAGTAAACGACATTTTCTATTATTTAAAACACCGTTTTGATAAAAAAAACAAGATACAGAACAATACATTTCCTAGTTGTTGAATAATAAACAAAAAAGTTGTACTACTGCAATTCTTCGTAATTTGTTGACTTTCAAATCATTATAATTGTCAATTATTGAAAAGGTGAGTAGAAGGAGGTGTTAACTGATGTAACATTTTTGAATAAATTATAAAATAGCTTCTATTTTTCTTTACTTATGATTTATTATTATTTATTATAATATTTATTTATTAGAGGAAGGGATGGCCCCCAGCTTGTTTTTCTTCATAAAATCTGATTTTTATTCCAAAAAATCCATCCAAAAAATGCTCCAAATTTTTGCTTGAAATGGAGATGAACTATTAAGTTAACGTTTGGTTAAGCGTGGAATTAAACGGAAAAGACCAATTTTGCCGAAAATGGGGGGAAATTTGTCAACACATGCTACTTTTACATTTTTGGAATTTTAATTAACAATATTAAAAACAAAGTGAACTATAACTTGGTAATATCGATACTTTTAATCATTGAGTA
The DNA here is from genome assembly GCA_932274525.1 of Podabrus alpinus. Lineage (NCBI taxonomy): Eukaryota > Metazoa > Arthropoda > Insecta > Coleoptera > Cantharidae > Podabrus > Podabrus alpinus. Next base: position 17,228,455 of record OW026451.1, read on the forward strand.
TTGAAAATCGTTTCATTGGATCTCTGAATCCTGTTAACTTTTGAGAAATTTCCTTTTTCGCATGATGACAAAACCTTCAGAATCTCGAGAAATTTGTACTCCACTCAGTGGAAATTAGTTTTCCTAGCTATGAAAATGAAAATAATAAAATATATAAATAATATGAAAATCATGGGGGCCCAAGTCGACCGCATTAGATATGCTGCTCGAAATCGAGCTATTCGATATTCGCATGCAAGCAACACTTCTTCGGGCAACAACTTGGGTGGGTGACCGACTTACAAAATGAACTGCGGTCGGCCGTGTTTCGGAGGACACGTTAAGCCGGCGGTCCCCCCTGACTTGTTAGGGTCAATAACAACAAGTTAGGGTCACAAAAAATTCGCCTCCACCCTCATCGACTGCGCAACGCTTCATCGGACCCTCATCGTACGCCAAGCTGGTGACCTACGAAGGCAGTGGCCCGCGGGACTCTGGAAGAACCGGGTGCTGGTACCGGGACTCATTGAGAAACCGGGGTCGCGGCCAATGGTGGGGGGTGTCTTGGTGGCGTAAAGGGCCGATCAAAAAGCGGCTTAGCACAAGGCGCCTGGGGTGTCTTGGTGGCGTAAAGGGCCGATCAAAAAAGTGGCTTAGCAACAAGGCGCCTGGCGCTGCTGAGTTGCTGGCGTTGCACAGGCGAACGGGGCACAATAGGTTTAAGCTTCAGTGCAGTGGTGGAAAGCACCACACCCGTTAACAAATAATAATGGGGGCCCAATATATCCGTAGGGGATCACATTACCATCTCTACCTCTATAAAATATTTTTTAATATTTTCTTTTAAAATTTATGATTAAAATAAGGTAGTAAGTACTATATGATTTTTTAATTATTGAACTTAATATCAAAATAAACTTTTCAAATTTCAAGATCATATAAATTATATGACTTATTTTATCTGTTATATTGGTTTGCATATATTTGTTTATTTATTATAAACATCCGATGATAGCAAAATATGTCGAAGCTTATGCGAAGAAAATAATTTTGATCGTTATTTGAAAACTACAAAGAAAGCAATTTTTAGAATATTGATTGAAAACTTAGAAAATATAACAAAATACTTAATTGAACGTTAAAAAATTTTAATTTTAACAGGAAGTTTGATAAACATGAGAAGATAATTTAATGTAAAGACATTTTTTTAACCTTATATCAGAGGGTGAGATAGAAGTATTTCGTTGAAAAGATAAGCGAGTGAAAGGGGGGGGGGGGTCACGAAAATCTTGAAATTTGTAGATACACGATATCAAATAATACAATATGAATTAACAGTTAAAATTTAAATGTTGTAACCTTCGGTTTATGTTAAATTTTCTTCTGATTTTTATAGATTAATTGATTCATACTAAATAATTTTTAAAGTTTATTTAAAATTTGTATATTAGTACTTACCCATATTTTCAAAATGTTAAGTTTTGTCAACACCTTTATCCCCTAACCCTTCAATTATTGTAATAAAAATATTTCAGTTTTCATCGTAAGTTGAGAAACACCTAGAAATTTACTATTTTCGACGGAGCGGAACTAAAACGAATTTTTAAAAAACATCAGAAATGTGTAAAAGTGAAAAAGAGGGGGGTTACGAAAATCGTAAAATTTCTGGAAAAATAAAATATTATTCTATAAATTCTGTAGTACCTACAGACAGTTTAAAAAAAAATTATTAACTTTTGAAATTAATAGATATTAAATTATAATTTAAATGGTTTTAAGTAGGTTTAACAGTTGTAATTTAAATTGCTTACGTTTTTTTTTGAAAAACATAAACTATTAAATAATTATGGGAAGAGTAAAAGAATTAATTAAATATTTTTTCATTTGTAAATATAATATAAGAATATACATTTTGTGGTCATAATAGTAATCCATGTTCATGGTCATAGTCTATTTAGGTACAAGAAAAATATTGAAAAAACAAAGATTAAATGGTGCGTAGTCATAAAACTTAATTGTACACCGTTAAAATAATAATAGTAGATATAAGACAAAAAACTCGATTTACTTCTTGGCTGTACCTAAAATTATTCATTGTTTATTCCTGGGAATATACAAACCATGTGTATAACTATTACAGTAGGTAATAACCCAAAAATTTTAGATAAAATTTCGCTAAACCCAAAAAAAAGTATTGCAAAAGTCTGAAAATCGACAAAAATGTTCCTAAAGCATTGCTGATGAACAACGTACTGAAAAACCTCTTAATTTCTATTTATCTAAATTTTCCACCAAAAACTTTTAGATTTTGACTAAGAAAAATATACCGTAAATCTGAAAATTGGATCGAATTCTGTCTTTGTAATGCGTTGATTCTGGTTGTTCCTTTAAATCTGAAAGATATGATTAGTTCAAACTAACAAGCGAAAATCCACTTTTATTTAAACCCCCTTTTAAAATATACTGAAAATAAGTCTGAAATTTAATAAAATAATATAAAATTGTTTAAATTTTTTGATTATTAAATGAAGTTATTAAATTTAATTTTTAAAAATTTAAAAATAAATGTTAAAATAATTATTAAATTTGAACTAATATTAGTACAAATACAAACATTCTTCAACCACAACCAAAAAATTTTTTACAACCACAACAAATTCGATTTTATGTATTTTTCTAAAAATTTATTATTGCATTCAATCAAAAATAAATCATTTCACTAAGAGAATTTTTTTAAATACACCATAAATTTTTGCAAAAATCAAAAATAAGATCTATGGAAATGAAAGGCCACAACTTTACAATTTTGAGCTGAGAAATCGATTGGGAAGGTGAAAAACCTGCCCGATTGAAGTAAAAAAAATTGTTGAATCATTCTTGAAACGAAATTCCATCCCCTATGAAAGCAAATTTATAAATTAAATAAGATATTTAAGTTAATGTGTACGATACGATGTCGTCTTTAAGCATTGTTAACAAAAGTGCAATGTGATATTTATACCTTCGTATGATTGTTGAACATTTTAGGTATATGTTTGGCATTTGTCACACAAAGGGCCAGGTAAAATCACTAGTGTCCCTTTGAAAGCGACTCCCTTCTTTGCTACTGTACATGTCACTAAGTACTGACACGTTCACAAAACTCTGAATGGCACTTTTTTAAAAAGCACCCCAGTTGAACAAACGAATTTTGCCTTTAAGACAGTTAAAAGTTCAAAAACACTTTCGATTTGAGCTAACGTAGCACAGAAATTGATATGTTTAAAGTTGTCTAAATTTTTCAATGAATCGTATAATACCTTTTGCCGACAAAAAAGAAAGAAAGATCACGACTAAAAATAAACAAAAATACAAACAGAAATTGACACTTGGCATAGAACATTTTTTTCCCTAAGTAGATCGATTATTGTAATTTTTTATTTTTCAGGGCAGAAAGAAGAATGATTTAAACCATGGTCATCACAACTAACATCGGATTTAGAATTTCAAAACCAATATTAATGTGATATTCATATTTGTTATTTTTTAAATGTTTAATATTTTTTGTTACTGTCAAAATTTTAATTTTTTTTTGCTCAAGATTACAATTTTTCGATCTTCTCGTCTGTATTTCATCAAAATTTAATTTAATTTTGTAAAATTAATATAACAGATATATTAGTCGTTTTATCGTAATTCGTCCTTTTAATGTTAAAATATCTTAATAAAAAGATTTGTTCCACGCCGTTTTCGAATTGTATCGATATTATATGGTGTAGTTGTATATAATTAGTTTATTTGAAATAAAAAGTTATGTCTCTGTGGAATACAATGCCGTGCATTATTTCACCCTTTCGTAAATCTGTAAAATTATTAACGTTTATGTCACACCCCAATTGTGTTATAAAATTTATTTCTTTCCAGATAAAAATTTTGATCCACGAATTGCGAAATTATACTTTGACAAAATTGAACCAAAAAACTGTTTTGTTCTCGTTCTCATGAATTTTTACCTACTTAACATATTATCTAAATAGGAAGAAGATAAGTATTGTTAATGAATTATCGCATCCGTTAAAAACAAACCATTAGTGTGAGATTTATACTTGACATTTGTCCCCAGAGAAAAGTGTCAAAACATTTTATTTTCAAAAACCATTAACTAAAAATAGACAATTAGCTATTAATTTTCACTTAAGCATATTTACTTCCATTGTAAAAAAATAGCACCACTACTTTGCGATAATTTTTGCATAATACATCCATGTTATAATTCAAGAAATCAAATTAAGCTTATTGGACAACGAAGGTGAGTGTCTTCAGATTTGCGGAAGCCTAAAAATCTTATTCTCTAACTTTTCCAAAAAAAATTTATACAAAATCGCCTAAGCTTACATTCGTCCATTCTTTCAGTTAATCAATAACTGAAAACCTGCCATTTTGAAATTGCGTTACTATGCCAACGTAAAGTGGCACTTGCTTAGAAAAGGGTGAGAACGCAAAGAAAAGTTCGCAGCTTTCAGATGTAACAGTTTTAGCCCATTTTTAATTCCCTTCCATGTCAAATGATGTTACAAGGGTTGAAATTCGATAATTAAATTTAATACACTTCAATACTTTTTATTCTATTTGAGTGATTTTAAATTTTGCGATTTAACAAAAAGGGCAGTAACCCTTTCAGGTCATTGTAGAGAGTTAATGTTTTGGAAAAATCACATTATATTTATTATGTTGTAACGTAACATTATTACGACCCAAAGGTGGGCTCACTGTTTCTTTTGTGCAACTATCAATACCTACCAGCAATTACTTGTGTTCCTAATGCAAAACTTAATTTTCGGAAAAAATCTAAACGGCTTTTAGTTTTCAACGCAAAATTGAAGTATCAAGGGTGTAACGTGATCGAAATAAAAAATTACGTTATGGTTCTTTATTATTAAATTTAATCTTAAGCCGGATACGTAAAACCCCCGTGTGTGCTTTATTTCTTACATTTCAATGGCACAATTAGGTGATTATATGATTATGACATGTTACCAAACAAACTTTGAATCGCTTTGTAAAATAGACATCCTACTTCTCCAGTTGTTGAAGTTTTTCATTCTCAAGAAAACGTAATTTAGATTAGCTCACGCTTAAACCAAGAATTACATGCTCCAATAACGGCCTCCAGATCTCACGAAGCATGAACTTTCATCACTTATCAATTTTTGTTTCCGCTTTAACAATCTGGTAATCCTGGATAAACGATAATTGAAAAAATACAGCAAAATTTTTTGGAAAACTTTAATTCATTTGGTTCCCAAACCCAGACTGGAAAAAATTTTCCTTGTTGTCAATTAACCTAGGATTAATTTAAATCCTACACGTGTCATCTCCATGGGTGGGCACGTGTAAGTGAAGAGTGAACATTTTCTATTACACATTCATGAATGTTTTACTCTGCCCTATCAAACCCGATCAAAATATTCCTTGTCTCATTTTTAAGCGACTTCTCGGTTACAAAATCAAGTTTTAATGACATAATTAAAGCGACATTAACGAGATATAAAAAAGAGATTCTTTTTTATGAGAAATCAACCCCATTCGAATATAACAGTTGACTGGTGATTCACAAGGATCTTATGGATCAGGTGTGGTCTGGACTTGATCAAGGATTACGTTTCGTTTCACGTCGCTAATCATGAGAGATTCGATATGACGAGGCGATCACAATTATTTCATGCTTAGCTGATTATGTAAGAAACTTGGCTTCTATAGAATTAGCCATTATACAACAGTTTTAATTAGTTTTATCGCCTAATATTTTTCAAAATAATTATTACAGAAGTTAATTTACCTTGAAAATGTATATTACACTGGAGATTAACCATAGCGAATATTGCAAAATATGCAAAGTAGGTTCAAAAATTTATGTAAATCGCTCGATCGGTGAATAATTAACATGTCACGCCTTATTTTATTATCTAAAATTAACGACAAGTGTATTTTGCATATCACAACCCTATTGTTATACAATTTTAACCCCTACGTACGGTAACTCGCCTAAAATAAATTAACAATTTTAATATTATCGTGCGATATATCTTTGGGAACACGTTTTAACACTTGTGAATTTAATATAATAGGATTTAACAGATGGATTTTAAATAACAATTTGGGCAAAACTTGTCGTAGATATTGCCAAATTTAAAGATCGTGTTATAATTTTTATCATTAAATCAGTTTTATTTCTTTATTTTCTAAATGATCCAGACCATCAATTTTTCTCTTAAAAAAAGTTCGGAGGACTAAACTTTTTCATAGGAACCAAATAGGTGATCCAAGACCAAAACTGGTAAAAACTGGTTTTAGTTAATCAATAGGTAAAATGCATGAGCACCCCATGGTAATCGCTAAAACAATCCAAAAAAAATTCACGCTAAGAAATCCAGATAAAATAATCCATGGAAAATCTCAACACTTGATTGTTATTTATTTGCACTTCAAAGTAGTTAAAATTCGCGACTTGTTCGAATATGCAATCGTTTATTTTCATTTCTCTTGTATTATCGGTGTTTGTTCATGATATTTAATAAATTTTGTTTTTCCCTCATTAACTACCAGGACCATCGCCTCTGCCGGCTCTTTTATTGCTCTGAATACGTCTTTCATTTTCCTTTTTCTGTTCCAGAGACGATTACCAAAAGTCGTCCGCGTATGCTATTATTTGGCTTTCTCTGTTGATTATCGTTCCATCTGACCTTTCTAATTATATTTTCCAGTACCATATTAAATAATGTGGCCGATAACGCGTTGCCTTAAGGCCACAGTTTACTTCAAATCCTCAGTTTCGCCTGCCGATGTCTTTATTTTGGCTGTTGTCTTTTCCAATGTCATCCTGACCAATCTAATCAACTTTGTTGGTATCTTCATCTCTTTCATGGCTTCCAACAGTCCCCCCCCCCTGTTCATCACCCTATCGGGTTCTATTATTTTGCCTTCGTTTCCTGTCGGATCTAACTCAATTTGTTGCAGTTCCTCATCTCTATTTGTATGCAATAACTTCTAAAAGTCTTTTGTCCAAATTTTCTTTACCTTTCCTGGGTCGCCTTCCAGTTTTCTTTCATTGTTCCTTATTTCCCTCTACAATTTTTTTGACTGCATTTGTTTTTCTTTTGTTCTTAATGTGGAGGTAAAACTTTTTCATATCATTTCTGTTGTTACTTTCTTCCATTTGTTCCATCCTTTTGTTCTTCTTACATTTATATAAATTTTTAATAGTTAGGTACATACTTTTAAATTCCTCTAATAAAATTAGAACATCATTTATTGAGTTTTTAACCACCGAGAATTAATAATAAATTAAACTTCAACAATAAAATACTTAGTTAATTAAACGTGAAAATATTTTTTATTTTAACATAAGCTTATTATTATTTAACATAAACTTATGTTAAAATAAGAAATATTTTCACGTCTAATTAACTATTTTATGTTACAAGTTTAATTTATTAATAAAATTATAATAGCATGGGATTTTATTAAAACTGATTAAAACTACAGGGGGGCATTATGACCTACATTCTTTAAGTAATTTATTTAATTGTACATCTTAGGAAGTTTGCTAGGCTATCCTTTGGTGTATTTGTAACCTGTTTTAATTGTTATGATGGCAAATCATTAACACCAGGAGGACCGACGGCTTTACGTGCCTTCCGTAGCACGGAGATGATCAAGTGATCAAGAAATTTTAGAGTGCACCTGGAGTCGAACCAGTGATCTCGTTAACACGGAACGTCGTCATAATTAGTAATATTAGGCATAGAAATATTAACTCTGATCATGAGTGCGGTGATAGTTTTAATAATTATTGGTGGCTAATGGGTTGTAACATTTCTTCTGACCAGAATCTTCATTCGTTTTTTTTTGAGGTAATCAGTGGCGAAGTATGGGTCTGGGCGTTCAAGGGGCTCGATAACGTCCAAGAGAAATTTTTTTTAAATGTACATACATATTTTTTGTGATTCGTAACACAGCCAGTCATTAGAGACTTCTACGTGGAAATAACTCGGAAATGCGATTTTTCTTAAACCCTTTAGTTCTGTATCGGAAAATAACATCTAATTACCGGCATCAAGTTTGTTCTAAGAGATTCTAAGATAAAATTCTGAGTATAAACTTAACAAAAGATAATTTTCTATCTCTTGTAGTTCTCGAGAATCATCGTTAAAAGAACCCTGTGTTTTTAATAATTTGTTCAAAAAACGTATCTACTTTTAAAATTTTGATGCCAACATTTCTTCCTATGAAGAAAAATGATCGGAGCTTCTGAGTTATTTGAACTAGAAAGTTGTTCTATGTAAAGATTTACAGATAATTTAATCTAGCTTCCCTCATCCCTGGACCACTCTTGCCTAAGATGAATACAGTGGCAGATACAAAGAGTGAAGAGAAAAGGTGGTAGTTAAGATCCCCATGAATTTTTAAAAATCCAACAAATATAACCAAGAATTTGAACTTTGGGGGCCGGTTTCTCTCTGCAACACCAGGCTCGTAACTGAATTGTTGTGCCACCGTTTCATAATAATAAATTACTTGGGGAGTATCTTGTGAGCTTTGCTTATTCAGAAGAGATCAATTCGTGCTTGGGATTGGTGCTATATGGTAAGGTGAAGAGATCTTTTTAATTTATTATCAAACTGCTACCTCGAGTTCAAATTTAATTTTATAAGATTTTCTTGCAGTGATTAGAATCTCACGTGAAATAGAGGATTATTTGAAATTTTCGTTATTGGGGTTAACCCGTTTAGCAATTTTCTACAAGCTGACAATAAATAGAAAAACATAAAATTTGAAAGTATTGCAAACAATAATTTTACTATCGGGAGTTTCATTTAATTAGGACTAACTTTTTAACAATACAATTTATAACTTAGGGTTATTTTTGATTATTCATCTGCATACGCAACCCTTTTATAAATCGGCTTTATTTAAAATCTGACTAAAAGATTATGAGTAACTGCGCTATATTAATGGATGCCTTAATTTAATTTATACTTTTACAGTGCACCGCACCTGCTTTTGCATACCAAATGATATATTATGCAAAATTTTAAATCGTCATCATAATTTTTCTTAAAACTTCTCAATTACTTTCCATTAGTAATTGAGTACAAAAATCTTGATAATTAGGGAAGATAGATGGAGAGGATTGATACGAGTATTACATCAAAAAAAAAAATTCAAGAATCATCTTATTTGTTTAATTCCATTTATACCAAATTTATAGAAGGTGTTAGGGCAAAATGTATTTTGTGCTCGACACAGAATTAAGATATTTAAATGTGCGGCTGCATGGTTTCAAATATTGTTTGCTTTTCTACTTTATGCAATTACTGTACGTAACCCTTTAGAAAGGGTACAAAAGATTCTAGGGTAGTTCCTGTTTCGATTTAAGTAAATAATCAAATAATATAAGGTTAACACTGGGCTTTATCTTAGTTATTGCAATATTTCATGGTATTTAATTTTTTATCTTTTGTGACCTACAAGGGCGATAAATCTAAATTTTACATTTATTAAATCCAGCTTCGTATAATGCATTCACATTCCAAATTTGTTTTTGCATTTAGTTAGGTTGAGGAGTGCGCGATCACTTCAAGATGCAAAATTTAGGGGTGGACTTCGGCATACCTTTTTGTGCCATGCTTCGTACACAATTCCAGAAGCCAACATTCATATAGAACTATAATTTCGGAATTACTAAACCAAGTTTGAGTAAATTTTGGAAAATAAAGAAGGGTACTTTCCCTCTGATCCATTAATCACAGGTTGTGTGCGCTTTTTTACGTTATCAGCCCAAATTCTTAGTTGTTACGTACACGTGGTGTGTAAGGCGTGTGTATGTACCGTGTCATCGTTTAACATAACAAAAATCGTCCACCATATCAAAATAGCAGAAGGGTAAAAAATAATTATAATGTGCGATAATCCTTTGATAATCAAGTACGCGTTACCAATCAATCACTTTTTTATTTTGCCAAAAATTGATGTATCATCGTTCCAAAATAAAACGCTATTAGAGCGTTATCTTTTTTAGATTAAAAGATAGGAAACCCTTATTGAAAACACCAAGGGTTGTTTTCGCCGTTCGACGAAAATCAAGGTAGCTTACTTTTTAGTTTTCAAGCACAACTGTTGCAGACACGAAACTTGATTATACATTTCAGTAACCACACGAATACAGCACAACAGTTGTAAAAGTCAACCACAGGTTGACATTTAAATAAATGTCCAAAAATTCGCCATAACTCTGAGATGAGATTTAATGTTCATAAAAGAGCTCGGCTTTTAAAATTAAAATATTTGTAAGATTACGTTTGCGGTTTGTTTAGGTAATAAAATTGTTGCAAAAGGTTAATTGTTAAAAAAAACTGCAAAAATAAAAAATGTTATTTATTTTTTTTTTATAAAAAATTATTACAATATTATACAGTTTACTGTGTAATTATATAAAAAGTTCAATTAAAATCCCATTTTAAATGTAACTATTGATATTTATTTTGTTTTCAATTCTTATATGAATGAAATGGCACAATTTAAATATATGGGCAAGAATAAAAACTAATTGTCACATTGTACAGGGCAGTATTAGAATTATTAATCAAAACAAAATATACAATAAACACAAATTAAAACTTAAAAGAAGTAAAATAAATAATTAATTTCAAATATCGTTAATTTTCAATCAATTGTTTTAATAAAATTAATAAGTCTTTAATAATTAAGTAGCGGCCGTATAAATTAAATTAATAAAACAGACCCATTTTGTAAATTATTATTGTTACTATTTTGTGTTGAGGTTCATTTGTAATTAATTACTACTAATTGTGGCACTACCAGATAGTTATATCATAATTTATTATGTGCATTCATTACATGTACCATTGTGTACCATATACACTTACTTAATATTTTTGAAAAAAAATTTGGACGGACTTGATCCTTAAAATACTTGTAAAAATACTTGTGCTAATGGATGACATGATATTTATTTAAATTGTTACGTTAAAACTTACTTACATGAAATGTGACTAAAAATTCTTAAAGTAATTGAAAGTCAATTTCTTATTATACTTTTTCGTTCGAAATTTGGAACTTCGTCAGTCGAACAGGTGTTGTAATATATCGTGAATTTCCCTAAAATTATTTCCTAGGGCACCCGCCATAGCTTGCTTTTTCAGTAAAATTGTTCTTATGAAACATAGATGGTCGTAACATTTCAGAGATTTGTTGTACCTTTCTTCGCGCGATAAATCGACTCCAAAACTACCTACCGGCGATTGCATCGTCGTCTTGATAACAGGCCCAAAATGCCTCAATATCAGCTTAAGAGAACTGCATGCTACTGTCATGTAACTGAAAAAGAAAAGAAAAAATTTGAAAAACCTCTTTTCTGAATATTCAAAATTTCTGTATATACCGTTTCGATAAATAAATTTTCAATTTAAATTAAATCCCGTTTAACTAATTTAAAAACCCTTTTATTTCGTTGCGGCAGTTACTGTTCCCGTCGAGGGCTTCAGTTTTCGCTACAAACGTGTTCATAATTTATGGGGTCGAGTTCGCGCATATTACTTATTGTTCGATTTCTTTGTAAAACGACACGTCCAAAATATTCAAATTGTTTCCAAAGGCAAAGCTTCGATCATTGATTTATTTCCATATTTAAAGCAGCAAATAAAAAAATAAAAAAGTTGTTACGACTGGAACATTTCGGGACTATACCGCGGAGCAGTGTTGTAAAAATTTAAATGGGTTACGAAATAAATATGCATTTACATGGTCAGTACATTAGATATTCATTGTCGTGAAATGGCACGCGTTGGTTCCGGGTCCGGTATCAAATCGAAGCATTTGCAATTCGACACGACCAACCCTTTTGTTATATCTGTGAGAAAACGTACACATTTTATATTACCGATTCATCATAGATTTATTTATTACGTTAAATTATTCATGTTAACTGTTATTTCGTATTTGTTTGCATAACATTTCGATCTGCAACAACCCATTCAACGACATCATATTTAAATTTTTGAAGAGGTCTCCATGTCAACTTCGTATATTAAGTGTTTTGATGTGAGCAACCCGACACTTTTCATATTTTGCATTGTACGTCGATGAGTTTGTCACTTTATAATAGGACGATAAAAAATAGCGTATGCTAACGAGAACCCTACGGGATTCCGATTTATCTAGGGCCTCACACGCAGCAGCTGCCCTTTAAGGACTCTTTGTAGTTTCCAAGGCGCGCTAATTATCCTACAAATTTACAATAATTGCTTTCCACGTCTAATAATAAACCTAACCTCCCCATCAAAAAGGAATATAACAGAAAATATCAAAACGCATTATGCACAAAATAATGAACATGCAAAACAAACCAACACCGATAAAACTCAAAAAATTCGAAATTGTTGCAAATAAATCAAAAATATTGCGTAATTTATTATTTAAAAATATAAACACCCCTTTACAACTGACAACCCCAGCCTTCCTAAGGTGAAACTTAATTGACGATAATTTCCTGTTTTCAAAATAGTTATTAGACACAACTTGTAATTTAAAAATTTTTAATTTGTAGGTATTAATTAAACTGTTGGACACGTCACAGTAAACTATCATTATACCAAATTAAAATGTACTTCCCTTAAACTCACATTAAGCAATCAACGGAGCGGAAAAACACTTCGGCCAAAATTATTAGTTAAAATGAAACGGTTTTCTGATTTAAAAATTGCAAAATTTTGTCTTCTCAAAGTCCACATGTTCCTAACGTGACTCAAATAATTTTTACAAAATAGAAAATTATGCGTTCGTGTTTGCCCGGGGCTTGTAACACAGAAACTGAAAGAATGGTCCAACTTGTAATTTGTTTAAGGAAACGTCAGCTGGTAACAGGAGGTAAAAAATAGACTAGCGGAAGTAAATCATTAGATACCTGTTCTAAAAGTTATTTTCCAAAAATTCATATAATTTTAGAAAAATCTAGAAAAATTGCAAAATAAAATTTTTATCTGAATATAAAAAGTGTAAATTTATTAAAAACAGATTATGATTGTTGATTAACTTTTATTACTTAATCAGAATCTAATAAGATCGAAACATGTACGTCGTTGAAATTTCTGGTTGTAACTTCTTAAATTGTGAATACAAAAAATAAAATTAAATGTACTACTTACGTTTCGAATTTGCTCTGAAGTAGTTCTTCCAGTTTGGGCAAAATTAGAACACAAACGTGCAAACTCCAGAGAGAACTAGAAAAATTCAAAACAAAATTAGTAACAGTTTTGGGAAGAAAGTGTAATACTCACAATTTATTATTAATTATTCCTAGTATATCTACAATAACTCCTAAATCATATGAAATTGTTGCAGATTCTATGGCGGATTTGAAATCTTTAGATTTCAGTTGGGCAATAAACATTTTCAAGCAACGCTTTCTTGTCTCTGCCACGGCCATCAAAGGATCATGCCCTTTTAATATCACACCCAAAACTTCAGACTCCGACATATCTGGTGACTGTTTGTCTATTCCAGAAGGTTGATATCTTTTCTGTAAGGGAAAAAGTAATGTAATAAATTTGAGCATTTTACAGCTGCCCTTCTAGTTTGAAAAGTAATGTTGTTTATTAGTTTTGGTCGCCATATTCTAAATCTAAATGAAATATAAATCTGCACCAATTAAGTTTGCAGTTGGTATTAATTTAGTATATTAACAATAATAATCAAGCTTTTCCATTCTTCTTGTGATAGCATTTTAGCAGCGGCGGTTTGTCAATGGAGGCAAGGGAGGCTTAGCCTACTCTCAAATTATTGGACGGACTTGCTATTTATATTTCGTTTTAAATTAGTATTTTCCAATTTTTAATTTTTTTTGAATTTGTTTAAAACAAAATTTAATTAAATAATAAAATTAGCTTAAGAACTTGACTTACGCCTGAAATAAAATCGAAATAGTACATATCCAGCGGCTAGCCTAAAGGCTTATCTTAGTTTATTAGCATAGAGTTAGGCAACCCAGAATACGGTATTAAATCTTAACTCGCATGTTCTACGTCCGAGATACGTCATAGAGGCTACTGGTTAGTAAGATTCATAATCAACATGAGCGATTAACAGATGAATTGTAAGTAATAAGCTTGTAAGATAAGCCCATACTATTCTGTGTTATTTTACTAAATGTACGAAGATAGTAATTTTACACACGTTTGAGGCTGGGCTCATATGCGTGGACGTCTTATCAAAGAGACACCTGCAAATCTTTGCATTATTCGTGCATAGTTCTAAATATAATCACTTGTATTGTAAACGTATAAAAGTGAAGTGCAGTATTTACAGTGCAATTAAGAAAACAACAATTAATTGACGTATTTAATTTTATAATCGACAGCGATGATTTTAAAAACGACTCTCAAACTATTGGAGAAGCGGTAGGTTTAAGACAGTATTTAAATGAATCAAAATTTTGCTTTTTATTAGAAACGTTTAAATTAATTTTTTAACAGACAGACGTAGTATTTTCAATTTTACAAAGTAATACCGATATTAATTTCGCCAAATGTCGTTTAACAAAATTAATCTAAACTCTGCATAGATACCGTAGTGATGATTTGTATTTTGACAACATATTTAACAGTTTAGAATTAAATTGCGAGCCGGCTCAGAAAAAAAGAAAAACGACATTTGATTTACAAGATATGCTTCAAAGTTATAAACAAATTTTTGCGGAAATTTTGGATACGGTTATCGTGCAAATTGAAGTTAGATTTGCAGACTTACATAAATTAAAATTTTTTGATCTATTAACATTTGCTAAATTTTCAGATTATAAGAAAAACTTTCCTCAAAATGTATTAGATAGTCTATTAGAGCAGTATCCATTTTTTGATCAAATCCAACTCAAAAATGAATTATCGGTAGCATATAATGACCCCAAAATGTTTGGATAATGTAGGACTCGATCAAACCAAAATCGGTTAAGTAACGTCGCGGTAATGTCTATTGAAAAGGAATTGGTTACCTTATTGTCTCGAAATAATGAATTCTACGAGAATATCATCGATCACTTCGCGAATACTAAAAATCGCCGTATACTTCTTACGTTTAAAGCTTCATGAATTTCGAATGACTTAAAATAATATTAATCTGTATATTGTACAGCATTTTTTCCAAAAACCACTCTGACTTATCGAACAATTTTTTCCATTTTACACAGTACTGAACATAGCCAACGAGCCCGAAACACGTGTCTACCGCAGATTAAATAATATTTTATTAAATTTATTTTTTTTAAGTTTTATTTTATAAGGTAGTTAAGCTGTAAAATTAGCCTCCTCAAATGGAAAAGTCACGAGCCGCCGCTGCATTTTAGTATAATTATAACAGTATAATACAACATAAAATGATTAAAATAACAGCATAAAATCAATCACCAGGAATTTCAATTACGCGGGCGTACGAACGGACGGATACGGAGTCAGATCATCAGTCTTCTCGCTATATACTACCATATACCATCCATTATCCATTATCCGTATTGTACTTATTTTAAAGGATCTTTAGTAAAGGACGAGTTACAGAATACCAGCCTAAAATTTTAAAACTCAGTGTGTCGGATTATAATCATTTATTGAGGGGTTTAAAAATCGATCTATTAGTAACGAATCTACCATTTTTATTTTTGTCAATTTTGACCACTTCGGATATCTATATATAAATTTTACTTAGGTTTTTTTTGTATTTTCACTGTGATTGGTTGAAGTTTTCTTAAAATATTCGCCTGAAGCTTTGTTAGCAAACTGAACTTTCGAATTTGAATTTTTCTGCTCCGTAACCATATCCATTATCAAATGATGTTTATCTAAAACTTCCTTTTCGAGTTTGGTCATTCGGATTGAGAACTTTTTCGCCTTTATTTCTGTCATTACATCATCGTGCCCTATTAATATGTCATCTAAGATATCATCAGCCTGTGTAATTTTTGATGATTGTTGATCATCGGTAGGAAGAGAGGTCTGACTTTTTCCGCAACGTTTCATTGCATCTATGTTTGCCATGGCAGAATCATGACCTTTCAATATATCATCTAATAGTTTAAATTGTCTCATTTTGAAAGATTCTTTAACTATATAAGAATTTGTACTAAATATACGATCCAGGTTTTTGTTTATATAGTGTAAATACATCAAGATTAAATGCCAATCGTAAAAAAATAATCGGTTTTATCACTTAATCCGAGAATATAATAAAATTATATGGACAGTAGTTATAAAACTTGTACCCAAGATTCTACATCAAAAAATATGAAATACCAGAGGAAGAAGTTTTTCGGAGAGGGAGAAATTAAGTGGAAATTTAGACACTTAGAATACAATGTTTTAAGAATAATGCTGGATTGAAAGCAGTTTGATAATATGAAGAAGTTGGCGAAGAAGATATTAAGACACGCAGAAAGAATCATATGGACGGGATATTTTATGAGGTGTGACGGCGAAACGGTTGCAAGAATAATAACACAATGAAAGACCGGTGAGAGAAGAATTAGAGGTAGATGAAGGGAGGCAGAGGAGCCGAAGAACTATAATAATGAATAGATAAAAATAAAAACAAGTCGTGTGAGGAAATGTAACAAGAAAAACTAAGGAAATTGATTCACTCTACCAAATGAATTTTCAAAGTGTCTAAGTTCTGAACAGCTCAATTCTGTCAGAAATGTGATGCTATTTATTAAGAGATTATCAATTAATCAGATAATCTTACAAGTCGTTAATCCAAACTTACAAAATTATAAAAAATATTATGTACCACCTTATTTTAGGTGACAATTAAAATCAAATTAAATGCTAAGCTTTTAATGGCTATCTAAATTTTGTAAGTTAGATTGAACCAATAATTTTTATTAAATGCAAAAAAAAAACTTCTTATAATAATGATATTATGAACATTGAACAAACAACGTGAATATTCATAATACCTTATAATACTAAGTAAAAAAAGTGCAACTTACCGGTAAAAAATCGTCCAAATCTAATCCCACTGGCTTGTCGACAATTGATGGAACATATTCAAATTTAGTTTTCTCTTCGGGAGAAAGTTTTAGAGATTCGGAGCTTAAATATTCGTCTTCTATCGAAGTGATTAAGGAAAATGATTTAATTGAACTAGGTTTTTCGATAGGACGCGCAGTTGTAGGAATACGAGATACATTAGGAACACTAGAATTACGATTCGATTTGGAAAATGAACTTTTTCTTGAGTTATTTCGCGCACTTTTACTTAGAGTAGCATCTGACACACTATGTTTTATATTATCAGTCTCCGGTAATCTCTCGGGAACGTCCTTACAACTACTCTGCCTTTGCAAATTATATTTATTATATTGAGTAGTTTTTGTCTTAATTAAATTAGGAAGTGTGATTTCGTGATCCGTCGATAAGCGGTTAACGTAAACTTGATCTAAATTTGATTTCGATCTACAATACGAAGATGAGTTGAGCAAATTTGGCGATTTTTGGCGATAATTTATGTCGTTGTCTAAAGAAAGCGCTTCGAATGAAGTTTCGAGTGAGGAGTCGCCCAATATTTGTGGTTCAGTAGGATCTGCAATTTCAAAATGAAATGAACCACTGAGCACAGTTAAATTTTAAAATATACTTACCTAAACAGTCTTTCACTGGCTCTAGAAACGGTTCAGGTTCTAATGGGGGTGGCGTTCTTACCACTGAAAATGAAACTTAAATGAAATATTTTTGAAATAAATGCAGAAGTGAACCAAAATCGTTAATACTTACGCGATTGTCTTGCACGGAATATATCATTGTAATCTTTGAGATTTTTAATATCAGCAGAAGATTCTTCTTCGGGGTCAGTTCCAGAAGTGCTCTCCTCGATAGTTTTAACGTCTAATGTAGTTTTAGGTCGTAAGGTAATCGGACTTTCAGCCTTGGAAAAACTTTTTCTAATACTCTGATTATGAGCAAATGGGCTCGGCAAATCTGCCGTAGGCCCACCTAATGGTTGTACTTTTTTCAAATCTACCACATGTACCATAACGTTTGTTGAATGGAATGACGCTCCCACCTATAAAAATTAGAACAAAATAATTATTATGTATAGTTTGTTTCAGAATAATTGAAATTAAAAAAAGTCATAGAATCAAATTACGTTGATATAAAAGCGTATACGAACTATGTGATAAGATATGCTGTCGACCAAGCATATGCATTGCTAAAGGCTGGCGCGAGATTAAAATCTTCTTCTTCTTAAAGTACCGTATCCGCTCAGCGAACGTTGGTTATCAACTTGACCGAAGTCAAGATGACTTAACTAGGGAAAGAAATTAAATGGGGTGGTTTCCCGTTGCCTTCCCCATAGCCCACAGATTTTTATTGGGCTTGAAGATCACAGCAGTATATCCGGCGCGACTAGGTATAGATTCTATACGCTTCCACGGTTTCCCGCTCGCTAGTCTGCCGGTGTAAGCTTAACGCCACACTGCTGGTTGCGAGATTAAAATAATTAACCTTATCTCTATATATTATGCTTCGTTTATAGTTTGTACGTTTTTATATGAACGTAATTTGATACTATGACTTTTTTTAATTTCAATTATTCTGAAACAAACTATACCTAATAAAAAATGAGCTATTGAAATTTTGAATCGTTCCATGATTGTAAGCAGAGATTTGGTTCCTGGTTTTAAATTGTATGTTCATAAGTTTTAACGATTGACTGAAAAATTGTGTATTTAAATAATATGAAGTTTGAATAAAAAAAAAAGACCAACATAATAACCGCTGCAAAACTTTCTGTAAATAAATCAATTATTGCTAAATACCTCTTTCTTTGATAAAAAAGTGAGAATTATAATAATTAAAAATAATCATCACAAAAACATCAAGAGTCAAAATTTTAAATAAAAATTAGCATTTAAAAATTGGCTATATTAATTTATCAATAAAAGATAACTTGCCTAATCGCATTTCACACTTGAAGAAAAAATAACCCAAACGGTTCTCGAATATCACGAAAATTGGTGTAATTGACGGTTATTATATTATGAAAACTAGATGTTTAGTGATACCTTAAATATAAATTAAATAAACGAAAATAAATAAAATTAAGCTCATTGATAATAATTAATCAATTTTTACCCTGCCTTTTGGTTCTTTTCCTGATCGCGTCCACACACTACTGTGATCTAAAGGCTAATTACATTTCCCTCAGAAGTCATATTGGATTCGGGTTATAGTTGATTAGCTAATGTTACTGAAGCGGAGGAGGTACCAAATAGCTTTTTTAAACTCACCGCAAACCTCATCCTTAGTTGGAAAGATAACAACGATAGAAGAACCCGTTTTGTTCGATTTTTGCTGAAAACATAACGTGGTTTCCAAATTTTGCAATGTAAACTTTCTTTCCTGTTCATCTGATGCAAAAGTGGTCCTCAGATTAGTA
This sequence comes from Podabrus alpinus, assembly GCA_932274525.1. Taxonomy (NCBI): domain Eukaryota; kingdom Metazoa; phylum Arthropoda; class Insecta; order Coleoptera; family Cantharidae; genus Podabrus; species Podabrus alpinus. Next base: position 17,247,916 of record OW026451.1, read on the forward strand.
AAACTAGACTGAAATCTCTGTATGGAACAGATTTCTAGCTGTAGTAATGAAAGCTGGGAGTTTTTAAAAAAATCTACAATTCTTTCCTTTTATTTTGGAGGATCTTAGGTTTTCGAAAGCTACTCATTTTTGGTGCATCCCAGGAGTCATCCACAAAAAGGCATCCCACAGAAATGTTATGCGTAAAGATTTAAAGTAAATAAAATTCTGCGTAAGACTAGTTAGAGGGTTGTAACTTCGAAACTATATAGACTAGAATAATAGTTTTTAGATTTCGCTCAGAATTTTATTTACTTTAATTTTACAGAAAACTGCCTGTTGGGACCTTATTTGACAAATTTGCTCTTGTTCCGGTTCGATTCCAATGTCTAAAACTGAAGGGATGTTTTTCGCTGCAAAACTAAAGGGTTCGAGTAAAAATAAATCCCGTTTGCAAACTATTTCCACACAAAAATACCTAATCGCTAACTGTCCATATTGAATATTTGATACAAGATTGCATCAAGCGCTTCATAACAAACCTCGATATTTGCAAGAGTACTACAATACAGATTATTAATCCTTCACTATAGTAAAGATGTTGTATATTATCTTTGTATGTAGTAAACAATTATACTTTTTAATTGTTAGTAACGCTTCTACTGATGCTTAAACTAAGAATAATGAGTAAAGTCCATGGTCAGAAATTAATATTCCATACACAAACACATCGCAAACTGTTAAATTAGTTTTAAAATTATAAATGTCTTCAAAAGCATAAAATAATACGATTAGCAAATATGTACGTAAATTGTAAAAAAAACTTGATTTACATAAATTTTTTGTCAGCTTCCATATCGGGAATCACCCTGTATCCGCTCAATAAAATCTCAAAATAAACCCTTACGGTTAGACAACCAACGCAACAGAAACAGTTTACGCACATTTGAGACGCGCTTTCAATATTTTCAATTTATAACAGAAATTTTGATAATATTCAAGACTTTTTTTGATTTCTTAGTGAAAAAAAATTAACTTCATTATAATAAAAAGTGAATATATTTCGCAATTTTTGCAGGTTTTAATTAAACTTCACAATTATGAAGGTCTCCAGTTTTTCTGAAATAATACAATGCTTTTATATTTATTTCGTTTTAATTATCATTGTGGTACATTTTCATATAGTACGTATTATTTCATTGCAACATGCCAACACCATAACAATGTAAAACATTGAAATTTCACCATTGTTACAGTAATTAAATTTAAAATGCATGTTAAGATTGTTATACAAAATTCGGAAGTTCATTGAAAGTTTTCCTGTATCATTTGGTTATAATATAATATATCAATCAAGCAATTGCACAATTTCATTCATTAAATCACAGAACTAATAAATACGTTGATTTTGTTTGCAATGTTAATTAAAAAATTAAAATTAAATTAATGTTTGGAACAAGTAATAAATTTATTTATTATTGTCACCTTGCATAACAATTGTTCAACAGATTAATAATTAAACAATTAAAGTGTTATATAAGTGGAAACTGAAATTGAACGTAGAATTCGAACCTACACAGGTAATAAACCTGATGAAATTGGAATCGAACTGGAAAAATATGTAATGAAGATTCGAACTTCAAATGTTTAGATACAATATAATAAAATTATGTGGAGATATAGAAATCAGAAAAAATACGGCACGAATGGCAGGAAAAACTAACTTTCTACGTCCACGCTGCAACCCCACTAGATTATATTGGATTAGATTAAATCCAGAAGAATTTGACCAAGACCCGGATATAATGCAAGAAGTTACTGGACAGGCTGAATACGTCCTATGGCAGCCAGATAACCAGCTTATTGAAATAACATAGGAAGTAGTAGTGGCTGCACAGCTCATGGGAAGCTCACGGGAATTCATTTTTAGAAATGAAGAAGCTGACCGGCGACAAATTTTAAATAACATTATACAGGTAATTAAACATGGATTCATTATTATGACTCCGAATCCAAACAAGAGTCTGCAGTGGATAGAAAATGGAAACCCGCCACCTAAGAATCCAAACTCACCATCTGCTGGCAAGATTATAGCCTCAAGTTTTTGGAATGTCAAGGGAATTCGGTTAATTGATTACTTGTGTCGTAGAAAGAGAATAACAGGCATCTATTATGCAGTTTTATTACAGAAATTAAGGAAGCTATCCGAGAAACAACACTTTCCTTACCTAGCGGTTCGGAAAGTAAAAAGAAAGTACACAGCAAAACAAACATTTTTGCTTCTCCATGACAACGCACCAGTTCACCAGTCGTAAGTTTCACAATAAATATTACAGTTCAGCCCTGACCCCCAGCGATTACTTCCTATTCCCAAATTTAAAGAAAGATTTATGAGGGACAAAAATTAATACTGATAAAAAGTTGATGTATGCTGTAGAAAGCTATTTTGTAAGGAAATTGAAACAAAATTTTTCAGTGGTTTAGAGAAATTAGTTCAAAGAATTACTAAGTGCCTTGAACTTCAAGGAGATTTTGTCAAAAAGGTCAAAAAGGAAAATGAGAATAAAATTCTACACCTTTCCACCAGTAATTCAGAAATCGTCAACCGTTATTCAGAAATCGTGAATTGTAATTCAGATTTGTCAACTGATATTCAGAAATTGTGAATTGCAGTTCAGATTTGTCAACTGATATTCAGAAATTGTGAATTGTAGTTCAGATTTGTCAACTGATATTCAGAAATCGTGAATTGCAATTCAGATTTGTCAACTGATATTCAGAAATTGTGAATTGTAATTCAGATTTGTCAACTAACATTCATTTAATTGGAGCAATTTTTGTGGCTGGCGTTGTAGCTATGGAACACAGAAGAGGTTCATTTACTTCACAATTAGCATGTGATTTTGTAAGGACATTACTGCAACAATGGAACGATTTGGGAAATCAACTGTCCGATTTATCGTAGTACTCCTTGTGGACAATGCGCCTTGCCATTCAAGACTGGAAACGGTCTTTACTGGGACGACAGCAACTCTGTTGCGACTTGGCCCATACTCTCCAATGCTAAATCCCATTGAGTAGATTTGGTCGAAAATCAAGGCAGAAGCCAAAAGCAACATTCGAGTTCCCAATGTCGCGGGGCATAATCTTGGGGAACAAAGACTGGTCTACTTAGAGGAAATAATAGATCGGGCCAAGGACACCGTAAATGGAGGCGATTGTGCTCGTGCTGCGCAACACTGCACAATACATCATGCAGCAGCCTTATCAATGGAAGATATACCAGTCGGTCGCTAAGTTATTCGCTAAAAATTTCTTTAACATATTGTTGTGAAATAATTTATGTTTTTCTTATAATATAATATACGAATAATATATAAAAAAATAAATTAAAATATTGTTATTTTTTTCGATTTTTATTAAAGCCTTATTCTGCACTGTAAAAGCCCCACTTTTGCATTTCATTCTAATTTTCATTTGTCGGTTTCTGAATTAAAATTGACGATTTCTGAATATCAATTGACAAATCTGAATAACGGTTGACGATTTCTGAATTACTTGTGGAAAAGGTGTAGATAAAATACGATAAAATATATTTTCTAAATTTTTCTATGACATGATATTCCTGAAATAACTTGCCAAAAACACAATCCACCCTTTAGTATAGGCAAGTTAGCATTTGAAATCGAAATTTCGTTTCCCGTGTTGTGACCTATACCAATCGATAGATTAGAGCTTCCAGAATATCATATTAAAATGTATCATTGCAGAATTGATGGGAAAAAAAGTTATTTAATAAACAAAATCCGAAAATCGCGATTTTTGACTTTAATCGCTTATTATCTCGAGATTTTACACTGACTTTTGAAAAAGTGAGGGCACTATTTTGTAGAGCAGAAAATTCTCTACAAAAAATGTGCAACAACCCCTATCATATAAATAATAATAAACCCGCTATAAGCGTTCAAACATTTTTGGAGATTAATTTTTATTTTCATCAGCTGTTTACCGAACAGCATAAATAACCTTATTGTTATGATGAAAATATTGTGTATTATCTATATTTCTTGTTCTTGTGCTGACTTCAACATTGAATAAGAGAAAAAATCACGTCAATTTTGAATTCACGCGCTCGGGGCGGGGCCTCGGTAAACAGCTGATGAAAATAAATATTAATCTCCAAAAATGTTTGAACGCTTATAGCGGGTTTATTATTATTTATATGATAGGGGTTGTTGCACATTTTTTGTAGAGAATTTTCTGCTCTACAAAATGGTGCCCTCACTTTTTCAAAAGTCAGTGTAAAATCTCGAGATATAAGCGATTAAAGTCAAAAATCGCGATTTTCGGATTTTGTTTATTAAATAACTTTTTTTCCCATCAATTCTGCAATGATACATTTTAATATGATATTCAGGAAGCTCTAATCTATCGATTGGTATAGGTCACAACACGGGAAACGAAATTTCGATTTCAACCTTTTTTTGAGTCTAACTTGACTGCACTACTTAAAATAACGCAAAATTGATTCGCTGCACGAAGATAGATGTCTTCAGAAAGGCGAAATGGGTTTAAAAATAAATTAATTAAAATTGAAATAAATATAGAAAATTAGAGGGCAAAATAGATTTTTCAAAATTTACCTATGTTGTAGTATCATCCCAGGCAATGTAGCCGAAAAAAGCTGAAATTTGGCAGAGTGTCCTAATTAATCCCCCAAAAGTTCCCTAAATTCCTATGCCGACTTCTCAACCAATCGGGTTGCCTCTATTTAGCCCCCCCCCCCCTAACACGGTTTTTCGCTTGTAGCTCGCTTATTTTTAAGACATTTTTCAAGATTTTCAGAATCCAGTAAGACTCCCAGGAATAACATGAACTTCCAAGAATAATATGAAACTTTCAGGAATTTACAAAGAATGCCTAAGGGCTTCCAAAGTCTCTCCAAAATATTTTGAAAGAATCCAAAATATTTATACACGAGACTTTTGTTGTGATTAATCCCTCGCCAATTACTATAATGAAAAATGAGTTCAAAATCTGCATTTTCTTTGAGTGACACTTCTACACCAACTAAAAACTTGTAATTTTGCAGAGATACTGAGTCAACTTTCAAATATAGTAATAAAATCTGAAACCAGCAAAATTCTATTTATAATCAATCACTCACTCATCAAGAACTTAGTAAAAATTGGTTTACAATGAACTAATCAACAAAGAACAAACAGGAGCCCAAAGTAACAAATAAACTAAGAACAAACAATTATAAGAACCAAACTGTGTCCACGTCAACCTACCATAGTAAAACTTTATTTTATAAAATTATTTAAAAATATTACTTACCAATTGAGATTGAGTTGTAGAAATATCACAAATTTTTCCCCAACTGACCGGCACTGTATCGTATAGTCTATTTGGTTCCCATCCAATCACTTTAAGATAATCTCTAACACCAGTAAACAAACATTCGCCATCGGGATTAAACCATAAACACCTAACCGAGCCCACGTTTTGTTCAGAAGACACTACATTAAAATTTTCTAAATCGAAAAAATTCACTGACCTATCGGTACTTCCAGTGGCCAACAAAAACTCGTGAGGATGAAATTCTACACAAGTAATTGAACTCATATGATCTGTGAATTCTTTCAAAACGCGCCCAATCCTCAAGTCCCAAATTTTAATTCTACCATCATCACTACCAGACGCAATCCACTGTCCGTCGGGACTAAATTTAACACTGTTAATTGTAGCCGTATGTCCTTGCAAAGTTGATATGCATCCCTTCTTACGACTGTCCCACGCCCTAATGGAACAATCATTTCCGCCCGATATCAAATATTCACCGTAAGGATGAAAGTCTACACATTTAATACTATCCCGATGCCCAGTCAAAGTTCTCACAAGCTTACAGGCTTCGAGATCCCACACCTTGATGGCACCAGCACGAGAACCAGCACAAACAAGCTCCTCCACGTGATTAAACTGTACACATTCTATGGGGGTGGTGTGACCGCTCAGACTCATAAAGCAACTTTGCTTGCCTACCGCCCATAAATTCACTTTCTTATCATCACCGCCTGTTACCATAACACGTCCCGACTTGTGACCCAACGCGAGACAATTCACGTTGGCATTGTGAGCCACAAATTCCTCTAAAAAACACCAAAAGATCATAAATTAGGTTATAACAGAAACTGCAAATAAAAGTAAACTTACGCAATTTCCACGATCTTTTTATTGTAGCCATGGTGTGGGCTTCGAAAACGGCAGCACAATTTCAATTTAACAAGGTCCTTAATTATTTTTGTAAGCAAAGAAGGATATCACTATTTTTACATCATTATGGCCACTTATGGTCATGAAGAAATTGAAGGTTAGTTAACATTAAAATAAGACACAAATGTAACCTTTTTGTAGCCGTAACCAATTGTTTAAGGGTTATTGTGATTCGCATAACTTACATATCTCGTTAAAACAAATAAATAATTTTTTAGCAATAACAATGTTTATTTGAACCCTACATAAGGTTCAAATTTTGTTGCTTCTTGGAATAATAGAATTTACTGCAGTTTTATGGAACTGTCAAAGTGACGTTTGACGTTTAGCGGATATTTCTTACAATGGTATCGGGTTTTTGTTATACACGTAGATTTCCTTGAAAAAATATTTTGAGGATTTGGAGATTCTGGAAAACAAAAAATTAGAGGGTTTTCAAGACTATGACATTGTGAATTACGTATTGTTAGCCTAAAGCCTTTCGAATGGAAATGCTGGCTTTATAATTTTTACACTACACACGAAACTTCATGGTGAACCTGTATATTACTAAGAAATAACAGTCAATAACAGTTTATGACAGTTGTTTGTGGAAGGTTTGTGAACTTAGCATAACCTCAAATAAAGATTCATTCAATTTAGTGGTTCTACATTTTCAGTTTATAAATTAAATTAAATTTTGTTTAACACACGATGCCTTATGCTAATCAACCTTCGGTTCACATTACCGAACTGACGGATGAGAATGTAAAATTCTACATTGAAGACACCGAATTAAGGTAATAAGTTTAAAGTTTATAAACAAATTTTAATTGATCTTGTTTAAATAGTGTTGCTAATAGCTTACGTCGGGTGTTCATTGCCGAAACACCGACGTTAGCAATCGATTGGGTTAAATTGGAAGCAAATTCAACCGTTCTTTGTGACGAGTTTCTCGCTCATCGTATTGGCTTAATCCCACTGATTTCGGACGAGGTCGTGCAACGACTACAATACCCTAGGGTTTGTTGATTAATCTTAACCAAACTTAGCCAAAAAATTGCATTTTTCATTATAGGATTGTATTTGCACCGATTTTTGTCAAGAATGCAGTGTCGAATTTACTTTGGATGTGAAGTGCACCGATGATGCAACTAGACACGTTACTACTGCTGATCTCAAGTCGAGTGACCCTCGTGTTTTACCGGCTACATCAAAACATCGTGACGAAGATTCCACCGAGTACGGAGAAACTGACGAAATATTAATTGTCAAGTTACGTAAAGGACAGGAACTCAAGTTGCGGGCTTATGCAAAAAAAGGTAAAGCAGCTCTGAAACAAAATGTTGTTTACTAATAAATTGTTTGAATTTTGTGAAGGTTTCGGAAAAGAACATGCGAAGTGGAACCCGACAGCTGGTGTGTGCTTCGAATATGATCCTGACAATGCTATGCGACATACATTGTTCCCAAAACCAGACGAGTGGCCCAAGAGCGAGTACACAGAATTGGATGACGATCAATGTAAGATACTAAAATTTATTTTTGCATGTCTATAAACATTATTTTCAGATGAACTTTTGTACAATTGGGAGTTGAAACCAAATAAGTTCTATTTTAATGTGGAATCGTGTGGGTCTTTGAAACCAGAAAATATTGTTACTATGGGAGTAGCAATGCTCAAAGAAAAATTATCGAACTTGCAAACTCAACTCAGTCACGAAGTACAAAATGATGCTCTTGCTATTTAAGTGACACTAGTATTAATTCAGCAATTAAGTACTTTTTAAAGAAAATAAAATTTGTTTACTGAAAATATTATTTTTGAAATTACCCCTTCTCAGTTGGTACGCCATTGATTTTGATTAATTTTTTCAGGATTTCCTAACCTAACATTCTTGTCCTGCTCATCATTACTTTTAATTTTAGTTCATATTATTTTTAGTGTAACATTTCTAATGAATTTTATAGTTGACATATTGATAAATTTTTTATTGAGAATGCTACAAATATTTTCTTTCGGTAAGAAAACTTTGTCGAATACTTTAAGCATAAACATTAAGACCAATGTTGGAAGTACTCTTTCGGTTGAGTTGGATCCAAAGTGGGATATAAAAAATGTGAAAGAAGTTGTGGCTCCTCGATTGGGATTACAACCTGAAGAAGTTAAAATTATATTTGCAGGAAAAGAGTTGAGTAACGATACAAAAATTGCAGTAAGTAAAGTGTCAATGTGTGCTCTTATCTTGATTTTTTAAGTGTGAAAGAGATTTAAGGAAGACATAACCATCATTTTTGACTTGTGTCAGATTTTCAATTATTTCTTATTAGTTGCGATGCAGGGTGAGGATTTACCAAACCAGTCTGTTAAAAGTTGATTGAGTGCTTGGTGGTGGGTCTACACAATAAAATGAATGCGTATTTTTGCTGGCAGGAGATCGGACTTGTTGGTGACCTTGCTTTTCTAAGGGCATTTTTGTTACAACAAAAAATCTTTGGACTTATTTAGAGGTTCTATAAAGTATTCAGCTTTAGCTTCTAGTCCAGGCAAGGAAGGTTTTTAGTTTGCAAAAAATCCGGGCAAACTGAATTTTGGCAGAGATGTACATTGGGGTGTTCTAATGAACCCCCCAAAATTCCCATAAAATACCACGTCGGCGTCCCCCACAATCGGGGGTTTTATCTCCCCCAACGCGATTTTTTTCCAATAACCCGCTTATTTATGCTTGTATGAAAAATTATGATCAGACCATAATTGAAGAGCATAAAATTCTCTATAAAATAGTTTCTTTTCATATTTTTCCATGGCACACTAATACTTAAATTATTGACCGAAAACACGACCCACCCTTAAAATGGCACTATATTGATTCGTTGCAGGGAGAGAAATGTTTTCGGGCACAGGAAATGCTTTTAATAATAAATTAATTGAAATTGTGGCCAAGGTTGGAAAATGAAGAGAAAAATAGATTCTTTCAAAATTTGCCCAAGTTATAGTATCTTCCAAAAATAACGAAACCGAAATTTTGGTTTGAGCTTACAGAAGGTCCGGGCAAGCTGAAATTTGGCAAAGATGTATATTGAAGTGTTCTAATAAACCCCCGAAATGTCTCATAAAAATCTGAAGCCGGCGTTCCCCCAAATGAGGATTTTAGCCCCTAAGTGCGGTGTTTCGCTTATAGTTCACGTATTTTTACTTTTACGAAAAATTAGCAAAGTTGAAGAACATAAAATTCTCTATAACTTGTGGCGCTGCAGTAGGTAGTACTACAATACATACTGTAATAGGCAAATTAAACTTTGTTCGTCCCATTTCTGTCCTCCTTTTCTTATTTGGTGTTCCATCATTGTCCATCCTTAATAGATGTTCCAACCATCTGATTCTTTGCACTCTTATCCATCCAATGATGTTATCATTACCATTGTCCCTCTATTTTTTTTGCTCCATAAATCTTTCTCAAACATTTCCTCTTTTACACCTTCAACATTTTGCTTCTTCAGTGTCCACACTCCGTATGCCTTGTAAACTTTCAACTTTACCGTTCTGGAGAGCAGACACGTTTGTTCAATATCTTTCTTTTTCTTATGTTGCGTTGAGGAGGGGGAAATCTTCAAAAGGACACCATCCAGCTGTTTTTGGGTGGTAGTTATGGGATTTGTAATCACTAAATGCGCCTCTCTTTTGCGACCGAGGAGCTTGGTATCCGTCCCTCAACATTTATCTTCACCGCTTCTCGGATTTGACGCTAATCACAGTCGATGTTATTTTTTTCATTCGTTTCTTCTAGCAATGAGGGAATTGATGAATCGTCCTCTTGTTCCTCCTCACTTTCCGTTTCGTTTTCATCGTTATCTTCTCCACATTAGGCGTCGGAGTCAACTTCGCTTATAAGCTTCTCCCAGTGCGTTTTCTTGCTGGTTTTAATGGCTTTTGATAGGGCTTTCTTCGCCATCCCCTCTTCCTCTCTTGCTTGGTTATAACCTCTTCTGACCAACTCGTTCCTCGCGTTCAGAAATTTTTTGTGATTATGGGAGCCAATTCATGACTATAATTCCTGTTTCCTTCTTCGGCATTTGCCTCTCGAGTCTGATGCTCCTTAGAAGATTAGAAGCCAATTTCTGATGTAAAACTAAATGGTCACAGACCTTTTTTTCGTGATGTAATGACGGACTCTTTCTGGTATTGATTTTTATTTCAGGAATAGTACGGCGTAGGCAAATTTTGCAAAATTACTTTATTTCATCATCATCTTCACGTGTTAGACTTGTTGTCCATTACGTCACTCTTTCATTGGTCTTTCCATCTCTTCTTAGGGCGACCAATACTTCTCCTGCCTCGGGGTTTATACTTATAAATCTGCTTTGGTATGCGATGGTTTGCCATTCTCTCAAGATGTTGCTTCCAGCAGTTTCTATAGTCGTTGATGCGGTCATTTAGGCTAAAGATGTTTAGTTCGTTCCGAATATTGGTGTTACGTTTCCGGTCAATTCTCTTGTATCCCGCTATACTTCTTAGGAACCGCACTTTGCAAGCGTCTTTCGTCTGCTTTTGTAAGAGTCCACGTTTCGCTTCCATAGGTCACCGTTGGTACTGAAATTGTTTTATAAAACTTCAATGCCGTATTCTGGCTGTATTTGCTCTTAAAGGTTCTCTTGATGGTTCCATTGATATAGTTGAATCTTCTTTCCTACATCTTTTTCATTGTATAGAGAAATTGTGCAGCCAAGGTAATTGAAGCTTCTAACTTGCTCTATGGTTTGGTCTTGGAGTACTATCTTGGACCTCACTTGTTCCTGTCCTTCAAAAGCCATGACTTTTGTTTTGGTTGCTGATATAGTCATGTTGTATTCTTCTAAAATTTGACTCAGTTTATACAAAGCGTATTGTAAGGAGTCTTCGGAATTTGCTATTATAGCTTGGTCATCAGCGAAAAGTATAGTAAACGCAAAATCATGATTATTCATGTTTGTCATGTAATACGGTATTTTTTCTTTCCAGATGCGCATGGCGTCGTCTATATATATATTAAATAATGTCGGCGACATACTGCAGCCCTGTCCGACACCCGTATTTATAATTTTCGTTTTTCCTTCATTTCCTGCCATGCATATCTGCGTCTTCCTATACATCTCTTTTATTGCGTTTGTTAAATGATGTGGTATTCCTCTTTTTTCCAGTATGTCCCACATCTTACTTCGAATTACTTTATCAAATGCCTTTATGAGGTCTATGTATACAATCAATATGGGTTTCGCGATTAAATTCTCGGTGTTTCTCGATAATTTGTTTTAAGCTGAATACATTATCCATGCATGATCTGCCTCTTCTAAATCCTGTCTGTTCTTCCATTATTGTTTCTTCCGTGAGGCGTTTTAGTTTGTTAAGGCCGTGTGACACTTGTGTAAATTTGCGTGTAGATTTCTACACCGTGTAAAACACGTAAATTTGCGTGTAGATTTACGTGTAAATATTTTATAGAAATATTTCTATACTTTTTCGCAAGTTGTGCGTGTAAAATTGCGCAGAAGAATATTCGAAGGTGTGGTCTATTTTTTCTTGTGTTGTGTTTTTGCCAGTTGGTAAAAGTTTGAATTGGCATTAATTGCCAATTTGAATCCATTATCACGTTTCTTTTAGTATTAAACAACACAAGGCGACCAGACATACAAACTTCTTATAGCAACTTACCGTTCGAATTTTCAATTGACCAGAATGCGCGTGTGCAAATTGTAAATTTACGTGTAAATTTTTACACAAGTGGCAAACACACTATTTGCTAGCAGATTTGCAACAAAATCTACACGCAAATTTACGTGTTTTACACGGTCTAGAAATCTACACGTAAATCTACACGCAAATTTACACAAGTGTCACACGGCCTTTATTGATTATTTTTGAGTAGGTTTTGTAGTCGGTGTTCAGCAAGCTGATTCCTCTATAGTTCTCGCATAATGCTCTGTTCCCCTTCTTGAATATTGGGGTTATCTTTGCGATCTTCCATTCTTGCGGTGTTTTTAGTTGTCTCCAGCAATTGTTCATGAATCTCAGGAGTCTCAGTTTTACTGCTTCGGAGCAGTATTTAAGCAATTCGGCATTTATTCCATCATTTCCCGTTGCTTTACGGTTTTTGATATCGTTAAGTGCTCTATTCAATTCTTCCAGATCTATCCTGTCTACCTCTGCAATCTCGTCTTCTACTGTTTCTATTACTTCGTTTTCATTTCTCCATAATGTTTCATAATAGTTCAGCCATTCCTCGTTTCCTATAATTGTGATTGAGGCGGTATCTTTCTCTTTTTTGTTTAGGTGTTTCATTATCTTGTAAGCTATATTATTTTGTCGTCCGTGCACGTCATTCTCAATTTTACTAATAAAATTATCCCATTTTTCTTGTCTTAATTCTTTGTATATCCGTTTGACTTCTTTGTTCTTTCTTTTATAATCTTCTTTTATACTCTTTAATTTTAATCTGATGAAAATTTTCTGTGAAACCGAAATTAAGCGAGATATAGGCGAAAACTGCATTAGCGGGGTTAATAAAGAAATTTGGAGGGCGGGGGGTTCGTTACTCCATTCAGATACATACACACATGTCTTCAAAATTTTAGTCTGCTTGAATTTTTTGTAAACATATCATTTTTCGACTTCTTTACCTGGATCAATAACAAAAGTTTGTGGTCTTCACATTTGGTCAGATGATAATTTTTTCTAAAAATAACATTAAGCGAGTTACAGACAAAAAATTACGCTGGAGAAACTAAAATCTGTAATTAGAGCAGAAGCTAATAAGAAACTTTTTGGAGGTTCATTCGAATACTCCAAGCTATATCCGTTAAATTTTGGCTTTGTTGCATGAACTAATATGATGGATGGGTGCCGCAGTTGCTCACACAGGAAGAAGAACTGAATCGTTCGATTGTTTTTTATGAGCTGCAGTGCCGTAGCAAGGATGAGGCGACTGAGGCGTTTGCCTCAGGCGCCATGGCAATGGGGGCGCTAAACCTTGACAAAACCCAACAAATAGTTTAAAATTTTCAAAAAAATAAGAATCTTTGGAGGGGGGGGGCGCATATATTCAAATTTGACTGAATTCAAAAATTTTACCACGATTTTATGTTCAACATCGCCTAAAATTCCCTGTTGCCCTTTCTCCAAGTGGGGTTTTTAATCCTCTACAGTAGATTTTCGTTTATAACTCGCTTACTTTCATTTTTAGTGAAAATTATCATCAAATCAAAATTGAAGAGTACAAAATTCTCTATTAAAAATATTAACAAAATTTGTCTACATTATACTAAGATATAAAAGAATTGAAAATGGTTTTGAATAATTCTTATTCTGAATAAAAATTTCGTACATTTAAACTTCACCATCGATGGTGAACAAACAAAACACAAGCCTTGTGTTGTAGAGAATTTTCTCCTCTTCAAATTTGGTCCAATGATAAGAGAGGGGGTTTAGGAAAGTTGATTCCAACCCCGCGTTCTTCTTCATTTCTCTTTAACTGACTGGGTAACCGGTAAAAATATCACGTTATCATCGCGATAGTTATTCAAATATATTTAAATTGAAAAGAAAAATTCCTACCGATAAAAATAATCATCATATTCGTGAGGGGGGGTATTGCGTTACGTTACCATAGAAACGGTGATTCTGACATACTATGCGTATTTTATCTAAGATCTTCAGAAGTTCCCAACGATATTACACGACCGAGGGGTCTGGGGGGGATGGAATACCCCCCAGGTACACTTGCCATTATTCAGAACCATCAAAATTTATTATTTTTCGTTGAATCTTTTGCAATTCAGGAGGGGGGGACCAGCAGCAGGTAATATTTTTCATCACTATCCCGGCACTGTTCTTCTTACCGAGGGACGTAAAAGTGAAAGTTTTTCTTTCGCAATAAATTAAGTGTACTAAGACCCAGTTGTTCAGTTTCGGGTTATTTTCCATAGAAATGATTGTTTCAAGAATTGTTTTCATGGAAAATAATTCAGGTTAAAAGATAACCTAATACTGAACAACTGGGCCTTAGTGAGGCTTAGCCTCAGGCGCCATCGCAATGGGGGCAAAATTTGAAAATTTTCAAAATGATAAGAATCTTTTGGGGGGTGGGGCATATATTGAAATTTGCTTCAGGCGCCAGAAGAGCTTGCTACGGCGCTGATGAGCTGCAGAAAGTTTTGCACCGATTCAAACCGTTCATGCAACATATCAGAAATAAACACTCCAAGCAATGGAAACAGAGCAATTTTCCGCCACCAAAAACAATTTTTCCGGTATGAAGGGTTATGGCAACTGTTTACTAGCATTACCACGGAGACAAAATCAAAGAAAAACCTCATTTGCACAAAAAGAAAGTAGTTTTATAATAAGACAATTCATCTATGCACACGTCTGCGGTAGTCCTGGGCAAAATACATGCAATGGAATTCCAATTAGTGGTTAATCCACCCTTTTCGCCACATTTGACTCCATTATTTCAATCTTTTTTAAACACAGAAAAATTTCAAGATTTGATTCCTACTCCTAAAGAAAGCATTAATTATTCTTTGCAACATTATTGGAATAAGTGTATTGAGCTAGCATGGGACCATTTTGAACCATTTTTATTGTTAGACCACATAAACTTTTAACGGAGTAGTTCAATTAATCACCCTGTATAACGAAAACTTTTTCATTTTTCTAGGAATGTGATCTCGGAGAACAGAGTATCTTACACGCAATAAAAAGAGTCAAACAAAAAGTCAGTTTACCGAAAAGCAATGTCGACGTTATCGAAGAATCATCTGAAGATTTAGGATCTCAACCATTGTGCAATACCTTGCACGATTTATCTCTGACTGAAACTGATGAGGCAGCATTGAAACAACCGAGAGCTCATTTTTATGTATTTTGTCCTACTTGTAAAGCTTTAAAGACTGGCAAACTGAGAGTTAGATGCCACTTCTGTAAAAGTGGCGCTTTGACGGTTCATTCTGACCCACAAAGTTGGAATGATATTTTAGAACCCAAACGGATTACGGGGTCCTGTGAAAATGATCCAGAAGCATGTGAAAACGTAAGATTTTAACCACATTATGTACCTACTTTTACCTCAATTTTCCAGATTTTAAACAACGCTGAACCTACCTTTGCCGAATTTTATTTTAAATGTTCCGAACACATATCTTTAGGTGAAAGTGATTGTGCAGTACCGTTATTTTTAATTAGGCCAAATTTAAGAAATGTCCTTTGCTTAGCTTGTGGAGATATTCGGTAAAATTGATTTGTTGTAGCCTAAATTGTTTTTGGTATTAACAATTTATTTTAGTGATTTAGTTTTCGTCTTTCCTTGTACTGAAGGTCACGTAACATGTTTGGATTGTTTTCGAGAGTACTGTACGTCCAGATTGAGAGATCGTCAATTCATCCAGCATCCTGATTACGGTTACACTTTATCTTGTCCCGTTAGATGTGATAATTCTTTTATTACCGAAGTACACCATTTCAAATTACTTACAGAAGATCAAGTAACCCTTGTTGTATTTAATTTTATCCTCGGTGTAATTAACAAGTTGTGTATTGCAGTATAACCAGTATCAAACATTTGGTACCGAAGAATTTGTCTTACAATCTGGTGGAGTATTATGTCCACGTCCTAATTGTGGAATGGGAATTCTTGCCGATCCAGAATGTACAAAAATTACTTGTTTGCATGGCTGTGGGGTAAGTTACTTAATGGAAGGAATTTATTATTATTGTTAGCTGTTGATTTTAGTACGTCTTCTGTCGCCTTTGTTTGCAAGGCTATCACATAGGTGACTGTTTAGTCCAAAATGAGGAAAATTTTGATTCAAGTGAGTGTGGTTATAATGTTGATGCCAGTAGAGTTGCCGACGCTCGTTGGGATGAAGCTTCAAAAGTTGCCATTAAAGTTCTCACCAAACCTTGTCCGAAATGTAGAACAGCAACCGAACGAGATGGTAATTACATTTTCACAATTTAAAAAAAATTAGTGACGACATAATTTAACCTTAGGTGGATGCATGCATATGCATTGTACCAAACCCGGCTGTGGCTTTCATTGGTGTTGGGTTTGTCAAACCGAATGGACTCGAGAATGCATGGGAAGTCATTGGTTTTAATGTAATTGTAATTTTGAAGGAAATAAATTTGGAAAATTTTGACCCAACGTTTTAAAAACGCCCTGAATGATCAAAGGTTATATTACGATGTTTTACAAATAATTTGTCCCAGATTATTATACATAAAAAATTTATTTAGTACTAATAAACGTAAAAAAAAAAATTTCTACTCAGCTTTTTTCTTAATAATACTAACATTCCAGTAATACAATAATTGTAACACAATAATAGTGTTTGCAAAACTAGAAGCTACGTAAGTCATGATGGACATGAAATCTCCAGTTTCTTGAATTGAAGTGAAAATTCTGGCCAACGAACCGGCAAATAACATAAATAGCGTAACTGCTGACAATTGTCCAGTATGTCCATTTCTGTAATTGACTAAAGCTTGCATTAATTTCCCGGTCAACAAAATGGGAATATTGACGCCTTGTAAAGTCCACAAAAAATCAACGGGGGTAATGCCGCATGTTAAGATAAAAGTGATAGCGATATACCCCAAAAGAAATGCTAACGCTTTTGCGCTTTCGCCGTTATAATAGAAAACTTGAGCGGCAATAATTGCAGTCTGTATAGCTAAGAAAGCCGTGTCGCCCCACGCAGTGAACGGAAATCCTTTGACAAAACTATACGACATGTAAATGGTAATAGCCGTTAAATCTAAAGAAACACTTGACACACTAATACCTTCGCCACTCTTATTTTTGTACAGTTTTAAAATTTGCGGCACTTTTACTAACAGCGAACCGAGAATTATTCCTAACCCTAAACATCGACTCAAAGTAGCCTTAAAACATGGAACTGAAACATAAACATGTTAGAATTTTGTACATGCAGCGAATACTTGGAAACTTACCATCCAAAAAATTAAAGTCTAAAAAATACTGGTCATAACATTTTGGACTCAAGATCAACAAAGTTGCTTGCTTAAAATATTCCATTTTGTTTTCGCGTTAATGCAGAAGTCACAAATAACCCCAAAATTATGTCTCGACTCAAAAACTAAATTAACTTGTGCTTACGTTAGCAACCCCTTTTCATAATTTTAATTGAACTTTAATCAGCGGAAATCCACGCCGAAAAACTATAAATTAACACCCGTAATTTCGTTCTGTCAAGTTGGTCAATAAAGGTGGATCCACAATTTTAAGCGAAGCGGACACAGGTTGCTTCTCGCGATTTACATTAGCGTTGTTTGCGGCTCCACCAGCAACAATAATATGGCTGTGTTTGGACGTATATCTCTCGCTTGATATTGATAGATATCTAGTATCAAACCTCCGGTGCAAGAAATGGATCATTTTTCCTTCAAAAACACTGGGAAATACTGAAAAATTATTTCCAAATCGAGTGTTGTGTTGCAGAAACTGTGCGAAATTTCAAAAGAATTTTTAGTCGAAATAAAGCCCCTTCCAGAGCTGGTGCTGTAAGCAAACTCATAAAAAAAAGTTCGTGAGACTGACATGCTTGAGGATAACAAAAGCTATCGCTGTACCGTAAAACGGGGTAACTTGAAATACCGGGGCAACTTGATAAATTCATACACGATAATATGTTAAAATGTGCTGACATCTAACTATTAGTAGTGGAACCAAAATATTTCCTGGGTACACAGCTGCTGGTATCAACATTCACAGTATTTACCTGTGAGCGTTGGTGAGAGGCTTGTTTGGGCGGGAAAAATTCATTGAATTAGGTAAGAAAAAGCGAGTTTTTTGTAGTGTGGATACTTTTGAATGTGTAGATGAGACTTTTGCAAGCAAAATAATGTTAATATTTTTTTTGGGGTGCCTGATATGTTGTTACAAACTTCCTAAACTCATTTATTCAAAAAATATTTCGAGAGCGCAGGGGCGTACTATTTTATTTTTTTTGTGCTGTATTGTGAATTGTGAATTGATTATTGTGCTAGAAAATTTTTATTTTCCCCATACGTATTAACGTATGTTAGGGAAAGTATTGTCATCGGGTCAAAAATCGAAAATTGAAATTTTGGTATTAAATGATTCGTTATGATGCCCTGATAACATTTTCATCAATTTTTTATTGATGTCCGTCTGTATGTGTGTGTGTATGTATGTGTGTGTGTAACTCTGTGCGAAAAAATTAGTATCAATCGCACAGCTTAAACCGCTAAACATAATGTCATGAAATTTGGTATGCACGTATATCACGGCTAAACTTAGAGGCCAGATAAAAATGGTAAAAATCCGTTCAAAATTAGGGAAATGGTGAACGAAATGAAAAAAAGTACGGTGTTTATTACTTTTGGACCACCATTTACCATACTAAACCGGATGCTATTTTTAATCGTACCCTCTCTTTGCACTCGCACACACATTAAACGACAGAGAGAGAAAAGAAAGCACGTCAAAGTTAATATCGGATAATTTTAAAAATTAATAAATTTTGACAGGTCGTTTGATGGATTTTGATTTTAGCACTTTTTTTTAAATGTATTTTTGAAATTTTTTATATAATTAACCAGGATATTATTATAATTTTTTAGGGTGTGAAAAAATAGTATTAACCGCACAATATTGTGTTTTTATTATTATTCATTTATTTGTTTTACAGAAAAATAATTTGTGACGCTAGAACTGAATGGGGAAAGTTATGCAATGTTCACATAGCCAATTTTTTATTTTATATTTTATTGTTGTTTGGGAATATTTTTTTTTGTTATTTTTTTCTGGTACCTATCAGTATTTGTAGTGTTTTTTTTTGAATAAAGCAGAAATTTGATTTTTTGATCGATTCTATCAATTTTTTTTCTCAATATGATTTTCAAGTTACTCAGGAAGAGTCTAACATAAGAAATTCGTTAGAAAACGACCATTTATCAAGTATCCCCAAATTGGGGTAACTTGAAAAATGACCTTTCAAAATTTTTTTTGTCAAAATTGGGCAACCTGAAATTTTTTCAACTACGAAGATCTCTTCCTCTGAGCAAAAGGATAGCTTTTCTGATATCAGACTCTTTGAAATTGATTCAGCAACTCCAGGACATGAGGAGATATCCCAAAATGTTGATCAAGTTACCCCGTTTTACGGTACTCATCCGGTGTGTACTAATGAAAGCATTGTTGTTGTTGCCCAAAATGTGCGTGAAATGCCAAGAATCTCAACTCGTCACAGAGCTCAACAACTGAACACCACTCGGACTTCTATGAGGCGAATACTTCATCAAGACCTCAAATTATTTACTTACAAGGTGCAACTCACTCAAGAATTGAAGCAAAATTACCATCCACTTCGTTATCCATTCTCTGTGTGGGCTTTAAATGAATTGCAAAATAACGTCGAATTTGATCGCAAAATAATCTTTCATCTCGAAGGTTATGTCAACAAGCAAAACTGTAGGATTTAGGGCTCCAAAAACCCACACGTTTGAGAAGCCAATGCATCCTCAAAAAGTAACTTTTTGGAGTGATGGCAGTATTGGTTCCTACTTCTTTGAAATGGAGCAGGCAACAACGTTACGGTGAACGAAGTTCACTACAGAGATATGATAACTGATTTTTGTGGCCGCAATTGAACGATTTGGACTTGGGCGGGCTTTTGTTCCAGTAGGATGGCGCAACGTGCCACACCAGCCGTCAAACGTTAGATCTTTTGCGCATTAAATTTGGTAACCGTGTTATCAACCGTTTTGGAGACGTTAATTGGCCATCGCGCAGCTGCGATTTGACGCCGTTGGATTATTTTGAACTGGTGGCGGTGTATTGAACGGTGTAATTTTAATAACGATTTCAACAAATGGCCCACCCTATAATATGCTTTCTCCAACCTATAAAATTTTCATTCGACACCACATTGGAAAGAAGACGCCGAAATTAGGGCTTTCGCAAATATCTCGTTAAACGTTGATTTTGGGGTCAAGTTAGTTATTATCAATATTATTCAAAATAAAATTCTCTCCAAAAGAGTTTCTTAGCATATTTTTACAAAATCAATTCTTTTCCTATAGCCACGAGAATCCCAGGATTTTCACAACAACTGAAAGCAATAGATAGTAGCCCATTCATTGCACCACGAAAAATAAGTGCGTGGAAATAATTCTAATCTGTAATTTATTTGTTTAAATTTTATAGTTTGGTAGCAGGAAACAGTCTCTAAGTTTTCGATGTCATACTCGGACTGGAACAGAGGCAAATTTCTCGAAGGATGTATCAAAAATCAGAAAGTCATGGATTGGTCGTTTCAAATAAATCCAAAATAGATAAGTCCATAAAGAGAAAGAAAAATATTAGTTTTCTTTAGTTATCAATAAAAATGATTTTAAAAATAATGGCGTAACGGTGGCCAGACTCTACATTTTCCAGAAACTAATTAACCAATCGGGCCCTAATTCCGTGGTTCGGA
The DNA here is from genome assembly GCA_932274525.1 of Podabrus alpinus. Classification (NCBI taxonomy): domain Eukaryota; kingdom Metazoa; phylum Arthropoda; class Insecta; order Coleoptera; family Cantharidae; genus Podabrus; species Podabrus alpinus. Next base: position 17,268,646 of record OW026451.1, read on the forward strand.
ATCTATATTGCTGTAAGTCTCCTATTTAGTATGCCATACATTTTCAACACGTAATGAACCTGGACCGTACCTACGAACTGACGATAGGGGGGGGGGGGGTTAAGGTTTGACAAAATGCATAAATTATTATAAATTGTCAAAATATTGAAAAACACCCTGTCGCGTCAAGGGATATTGTTGTCGATGGAAGCGGGGGTATGTAAGGGTCGATGTAACCTTCCTGTTACATAGATTATGTAACCAACTCTTTAACCCGTTTGCGATGTCTGTATCGCCACAACCCTAACATTCCAAGTACAGATAAACCTATTGAGGAGGTATAGGAAGGGTCCTGATCCTCTAAAGTGCCATGGAGGAATGTTTTAAAGGTCTAAGGCGCCTGAAGTGAAAAAGGAATCGATGCGACTCTATAGAAGTGAGCATCAAGTACTCCTATCCTATCGTAAATCAAAGAATGTTAATAAACTCAAGAATGGATACAGCGGGAAGGGGAGGCGCTGAAAAAGCGTTGTCATTCAATAAAATAATTTTATTCAAAGAAAAGAAATTCTGTTTAGACCATAAATTCTATTTACGTATTATTGGGAACTGAAATTAACGTTGGTGGCGCTGCAAATGTAAACATATACGGTCGCTTTAAATCGATTTACGTAAAGGAAATAAGTCACAATAAGATCAAGTTGCAGCGAAAGAGTTCAAATAATAACCACAATCGTTTTAAATATTTAAATATCACTTCATCACTCGAAACTACGACAAAAAACATGCTCAAGTAAATAGCGATTCTAATATTAAGCCGATTTTTAATAGTTCTATAAAATTCCGCTTACTGGCGTTTTATTATTTGGAGTTGCCAATACCATAGTCATCCGTTTTCAGAATGCAGAGGTACGGCCTCGAACAGCAAATAAGATGTGCTATATTTAAATGTTGACCAATCACCGTTACCGTTCGAGGCCGCATCTCTGTAGACTTAAACCGGATGGACTATAATAAAAGTTTTTGTAGAAATAACTTAATTGTTATTGTTAGAAATAAATTGTAGAAATAATATAACGTAGTTACCCTTTCAAAAATTAAGAAGAATTAATGAGTTAAATTTGCTACAAATTATGTTTTAGATATTTTTTATCTCTTACTTTTATCTGTGATTTTTTAAATTTGTAAAAATTATATTTGGTGTTCTGGTAAGCCATGAACTTTTTCAGATTTTTAAAATTCACGATTTCAACTCCTCAAAGTTGGCATAGCAAGAGGACAACTTCGAATGGCTCTCATGCCTAAACTAGTATACTTATCAAATTTTTTATTTACTTTTTTTTATAATATACAAGATAATGAAATCTAACAAACTTACATGCAAAAAAAGTAAATAAAAAATTTAATATTTCTCAACAAGTTAAAGTTCAATAATAAAAATAAACTACGATGAATATTTATTGATATTTATATACAGCTACCGTGAATGAAAAATTGGACGATTTTGAAATTTAATAAGTCACAGTTATTTTTATTTTCTTTCGATAATTTTATTTAATATGTTGTCCTTGATTCCTGTACACTTGAAGACAACGTTTTGGCCACGATTTTAGCGATCGTTGTATCATTTCCAGAGGATAAGGGTTGTAACTTTTGACTTATTTAACTGAGATTTTAAATAGCCCCACAAAACATAATCACATGGTGAAAGGTCCGGTGATGATGGCGTCCATATAATCGGATGAATAAAAGATACGCCGTTCTGTTCAAGAAAATTTAAAGTCTTCTTAGAAGCGTGAGCTGGTGCCGAGTCTTGGTGAAATATCCAATCACCAGCAGGATATAATCTTTTTGCGTCAGTCAAAAGTGGCTTCAAACAATTCTTAATGTAATATTCCGAGTTAATTTTAGCACCAGGCTCAACAAATATTGGCGTTGTGGTTCCATAATTCGATATTCCCATGAACACCATAACTCCCTTCGGATGGGACTGTTTTGTGAATACGTCCAATTCTTTTGCCGATTGCTCACGTCTCAAGTACTGAACTTTTCGTTGGCCATCAGCATTTGTTAGATGGAACCATGCTTCATCGACAGTGATGTATTTTTGCCATTTATCACAATTTAGTAAGTGATACAATCCTAGTGAGCGCTGGTGCCGTTTAATAATTGTTTCTTCAGAAATATCATGTCTCCTTGGTTTCTTCATTAATTTCAGGTTTAATTTTTTATTTAGATTATACCGAATGATATATTCAGATGTTTTGAAATGATTAGCCATATGTTGTAGTGTCGGAGGATTCGTTTTTAATGCCATTTTCTTTAAATTCGACAATTGTCGATTTGTCAGAGTTGGCTTCTTTCCGCTGCCTTTCTTCCGGATTTTGGATTTAAGTTCTGGGATTCCATTTTTTTTGTAGTTAGAGAGTGTACCTTTCGAAACACAAAAATTTTGGTCTTTACACCTTTTTTGTATCATAGCAAAACTACATTGTTGTTTTAAAAGCTTAAAAATTATTATTTGTTGCTCTTTAGTTAACACCATGTTTGTAACTGACATTAGAGAAAAACAAAATTGACATCGATAAGTTCATATCGCGTGCTCTATGGAATACTTTGAATTTTGTTTAAAAAAATAACTCTTATTGGTGAAAATTGAATTTAAATTCGTTCAGTTTTTCAATCACGGTACCGGTATATGGTCTTGGGGACTTTTTTTAAGATAAATTTCATACTTTATTTTGATTTTTTTCGCTATCTCGCTTAGTTTTTGTAGCGTAAGCGGTAACAGATGAACGTACCAATGTTTTAATTAAATTTTCAGTTTTTAATGTTTTAATGAAATTGTCGGATATTTGGCAGCCCAGAAAATCTGGTTTCTACTTCTATATATTAATTTACAATTAACCACAGTTTTGCTAAAAAAATCGGGTCTAAGCACTGGCCTAATATACGTACACTACCGTCGGAAAGTTTGGAAGCAAGCATTAATTAATTAAAATATTTAATTAATAATATTTTATAAATTTTTTTATTGAATATTTTTGATTGTCATTATAAATACATAGTATTTAAGTATTATTGGTGGTATTTTAACTTAAAAATAATATTTCTTTCAAACACATTTCACAAAATTGCATTTTATTACTTAACGGTATTTTTCGTCTGGATTTTAAGTTCCGGTCAAGCACAACGAAATATTAACAATCTGTGTTTTTATTGCCTTTTTTTATTGCTACTAGTCACCCACAAGTCCTGAAAAGTAATTCATTTGGTTAGTTTACGTCTAGAAGTGAGGATTTTTAGCAGTAGATCAAGTTTAACTTAATTTGTATAATAATTTTAAAATTTTTGAAAAATGGCAAAAAAAAATCAAATATCAATTGGAAAACGTGCTGCTATCTGTGCATTACACGACGAGGGTTTAACAGAACGTGAAATTGCAAGTAGATTAATGTATCTTGCAAAGGAGTGCATTACATCATAGCTCGTAAAAGCGAAACCGGGCAGGTAAATGATAGGAAACGCAGTGGACGACCTCGTGCAACAACTAGTGCCGAAGATAATTATATTGTAACAACGTCTAAACATACTCGTAATCGACAACTTACCGCACCCAAAATAACCCACAGGGTGAATCAAATTCGGGATAAAAGAATTGGGGACGGTCCCCTAACTTTGACCACTCCAAATAAATTGAAAATTTCCTATTGCAAAGAGGAAGGTTTATAGAGTATACTGTAAAAATTTCACTTGCGAAAGTATTATCAAAATTTCGAGAAAAATCAATTTGAAAGTACGTAAATTTAGCGCATTTTTCTTCGATTTTTGGGGTGTGCATTCGATAGGGAGGTTTATCCATCGTCAAAACCTACCCTTTCGGGGCGCCGCTGCGTTCTGCACCCCTCCAGGGCGGTTTTGACTCTGGTTACTATGCTAAACATACGAGAAGGCGCCTCCCATAAAAAAAAACGGGATAAATGAAACCGGGAGCTTAGAGACCCTTGAAATAGCATTAAAAAGTATAGTTGCGGTATGGGGCAGTAAACTATTACGTTTCACCCCCAAAAAATCGCGTAAAAACAAAAAATAATCGATGTTACATGTACGAGAGACGAGCTGCATCTGCCGGTGCGAAACCAAAAACCAAACCAAAAAGAACTCTATTGACATTAAAAACTTTACATACATATTTACAATAATAATTTTAATTACTATAATAACAGATAACAAATTACAATAACAAACCATTACACAAATACATATTTATTAAAACTTGAATTGTTAAATCGTACCTATCCCCTAGAGGATTAATCGAATTAAGTTGAAAATTATTAAATCTGAAGGTTAATTGATTTGATATCTCGAGGTAAAAAAGAGTGCAAAAACCCCGCGCCGTGATAAAAAAAAGCCAAAAAAGAATTAAATTACTGAAATTTTAACAAAATAAAATGAAAATAGAAATGAATTTTAATTAAACTACTGACAATTACTTTCCTATTACTGATTGTTTAAAATGACATGGTGTAAAAGTTTGTGTTTGATCCTGAAGGGCAAGGTGTCTTGTGTGTGTGTACCAAGGTGTGATGTGTGTGGGTTTTGCCTTACCGTGTATGTGAAAAATTTTATGGCTGTGTTGTGTATGACTTCTGTTAGTGTTTGAATTTCGCCGGTGCGAAATACTCTAAGTGTTAGGGTCATTCATATTGCACGTACCGTCAACAGAATGAGCGACGCGCTGGAATCTCGTTAATTTTACATGTAAATTTGCAAACTTTAAATTCGATTTACACAAAATTTTGATAATACTTTCGCAGGTTTAAATTATATCAGTATACTATATAAACCTTCCTCTTTGCAATAGGAAATTTTCAATTTATTTGGAGTGGTCAAAGTTAGCGGACCGTACCCAAAGAATTTCTGTTACAACCGTTAAAACGCGGTTGTTGGCAGCAGGTTTAAGGGGTTGTGTAGCGGCAAAAAGCCACTTTTAAAACCAGTTTTCAAAAAAAAACAGGCTTCTTGGGCTCGTCAACATTCAAATTGGTCGATAAAAAAATGGAAAAAAGTACTTTGGACCGACGAATCGAAATTAGAAATATTCGGTTCTAAAAGACGTTTGTATATTCGGCGTAAACCCAGTGAGCGAATGGCAGAGCAATGTTTAGTGCCCACAGTGAAACACGGTGGAGACGGTATTATTGTTTGAGGATGTTTTGCTGGAGATATGGTCCGCGATTTAGTTAAAAAAGAAGGAATAATGCGGAAAGAGCAACATTTAAAAATTTTGCAAGAGAATTCAGTTCCATCTGGACGGCGGATCGCTGGGAAAAATGTTGTGTTCCAGCAGGATAATGATTCAAAACATTCATTCCGATTATGCAAAAGCCATTTGGAAGAAAGAAAACCGCTGGGGAACTTCAAATAATGGTTTGGCCGTCCCAGTCTCCCGATCTTTCACCTATCGAGCTTTTGTGGGACGAATTGGACCGAAAAGCTAAACAACGCCTGCCACAAAATGAAAATATGTTGTGGGAATATCTGCAAGATGCGTGGCAACAGATTACAACTGATTATTTAATCAATTTAATAGAAAGAATGCCGAGAATTTGTAACGCAGTAATACGTGCGAAAGGAGGACATATTGATGAGAGACATTTAGAAATGTTTTATATAATAATTTAATTTTTGTATGTTGTAGAATCCATAGCTATTCACCTATTTTCTTAATATTACCTTTGAAATAATTAAATTTTTGAAAATTATGTGTGTTATATTGAACAAAATGTAGAAATTGTGTCTGCTTCCAAACTTTCCGACGGTAGTGTATCCTGAATATTATTCAAATCGATCTAAGTTATAAGTAAAAGTACCCTTTTTCAAGAACTTTGAATCAGAATATTGGGTTAAGAAAACACATTTGGAAATGAGTAATTTGGATTAAATTATCTTATTTTGGTCCCAGGAATGTTTTTTTTTATTAAGTGATGTTCTACATTTACCGAATATCCTGTAGAAATTTGAAATTCTTACTTCGTGTAGGTAACACAGGGCGGTAAGATCTCGTAATCTCTCAAAGCTGGAATAGGAAAGTATGTTTGAGAAGGTTCATTCCCAAAATTTAGTTCAAATATTAAAGCTTGGCACAAAAATGGGCTTATCCGATAAGTTAAGAGGAACCCTTAAAAAATCAACAACCAATTACCGAGCTAATAATAAAAAGTCATCATATTATGAATTATGCAAAAGAATACTGTCCAGTATTTATTCATTCATCGAGTAAAATTTTCGCGTTATTTTATCATTTTTAATTAAAATTTTTGTTTAGGACAATAAATAATCACATATCGTAACCAATTATTTTAAATTGTTGATATTTAAAAGTGTTCGGTCCGAGTAAAATTAAACCAAGCTAGCACCAAGCAAATTTTATTGGTATCACCCTTGGTTTCACCACAGGGAGCAACTTCAGCCAGTAATCAAAGACCAGAGGTCCGAAGGAAAACTTTAAAATCAGGGTAGATTTATTTTTAATTGGTTTAATCAGTGTGTAAGCAATTTTCAAGCATTTAGGTGGTAATTTAGCATACATATTGAAAAATTGGAAAACAACTGAAAACAGGAAAAGGTAAATTTAACAAAAACTTCACTAAATAGTTAAAACATTTTGATTTTAACTATAAATTTGATATAAGTACATACAAAGAGAATTTAATTCAAAAGACACAAAAAAAGATATTTATTTAACCCTATATTATGTAAAAGGGCAGATTAAGAATACATATTTCCTTGAAGAAGTAGACAAGTAATGAAAAGAATGGGAGTGTCATGAAAAACGTGAACGTTTTTGATATTGAAATTAATTTATATCAAATTTCTATAAATTTCACGTTTTTCATGATCCTGGTCCCTTCTTTTTCAGTTGTCGTTTTAAAATGAATTTTTAATTAAATTTTCATCAAATATCTATTGGAAAATGAACAATATCCAATGTCCTGTTTTTTATTATTTTACCAATTTTTTTTTAATATTATATTTCTATTGTTAAACAATTATTAGAAGGTAAAACCAACAGGTACTTACATATTTTTTTGCTTTATTGCTATCTATTGTACTATAATTGTAAGAAGGCCTTACGTAATTTAAACTTGCCACTTCTTCCCTTAAAATCGTGTTTCCATTAAGCTCAGTTGAAAGGAAGATCTGACTAGTTTTTCAGTTTACTTTGAATTTTTAAGTTCACCAGAAATATTTTTGAAGTTATTTGGAAAATCACCTGTTATTTTTTTTTTAATTTTAAGGTATTATATTAATTTAAAAAATAATCCTACCATCATGTTTAAAAATTACATTTTGAAAATTTTGTACAAATTCATAGTAGTAGATTATTGGTTGTTCGTTGAGCTTTGGTTTGAATGGCAACCCCGTTACTTTGTTATTGGCATAACGAAGGGTATAACACAGGGGTTGGCTTCAGTTGACATACAAAAATTTAGTTATCGTCGCGTTTCTCCAGTTCAAACATCAAAAATATTTATTGGTAAGAGATACGATACTTAATAGTTTTTATACATTTTTTATAATTATTTTAAGTATTTTAAGTTCTATTTTTATTTGTTTTTGTATATTGTATATTTCTTTTCAATTTGTACACTGCAAAAAAAATTGCCAATTTGTACTGCAAATTTAATGTAGTTTTGGCCACTTCCTTAATATTTTAAAGCTACAAAAATATTTTAATATCAAATGTTGCCATAATATGTAGCTTGTATGATAAGATAACTTTAAATGAGTAGGTTTTAAAAAAATGTTATTTATGAATGGATGTATGTTAATATTAATAATAATATTAATCAATACCCGGATGAAATAATTTCTTATGATAATGGAGATTATAAAATTGCTTTGAAAATAACCATTATTTTATGCTATTTAAATATTATATTAACTTTGTCCAAAACCGGGTCTTAAAATTATGTGTAAATCCATTTATGACCGTACTTTAGTGGGTAGAAATGGGATACTTAATTCTATTTTTTTGCTATATTTCCTTGATCCAAGTAGATTTTACCAAAATCATGATGTTTTTTGTTTATTTCTAAGCAATTTTCAACTTTCAGTACAAATTATTATAATAAATCTAATAAAATTTGTACTAAAAATACTTGCAACTAAAGTTATTGTTTGTTCTTTGCTTTAAATTTTGATAGAATGTGCTGAAGATGATTGCGGTAGTCGAAACCGGCATTTTTTCAGGTTACATAACGTAATAAAAATTATCAGCACACTACTCAAATTAACTACTAATAATATTATGTGAATGTTATCCAACATTCAACAATCAGTCCAACTATGTATCCAAAATGTTAAATATAACGGGATGGGACGTTTCGGCGCGAGCCGGTTCGGCGCGGGGCGGTTCGGCGCAATGCCGGTTCGGTGCGGAGACGGTTCGGCGCGGAGACGGTTCGGCGCGAGCCTTATTTTATTTGTAGCATTTATATTCTATATTGAATATTGCTATCCCAATCTTTCGGGATTTACAAATCCGTTTGAAGGCGAGGATTACATTTTTACAAACATCTCTTCCATTTTCTTACGGGACCTCGCCATTATTTTCCTCCTTACACCTTTTGTGTGTTTCAATTTCTATTCGTATATAGCACAAGCACCCGGCTCAACGCCTCGGAGTTAAAAGATTAACTTGAATTTTCATCAGGCAGACATTAGGAACCACCACGTTATCAATAGCAAATTTTTTATTAAGCGGTCCGGGTTGGCGTGCCGGCTCCTAATCTGATAATCCTAAAATTTTCTTGGATTGGTATTTCTGATAAAAAATTTACCTATATAAATGATGCACCACACTTTGTCAGTATCAAAATTTTTATAAAACTGTAGTGACTCAAAATATCATTTTGATCTCTTCGCTAATCCAAAAATGTTAAATATTGTAAGTAAACGCCAGAAGGAAAAGTTCTCGAATAATGGATTCATATATATCTTTGATCGTATGAGCGCTTCCGAATCGAAAATATTTTGGCGATGTGAAAGGAAAGACTCTTGCAAAGGTCGAATTCACACTGAAAATGGTATTGTAGTCAAAATGGTTAATGATCATTCTCATGACAGTTCGGCAGCTAAAGTTGAGGTTGATGTAGCTGTATCTGCAATGAAGCGAAGAATTGAAGATGTTCGGGAAAGAACTTCGCAAATTATTGATGCTTGCCTCGGCGAATTATCCGAAGGCGCTTTAGCCGCTATGCCAAACCACGCTGCATTACGAAAAGTAATCCGAAGGACAAGAAATGTTGTGCAAGCTGTTCCCCCCGCGCCTGAAAATGTACAAGATTTAATAATTCCTGAAAAAAAATTTACAATCTCCAGCCCGGTATTCAAGAAAACTTTTTACTGGCTGATAGTGGTCAAGTTGCCGGAAGAATTCTTATTTTTGGTCGTGAACGAAACCTTCGCATTTTGAGCGAATGTGACCATTGGTTTATAGATGGGACCTTTAAAATTACGCCACCGTTATTTTCGCAGGTGTATGTAATCTTGGCGGAGAAATATGGAGGAGTTCATCCATTGTTATACGCGCTTCTTCCTAACAAACAAGCTGCAACATACACAACAATGCTAGATATGTTGAAAAATTTGGAACCAAATTTGAATCCAGTACATATTTCATGTGATTTTGAATTGGCTGCGATTTCTGCGTTTAGAAACGCCTTTCCTACAGCGGAAATGCAGGGATGCTTTTTTCATTTGACTAAAAATATGAAAAAACAACTCACAAATTTCAATGTAATTGGGAACTACAATACAGACTCTAATTTTGCTTTGTATGCTAGAATGGTGGTGTCTCTTGCATTTGTACCAACTGCAGATTTAGATCATGCAATAGACAGGTTAGCTGGAGTGTTGCCTATCGAACTACAACCACTGTTGCAATGGTTTGAAGATTTTTATGTTGGCCGAATGAATCGTCGAGGAAATGGTAGAAGGCCTGCAGTTTTCAGCCCAGAATTGTGGTCTTTATATAATCGCTTGTTAACTTGTTATGTTATTTATTAAATTCTTACTACGTATCTGATAACTAAACGTCTAACGTTATCGATAAAAGGAAAACATTACAATCATTTAATAAATAACATAACAAATTGGATAACCTTGCCTTAACGGGCACGTTATATTTAACATTTTGGATACATAGTTGGACTGAATGTAGGTGATAAAAGACATGTTTTTAGGAACAATTTTTTACTAAAATTTTTGTCTGAATCCAAATCCTTGGGCGTTCGCCCTCTTCAAAGCAATTTTTTAAATTATATCTTCAAATGGCCATAATACCAAAACTATTAAAATTTTTGTGTTAATAGTTTTGTAAATTATCTACAAATGATCTCTATTACCCTTTCTTGTTTAAATCACAGTTTTCGAGTTATAGATTAAATTAAATAAAGAAATATTAAAACATTATAAATTTTATTTTTGATGTTTTTACAAAAGTTTTACAAAAAAATATAGATGCCCCTTATATTATACCTGATAGCAAATTTATCGGCTTTAACTTTAGTTTACTTAATTTATTTGAAAAACCACCCTATTTCAAAGACAAACTTAAATCGCTTTTTGGTACTGTATACAATTTATCACCGAATTCACAGTTCTAACTCGACAAAACCCGATTTTATAATTAGGGTATTTTATTTTGTAGCGTATACGCGTTGTTTTAGGGTTTCTTTTTAATAAATTCTGCTGTTTTTAATTAAAAGTTCATTTTTACATGCAAATTAATTAACAGCATAGATGGCCAAAATTGGGGAGCAACGTAGCCACAACCGGGGATATCATGGCGAAAACCGTTGTTTATGGACAAAAATTACATTTATTTTAATTATTCTCCAATATGGGATGCTAGCTTTTTCAAATATATGTCATTCTATACATAGAATTCTTCGGAATGGTTAATATACCTTGTGATAATTTCATCTCATTAATTGGTTCCCGTCCACTGGACCGACTTTCAACCGACCGACTCAGCTTGAACCGACCGACTTTCAACCGACCGACTTTCAACAGACCGACTTTCAACCGACCGCCTTTCAATCGACCGACTTTTAACGGACCGACTTTTAACGGACCGACTATTTTTTCGACCGACTTTCAACGGACCGACTTTCAACCGACCGACTTTTAACGGACCGACTATTTTTTCGACCGACTGTCGATACTACCCGAAGCATTCACTACAAGAATGATTTCCAATTCGACTATTTGTCACATCATATAGTTTCATTTTACAGCCATGACAACTGTGAGATGTCTAGGAATCCCTCGGGAAACCTGGCCTCAATCGTTTATCTTTCTTATTAAGCAATAATAAACGATTGAGATCAGGTCTCCGTATGGATTCCTTGTCACCTCTCGTCAGGGCTGCCCACGGTTGAGGTCACCTAGACTTCCCAGACACCTGTCGCTATGGCATCTCCACGAAAACCAAATCAACACAATTATGGATCTGCGAAGGTTAGAACTCCCCCCCCCCCAACGACGCTTTAACCAAAAATTCACGATATTGCTTAATGAGAAAGATAAACGATTGAGGCAAGGTTTCCCGAAGGATTCCTAGACACCTCACAGTTTTCATGGCTGTAAAATGAAACTATATGATGTGACAAATAGTCGAATTGGAAATCATTCTTGTAGTGAATGCTTCGGGTAGTATCGATAGTCGGTCGAAAATAGTCGGTCCGTTAAAAGTCGGTCGGTTGAAAGTCGGTCCGTTAAAAGTCGGTCGAAAAAATAGTCGGTCCGTTAAAAGTCGGTCCGTTAAAAGTCGGTCGGTTGAAAGTCGGTCGGTTGAAAGTCGGTCCGTTGAAAGTCGGTCGGTTGAAAGTCGGTCGGTTCAAGCTGAGACGGTCGGTTGAAAGTCGGTCCAGTGGACGGTCACCCATTAATTTATTGAAAGCGTTTAAGTCGAAGTTTTCCTTAACTTTGTCATAACCGGGACTTTTACCCTAAGTACTAATTGATATTATTTTTTCAGTGTGTTTATTTTTAATATCTCGTAAATTCCAATTTTAATTTCTTACTGGCATATTAATTATTTCCATGTGTAAATTTTCTGTTTTATGAAGTTCCTAAATAAATTCCAAATTTAAAAATTTGTCTTAATTTTAATTACCCCGAACTGCGATTGAAAAATGTTGTAATTTTTGTGTTTGATTAAAGAATTTACCATAAATATGCATTCAAACTTACAATAAAAAGCAATAATAAAAAACTTCCAATTATTATAATGTTACTTAAAATGAAAAATAAATTTTATTTTTCTTTAAGCAAAAATGTTCAGGTCGTTACATCCGAGTCATACTGTATTTAATCTTATCGCAAATTTGTTTAATATCACTAAACACACTTTTAGTTCATTCTGTTTAACTTCCTATTTTATTTTTGTAATTGGTAATCCGATAATAATTTATTGTTTTATCTCGCATACAGCAGTAGCAAAATGTATATTATTCTAATCTAGTAATGTGAATTACTAAATTGAAAAATAAAAGTAAAAACGGTGATCGATGATAAGTAAAGGTAAAACGTTATAAAGAAGTCTGTAGAAAATTTAAGTAAGTGATGGTTAGTTAATTATTCATTTTTTTTATTCACGGTAGTACATGTGGTATAATATACGTGTTTAATAAAAATCCTGTTAAGTATTTAAAACTTAAAAATTAATTTTAATTCATTATTTTTTTAATTCACTTATTTTATTCCGTGGCCTTGACATTTTTGGTGTTTTAATAATTAATTCGTACATAATATATGAGTATTTATAAATTTTATTTTTTTGCAGTTCATAAAAAATGGAAGGAAATAAATTTGTCGGTGCTGGAATGGCTTTCAGGGGAAGAGGAAGAGGATTTTCTCCACAAAAAAATGTAGGAATTAACAGCAGTACGAACGATAATCGCCAAGAATCAAGTCCGGTTTTTCCACGGAATGAAGAATATGTACAAGACAGTTGGTCGAATTCCGACAATTATGAAAGTAATGCGTACAAGGTAGACTATTCCAACAATCAAATTGGCGATAACCATTTTACTAATACAAATTCCGGCCATCAAAACTGTGACCAAGGCTTCGAAGAACGTTTCTCCGATAATGACGATCAACAATACGGTTTAGGAAACGACGACAGTAGTTGGAATGATACAGAAAATGATTATAAAACCGATAGAAATGATTTTAGAAGTAAAGGAGAAGGTAATGACAGAAGAAGAAGAGAACACGGCGATAGAGAAAATAAAACAAGGGAAGGCGATGAAAATAATGGTGATGGAACTGAATTACCGAAGAAAGTTGAATTTTACATTCCTCCTGAACTTGGCAATGAGGAAAGTGAAGTTTTTAGCTCAGGAATAACCACCGGAATAAATTTTGAAAAATTTGACGATACAAAAGTTGAAATGAACGGTAATAATCTTCCCAACGTGATTTCATCATTTGAAGAATTAAATTTAAGGCCTATACTTATGAACAATATCAGGAGATCGAATTATACCAAACCTACTCCAATTCAAAAACACGCTCTCTCCATTGTGATGGCTGGACGTGATCTTATGGCGTGCGCGCAGACTGGTTCAGGAAAAACGGCAGCTTTTCTTCTTCCTATTATCAACAGTATTTTAGAAAACCCAAGCGAGTTGATCGTAGACGAAGGACATGCAGAACCTCAAGCTATAATTATATCCCCTACACGTGAGTTAGCAATTCAAATTTACCAAGAAGCTCGTAAATTTTCATTCGATTCTGATATCAAAGTTGCGCTTGTGTACGGAGGAGCATCCACTGGTCATCAACGCAGAAGTATTGATAGGGGTTGTCACATTATGATTGCCACACCGGGTCGAATGTTGGATTTTGTAAAACGAGGATGGATTACTTTTTCTTCTATTAGATTTATGGTATTAGATGAAGCAGATCGAATGTTGAGTATGGGATTTTTACCTTCAATGCAAGAGATGTTTGAACATCCTACTATGGTTCCTAATGGACAACGAAGAACCTTAATGTTTTCCGCCACGTTCCCAAAAGAAGTTCAAACTTTAGCTGCACAATTTCTAGAAGATTATGTTTTTGTGACAGTTGGTATTATTGGAAGTGCTTCGTCGGATGTCCGACAAGTTTTTATTCAAGTTGCACGATCTGAAAAGCGTCCTAAATTATTGGAAATATTAAACAACTTTGGAACAGAGGGGACGTTGATTTTCGTAGAAACAAAACGCAATGCTGATTTCTTGGCTATATATTTAAGCGAACAAAATTTCAAGATAAACAGCATCCATGGCGATAGAACTCAGCGTGAAAGAGAAGATGCCATACGTGATTTTAAAGTTGGTAAATGTGACATTCTTGTAGCGACTTCCGTTGCTGCTCGAGGATTAGATATACAAAACGTCAGGCACGTCATTAATTTTGATTTACCCGTCTCAGAAATCAAAGAATACATACATCGCATTGGTCGTACGGGTCGTATTGGAAATAAAGGCATGGCCACTAGCTTTTATGATGAAGATATAGATTCTCGCAACGCAGAAACTTATGTGAGAAATTTAGAAGAAGCAGAACAGGATGTTCCAGATTGGTTGCGATCTGATAGTAGAAGAACAGATTATAATCAGACCAAGCCCTCATTTGGTGGTCGTGATATAAGACATAATCATGGACATAACAGTGGACACAACAACGAGCAGCCGATTCAACAAGAAGAACAAGACGAAATGTGGTGAATTTTTATGTATGTTGACAATGTGAGTGTTTAATTTTTTTAATCTCTGAAAATTAATTAAAATAAATAGTATTTTTACTGATTATATTTCATTATTTCATGCAGCTAAATTCATACAGTTGCCACAACTGGGTTGGAGTCATACTATTGGAAGAGGTCGGCGTTTTGATTTTATGGCTCTGACATTTACTAAATTGCATTCTGCCTAGTTTCAATTCTACTATATTGGGGTTAACTTAAAAACAAATATAGTAAAAGTTCTTAGTAGCTTAATATTCTCTTTTGTCTTTCCAAACACTTAGAGGGGGGGGGGTCAAGCCTGTTCCACTAGGACTCACCCTCTCACCGCCCTTCCTATACCAACCGCCACTGATTGTATACAGATTAAATTATTTTGGATCAAACATCTCAATGCCAAAACTCACAAATATGATATTTTTACCTAAATATGCTTAAACTCCTTGGTTTGGCGTTGGAAAACAGTCATTCAGTTTTAGACATTAGAGTTTGGCCGGAACAGGTGAAACGCTATCCTTTCTGGGCCGTTCCCTCATTAGGAACGGGGAGAAAGGATAGCGTTTCACTGGCGCCCAACGTGGGGCACGAACAGCAGGTTTCGGCAGGACGACGATGATGGATCTGCGCCCCTCAGTAGAATGTGTGATGGAATGGTACACTCAACAATCCAATGATAAGTAAATGATGATCGTTCAAAAAAATATTCGATCATCCAAAAAGACAACAAACTTGTTGACTATCAAAATTAATACAAGTCGGATCACACCAAATGACAGTTGGCAACACTGCGTGTCAAACATAGGAAAGTACAAAATGTGGTGGTGATAAAAAAATGATATATCCAGAACGGTAGAAATGGCTGTTAACGGTATCGCTACGCTTGATTTTCTTGATATCCGTCGTTAAGGTGAAATAGTTATTTATGTACCAAGGGCGATATAGGTATGTTTATGCCCGCGGATGCAAGTTTCAGCCGAGGGCCCTCGGCCCGAGGTTGAAAGCAGTCAAGGGCATAACCTATATCGCCCGTGGTGCATATAACGTTTTATTTTTCACTTTGAATATTATATTATTTGTATATATCGAATATTTTCTATTGATATTTAGTAAATTGATAAGCTTAAATATCAATTTGTTCAAATAGACATGGGTAGCATTGGTAATGTTTTTTTTGTTTCAATTTGTTTATGAACTATGACATTTTGTAAAATGCAATTTTACATTTATTTAAAACTAGCGCCTGTGGCGCTAGACATACGTAGAGTAAACAGAACCAACACATTATGAACAATTTTTTTATTATTTCAACTTTAAAATGACTGTGGGCATGTAACCGACGTTGGAGAAAATGTTTGTTGCTCCGAATGAAGTCATTTGAAAGCATGAGTTGTACTTGCGAATGTTTAGCAGGAAGTGTTTTGAAATTGCAGTGGTGCCAGTAAGATAACTTAGAAGCGGCTCAGGTGGATCAATCAGCGCAGCGGTGGCAAAACAACTTTGCCGTTCGAACAACACATTCCTGGTGATTCCTTAGCGAACTTCGAAACACGACAATGCAAGCAAAGTTTGTTCATAACACCTATTGCTACATCCTCGTGATTCATGTAATCGTAGTTTTTGTCGTAATTAAATGCTTCCAATGTTAAATTCAATTTTTGTCTTGATGGAACTAATCCCAAAAACGGTTTGCCCGTCCATTTCTGGCGTAAATAAGAGCGCTACATACGTCCAAAGTTTTTACACAATTTTCACTTTTCAATTAATCTTCAGGTAAAGTTAAATCTTCCGCAAAGAGGTGGATCTTCCACGAAGAGGTGGGTCTGCGTCTTCTTGCACAATTCCGGCGAGTTTTTCTTTAGAAAACCAATTAAAAACAAATTAATCTTCAGGTAAAGTTAAATCTTCCGCAAAGAGGTAGATCTTCCACGAAGAGGTGGATTTGCGTCTTCTTGCACAATTCCGGCGAGTTCTGCGACCTATATAAAGTCTTCCTCACAGGGGGAAGACCATAATAGATCGGTGAAGGCCATAGTTGTTCGGCCTTCGGCCTCACAGGGTGAAACCATAATAGATCCGTGAAGGCCATAGTTGTTCGGCCTTCGGCCTCACAGACCGGACCATAATAGATCCGTGAAGGCCACAGTTGTTCGGCCTTCGGCCTCACAGACCGGACCATAATAGATCCGTGAAGGCCATAGTTGTTCGGCCTTCGGCCTCACAGACCGGACCATAATAGATCCGTGAAGGCCAAAGTTGTTCGGCCTTCATCTGTCATCCGTCATCTGTCATCTCATCTGTCATCTGTCATCCGTCATCTGTCATCTGTCAGCTGTCATCCGTCATTTGTCATCTGTCATCTGTCAGCTGTCATCTGTCATCCGTCATCTGTCATCCGTCATCTGTCATCTGTCATACATACATACATACATACACACATACATACATAATCTTCACGTAAAGTTACATCTTCATGTAAAGTTAAATCTGTATGTGCAAAATGATTTTTAGGTTATGTAGTTAATGCCGTCACTTTGACACTATCGGGGGGCCCATGGGGGCTATTCAACACTATCAGGGTCACTCTCTAGGTTATGAAAAGGGTCTTGCTAAAACGCGCACTATTTATGTTTTACCCTGTATATGCAAAATGATTTTTGATAATTTTAAAAATATTGTGCAACGCTACTGACTATAATATGTCAATGTCATTTTTAAGGTTAGTCAAAGTTGTGCCCCCTATTTTTCGAGCCGCTACTGACTATAATATGTCAAAGTCATTTAATTTTAAAAATATTTGGAACGCCACTGAGTGTATGTCATCTGTCATTTTTAAGGTTAACATTCTTATGTCAAAGTTGTGCCCCCTATTTGTCGAGCCGCTACTGACTATAATATGTCAAAGTCATTTAATTTTAAAAATATTTGGAACGCCACTGAGTATATGTCATCTGTCATTTTTAAGGTTAACATTCTTATGTCAAAGTTGTGCCCCCTATTTGTCGAGCCGCTACTGACTATAATATGTCAAAGTCATTTAATTTTAAAAATATTTGGAACGCCACTGAGTATATGTCATCTGTCATTTTTAAGGTTAAGTCATTTAATTTTAAAAATATTTGGAACGCCACTGAGTCTATGTCATCTGTCATTTTTAAGGTTAACATTCTTATGTCAAAGTTGTGCCCCCTATTTGTCGAGCCGCTACTGACTATAATATGTCAATGTCATTGAATTAATCTTTTAGCGTCAAAATCGCATCGTAACTATGACAACTACTGTGACCTGAAGCGTTTAACTGCTGATGACCGTCTTATGGTGGCGAATTAGTAAAATCAAAGACGACGAAAAGTTTCCTCTTGAATGTCGCCAGATCTCGTGAAAGTTTCAACGCCCACAGTTACGGGATTTAGGCGTCTATGCGGAACACACACACATACCCACACACATACAAGCATTTTTATATATAAGATGGAAGAAATTCCACAGATAATAGCTGAGAGAGCAGATTAAATGTTCCACATAATATTCAACTTCTGAATAAATTATAATATAAAAAATAAATACCATATTTTATATTTGACATAAGAACAGCTGTTTTCATTTCGCCCGCGCGGGCGAAATGGATCCATTATGCCCGCGCGGGCGAAATGGATATGTTTTCATGTTTCGTATCCAAGGCAAAATCAACAAATATATTCAAAGTGAACAATAAATACTATTACGCTCGATATAAATTATCAACTGGCGATCGAAAATCGAATAACTAATCGATTAAAAAAATCGAACCACAAAATATGTCGACTGCACCGTTAACTGCTCAGACCAAGACTCACTATACTCGCATGCGCGTGTCTAAATTCCTGTCATATCACGTTCGTTGTACAGGGCGTTACGAAAGTGGCGCTAAATGTAAGAATTTGAATTTAATTAAATTCAAAATGTTGCGAAATTGAAAAAATTTTGTAACAGAGGTGCAAATTTGTCGAGAGGATGATATTATCAAAAGATTAGGTATCATCAAAATTAAACTAAATAAAATTCTGAGCAAAAAGTTAAAGAAAACAATGTTTTAGCCCCAGGGGCGTAGTTTGGTCTGAAAGGAGGAGGGGACAGTAATATTTTTGAAAGCGCTACTTTAACCAAACGACCATGTGAAGTCGCTGAAAAAAAAGTAAAAGAAAGAATAAAAATTGGACTGGAAAAGGTGCCAAATCTATAGGGGGGGGGGGGGGACGTGACGCTACGCAGCCTATCTAGCCTCTATAATTTCCGAGATACAGTCCTCCATAGAACCCCTATTTTCGTTCAATTTTACAGGTTTAAAGTAGAGGTTTGGACACTTACCGAAGAGACTCAACGATGCATTCTCAGGACCGGGCAAAAGAAAAAACTCATGGATGAAGAATTTGAGATGATGGGCAGGTATATGACATCAACAGAACTTCACAGAAGAGGTCAATAAAGTCATGTGGGCCAGGTTACTAAGCAAGGTCTAAAGAAAATATGGCACTGCGAAGAAGAAGAAAAATCTATTCAGTAAATAATTTTGTGCTCTTCAATTTTGATCATTCAAAACTAATTTATTATGTTTGCAAAATTTTAGTCTTCCAGATTTTTTGCAAACTCAAAGCATTTTTAGGCTTCCTTGCTTGAATTAGCAGAAAATATTTGAATAAATATATTTTATAAAGAATTCTATGCTCATCAATTTTAGTATGATGATAATTTTTTGGGTAATGAATATAATGACTCCGCCCCCCCCCCCCCGATAATGAATATATGAATTTTTATAATTTGCAATAATAAATTGTTTACAATTCTCTTAAAAGTCTTACAAATTATTGTGTAAATTTAAAAATTTTGTTGTGTACATATTTTTTAAAAATATGCTCAAGTTTACTGCAAATTCTAAGGACGGATTCAGTTAAAGTTCATCTGAGGGGCGGGGGAGAATACCAAATGAAGGTACATAAAATTTAGTTCAACGGGCCACTTTTAAAATTTGTAGCAATTTAACCGTTTATTTTTAATTTTTGAAAATTCAGGGGAGCCACCCAATTTAATTTAAAAAGTTTTTATTCGCAGACTATCATCCATCCTATAATTATTAAGAATTCTTGGATCAATTATTGAGATTCTGCATGAGATTTTCTCTCGAATCGGCAATTTTTAATAAAATGAGTCGGTAAGACAACAGTTTTAAAGAAACTGCATTATTTGAAACAAAAGTTGGTATTTAAAAGCAGTTCTTGTTTTAAAAATCGATTAGGACGATAAATAAATTGATTAATTTTACACTAGACAACATTGCGGATAAGTTCGTGTGAGATTTGGGATAAATTTGAGATTTCTCTTGGGAAGAGAGTAATGTAATGGATGAAATCCAATTGTTACCTTTATTGAAGAATAATTCAAAGTTACCCCATTTAAAAATTTGAAAAAAACATGGTTGTCTTTTATGTGATGTATACTATCAATTAAAAATCAAATTAACCGCGTTACTCGTTTTCTGAACGTATTTTAGACGATAATTCGCTTGCCTATAAGATCTATGTGGTAACAGAGGAACATTTAATTAAATTTTACTCAATAGATATTCACTGGAATCTTAAACTTATCACCTAAACACAATATTATATCTACATTTTTTGTGAAATAAGTAGTAAAAACTAATTTTATTGATCCCAAAAATTAATGTCTTTACGTTACCCATGGGTGGGTAACAGTGAGACGTATGCCATATGCCACATGTACATTTTTGGGAGTATTTAACTCATTACCACCAAATTGATTAGTGAAAACTATGCTGATGGAATGTATAGGTAAAAAGAGAATTCTAATTATGGGTTATAATACCTTAGAGAAAAAGTGTCTCACTGTTACCCATGCTTCCTACATTCTCTACATCATAATTGTGTGCAATTTGGGATTTTTTCTATCGGGCGTTTCTCGAGATTTAGAAGTGCCAGAACAATATTTTCTTTTTATTCCTAAGTAGAATTTAATGTACTTTTAAACGCATCCGTTTTCATCATCCAATGTATCAAAAGTTTCGAAAAATTGAAATCTTGAAACACATCTTTCAAAAGGGTACCTACGTAATTATTAACTTTTGAACGAGAATAATTGTCTATGCAAGCCCCCTCCCCTTGCATTGGGACGAATAGCTATAATAATTAATGATTTTAGAATAATCCCCCCCCTTTTTGCTGTAAGCCGTGTGATACAAATTTTGTTACACCTTGTAGAAAATATTGGAAATTGTTCAAGTTTGTCAATACAAAAATAATTACCGAATTTTGCAAATCCACCGATGTATTAAACTAAATCACGAATTTAAGTGTTTTAATAATTCAAAATTCAGTCAAAAATTATAAAATTAACCTATAAATAAATTTTTGTACAGATGTCGCTTATCGTGTTGTGACATTTGATTTCTAACCTAAAAATTTCTGCATTTAGTGACATTTCGAGGTCTTCAAATATGGATCCTTACGAGCAAGTTGTAACTGGAAAGCTGAAATTAAAGAGTGAAGGAGGCGTTAAGAAGAAAAAGAAAAATAAGAACAAGAAATTAATGGAACAAGTTTCCAGGACCGTGGAAGCCGAAGAACCCAAGGAAGAGACGAGAACTGAGTCCAAACGTACACAAGCAGAAATTTCTTTCCAGAAAATGCGTGAAAAAATGCAAAATCAAAGGATCTTGGAAAAGGCGACTATGACCCATAAGGAACGGGTAGAAAAATTTAACCAACACTTGGACGGACTAACGGAACATTTCGACATACCTAAAGTTTCGTGGACAAAATAAGGTTCTCGTTGTTTATTTTTAAGTTGTAAATATTATCATGGTTCGACATTAATGTACTTTATTGTCATTATATTTATAGGTTTAACATCTATTTACATTAATTTGTATAATTAGTGATGTCTATTAGTTACACGAACTTTTTTTTATTGTAACTTGGTTTTATACACAGTTTACAAATATAAAATAGTGAACAAAAATGCTGGCGTTATTTTAGCGGTATTATTTCGAAAAAAAAAAAACATTAAATTTTACGTAAATCCAATTTTTCTACGTTAATATTGCTACATGGTGTAAAGTTTAACAACAAACTGTGATTGTTTGTGTGCAAGTTATTTTCTAGAAAGGCAATTTCGGTTTCTTCTTATGTTCTTAAATGCAGCAAGTTGAGGTTTTATGTACATTCAAAACAAATTTTATTATACTTTTTTTTTGTTTATTTAAAAAGAAAATTTAAGTAATAAAAATAACCTTGTTAAAATTTACACCCTGCTAGTTGAACACATTAATTGGAAACAAAAAATCATGGTTGTATTTAAAAAAATAAGAATCTTAGTTTTAAGGTGAAAAATTCAACCAATATTTTTTACAATTTCAAGAAGTTGGTTCAAGTTTACACCCCTCCCGTACAGCACAAGAAACTATATGTCGACAATTCAAGCAAAAATTGGAGACACAATTTTTGTAGAAGTGGCATCACACATTTATATTACACATGTAGGAATAATCAGTCGGAAAGATATGCAAAATTCCAATAAAAAAATATCAAACCAGTTTTATTATAGCTTTCGACACAAATTTTTTGGACGTACTATTGTATCGACTAATTTAATACAGCGAATTTTTCTTCTCATCTACACATTCAGATGTGAACATTTATATCAACACTCTGCGTGCTACCATAATTACATAAATACTGCTAACAAATTAGAATGATATGTTAAAATTTCTTATATTTCTAGCAAACCGAAATTAAATGTTAGATATGAATCAAAATATTTATTTAGAACCGGTCGTACTAGGCAAATATAAATTTTAGTTGCTTGCATCGTAACACTGGACCTCATTTTTAGTTTTTTAAAAAATAAATTTATTAAGTACATAGGATTTTATGTATAAGTGTGTTATATACAGTTACGTAAGTGTTAAGTCTACGAGTCAGTTTTTAGGCTTAAAACTTAGGTTCTTTATTAAAATTATTGCAAAAAATATAAAATCTGACATAATAGTTAACATTTTGTACTAAAAATCAACATGCAACTTGTACACACAATTTTTGCTGTAGATGTGTACTTGTTTTGTTGCTAAAACAGCAATCATTTACTATACAGAATGAATCAACAGTTTGGATTCTCTTTCAAAATACATTTAAATTATATTTAAAGAGCACAACGCAATTTTACTTTATGGAATCTTTCATTATATAGTATCAGATACGCAAACCTTACAGGAATTTCAGAAATGTCCGATATAATTCAACATTATCAACAGATGGTGCTATTACATTCGAAGGCATAATAAATTGGCACCAATACAAAGTAATATTTACAAAAATAAAACTATAGTCAATCTGGTTTTGGATTGCAGTAGAGGTCGCCTTAAACGGCAGGTCAGATTTACACTGGGAAACGTCAAATAATTAAAGTGTATGAGTGACAAAATCCAAATGTCACTTATTTGATACTTGAAAAAATAGAGTTAAATGTATTTTTTTATCAATAAGCAATTTATCTTGTACAAATTTTTTAAATTTGCCAGAAACTTTTAGAAAAAAATATTCGCGAGTCATCAATCACAAATGAAATTTCGACACTGTAAACGGGAATAAAGTTTAACCAATCACGTTCCGAGTTCACAATTTTAGTACAATCTAGTTCTGCATTCTTAAAACGGATGGACTATAGATCTATTAGTGTGTGATTGCCATGGTTGTTTTAAACAACCAATTGCAATGGCGCTTTTTAGGTTGGTAACTAAAAAATTAATTAATCAACAGATGGATGCAAAAAACTGGTCTTTTATATACCTAGTCGTGCCATAAGTTCTGATACTTGTTTGGAAGCCGATTTTAATGATTTTAAAATAAAAATCCTCTATATAAATTACATTTTATTCGGTACATTCTAAGGAATTCAATTTTGTACGATTTATTCGAAATGGTCACCTTTTGCCTTCACAAGGGCCTTTAAACGTCGCGAGCAGTCATCCATTGCGGCACGCACTACTTTTATTGGTATAGATGTTCCAGCCTTGATCAAATTCCGTTTTAAGAGCTCAATATTTTTATGGGGTACTTTGCAAGCTTGTTCCTCAAGAACCAACCATAATTTGTAATCCAAAGGGTTCAAGTCAGGACTATCTGAAGGTCAGTCTTCCGCGGCAATAAACTCAGGTAAATTTGTTTGTAGTCATTCGTTAGGTTGTTTTCGCTTTATGCGCTGGTGCAGAATCTTGCTGAAACACCCTATGGTTTTCACGAAATAAGTTGTAATTTAGAGGGTTAACTACGAGCTGTAACATTTTTATGGTATTTTTTTCCCCCGTTCTTTTTCATGTTTTTCCCCCTTTTTCACAAAAATACAGCTGCGTTACTCCTTCATACGACACACCTCACCAAATCATTACTATTGTTGGATAATGGCCATTTTTCACCCCCGAAATTTTTTTAGGGGCTTCATTAGAGCTGTAAGCCTACACAGGATCGTTTTTCATGTTGAATTTTTCTTCGACTGTGAAAATTTTTTCGTCAGTAAACAAAATATTTTCGTATTTAATTATAAATATTTTAGTCGTTTTGTTCTTTCTTGTCTAATATTTTTTAGAGCAATTGTAAGGCAATGTATTGTAATCCTACGATAAGCCCCAAGTTTTAAGTCATCTTTTAACACGCGAGAAATGGGTTTTTTCGAAATTTGAATTTCCTAGCCGTAATTTTTTGTTTCCTCAGGGGATTTCTTCTCATTCGCTCGCGAACTGTTTTAATAACTCCAAGAATTCTTAAAGTTCGTGGTCGACCACTTTTTTTTTGGTTATCTACTCCAGAAGTTTCATTCTATCGATGGATACTTAAAAAAAAAATTTGTAATCCTTAATTTTTTTAAACAAATTTAAAATTGCACTAGTACTTTTATCATAGTTATGTATAGCAATTACAACAATACGATTATCATTGACATCCGAATTCATGTTTACTATTTAAGACTTGAATTTCAACTTTCGCCCACTTATATACCTGCAAATGATCTTTCCAAAAATACCATTAGCAACCCCTCTATCACTTAATCTTCATAGTAAAAATGAACGGTACTTTGTTAGTATCAGAACTTATGGCACGACTACCAGGTATATTCTAGATAAATTAAATGTTTCATGATTTTACCCCACCCCCACAGTTTATAAATCAATTTAGGATTGGAGATCAGGGTATAGTTTGCACGACTAGAACAAACTGTGGTTTCAGGGAATTTATTATTTTACTAATCTTGTAGTGCGTGATTGCCATGTTGTGGGCCGCACTGTAATTATTTTAGGTTGGTAACTAAATATTTATCTATCATTCGCGAATTACAATACCGTTGGTGGCGCCACTGTGGCGTATATCTCAAAATGCAAAGTCATTTTATGGGGAAAGTTTGCAAAAGTTCAACGGGTTGTTAAATTTACTGTAATGTGTTTAGTTAATTAGTTAACTTTGTTATATCTTAAACCTAAAAAACTTATTTTTATTTAATACTTTACTTTCCCATTAGAAATTCTTCTTTGCTTAATGTACATTGCGAATTATAAACAGAGAAATATACAAAACTGGTATTTTATATCTTTGATGTTTGGTATAAAGAACTTAAGTCAAAAAACACAAGTTTACAGTAGAAGCAAATTAAGTTGTTTTTTACCGTTTAAAAAAGATAAATTTCGAACAAAGTTTATAATATTTTATCTCTCACACTCTTATTTTTGTGATTTGATAATATCAATCACAAAATGGCCTTTTGAAATGGTAAAAACATTTTAATTTGCTTATACTGTAAATATGTGTTTTTTGACTTAAGTTCTTTATACCAAACATCAAAGATATTATAGAGTAGTTAAGCGATTTTTCTCCCTATAAGCCACAAATCAATCTAGGATAGGAGATTAAAGTGGGGTTGGCATGACCAGAATAGAACTCTGACTTCCCTCTCACCAGCTTAAAAATATATACTTTATGCCATTACACCACATACTTATGCCGTTAACAATAAACAACAATTAATTTTCCACATAAGCTTTCAGCAGTGTTTACTGCCATCTTCAGATTTTTTTTTAAATTTTAACTCAATATATTTAGCAATCCATCTACAATATCTT
Organism: Podabrus alpinus; assembly: GCA_932274525.1. Classification (NCBI taxonomy): domain Eukaryota; kingdom Metazoa; phylum Arthropoda; class Insecta; order Coleoptera; family Cantharidae; genus Podabrus; species Podabrus alpinus. The sequence goes on from OW026451.1 coordinate 17,294,589, forward strand.
CAAATGTCTACTATTTATTTAAACACTTTTAAAAGCTTATAGTCCAGGCAAGGAAGGTTTATAGCTTGCAAAAAATCCGGGCAAGCTGAATTTTGGCAGAGATGTACATTGGAGTGTTCTAATGAATCCCCAAAAGACCCATAAAATCCCACGCCGGCGTCCCCCACAATCGGGGGTTTTAGCTCCCCCAACGCAATTTTCTACCGATAATTCGCTTATTTATGCTTGTATGAAAAATTATGATCAGACCATAATTGAGAGCATAAAATTCTCTATAAAATAGTTTCTTTTCATATTTTTCCATGGCACACTAATACTTAAATTATTGACCGAAAACACGACCCACCCTTAAAATGGCACAATATTGATTTGTTGCAGGGTGAGAAATGTTTTTGGGCACGGGAAATGCTTTTAATAATAAATTAATTGAAATTGTGGCCAAGGTTGGAAAATGAAGAGAAAAATAAATTTTTTCAAAATTTGCCCAAGTTATAGTATCTTCCAAGTAACGAAACCGAAATTTTGGTTTGAGCTTACTGAAGGTCCGGGCAAGCTGAAAATTGGCAAAGATGTACACTAGACCCTCCGTGTACGCGAGTTCGATGTACGCAAATTCAGAATAACGCGAATTAGATTTTGATACCTGAATTTTTTGTACGCGAAGCAAAATTCCCTTTAACGCGAATTAAGTTTTCGCGTATTATTAAAATAACTAGCTGGCACAGTCGGCCTACCGGCCGCCTTTAGCCATCTAGACCGTGTCGGATGTGGTTGTTCGGCCTTCGGCCTCACTCCTAGGTTCTAAAGTAGCCTATGTTTTTCGTAGCGTTGTAAATAACTTCTACACCAAATTTAGTTAAGATTGATCAAATAGAAACGTAAAGCACGTGCACGCGTATTTGCATTGTCGATCGGTTGACAGCTTGACAGCATTCATTATTGTTTTTTAAGTTGATTTTGAGTAGCCTGCCTTCCTTTAAGGAATCTCGATAATCCATTCATGCGCGTCCCTATGGGACGCGCATGAATGGATTATCGAGATTCCTTAAAGGAAGGCAGGCTACTCAAAATCAATTTTCTTTTCCTTTGCGAATTTTTGCACTATTTCAATACAAAAACATGCGCAGGAACCTACATAATAACTGTGCCAAATTTGGTTCCGATCGGTCAAACGGTTTAGGAGTCTATAGGGAACATACATACATCAATTGTTATATATACATATTATATTGAAGTGTTCTAATAAACCCCCAAAATGTTACCTAAATATCGCAAGCCGGCGTTCCCTTAAATGAGGATTTTAGCCCCCTAAGTGCGGCGTTTCGCCTATAGCTCACGTATTTTTACTTTTACGAAAAATTACCATTAAACAAAGTTTAATTTGCCTATTACAGTATGCATTGTGGTACTACCTACTGCAGCGCCATAAGTTATAGAAATTTTATGTTCTTCAACTTTGCTTAATGGTAATTTTTCGTAAAAGTAAAAATGCATTAGCTATAGGCGAAACACCGCACTTAGTGGACTAAAATCCTCATTTGAGGGAACGCCGGCTTGAGATTTTTATGAAACATTTTGGGGGTTTATTAGAACAGTTCAATATCCATCTTTGCCAAATTTCAGCTTGCCCAGACCTTCTGTAAGCTCAAACCAAAATTTCGGCTTCGGTACTTGGAAGATGCTATAACTTGGGCAAATTTTGAAAAAATTAATTTGTCTCTTCATTTTCCAACCTTGGCCACAATTTCAATTAATTTATTATTAAAAGCATTTCCCGTGCCCGAAAACATTTCTCTTCCTGCAACAAATCAATATTGTGCCATTTTAAGGGTGGGTCGTGTTTTCGGTCAATAATTTAAGTATTAGTGTGCCATGGAAAAATATGAAAAAAAACTATTTTATAGAGAATTTTATGCTCTTCAATTATGGTCTGATCATAGTTTTTCATACAAGCATAAATAAGCGAGTTATCGGTAAAAAATCGCGTTGGGGAAGCTAAAACCCCCGATTGTGGGGGACGCCGACGTGGGGTTTTATGGGACTTCTGGGGGATTCATTAGAACACTTCAATGTACATCTCTGCCAAAATTCAGCTTGCCCGGATTTTTTGCAAGCTTGAGCCAATTTTTCGGCTTCGTTGCCTGGACTATTATGTAAAAAAATAATTTTGAATTATTGTTTGTTTATCTATGTAGTTAACTTTCAAAGTTTAAATTAATATTGATTTTCAATGGTTAAAAAATCACTTATTTTAGGCAGTAATAAATAATAAATTAAAACTAAATAAATAGATAATTATAGACACTTCCAGATATCTAAAATAATTTAGGGTGTCTCATTAAAAAATATTGTTATGCTCTTCAAAAATGGGATACTGTGCAGTAAAATTAATTTGGACCTTTCCTATTAGCCATCCACCACGGACGCGCATGAATGTATTAAAGAGATTTTATAGTCGTAACTGAAGTATACGTAATAATTTTTGTATTAAAATACAGTCGGTTCCAGGAAAAGTTTATGGGGGGAGGGGAAGAATTAATTGTATGTATAATAACGCAAAAAAAGGCAAATTTTCAATTTTGTTTAGCAATTTTAATGCATTTAATCGTTTTTTCAATGTTTGAAAATCCATGGGGGGTAGTTACTCCCTTTACACCGTTTTGTTAAAATATTTACAGTGCGAATCTCGTTAATCCATTCATGCTTGTCAGTGGAAAGCAAAGATCCCCGTAATTTTAGATGTTTTGTGTGATGCGATATTTTGTAATCTAAATTTTGAATAGCAATAGAGTTATCGAAGAAATTCACACTGCTGATTCATTCTATATAATATAAAACTCACCAAATAAATAGTTTTTAAGCAGATATTTCAGTAATAAAACTACAGGTACAGTGCAATTCACTATTTTAATATACAAAATTAAAATAATGATCGCTCTGTACCTAACGATTTCGTAAAAAAAAAATTCGGAGATATTGAAACATCAAGAGTTAAAAACACAAAGCAGCCACTGCATGATGGTATACGATATTGTCATTCTACAGTACCTGTCTCGTATAATATTGATTTTGTCTAACAGGTACTGGTAACTAACACTACGTGGGCGTATCAGTTAGGTCGTCCTTAAGCCATTGTGGAATAGTTCGCATTCCAATTCGTTTTAATAATTTAATTAGGGCTGTGTTGTGACTTAAGTAGTACCTTTGGAGAAATTTCAAAGATCGTTCTTCCATTTGTGGATAATGACGACCCTTACTTCGTCCTAAACACTTTGTATGATCACCGTGAATCACTTGGCAATAGAAACCTTTTTTAGGATCGTACCTGGAAAAACAACAAAATGTTATTACCTATAAATGCAACCAATTTCTTGTAGTGTACCTTAAGTGTGTTGTGTAATTAAATATGGGGGTAATTTTCAAAAACTTCTGCATTTCATTCATCACTTCCATTGGGTTGGATTTCAAAACCTCTCCGTCGATGATGTGCAATTGCTGGGATGAATAGTACGACAGCCACCTTTCCAAGTGCTGAGCATATTTGCCTGGATTTAAGCATCTGTTTCTCAAACCACGTAATTGTTTTGGGGCTGAATCATTAGCAGTTATGACTTGATGAAAACTATAATTGAGAGCAACAACATCCCCATGCGATTTTGTATGTTGGTACCACGAATATGCACGTTTAGCAGGCGAAATTAAAATTGTTACCAGTTTCGCTTGTGGTAATAAGGCGTGAGCACGTTTGGGTACCAATTCGCCATCAAAATAAGTTGCACTCTTTTCAAATAAATACCGATTCGTAGAATTAGTATCGACAGGAAAGAAATTCATATACCAATCCAACCCACGGTAATAATTATTTGCATTGAAAAACTGAATCTCTTCAAAGGTGTCTGGACTGGGCAAATTACTAGCAATTGCAGGATGTATAGACAAAAATGTGTAAAGCGCAGTAGTTCCTGTTTTTTGTGGTCCAATTACCAAAAATCGTGGCAGTGATTCGCATGATTTATTTTTTGACCAAATTTTTTGGTGGCGCAAATCGACACATGGATTCTGAAGTTAAAAGTTAAAATTTGGAACTCTAACTGACGCTTTAACTTACCCCCCATACTGGATCGGCTTCTTCGGGAAAGAGTTTGAAGTAATTTTCGGCTAACTGAAGAGGTGGAGCTGACTTGAGACTAATGTTTGTCCAACACTGCAGAAATTTGATAACAGATTCGAATGTGTAGAGAGCCAATCGGTCATTTCCATAATTCGACATGTGAGTCATAAAAATGTTGATCTAAATGAGAAAATGCAAATTTAAAAATAATAATTGACACAAATTTCTTTAAAAATGTAAGTTACTTACCGGATTATAAACTATGGTTTGAAATAATTCACCACCTCGAATAGATTCATCCAATTTTACTCTCCCACCTGGATATTTTTGGATAAACATGGTATGGGTAAACAAACCACAAGTTTGTCTTGGTAGAACCATAATATTTCTATGTATGAAACCTCTTCTTAACCTACAACAGAAAAATAAAGATTTGGGACTCAATCTTATTTTTATTAATACCTGGCTGGTCGTAAATGAGGGTACTCTTCTGTCGATGTGACTCTAATATTCCACACCTTCTTCCAGGCGGTATAAAGTCCGTCATGAACGGGATAAACCCCCGAATGATGTGGCGAAACTGAATATCCTGAATCAATTGGAATCTTTTTATCTTTAGCAAAATTTTTATTCAAAGACATATCTTCGGTCAACTGAGTCAAATTATCATACAAATGAGGTTGTTGGTGGTTCCACATGTGAGAAAACCACATAAATTTATCAATATTTTCCAAAATTAAATCATCTCCTTTATCTTCCTCACTGTTACCATGATGAAAATACTTTCCCGAAAATCCAAGATTAAATTTAAACCCCGGAACCATACTCTGTACGCGCGTTTGCGTTTCTAGCATGGCTTTAACATCCTCCATTTTTAACCTTGTTCCAATTTCACCGACAAAGATATCGTCAATATCGACCAAGAAAAGACGTTCAAGAGATAAACTTAATTGACCGTGACTTAAGTAACTCAAAGCATCGAGGAATAGCAACCGGTGCAGCCAAAATTTTAAACCAGATCCGAAGATTACCCTTTGTATGTTATCATATAACCCATGATCTTGTACAATTGTGGGCAGTGGAGTTTTAATTACATTATTATCTGTGGGGTAATCTTCAGCACGGTGAGCCCATTCCAGCGATTCGTAAGTCGAATGGTTAGGTTGAAAAATTGTCCAATCCTCACCTGGTAACTTTCCCCAAGCGGTTTCACCTGCACGGGTCAATCGTAAAATTTGAGAAGCAGCATTTAGAGCTGCATCTTTGAGTCTCAGATTTGTATGAATGAACAAAGGGAAACCTTTAAGTTGGGCACCGACTAATGTTTCTTCACTTGGGTTTATAAAACCAACCATGCCGACCATGTACTCACGACAATATTTATCCAACAGTTCCCTATTCCAATTGTCCATTTGTAGGTATTTATTGAAATTTTCGAAAACAATAACGCCATAACGTCCTTTATCGAGGTTAGTAAGGACTGGCAAGCTCTTACCTGCCACTTCTATTTTATATCTGAAAATATACCACGTTTAATGGAAATGGAAGGGACGTAAAAACTCGCTTACTTTATTCGTGTGTATACCAAGAGTTCTGCGATGTCTCTCCCTAATTTCGAATAGACAGTTTCAACAAACACAAGAACTTTTGGATCACTTCGAAGTCTTGCTTCCGTTTTATGATCATGATTTTGAGGCAGGCGCTGGCCGTTTATGACACTACATCGTATGTTAGGTTCTGGTCTGGTGTTTCGATGTATTAAACTGAAAAATAAGATAAATTGTGAACATCCAACAAATTGAAGTTGTTGCATTAGCAATGAAGCAAAGCACAAGTAAAAAAAATTGAAAATTTTGAAAGGTAAAAGTAAGCAAGCCAAGTGATATTAGACTTTTTAGCCCTGAAATGGAACCAACTTCAGATTCGATTAAACCAGTAAAACTGTAGAAATAAAAGTGCGCTGCGACTTTTCACCTGAAATGGAGTAACAATTATTGTAAGAAATTTAAAATTTTGTTATAGGAAACAAGAAAGGTTTTCCTTGGTTAAAAACTTTAATATTTGTTGTCAAATGGGTCGGTAAATTTTGAATAACTTAAAAATTAACATCATTTAGTGTAAAATCGATTTTTTTATATTTTCCTAAAATATTCAAATAACATTGGATATAAAAATTCCCAAGAAGCTTGACCCACTTTCACCTAGAACTTCAAATTTTGCTAGGGTACCGACAAAGCTCTCAAATATACCACAAAAATCAGCAAAATTGGTGTTTATAAAGTAATTTATTTCCAGATTGTTACAAAAATTTAAATTGCTAGTTTCCGCCAATCTGCGAGCAATTGCAGGAATTCTGCCGGATAATATAAATTAAATAAACACCTACATACAATAAGACTTATGGATAGTCTTACTTGTTGAGATTGTGAAAATCAAATAAAACGAAACTTGTGGTTGTAACTGTCCAGTTCTAAAATGAGGATCTATGTTGAGAAACTTCTGGTCTAACATAGTTAGCTTTTTTTATTAATTAATTATTAGTGATCAAAATTGTGTTCATTTCAAGGAAAACATTTTGTGACAAATTAAGATTAAGTTGAAAAACTAACGAAACCCTTTCTATTTGTGACCTGGCATTTTTTCGTCTATTGCTTGAAGCGAGTTAAAAAGCTTGAGTACCACTGTATTACATACACCAATAGCGGATACAAGTTGCTAAAGGTGTTGCCTCACCCTCATGAAGTAAAGAAAAAACAATTATATAAACTAAAAATTTGAAAAATCTAACTTAATTTTAGCAAGTTATTCTGTTACATTAAGACCCCCCCCCTTTATGAACTTGAGAGAGATCCACTCTTCATATAAACCTTATATCGCATAGCACAGACCATATCTCATGTAAGAGTTCTAAACTTAACCGGCGTGGCGCTGCTTTCAAATGCAAACCAGTCGTAAATTGTGATTTACTCGGTATAGCACTGGACAACGCTCGTAATAAATAAAAAATATGTGCCTTTCTTAGGGCCGGTTTTACAATAGGAGCTTAAGCTCCAAGTTCATTGGATAAAAACCAATGAACTTGAACTATGATTGGGTGCAAAGTTGAGCTGAGCTTAAGCTCCTATTGTAAAACCGGCCCTTACATGTCTTAACATAATTTAATCCTACTTTTAACTTGGGTTCAACCGGGTTTTCATTTATGTTCAACTAGAAGTCAGATAATTTAATCCAATTAAAAGAATAAATTAATTAACTTGAATAAAATGTAATCATATTATTATTATAATAAATAGCGTAAGATATTTCTTGTAAGGCTTAATTTATGGAGTTGGCAGTTTGGTGGGTAATTGTGGTCTTGTGGGAAAATGGAAAAAACATGAAAAAGTTTAACGGCTTGAGTAAGGTGATACAATACTTTAGCGGAACTCGCCCTTAATGTAAGATTTGTCATACATTTTTTAACCTTCGTGGATATAATTAAAAGGTAAAACTGCTATGGGGGTAAAAACTGTTGAATTTCTAAAATTGGCAACAATATTTGCTTTTTTAGTTCAAATTCGATTTTGTTATCAAGATGATAATTATTAAATTGGAGCTTGCTGTTCAAACAGAAGATTTGTGTGTCATAATCTCGAGTTTGTCACCAAATCAGAGTTCAAAGATAACCGTGTTCAATAGCTAGAATAGAGAAAATTAATAAGATTAAAATTGAACTAGAAGAAAATTGGAAAAGTAAGGGTGGTTCATAAATTATGTCACGAAATTTTAAGCACTTTTTTTGTCCCTCCCGATCATATTTCGTTATAAAAACGTAGATCCTCGTCCAAATATTACGTCATGCATGCTTGTACCTCACTCATTCTACAAATTTAAAATTTTATTTTAAAATAAAAATTGTAAGTTTCAGCAGGTCTGAACTGTCCCCCTTTTATGAATGAATTAAGTTTAGATGAATGAAATAGTTCAGGCAAGTTACATTTTTAGCTTGGAAAAATCCATACAAGCTGAAATTGGACAGAAAGATATATTTGAGTATTTTCATGTGAACCATCCAAAAGTGGTTTTTCGTCTGTAAATGGTAATTTTATTTTTACTAACATTTGAGCAAAATTTAAAGCACAAAATTAAGTAAAGCGGAAAATCATTCTGAGGACTAAAATCTCTAATTGGGGAGAAGCCTACAAGCGATTTTAGGGCATGGGGAGGTCCATTCGGCCACTTAAATGCACATATCGAACGAAAATTCAAACAATGTGTTTTGATTTTGCGACTGGATTATTAAAAGCAAATATTAAAATAATTAAATAACATAAATGTGTGGGGTATTTTTTGTAAGGCTTAATTTAAGGGATTATCTGGTGGCTGGGCGGGTGTTTATCTAAAGCCCGCATTTCATTACGGCTTCTTGCAGCCGAGCTTCACCAGCCTGCTTCTAAAGCAAAATTTGTAATGCATTGGCTTATATGGAACCGCACTCACTTGAGCTTCTACAAGCAGCTAATAAAAAGTATCGAATTTCACCAGCCAAGCTGGTAAAATGCTCCACGTGGAGTAGTGTACTTCGAATTGGTTAATATTTAGAATCAGCACTTATTATTGGATAATATTTCTATCCGGTTATTTTGTTATATTTAAGCTATTATAACCACTTCACCGTTCCACGAAAAGCCGAGCACTTTGAATTACATGTTTCGGGTACAATTTTTATAATATTGTAAGCATACGCTGAGAAACAACGTAAAATTTTTCCACGCATTGCAAAAATTCGCGAATGTCGCAAAGAGAACTCTCAAAAAAATTGAAAATACCGAAATCGACGTAACACAAACATTTGTATGCCGATTTTTTAACAAAATTTGAATGTGTAGTAATGGATTATAGGTGAGAGCATTTTTAGAGACCTTTAAAAAGTTGCTTTTTAATTTTTTAATGTTAAATAGACCCGGTAAATAACTAATAATAAATTGCGTTTACAAAATTTTTGCGGTTTTTAACATTTTTAATTTAGCACAACAATACAGGAGGTCGGTTTTTTTCGTGGACAAGTTTATTTAAAAAAAAAACATCCAAAAATAATCACCTTTTTTTATTGCGTTTTATTATGGGAATGATTAAAAAATTAGTATAAATATCTAATTAACGATGACATCGAATAACCAAAATTGTGTTACGATGATTGACACCTAGAACAAGAAAGTATAAAATAAATACTATGCGTCGAAAATGATAGTTTTATTGTACGATTTATAACGGCGAAACATGAAGGAAGGTACTGAATGTTATTATTGGAAAGGTAAGAAAATTATTAGTCATTTGGGATAATATTATGATAAATTTTATTTTCCGATTGAAGAATGCGTAAAATCCCGGAATATAAAAAAAATAGAAATGCATCTTTTATCAGGGGAAGTACACGCGTCCACGTGGAGTCGCAGAGATTTTCGTAATAGAAATATTATCCAATAATAAGTCCTTATTATAAATGTTAACCAATTAGAACTACACTACTCCACGTGGAGCATTTTATATTATCCAATAATAAGTGCTGATTCTAAATATTAACCAATTAGAAGTACACTACTCCACGTGGAGCATTTTACCAGCTTGGCTGGTGAAATTCGATACTTTTTATTAGCTGCTTGTAGAAGCTCAAGTGAGTGCGGTTCCATATAAGCCAATGCATTACAAATTTTGCTTTAGAAGCAGGCTGGTGAAGCTCGGCTGCAAGGAGCCGTAATGAAATGCGGGCTTAATAATCATAATAAATACATAAAATTATAATTTTCTCGTAACGATAAGATCCTATAAGCACCAATAAGAATAAAAGTTTTCGTAATACATAGGCTTACACTATAACAGGGGTGGCCAAGCTCCTTGATAGTCGAGCCATTTTTCAAAATTTGAAATTTTTCGCGAGCCGCAATTAAATACGTACAGTAGAACTTCGATTATCCGGGCCAGCCGGGACCGAGCCTTCGCCGGATAATCGAAAACACGGATAATCCAAAGACCTCATTTTTATTTTTTTAATAATTTATTCAGACAAATACATGTGTAAACATTGCGTTTACGCTTTTCATTAGTACCGGTACGCTGCATTTTGTGCGTCTGTTTACGTTTAACTAACGAGTCGGCCGGCAGTTGGCGAAAATAATAAGTAAACATATAAACGGGGGATTTCCCGAGCCGAACTTGGGTATTCGCCGAGACGAGCGCCTGCACGGTGCATTCAGCGTTCATGCGCCAACCTCTGGCCGTCAGCCACGGATAATCCGCGCACGGATGAAATTTTAAAATGCCGCACGGAAAATCCGCCGCCCGGATAATCGGGGTTCTACTGTATTTAAAAGGTATGCAAAAAAGGTATTAAAAAAATTTTTTTTACAGAAATTATATTTATTGAAAACATAAATAAAAGTACAAAATATGTGTATTGAATTTAAATATTAAAAATTAAACACATTTATTTTACTTCTCTTGATAATTCTTGATAAATCGGTCGATTACGGACGATTACGCCACTGTTTATGTTCGTTCCCGCAGTTTTCGATGAGTCATATCATTCTTAACCTTTAACTGCTCGCGTTGGTGTACTCAGTACACCACTTGCATTTAAGAAGCTGCCATTTGTGTTAAATGCCCTAATCTGATCTAACCTATCCACCTAACCTATTATTGAGGTGTTCAGAACAACCCTAGTCAATTTCGTTGTTATAGCTGTACAAATAAGTTGGATATTTGCTTTTAATTTCTATGTGGTTGCGCACGTGGTGTATAGAATACACCACGCGAGTACTTGTGTAATCACATGAAACTATATCGCACTTTGTTACACTCGTGGCGCAAGATAAAGAAAAAAAATCACCATTATTATCGCTGATTTCTATATATCGCTATATATTTTAAAGTATTCAACGAAACAGCTTAAATTTTATTTACCGCCAAATGGTAACTACATAATATGTAGATTCTAGAAAACAAAAAAAAATCTGAAATTCTGAAATCGAGTAATCAAACATTTGTGACATTTTGTTTGGTATTTTTTTAGATTTTAGTAAAAATATCTTATTATATTTTGTAAATATTATGTTTATTATTGTTTAATAAACATTTATTAAGCAAATATGTATCTAGAATTTATTGATTATAGCTTTTGGGAAACATTTTGATGTTGGTGTACACAGTACACCACGCGAGTACTTGTGTTATAAAACATAGCGCGAGTAGTTAAAGGTTAACTTGGACGGAAATGAAATTTGTTACAACGTTTCACTTATGGTCAATTTATACTAAAAATTTAGCGTAACGTAATTTAACATTTAAGAAATAAAAGAGATGGACTTATGCACTTCCATATTTGTGTCTTTGTCGTTGTCAGACAACGACAAAGACAAAAGTCCGCAGTGCATAAGTGCATCTCTTACATTATATTCTTATGGTCGGTTTATACTAAAAAAGTAACGTAACGGAATACAACGTAAGAATATAATGTAAGAGATGCACTTATGCACTGCGGACTTTTGTCTTTGTCGTTGTCTGACAACGACAAAGACACAAATATGGAAGTGCATAAGTCCATCTCTTTTATTTCTTAAATGTTAAATTACGTTACGCTAAATTTTTAGTATAAATTGACCATTACGTTGTATTCCGTTACGTTACTTTTTTAGTATAAACCGACCATTAGTCTTTCATATTTGTTGTCAGTAATTTAAAAGACATTTTGAAACACATACGGAACTATAATAATTTTTTAAAATATAATAGCACAAAAATGAAAAGGGAACTCGGGTACATTTATCGAAAGCCACAAATAATCCTTCAAAGAGCCGCAGGTTGGCCACCCCTACACTATAACATGCTTTAAATTATATAAAATATCGGATTGATTCAGAAAAAATTCTGGATAAATAGAACTGAATACCCACCAGAGTAAATTATGTGAAAACCCCCGAATTTATAAATTGAATTACTAAAATAATTTTTAAATCTTTTGATTTATTATTTTCATTTGAATTTTGTTTAGAAAGACTTTAATTGTTGTTAAAAATTCAATAAAGTTATAGATTAAACACAATAATTAGATCATTGATTTCTGTATCTCATTCATAACGAAAATTATTAACATTGTAGTATATACCTAAACAATAAAGCAATGAAATTGACCCACCAATTAAATTAAATTCAATAACAGTAAAACTTTAGACAAAATATGAAGAGGAGTCAATTTTATAGCAAATGAAATTACAGACAAAATATTTAATTTTACATCATAAATTAATTTTAAAGGGTCAAAATTATAATTGAATTCTATGTTTTCAACAAATTAAGTCTGTAATTAATTATATTATTTATAGGGGAAATTATTTTTATAAAATAACAATCTCATATTCAGTATACACTAGACCGTCCATGTACGCGAATTCAGAATAACGCGAATTAGATTTTGATACCTGAATTTTTTGTACGCGAAGCAAAATTCCCTTTAACGCGAATTAAGTTTTCGCGTATTATTAAAATAACTAGCTGGCACAGTCGGCCTACCGGCCGCCTTTAGCCATCTAGACCGTGTCGGATGTGGTTGTTCGGCCTTCGGCCTCACTCCAAGGTTCTAAAGTAGCCTATGTTTTTCGTAGCGTTGTAAATAACTTCTACACCAAATTTGGTTAATATTGGTCAAATAGAAACGTAAAGCACGTGCACGCGTATTTGCATTGTCGATCGGGTGACAGCATTCATTATTGTTTTTTTAAATTGACAGGGCGGCCACTAGCAATAAGTAACATTTATTTATGAATTTATGGCACTCAAAACAAAAATTTATGGCAAATTTATGGCACTCGATACAAAAATTTAAGGTAAATTTATGGCACTCGATACAAAAATTTAAGGTAAATTTATGGCACTCTATACAAAAATTTATGGCCGCACCCCAACGGGGGAACTTCCTTTATACCTCGCCCCATCCAGACAATTTACAAAAAAATGTGTGCATATTTCAAGCTAAAAAGAAACCAGTTTCGTGATTACCCTGACTATTGTAGTAATAGTCAGGGACGTGCTCAACCAACTTTTTTCAGGGGGGAGCAATCCTCAATTTGCCAACTGAATCAATTAAAAATTGCCTGGGTATAAATTGGGACATAACAAATTAATAGATCATTTCATAAATAATAAAAATATAATTTTCCCTATTAAAAATTATTAAAATTAAAAAAATAAAAACATTTTATTTTAAAAAATATTCAATAGTTTCAGGCCGGCCCGGCCCTGCAAACACGTGTTTTGTTGTTTAAAAATTCATATTTATAGCAAAACCGTGTTGTAGTAAAGCAATTTTTGAGGAATCTTACAACTTTTAGGACAAATATTTGTCCTTTATAATAGCGGCCCTAAATAAAATAATAATTATGAATACTTAACCCTTTCACAGGTTTACCCACAAATTTGTGGGTAAAAAATGAAGAAAATATTTTCAGAAACCCACAAATTTGTGGGTAAAAAATTAAGAAAATATTTTCAGAACCCCACAGATTTCTGGGTAAAAAATGAAGAAAGAAATGCAAAAAATTTGTCAATAACAATCACATAAATTTTTATATTATATAAGATATAATTTTTACCAAATTTGATCATGGGATGAGCATGGGTTCGGTTACTAAAAATAATGTAAGTATTTTAAATTTTTAATTTTAACTAAAATTTATGATATTTTATGGCAAAGTCGTAAAATTTATGATTTTTATGGCAATTTTCAAAATTTATGATTTTTTTATGAATTTATGGCAAGTGGCCACCCTGAAATTGATTTTGAGTAGCCTGCCTTCCTTTAAGGAATCTCGATAATTCATTCATGCGCGTCCCATAGGGACGCGCATGAATGGATTATCGAGATTCCTTAAAGGAAGGCAGGCTACTCAAAATCAATTTTCTTTTCCTTTGCGAATTTTTGCACTATTTCAATACAAAAACATGCGCAGGAACCTACATAATAACTGCCAAATTTGGTTCCGATCGGTCAAACGGTTTAGGAGTCTATAGGGAGGAAGGCAGGCTACTCAAAATCAATTTTCCTTTCCTTTGCAAATATTTGCACTATTTCAATACAAAAAAATGCGCAGGAACCTACATAATAACTGTGCCAAATTTGGTTCCGATTGGTCAAACGGTTTAGGAGTCTATAGGGAACATACATACATCCATTTTTATATATATAGATTATGTGTTATCCAAATAGCATAAACAAATTTGGAGGTATAGGTGTATATAAATCTTACGTCGAAACTAAAGATATTCATTCACAGTTGTTTACATAATAAATAATAGAGATGTATGTACTATATACAAAGTAATTTTTATTCCGTTCACAGGCGCTAAAACGTAGCACTTGAATGATACAAATACGGTGTCAACGATTTATAGTTTTTGTATGCATTATATTTAATTTTTTTATCAATTAGGTATATTTTAGTTTTTTTATGCATTATATTTTACCTATTTCGTAAATAAACCTTAGTTTTAAACTTTTGTTTTTAGTCTTAAATAAATTTTGGAACCTAACCCCCCCCTTTTTTTCTATTGCTTCTTTGGTTCCATTTACGTGAATTCCATGTACGCGAGGTTTTTGGCGAACGGAACCCTCGCGTACATGGAGGGTCTAGTGTATTTCAGAACCTTGAGTAGTCATTTGGGTGGATGGAAAAACTTTCTGAATCTCAGGAAAGTTTTTCCATACTTTCTAGTTTCAACATGAATTTTTTCAAAGCTTTGGTACAATGCAAAAGTACCAATACAATGGGCAAAATCATCAAAGATTTAATTTTTTTAAATATTTCTTAGCGTTATTGCAGCGTTTTGAGTGAAAAGTCGCGGAGTATTTGTTTTTTATGTAACCTTCGTTTATTTCATTCAAAACAAATTAGTTCCATTTAAAATCTTAATTTGATTGGTCTAAAAATAAAAGAAAATTTGCAAGTACTATAATATACTTACTATGGAAAATCAACGATAATATTATAGTCCGGTCAAATTAGACCAAAAAATAGGAGTGAGGTTACAATAATTCGCACCCAGCTGAAAATTGGTAGGATTGTTCAAAACACCATCATAAATAAAATCTAAAAAGTCCTCATCGATCTGACACCTGGAAAAAAATTTATTCGGGGTCAAAGGTCACAAACACGGGTTTTTCGCGATTTTCAGCAAAACGGTAAGTTTTATCATAAAATTATCTCATTCAAAAATTGTAGATCAGATAATTATCTATAAAAAATGTCTAAATACTTTTTTTCCTAAGAGTCACCGTTTTTGAGATATAACGATTCGAAAAGTTGAAAGAGTTGTAATCGTCATTTAGGTGCAAATAAATAAAATGAATTTGTGGAAAAACTATAATGGTGCCAGCTTTCATAGAGCTGGTGCTAGCTCTAAGTATCCCAGTGCTAGGTTTTTGGGTAAAAATATTAACCGGGGGGGGGGGGCTAGCGTTACTTTGCCCCCCCCCGGTTTCAAAGTCGATTTGTGAAAATACTGTAATGGTGCTAGCTTTCATATTTGGGTGCTAGCTCTAAGGATCCCAGTGCTAGGTTTTTGGGTAAAAATATTAACCGGGGGGGCTAGCGTTACTTTGGCCCCCCCCGGTTTCAAAGTCGATTTGTGAAAAAACTGTAATGGTGCTAGCTTTCATATTTGGGTGCTAGCTCTAAGGATCCCAGTGCTTGCTTTTGGTGTAAAAATATTAACCGGGGGGGCCAAAGTAACGGACCCCATATTATGATGATTACAACTCTTTCAACTTTTCGAATCGTTATATCTCAAAAACGGCAACTCTTAGGAAAAAAGTATTTAGACATTTTTTATAGATAATTATCTGATCTACAATTTTTGAATGGGATAATTTTATGATAAAACTTACCGTTTTGCTGAAAATCGCGAAAAACCCGTTTTAGTGACCTTTGACCCCGAATAAATTTTTTTCCAGGTGTCGGATCGATGAGGACTTTTTAGATTTCATTTATGATGGTGTTTTGAACAATCCTACCAATTTTCAGCTGGGTGCGAATTATTGTAACCTCGGATGTCTAAATTGACCGGACTATTATTTATTATTTCTATTGGTCTAAAAACAAAACTAAAATCAAACAACAATAAATTTGATAAAGTAAAGGTCAAGATTGCTACTACCACCACGACAGTACTGCGTCACGGAGAAGCATGCAATAAAAAAAAAGTAAAATTTACATACCTCGATATTTGATAGTTGAAGACATAATGTGTGAAATAGAATATGGAAAATAAACAAAGTACTGAGATGGCGTAGGTACATTTCCTGATGTTGAGGGGCTTCCACATCCAATGAAGTTTTCTAGATGAGCTTATGTTACACTTTCGATGAATGGCATTGTGTAAACGTCTACCTAAGCTTGGTTGAAATATACGGCCATTGGTAGATGTTGCCGATTCCAATAAGGGAATTGACGAATCGCCCATATTTACAATATACACTTTATTCTTAAAATTACGTACTAACGAGTATTATGTTGTATTATTTTTTATAATAATTATTAAACTATTGACTTTGGTTTACTTTATTGTTATTTTTGTTGAAATGGTGAATAATAAATAAATAATAAATGATGAATAAATGAAAATTATTAATTATCAATCACATAATTATATTGCATTAAGGTACTAAAGTTAAAAACTTTTTACGGGTAGGTAATAATAAAAATAGACTCTTTCTTAATTCAACAAAATATGGCACTGAATTATTAAAATACGGAATGCGATAATAAATAAAATAATTTTCACTGGAATTAATAAATTACTACTAAAAATCTGTCTATTATCTTTCAATCACTTCTTTAAAAGTTCTCCATTTGATGTGCTTGTGTTCAAAATTGGATAAGAGTACAACGTTTACTAAAGTCTCTGTACGTAATCCGAGAGAAACCATAATGTTTACTTCTGATTCTGAATCTACATGACAAATACATCACCGTTTTTGTGTATATCCCCAAGAGATTTCTTCTTAAAACAATTAATTTACGACCTGAAACAAAGAGCATCAAATATTTACACAAATAATTAGCAAAAGAAATAAACATTCAAATGGTCTTTCGTTTTAAAAGCATTAAAATTGTTTTGTGACAGAGGAGGCAATTAACAGAATAATTACCTACACATTTAATAACAACGAGGATGTGCATCACACATTAATTGAAATAAATCTAACGTTAGTAAAATTATCAATACAAGGTTTTTGAGTTCAATTATTTATTGTATAATAAAAAAGGCAAAATGTAAAAGTAAAAATAATTTTTGTGCGCACACCGTAAAACGTACCTCTATTGATTTCAATTATTAAAATTTCTACGTCACATGTCAACAATTACACAAATTTAATTAATCACAAATCCAAGTGAAATTAATTATTAAATGGTTACAACGAAACACAACAATCGCGAATCGCCACCATTAGTGTCGAACTACTACCAACAAAATCATCCGAAACGTCAAAATTCCCTCTCGATTTTCCTATTTTTTGAAAATTCGTTTTCAAATTGAATTTAAATTCGATTTACGCGATGAAATTAAATTAACGGGCTCTTTGTTGTTGCGTTTACGATAATGAAATGTCGATTCAGTACAAATCGATTATTGTTTTACACATACAAAGCAAATCGCGTGTGACAAATTAGCAGAAATCAAATTACGTCATTTTTGCAAATTTAAGTAATTCCAGCACTTTTTTTTGTATTTGCAATAATCGGATATTTAGTTTATTTTACAATCATTTCGGTGTTAGCAAATTGAATCCTACGGATGACCTTAAATTTAAATACGAAATGAATTGTAGTTTTCCGAGTTTTGTCGGAAAAAATAATCACCGATAAGGAGAAAATATTTTTGCTTGGGAAATACGTAAATTGTAATTCGTAGATAATAATAATCGGTTCTGTTTAATTTTTTTTTTGTAATAGGGTCATGGTCATAATTTTTGAAACTTTTGAGCCATACGAACTTGATTTGTTTAATTTTTTTTGAAAATACTTAGGAAGCTTACTTTTTGATTAATGTAAATTTTATATTCAATTCCGTGTTTCTCTCACTACGAATAAAATCATTAATTATTATATTAGTTTTTTTATTGCATCCAGATGCGCTAAAATTAGATTTCAAACAGCAGACGCTCGGACGTTCACTTGCCTGCATATTTGTTTCTCACTTCCGCAAATAGCATATTATTGCCGACTCGCTTCTCAATTACAATAATTTCAAAGTTTTCTTAATTATACCGGAAGTTCTGTAGCGATTCTAAATTAGCGATAAATATAGAAGTTTTCTGGGTTCGAGCAGAGCCGTATCTAGGCGGTGGCGAGATGGGCGCCCGCCAAGGGCGCAGCTACCGGGGGGCGCAAAATCGGCCATGAAAAATAATTTTTTTTTTAGATTAGTGCATTTTGTTAAGGACAAAAATTTCACGTTATTGAAATGAATGTTATTCCAGATTGTTAAGTTACTGTCCGTAAGTGGTGTGTAATTATGTTTTTGCGCGACTATGCTCTATTTGGTTGTTTACCGCGTCTGTTTCCACGACAGTAAGTTTTGTTTACTAGTTGCTAAGGATAAGGCGACGGTAAGTATTTTTAGCGTTCTAGAACGGTAAGTGAATTTATTCAACATTAATTGTTATAGCAACGTAATGCAAACTTTGACATTAAGGCAACTTGATATAAAGAGACTAACATATTTTTTATTTATTAAGTACACATTTAAGAGTGCATGTGCAGGGTCGCTGGTCATCGGTAGTAAATTTTAGAATATTTTGTGGAACTTCTTTCTGATATACGCCCAATAAAGTGATTGGCTAACTAATTGATGGGAAATTTAAAAAAAGAATTTATTCCAACGAAAATATTAATTTTTCTGTATTTTTATATGAAAATAGACTTTCAACAATCACATAATTATTATGTAAGTAAGATAAATATTGAAATAAACCAAGGTGCAATCACTAGTATACATGTTTTTCTAAGGTGGAAAGCTTCAAAATTTTTTGATAACGGTTACATAACTTAGAAATATAAATATATAATGGCTACAAAAAAAACATCAAATTTCAATTACATTACATTAAGTTTACTATATTAATATCTATTTAAAATTGAAATTTAAACTCGTTAAACCTTAGTCTGAACATTTATTAATTGAAATATTTAAAAATTATATTAAAAAGTAATATAGTTTTGATTTTATCATGTTAATGTTACGGCACTAAAACAACCTATATTTCGCGGGGTATACATGCACTCTTAAATGTTTTTTAATAAATTTAGTCGCGCAAAAAACGTCATAAGCATCTCGAACATTAAGGACTACCCAAGGACTACCTATCTCAGACAATAATTGGAGTCGTCGCACAGTGGGGTATTTGGCCTCAAAATATGGCATAAAATACAAAAATCAAATGCTACATGCATATTCCCTATTATGATTTTTGTAAACTACACTATCTTGGGCACCATTGTGTGAATTTATAGGAACATTGCTCGTTCCAACTTTCCACTACATCGTCAAAAGATGCTAATAATTTGCTGAGGGGAGGGGGTTAACACATTCTTTTCAAAGATTATTTTTGCTAGAAATCGTTATAAATTGTAACTTTTACTTATGGAACAAGAAGTTCAAATATCTTAGATAAAGTCTGTAATAATTGATCTTTAAATAAATATGGTTACAATCATATAATGCATTGTATTAATTTTTGTAAAAGATTATCAGAAACAAAAGAAGATTTGAATATGAATGAAGGTAGATGAAGTTACTATTTTTTTTTTACGGATAATACTAATACTTGAGACTTTAAAATAAATTTTTTGGCTGCGAATCTTTGCGAGGTTCTTTTTAATTCGCGTTTTACTTGGAGAACTCAAAAATTTCTAAGTCACCCTGTATATAGTTTTTATCAAATTATTTATCAATTTTACATGGTTGGATTCGTTTTTTTGAATGTTTACTCCAGAAATAGTTAAATTTGCGTTGCTGCCTATAGGTCAGTTAAGCGAAGAAGCACATGAAGCTTGCAATAAGGATTTCAAGAGATATCGTGAACATAACTCGAGAAAATGTAGCCGCGAAAGTTCAAACAGAGACGTTCTAAACAGATTTCTTTTAACCTCTGACCCTGTTATAACAAACAAAAGAGAATTACCCAAAAAAAACCTTCGATACTTATCTCAGCAGATATTACATTTATTAAAAGCCCCTACTGACCAAGTCATTGATGATCAAACAGATTTCCGAGAGTGACGATAACGATACGATGCGATCGATGGATGATGACGAAGAAGATGACCAAGACATTATTTAAAATGTTTGCTTTATTTTTACTTTTAACGCTATTACTTGAAAAATAAATATAAAAATTATTAACTACTTCTCTTCTGAATTTTTTAATTCGTATCCATTAAATATTTGTTGTATTGTGATATCACAACCTGTATTTTCGGATAAGTGTATATTTACATGATATTTACACATATCTTCCAAAAACTATTTCTGTGTTTTTTGCTGATGATGTTAATTTTTCAAAGTTTTTCAAATAAATTCATTTTCTTAATAAATAAATGCACCGGAATTATGCAAAGTATTTTTTAGATACTACTAAGAGCCCTGAAAATAAATATCCTACTTAGAAATCCGTTGGAATAGTATTTGATTTAATGCCACCTTTTGAGGCCAAATACCCCACTGTGCGTCGCTTCGCTCCTCCTCCAAACAATTGTCTTCGATCGGTAAAATGTCCTTACTGTTCTTGATACTTAATATACTATTATTACCGTCACAGTAATACTGTGAATAGTCTAGTTGGCTAGTTACACACAAAATTACAAGTTGTTTTCCTGTTAAGAGACTGAAAAAAGTCAAAAGAATGGCTGGTGAAATGGCTGAAGATGAATCCCACTTGCTGAGTCTACCGTTCGGTTTCATCTGACTTTAATTTTTTATCCGGAAAGTCTTTTAGTGAGTATTCTGATTCTCTTCTTGAAAAGTGTGCAGCTAATCTTGGTGGGATGTATGCCAAAGATATAGATACGTTAGAGCTTGTGAACGAAGTAATTACTTTCAAGTATCATGCAAAAGAGCTGATAAAGGACATCAATAAGGCCTCCCATTTGGATGTTCTGAACGTTATTTCTAATCTCTTATTATAAAAGGCCAAGTCCTTCCTTCCTTCCTTCCTTCTGTCTGTCCCACGGAAATAACCGAACCGAACCGAACGCATAACGGATAATTTCATAACCAATCGGATGAACGTATCATAGTATCAACGTATCATCGTATCAACGTATCATCGGATCAACGTATCATCGTATCATTTTGTCTATATAGGACAGCTATTTCCAAAAAAGCATTATGTGAACTTCCATAATGGATAATGAAAATTTTGAAAATCCTGCTGCAAAGCGACGGCGATTGAATCGTGAGAGAAAAGCACGTACAAGAGCTAATAACACAGACAAGCTGACGCTCGGTCTCATGCGATACGTCGACAACGTGAAACTTTGGAACAAACTCAAGCGCGGCAAGCTGCTGACTCTCGGTCCCATGCGATACGTCAACAACGTGAAACTTTAGAAGAAACTCAAGCGCGGCAAGCTGCTGACGCTCGGTCCCATGCGATACGTCAACAACGTGAAACATTAGAAGAAACTCAAGCGCGGCAAGCTGCTAACGCTCTATCCCATGCGACACGTCAACAACGTGAAACATTAGAAGAAACTCAAGCGCGGCAAGCTGCTAACGCTCGATCCCATGCGATACATCGACAGAAAGAAAATCGATACCAAAGTCAAGCAATTCAACTCCAAATAAGAGCATTGAGATTTGATGAATCTCACGTTACTCGACACGATTGTGGAGAAATGAATTCCATCTGTCAGTTCTGCGGCTCCAAGAATTTCGCCAAGGAGCGTCCAGTTGATAAGCAATTTAACAACTGCTGTCATAAAGGAAAAGTGAAGATTCCGCAACCGCTCGATCAACATGGGAATCTATTGTTATACTAGCTGGTAGCCCGTCCGAGGACGGGTAGCTAGAAGGACGGGCAGGCAGCCAAGGTCATATGGCTTTTGGATTGCACTGAGAGCTTTCCTTAATCTTCATTCAACTTAAGTTACCTTGGGTAGCTAGATGATAGTCCGTCCGAGGACGGGTAGCTAGAAGGACGGGCAGGCAGCCAAGGTCATATGGCTTTTGGATTGCACTGAGAGCTTTCCTTAATCTTCATTCAACTTAAGTTACCTTGGGTAGCTGCCCGTCCTTCTAGCTACCTGTCCTCGGACGGGCTATCATCTAGCTACCCAAGGTAACTTAAGTTGAATGAAGATTAAGGAAAGCTCTCAGTGCAATCCAAAAGCCTTATGACCTTGGCTGCCTGCCCGTCCTTCTAGCTACCCGTCCTCGGACGGGCTACCAGCTAGTTATGAATTAAGAGACGCCTATCCGAACATTGAAATTGCGTTGAGGATATTTTTAACAATGCCTGTAAGTGTGGCGTCTTGTGAGCGTTCGTTCAGCAAGTTAAAAATGATCAAGAACTATTTAAGATCAAGTATGTCTGAAAACAGATTGACAAACTTAGCAATTCTGAATATAGAATACGATATTGCGTGTCAGATTGATTTTAACGATATCATCGACGATTTTACCCTGGTAAAAGCAAGAAAAGTACAGTTTTGACTCATGATTGATTGAGTAGAAATTGTAAAATTTCCGCGGAAGGACCCCCATTTTCGTTGGGGGGTATTCCATACCCCACAAACCCCCCGGTGTGGGGGCGCAAATGTTAAGTCCCGCCAAGGGCGCGGCCGTACCTAGATACGGCTCTGGGTTCGAGGGTAATATAATTCGCATTTTGCGGTCCCAATCTTTTATATAGCACCGAGAAAAACACGAAATCATTAAATTTGATTCTATGAAAGAAGTTATCGATGTTTCTTCGATTTTGTACGTGGTTACCGAGGTTGTGCGGCATAGAGGCCGCACTGAGACCGGATATTACCATAAGTATCGGCATTTATTTGATTTATCTTATCTGAAATATTGTGGAACCCCGAAATACAGCAAAATCTTTGCTGGAGTGTCTATTTCAAAATTTCATATCCGGAGTCCCCAATTTAAATTATCCCGGATTATTATATTACACAATACAACAACGATAATCCAGGCAGATACAGTTGTGAATGTCCCGGATCATTGAGGTTTCCGGTCAAATGGTGTAAAAACGAGACAGCCTAAATTTAGGCTAAAAACAAGACACTACATCAGGTATAATGTGGAAAAATTAACGGTCAAATTTGAAGTCGAATAACTCTTTTGTTTATCAATAGAATTGATTTAAGATTTAAGAGTGTGGTGTAATATTTATGGATGAAGATTTGAACTTTTACAAAATTAAAATGTTTTTCAGCTGAGAAATACCTTTTAATTATCGTTTTTGAAGAATTGTTTTTAAGGTACCTACCCCATAGAAATTAGTCACATGGTGAAAAACTGGGTTAATTTGGTGTCCATATCGTGGGGCTAAAGAAAGCAACACTTGACGGTTTCTTTGAAACCTGAGCTGGAACGGATTCCTGGCGAAACTTCCATTTATTATCATACAATGGGTTAGAGTTTTGAATTAATGGTTTTAAGTAGTCGTCTATATCAACGATGGGCAACCTCCGGCCCGCGGGCCAACTCCGGTCCGCGTAAAGTTCTAATCCGGCCCGCGAGATCTTTAGAAGAAATAATAAATAAATATTTTCAAAAACAAAAATTTGAAAGAAAAGGATTAGGTTAGTACCTAACATAAGGAAAAAGGAGGGATCTACAGTTTAATTTTCGATATAATTCGTCTTATTTAAATTAAATTAAAAAGTATTGTAAAAAGTAAATTGAAAAGTACACTAGACCCTCCATGTACGCGAGTTCGATGTACGCGAATTCAGAATAACGCGAATTAGATTTTGATACCTGAATTTTTTATACGCGAAGCAAAATTCCCTTTAACGCGAATTAAGTTTTCGCGTATTATTAAAATAACTAGGTGGCACAGTCGGCCTACCGGCCGCCTTTAGCCATCTAGACCGTGTCGGATGTGGTTGTTCGGCCTTCGGCCTCACTACAAGGTTCTAAAGTAGCCTGTGTTTTTCGTAGCGTTGTAAATATCGTAACTTCTACACCAAATTTGGTTAAGATTGGTCAAATAGAAACGTAAGGCACGTGCACGCGTATTTGCATTGTCGATCGGTTGACAGCTTGACAGCATTCATTATTGTTTTTTAAGTTGATTTTGAGTAGCCTGCCTTCCTTTAAGGAATCTCGATAATCCATTCATGCGCGTCCCTCTGGGACGCGCATGAATGGATTATAGAGATTCCTTAAAGGAAGGCAGGCTACTCAAAATCAACTTTCCTTTCCTTTGCGAATTTTTTTCTTTGTAATTTGTTATAAATGATAAGAGAAATAAATATAGTACTTAATTAACTTTGTTATAAATATTACTATGAGGAGGTCGGATCGTCCCTCGTCAATAGCAATTCTTTTTATCTTTTAACGAATAACGGAATTTCCGTTGTTTTAAATATTGAAACATTAAATAAATTAACTCTTGCCTCGGCTAAACCCTTTTTCACTTGCATAAGACCTCTTACCTGCAGTGTAGATTCAGGGGAAATTTCCTCTTTTACTTAACTTGTGAACTCAATAAATCGAGAATACAAAAACTTTCAAATAATGATCCGAAATTCAAAGATGTAATATTTTTAATCAAGAAATTCATTAATAAACACATAAACTAAATTTAACAATGTTTTTATTATTTCTACCCCAACTTAATATTTAAATAAATTTTCTCATAATCGTTGCACTTTTTGAATATTACCGCGCGTTGCATATGCAATTTAATAGTTTTAGTAATGTTAAGTTTACTCACAGTTGGTTTCGTTTGGTAGTACAAATAGTTTCGTCGACTCGAACTAATAATCTCCGTTATCCACTCGTGACTTTGATTTGTTTGATTCCAAGTGCCTTTTGCTCCAATTTTGCTGGATGCAATAATCTTCCTCAACAATTTTCACTTTTTACACTAATATTTTCTGGTAAGTAAAATTTTTCTTTTACTTTTCATAACCTGCACGTGTACAACGTGACTAGACACTATTTACTTTTTCAATTCCTCAAATTTTCGCAATTTATGCAAAATTTTAATTATTCTAGCGGGAATCCAAATTAGCACGACTGCCTGCTTCTCACACTCTGGAGGAACTCTAAATAACCACTTGAAGTCGGGAGCCCAAAATTGGCACGACTACCCGCTTTTCACCTTTTTAAGGCCTTCTTCTTTGTTTTTTATTATTTTTCCTTGGTTACGAAAAATTCCAGCGTACTGGATCAAAATCTCTAATTGTAAGTATTTAATTCTCATCAACTGTCGTGTGTCACTTATTTTCTGTTTTTAGATTAACACATTTGGCCCGATTGTTCAATTTTAACGGAGTCCACTACCTTTACCGAGATGTAGATTTCATATTCGTGCAACGTTATTCCGTATTATTAACTAACACTTTAAAATTAAACAAAATAACAATTTTAAATTTCTTACAACTAAAATTTTATTTAACAATTTAATGGGATCAAATTTGGTTTCGTTTACATTTTTGGTTATTCAAACTTTTGTATTCTTTATAACTTGTTTTTATACCAGTATTTTACCTCACCGATTTGAATTAAATTTGATTTATTTACTCTTTCGGATTTGAAATCTTATGCAAGTTTTGTGTTTCTTACGAGTCAACAATTCAATGAAATGCCATTGACGTCCCAATCTCAGTGAATCACCGCAATATGTATTATTGTTTTTATATTTTCAGAAAAAAATACAAGTAACAAAAATGTGTCCATTAACTATACTAAGGCCCGCGGACGAAACGTAAATATTATTCTGGCCCCTGTTATACAAAAGGTTGCCCACCCCTGGTCTATGTAATAATTCGAATTATTTTGGCCCCTCGATCGACAAAAATGGGTTCAGTTTCATCATTGTAGGATCTCCCCATGAAAATCATTACACTCATTGGATGAAATTGTTTTTCGAAACTGTTTGCAATTTTGGTCGTTTGTTCACAGGAAATACATTGCCCACGATATTGATCAATGATCATTAACTTAAGACATACAGGGTGTCCCCGTGACCGTGGAGAACCTTTGAGGTGGTGATAAAAGACACTTTTCTAAAGCTCGTCTTACATCAGGACATTTCTGGTGTCATTTCTTGCGCCATTTCTGACGCCATGTCTTGTTCCAAAAATAAAGCCTGTATTATATCAGGCCATTTCTTGCGCTGATTTTGCGCAGTAGGTAATTTTAGCAACTTACGTGAAACATTTTGTAGGCCAAATATATAGAACGTGTTCTATTTTGAGGCAATTTTCAACGCAATTTGCCTGTGAGCGTGCGCAGTAAGATTAAACGAACGATAATTTACTGTTGATGAAAATTGTGGAAACTATGCTACACATAAAAATTGCAGAAAATGTGATTGCAGCAAACATAATAGTATTAAAAAAATTACTGAAAAGATGTTTGGAAAACAAACTAAAACCGAGGGTGCGAAAGAATTGGCAGGAAAAGTGGCTACATAGAATTTAAATTGAATAGAATTGTATTTAATAATTTAATAATTAACTGATTATATAAATTTGTTTGCTAGTTTATTTGACAATTTACATTTGACAATTACTACCAGCGCATTCAATCTGTATTGCGCACGCTCACAGGCAAATTGTTCAAGAATAGAGCACGCGCCAAATATATTGCCTACAATCCGAGCCAGGACATTTTCCAAGACATTTGCTGTTTTAAACTAGGCAATTTATTTGGTTCAAGAAATGGCGCAAGAAATGACGCCAGAAATGTCCTGATGTAAGACGAGCTTAAGACAAATTTTCAAATAAAATTTTTGCCCAAGTCCAAACCCTTGGGGGGTACCTCCCTTTAAAGCAATTTTTTGAATTTCTAATTTCAAACGGCCATAGCTCCAATATTATTGATTTTTTAAGGTTAATGGATTAGAACTTTTTTAAAGATCATTCGCTTGTCTACAAATTAGGTTATAACCCCTTATCGTCTAGAATCAACGGATTTCGAGTTATAAATTAAATTAAGGGAAAAAATGTTTAAAAAATTCAGGTTTTTTTAAAAATTTTCTTACGAACCCCGTATCTCTTAAACGAAACGTCTAAGAGAAAAACTAACGGCCCAAACCGGATAGGGAATTTAACGGGATACAACTTTCGTCAAATAAAATTTTTTGGGCAACCAACCGTTTTCACAGAAACTGAAAATAATGAACAAGAGGTGTAGGTAAAAAAAATAAATTCACAAAATTAATTTAATAAATGCTAAAAATGGCCTCCCTCATTTTCAGCACACAGGCGTGCTCTTTTCAAAAGGTGTTGCACGGTATTATTTATAATGGCGCTTCTTTCGTTAAGTTCTGTCACACCTATCTGTATTCTTTCCATTAATTCCTCTCTGGTTTCGGGCTTTCTTCTATCGCTGTAAACTATAGCTTTAAGGGCATCCCATAAAAAATAATCGAGTGGTGTTAAATCGGGTGATCGTGCCGGCCAATTGATAAATCCTCCTCTTCCTATCCATTTTTCTGGATACGCAGTATTTAAAAAATTTTGTACTTGTCGTCCAAAATGTACCGGCGCACCATCATGCTGAAACCACATTCCTTGTCTTGATGCCAGTGGAATATTATCTAGCAATAATGGAAGATTTTCTTCTAAAAATTTAGGTATCCGGCAGCTGTAAGCCTTATGTTTTGTGGAAAAAAAATAAGGACCTATAATTTGGCTTCCCAGTATTCCACACCAACAGTTCACACTGAAACGTCTCTGATGTCCTCTCTCAAGTTTTTCCCTGGGATTTTCTACTGCCCATCGATGTTCATTTCTACAATTGTTTACACAATCTCTTGTAAACTGCGCCTCGTCGGTAAACAAAATCTTTGCAACAAATCTTTGTGGATTCGCTTGCCCTCGTAAGTAGGTAGTTGGAAAAAATTAATCTTGATCCATAATCTCCATTCTCCAATACATGCACCGGATATAAATGATATGGATAGTACTGGTATTTATGTAAAATTTTCCATATCTAATTAGGCATTTCCAAGTACGTCACAGTGACGTCATTGGCTCCACCCCGAACAGCTGTTGCTCGACAAGTTTGTGATTAATCTGTGTATTTATCTGTTTTATTGGTAAAAATTGAATTTTTTTACATTTTATAAACCGTAGAGAGTGTAGTGTAAAATTATTACTGTAAGTACATTCTGTTTATTATCTTTCCCGAATAATCGCAAACCTAACCTCGAGTACATACTGCTTAATTTTTAGCGCTTTGTCCGTAAATTAATTTGCACATTTCAGTTTCACTTTGAAAAAATTGCAAACTGCATAATATAAAAGTTAATTTTAATTTTTGAAATGAAAATTGTCTTGTAAAAATGCTAACCTCAAAATATCAGTCGGATAACAGCTGTTCGTGACGTCACATGGAAATGCCTAATTGTAAAAGGTCAAATTAATCTTCCATAATTTAAAAAAAAATTCATTAAAAATAATACTATTTGATTATTTGACTAACTTTGTGTTTAGATATTTGTAGTTCAGCTTCAAATTTTCTGATGCTAGTTGCCGGGATGTTTTCTACTATATCCAAAACGTCTTGGCTGTTTGGTAAGTTATCTTCATCGACAGCATTCTGACTTCTTTCTTTATACGTATTTGGGAATCTTCCAAATTCCGTTAAGTATCTACAGGGATTTATTTTTACATAATTTATTTTTCAATGCATCTTGATGAGCTTAATAATAATTTTTATACAAACCCGTGTATCCTAGAAAAGACTTTTGAATCTGGAAGCCTTCTTTGGGGATATCTTCTTTGGTATTCTCTTTTAGCTGCCAACGCATTTCCATTGCAGTAGCCGTATAAAAAATGCATATCAGCATATTCCAGGTTTGAATATAACATAATATTGATAATAAAACACGAAAAGAAATTACGCTTAAAGTTAATAATAGTTATTTATGTATCAAGGGCACAATCAATAGATTATAGCACCGAGGGTAATTTAAAGCCCGACGCGTTAGCGGAGGGCTTTAAATTGCCCGAGGGCTATAATCTGATTGTGCCCGTGGTACATACAACGTTTTATTTCATTTTGGTACTTGGTACTTGAATTGTCAAAATTGAAGAATAAGTATTTTGAGAAAAAATATCATGTCATTTTGTTTGTGCTATGAATTTTTGGTGTGTCATAGTTCCTATGGCGAGAAACTTGGAGGGTCGAGAATTAATTTTTTGATTTAGCAATAACTCGAAAACGGCACTAAATATCGAAAAACTGAGCAAAAAATTCTCCCCCCCCTCGCAAGGTTCTCCCTCTCGTGAATTGTCGGTAGGAAGGCATATGCAAAATTTCAGATCGATCGCGCAAAAAAAACAGAGTCTGGACTAACTCTTTTGTTTTGATATTGTTGTCATTGCTTAGCAACTTTAAAAAACAAGGCTAGAAAACAAGGTTATGATACCAAAATGAAATAAAACAATATAATTATCAATATTAACAATAATAAATAAACAATATAAATTAACAAAGTAATTGCCGATAAACTAATGCGCTTTATAACAATGTCGCTCAAACGTCAAACGCTACAATACGTTTTAACAATGTTTTAACATTAAAACAAATGCTATAAATCAAATTGAGATTTTTAGTAATTATGTGAATTTATATTTTTTACCTACACCTTGTTCATTATTTTCAGAGTTCTGTGAAAACGGTTGGTTGCCCAAAAAAATTTATTTGATGAAAGTTGTAGCCCGTTAAATTCCCTATCCGGTTTGGGCCGTTAGTTTTTCTCTTAGACGTTTCGTTTAAGAGATACGGGGTTCGCAAGAAAATTTAAAAAAAAACTTGAATTTTTTAAACATTTTTTCCCTTAATTTAATTTATAACTCGAAATCCGTTAATTCTAGACGATAAGGGGTTATAATATAATTTGTAGACAAGCGAATGATCTTTAAAAAAGTTCCAATCCATTAACCTTAAAAAATCAATAATATCGGAACTATGGCCGTTTGAAATCAGAAATTCAAAAAATTGCTTTAAAGGGAGGTACCCCCCAAGGGTTTGGACTTGGGCAAAAATTTTATTTGAAAATTTGTCTTAGAGAAGTGTCCTTTATCACCACCTCAAAAGTTGTAGCCCGTTAAATTCCCTATTCGGTTTGGGCCGTCAGTTTTTCTGTTTCGTTTAAGAGATACGGGGTTCGCAAGAAAATTTAAAAAAAAACCTGAATTTTTTAAACATTTTTTCCCTTAATTTAATTTATAACTCGAAATCCATTGATTCTAGACGATAAGGGGTTATAATCTAATTTGTAGACAAGCGAATGATCTTTAAAAAAGTTGTAATCCATAACCTTAAAAAATCAATAATATCGGAGCTATGGCCGTTTGAAATCAGAAATTCAAAAAATTGCTTTAAAGGGAGGTACCCCCCAAGGGTTTGGACTTGGGCAAAAATTTTATTTGAAAATTTGTCTTAGAAAAGTGTCCTTTATCACCACCTCAAAGGTTCTCCACGGTCACGGGGACACCCTGTATGTACAGTCCTTGCCATATTATTAGACTCAAACTTTTAGTATTCAAAATTTTAAATTTAAAAATATTTTTTTGTGTTAGGTTTAAACATTCTGTAATATATTTTACAATAAATATATTATAATACAATAACTTTAATTTACTAGAATTGTCACTATTATAAATTGAATGATTTTACTCGAAATTACAAAAATTCAAATTTTGAGTTTGTAATATTGACTTTTTAAATTTAATTTAAATTTTAATTTACCGCTTGTTTTGGTTTAGAATTTTTTAAACGTCCTGTATATTTCTTTTTAAAGTCATATTTAGGTACGACACCTTTTGGTATAGAAAAAAAAACGGGTTCTTAGGGGTCAAATTTGTAATGTTAGCATCTTTTCTTTGTTACGAAAGAATCTCCCACTTGAAGGTGAACCGTTGAATGTGCAGCTTGTCCGGCATTTCTTTAATTTTGAATACAGATATTTCTGAGTGTTAGCTTTCTTTTAGTGTACTTTTGTTATAATTAACAGGTATAATTTATGCATTATTTTAATAAGTTTTCGTTACAAATTTGGGCAAAATTTACTTTAATTCAATTGATTTGTGTTTAACAATTTTTTCATTGTTTCACACAATAGAAACATAAAAAGGTTGTTTTTAAAAGGGTTTTACATTATAATTAAATTCGGTTTGCTTAATGCAATTTTCTGTTGTTAATTATTAGTAGGAGAAATTTGTCTAAATTATTAAAGAATATTTGCAAGGTTAAAAGAATGAGGGTGCGGATTTGTTAAAATAAAGCGGTAAGGGGTTGGTGTTCTTTGTGTGCTATAAGCAGATGGACTCAAGGTTATATCCGTGCATCTTCATTTAACAAAAGATAAAGGGACGCCGTGTTATACCAACACTTAATTTTATAAAGAAATAGTAACTTGTCTTTATTAATACAAAGTAAATGCTAACAATAATTATATACAGGATGTTTTAATTTCAAATAAGATTTGATTTATAAATAAGAGGTTTCTTTATTTAAAATAGGTAGTAATTTGTTAGTAAATTAAATAATTATATACAGGGTGTTTGTCAAAGTTATGTCTAATTGTTTGCAGGTAAAGAGATTTGATAAATGCATTCAATCTGTTACTAAGTCCCCACAAGGCTGCGTAATGATGTACGATAAGTTTACAAATCTTTATATCGTGGTAGATGATTGACTTATTTAAAACAATGGTTTTGGGTTCGTTACGTGTACATTTAGCTTCGCCGATTTGGGTAAAAGATTATAAACAACCCCCTAGTAACGTGGAAAATAAATTACACACGATTACTAATGCTTAAATGCAAACCATAAAGCAAATTACATTGAACTGTTCCCAAGGATTTGTTGTTAATTAAGTTGTTGTAACTTAGTTCTGGGTTTTAATATTGGGAAATTAGGTATCTTTATTATTCAAATACAGGATGGTTGAACTTGTTTGAATTAGGTTGTGATTTTAATTTGTATTTGAACAGCTGTACCTCTATATGTTTTTCTAGAAGAACGTTGGGCCCGCCGAGATATATAATATTTTTGCCACTATAAAACCAACGAAGGATTCCTTGATCTTCCCTGAATTTGATTTAAACCAGCAAGCCATATACAAATTATTGTTTCAGCTGAGTTTAAATAAGTTACAATTAATTAGGTAGTAAATTGTAATTCAAGGGTGGTTATTTAAAGGTAGATTTAAAAGGTATTTTTCCATTAACAGCTAGTGTTTCAATAAAACACATAGCTTCCCACAATCTTCATAGAATGTACCAAGTACATGAAGAAAAGATTATAACAATCCAAAGGATTGAATCTAAACAAGAATTTAAAAGTTATCGAAATCAATAAAGCGATTTAAAACAAATCGACTTTCAGGGTAATTAAATCTACAGATTTATTAGGTCACGATTTAGGTAAATCATTGCTTCAGGTTAAATTCATCAAACAAGAATATTAAAGATAATAAAAGAATTGACATTGCCCAAATTTGGTTGTTTTATTTTGTGTTGGAAGTTAATGGTTGTCTCTCTTTCGGAGCGATCATTTGTTTTGTTACAGTTGTTTTGACACTATGTTTTGTACACCGGAAAAAAGAGTTTGGTTACTAGATGGCGATCGTAGGTATTTCACAACGTGGTGGTCCAAGCTATTTTCCGTGTCGTCGAAGAAGTGTGATTTTAGGTTTGAACTTTGTTAGTTCTCAAGAGATGGCGGTTTTCTGGAGAGGACGTTGGCGCGAAGTTCAAATTCAAAAGTTGCATCTTACAAGTTTGAGTCTAATAATATGAGCAGGGACTGTAGAACCTTATATGGAACCATACTTCATCGACTATGATATAATTTTCCAATTATTTTCTTTTATGAGTTTGTATAAGCCTAATGACCGACAACGTCGTTTCTCGATGGTTTCTTCAGATAATAAGTAGCATGGTGATTTTCTCTATCAACTTCGGTTTGAATGTTTGAAATAAGTTTCAGGAATGAATTTCACTTCTATGTCGGAAAGTTCTTGTTTCTTATCATTTGCTTCAGTTGACCAATTTGCTGTTTGGATAGAGTTAATTAATTTTTGATCACTCCTATTTTTCGTTGATGGCTTTTAGCAATTATAATCGATTTTTCCGGTAGATTGTTAAATGAGTTTTCTAAATTGTAATAACTTGATTTTTTTTTTAAATTTTGTTGGTCAAATAAACTAATTCCACTTTCTAAAACTTGTAAAATATTGACCTGCTCTTCTTCTGAAAATGTCATGTTAAATATTAAATTATGTTGTTATTTTTTTAAAGTATAATTTGAAAAAACCCGCTTATAAAAAAATAAAAAATATCGTTGCTATGGCAAACACAGATAGAGATTTAAAATCAAAGTTGTTCGTTTATTTTTTTCCACTATCTGTAAATTTAAAAATATTATTTGTAATTGTAATTTTATTTAGTGATAAACCCACACTAACGAATTATAAGTCCACAGTTTTACCTATAGACTACTAGGACCCACAGCTTTACGTGTAATCCAAACCACGGTACAAATAATTCGGGAATAGCTGAGATTCGAACTCAGACAGGTTCACAGTTCAACTCTTTCGCCACCACACCAAACTACGTGTACCTACCTGCATTGTAAATATTGTAAACAGTGTTAATGCATTGAATAGTCCAATCATTACGTGGGAAAAGAGGTTTCTATTTTGTTTTCTTAAATCGGTTATTTTGGCATCCAAAAAGAAGGATATAGTTTTGGTTTTTTAGCTTTAGCTCATAATTTTATGTAGTTTAAATTTGCTAATACCAATTTGGAACATTGCGTGCATAGGAAACGTACAATTTATGAATTTGTAAGTTTTGGGTTTTGGGTTTTTCTTCAGCAAATTTATCCCTATTTTTATGCGAGCCTGATGTCGAAAAATTAGGGGCTCGTTTTCAAAACCAAAATAAAGGAGTTATGGCTACACAAAAGCATCTAATGGCTGGACAATAATCCATTTGCTAGGAAATTTTTCATCCAATATTTAATGGGTAATGTGGGGGTGCTTCGTTTTGTTGAAATTGTACATTTCTTGATTAATAATGTTTTAAACACTGATCGATAAGTGGGATAATTTCATCTTGTAATAGATTATGATACATTAGTCCAGTCAAGTTTCCTTCAATAAAAATTGGCTTAATAATATCATTTCCAAGTTTACAAGCCCAAATATTAACCTTTTGAGGAGACTGCATGATCTCCTCGAAACACATGCGGAGTTTTATCGCCTCAATATAAACAAATACTTTTTTTATAGCAAATTTGGGTTATTTTGAATTCTCTGGGAAATCAGTTCTCAAAATTCGGTTCTTCTATCAAAATCATCTTCGTCAATTTGTGAATTTGAATTTTATCAGCTAAAAACTTGCTGATTTTTAGTACTTTGAACTTAACCTTTGAAATAGAGGTCCCAGGATTCGCAGCAAAATAATTTAGTACGTCCATCTGCAATACTTCATTCAAAATTTTGTATTGCTTATTACTTTTCTTGCATATAGAACCGGTTTCTTCCAATTTTTGTACTAACTTTATCAAGTACAAGTGGCCTGTATTATTTTCAGGGTGGCTTGCATTGAAAATTTGAGCAGTTCTACGAGCACAACGATTTTCATGTAATTTTTTCTTGTCAAGTATGCAACATTTACAAGCAACTTTTGTTTTCAACAAGTCCGTTTTCACATATTAAAACTCGAATGGATTTCTGTTATTATCTTAGGTGATAATGGAGTGCACATGTTTACCACTGCTAACGCGATTTTCGTAAAAATGAAATAATTTCCCAAGGGGCTGTCCATTAATGATGTCACACAATTTAGGACCAAATTAACCCTCCCTCCCCCATTGTCACACTTGGTCACAAAATATGAGACACCCCTAAATGATGTCACAAATGTTTTATTTTTACCCCCCCCCCCCACTCACGAGTCTTTTTCTCACGAGAATTTATGATCAAATATTTTTATTGTTAATAAGTATGAACGTGACGCCACAAAGCAGCATACCCCCCCTTCACAAGTTGATGAACCCTCCCTCCCCCCAAATGTATATGACATCATTTATGGACAGCTCCTAATAAAAATTTGAATTGATTGGTTTTAAGAATTTTGTATAAAATTAATTGAAAGTTGGTTACCGGAAATGAACAGTATTAAAATTATTTTACCAGCTCAGTGCAAAGATAACAGACAAAAGGAATTTAAATTCAAATGTTACAATTTTGGTGTATTTTGGTAAACGAATGGAATAATTAATTTTGAAGATGATGAATTTGCTATAAAAACATAAAAATTTGTGAATGAAGACAATTGAAAGTTAATTTAACAATAAAATTGCAAATAAAATTGGATTCAAATATATCCGTATATAGACCTCCTTACAAAAATCTTTAGAATGTTGCCTGTTAGTGTAAGAAAATTGCGAAAAAAAATCCAAAATCGGTTTTCTGCGATTTTTCGACGGATTTCGTTAGGTAATTATTCGTACTTTAACATACTAAAAACGTCCTCTCGGAACCCTGAGCTTCTTACCAAATTCTTCGTCTGAAGTTGAAATTTTTTATGATGGAGTGAAAATTATGTTTTTCGGCAAAATATTTTTAAACAAATTTCTATTTCAGCTATATTGTTATCATATAACTCATTACAAAAAATTAAAAACACTTAAAATATTTTAAGAACATCCTCGAAATCATGAAAAGAAGAGTTTTCTAAAAATGGTCAGGGGGTTCTGATTTTTGGATATGTTTTAAAGTCAGGCCAAAATCGAGCATTTTTGAAATTTTCTCAAATATAACAACAGATGTTACAACAAATGTAACAAATTCAAAAATTTAACAGTGCTGGGGTTCAGCAACTATTAGACTAGAGAAAAATACCTTAGATAGAAGTTGTAGTAAATTTTATTCTCTATAAGATTTATAGAAGTCATTTTCGTCCTAAAGTCAACTGGTAAGGAAATATTGCGAAGAAACTTTTTTTTTTGCCTTTTTTTTAAATGGCGGCACTTCCTGGCGGTCGCCGAGGTCGTCAACTCAGAGTTTTTATTAGGACCCCAAACTTTAAAACATATCCAAAAATCAGAACCCCCTGACCATTTTTAGAAAACTCTTCTTTTCATGATTTCGAGGATGTTCTTAAAATATTTTAAGTGTTTTTAATTTTTTTTTAATGAGTTATATGATAACAATATAGCTGAAATAGAAATTTGTTTAAAAATATTTTGCCGAAAAACATAATTTTCACTCCTTCATAAAAAATTTCAACTTCAGACGAAGAATTTGGCAAGAAGCTCAGGGTTCCGAGAGGACGTTTTTTAGTATGTTAAAGTACGAACAATTACCTAACGTAATCCGTCGAAAAATCGCAGAAAACCGATTTTGGATTTTTTTGATTAAAATGTGCCCAATGTACAGTAGCCGATTGGCACCATCAAAGAGAAGACAAATAATGTAACATGCGGTAAGAAACTGTTTTTTTTAATAATTTAAAGTTCTATGCGCGACAGAAAACTTAAATTCACGATAATAAAATTTAATTTGAAGGACTGCATTCCACCCATTTGATCACCTGCTCCACAGTCCACAAATTTTGTATGATGATAATTTAGTTAAAATTAAAAATTACATTGATAAGTAATGGGAAAAATTAATTTATTGTTTTTCTGAAATAATTCACGAAATTAATCTAAAAAAATTAATTTTTCTTATGATAAAGTTTTGTCCATGTTTATTCTCATATAAAAAGTTTAAGTATTATTTATTAATACAACAATCAATAAGGATTTTACCCCTTTTAATTTTTGCGTTTATGTGCAAGGTTTTCATAGTTTTGAAAAAGTCTCATTACTCTTACCGGAAGCTATTTGCTTAAGGTGTTTGTTTTGCGATAAAGCAGTCTGGAGCATAAAAAAAGAATATTTTGGCTCAAAACATAGCAATATAAAGTATACAAAGGGACAGCTTTTATGGCACAACCTGTCATAAATATTTTTTATACTTTTCATGTCGATATGAAGATATCAATTAGGATAAATTTTAGCAAAAAATAATTTAGAGAAGACCCTGTCCACCAGGTAGCGTTGAAAAGCCATCTAACGAACTGAAAAGTGTGCAAAATATTTATTTCAATTTTCCCTCTATGCATACATCCTTTTTCATATAGGTTGAAAATGAGATAGAATTCTTAGTTTATATTACATCTTGGAAACCAGGAAGAAAAAATGCAGGTAATCTTGTTTACCATCCAAAGGGGAATTGCCAAAAAAGTAATCAAGTTAATATAATCATTTTGAAATTTCCGAAAAATAAAAAGATATAAAATTGATCTCGGTTTTTGAATATGAATAGGGTTACTGTACCAGTAATGACCACTGTTCCAATAATGGTCACTTTTACACTAAAATTGCAAAAAGGCCGTTATTTATGTTTTACAAAGACATATTCTCAAGCTACTGCTTCCTTAAACTATGTGTACTTACCCTGCATTTTACAGGCTAAAATTATAGAATAAATCTAATTATATGATTTAAGGGTTGTATATCGCCAGTAAAAATTCCATGCACCTTCTCTAAAAATATTATTTGACTGCAACTATTTATAAATAGTCATTAAACCACGCACACAAAAATTTCTTAATACTTTACATATTCTGTTTAAAAAACTAAAATCATCGTGGGTGTTCATTACCGATACACTAATCCTACTATTGCATACATAAGTATAAACACTCAACTTTAATTATGATTTTTATATTGCTGTTTATTTGAACCCATTTATTAAATAAACACCAAATTTTAAAAGTACCCAAATTAACTACACAATCTTTCTTTTGCAATCAATAAATTTAAAAAAGCAGTAAAGACTATAAATATAATACATGTGCGATGATATCATTGTTTAGTCTTGTAATTTTACTACCGAATTTTAAAGGAGGAATTGCAAATACGAGTTTGTTTAAATTACAGAGGTAAAATCTACGAAACGTCTAAAAGTAGAAAGTGTTTAAAG
The DNA here is from genome assembly GCA_932274525.1 of Podabrus alpinus. Classification (NCBI taxonomy): domain Eukaryota; kingdom Metazoa; phylum Arthropoda; class Insecta; order Coleoptera; family Cantharidae; genus Podabrus; species Podabrus alpinus. The sequence continues at coordinate 17,332,976 of OW026451.1, forward strand.
TGTTTGTATTGAATATAAAAGTATATACACTGAATAACTGACACAAGCTGCTAGACAGTTAAAATTTTACATATCTATTAAGAGAATACCAAGGTTGTACGGCCTAAAGGCCGCACTGCGGTAATCGGTACCATAAGTATAAGCTATAATTGTTTGCATTTTTTTGACCATATTAAGGTACTTCAAAATACAGTCAAAATTTTTTAAAAATACAGATTCGTACCTGACGTTTCCATCTTGTAATTTTGTAGCCATCGTCTCCGGATTCAAATTTACTCAATTGACATATACGTATTTTTTATATTATCACGGTGTGCCCTCTACCTTTAACAAGGTTTTCATTTACGATTAAATTTAATTATAACAAAAATCAACATCGATTTAGATAGTGAGGGAAAGTTTAAAACCAATACTGTCACATCTGTGGATCTTATCGATCATTCTATCGCACCTATCTCACCAATCCATTTGCAAGGAATTCTTTTATCTAACTATTGTTACACAAGTAACTCATAAAGTGGGGGTGCGCCGTTGATTAGTTGATTATTGAAGCTATTCTCCTCATGAAATCGTTTATGAAATGATTGACTTTCTTTTGTTAATAATTCTTCTTCTTTTTCTTCCTCTTAATATAGGTCTACGGCCTGTTCGTTAACTAATTTATTTAATTAGTCCTTTGAGCGTTTGGTTTTTTTACATCTTAAGTAACTTACTAGGGGCTTGCCTTCGATGTGTATGTAACCTGTTTTTCATTGTTATGATGACAAATCATTAAAACAGGAAAACCGACGGTTTTATGTGCTCTTCGAAGCACGGAAGATGGTTAAGAAATTTTAGACTGTACCCGGAGTCGAACCGGGACGACTTGAGTTAGCAGTTGATCTCTCTGACGTTCTGGTCTTAAATAATTAAGGTCACAATATAAGGGCCCTGGTCAAATTTTGACTTTGAGTGCCCCCCGCCCAAAAAGGGGTAATTTAAAATTCTCAAAAAAATATATCGTCGGCATACAATCAAAAGTGACCATCTGCAAAACCCTAGTTTTACTTTAGAGCAGTTTTTAAGTTATACTTCGCCTGTAAATAGTCAATTTTACCAACTCTATAACTTATTCATTTAATTTCTAATAAAGATTGGCATTTTTCCTTGTAACCGTACTGGTTATTCAATCCCATTTAGTCAATTTTCTCATTTTCAGCATTTTGTAGTTGGTCACTTTTGCTTGTATGCCGACGATATTATCTTTATTATACTTTTGGCTACTTCTATACCAAATTTAAATTGGGCACGCTTTTTGGTTTTTCTAGTACTTTTGGTAAAGTGCTTCGATTTATGACCACGATGATTAATTTCGATGTCACTCCTAAACCAAAAACGTCACCACTTTAAAATTTCGTATGCAAGTAGCCAAAAGCATAATAAAGGTAATATATTTTTTTGAAAATTTCAAATTACTTCGTTTTTGTGAGAGCGGCACTCAAAGTCAAAATTTGATCAGAGTCACTATTTTCTGACCTTAATTATTTACACAAAAAACTTACTAAAAAGGCCTATTCAATATCTTCATTTGACAAGAAAAATCGTGTCTCTAAGTGGTACGGTTCGGCCAGTAGAAATAATTGATCGAAACTCTGCTAGCCAAATTTTAATTATTTTGGAGGGCTCTACAATGTAAATAGACCACTTTAGGGCCAAACAAAAAAATGCGGGTCCGTTTATTTGGAATAACTTAGAAGTATACCAAATTTGAGCAAATCGAAGAGGGTCATGCAAATGCGTTGGTTGGTTTGACATGGAATGACCCAATATTCGTTTCCTAGAGAAATCGTTCGTAAAATGACTGTTCTCTGTTCTATAGAATTATGGAATGCTGACGGTGGTCTCGTTGAAAATGTAAATTTTGATTGTCTAATATCACGTCTTCTTCTTCTTCTTCATTAATTTAATTTTCTAAAGAGTGGGCGATAATTCGAATAATTGTATTTCTGAATAGATTCTGATACACTTCATAAAATTGTAATAACTTCCGAAATAAAATTATTTATGGTTTCATCGCGGTTTCATTCTTCAATTCTTATCTCTATCTCATAAACGGATCAATTTATCAATTTGAACCCGATTTAGCACTAGCCCAACCAAGTTCTGCACTATTTTAGGTTCAAAACCTGCCAAATCCACCGCCAGTCAGATGGATGCGATATTATGCAACCCCAGTATTCGTCCCATTATGTGTTCAGCCCAAAGATAGAATGCACTGATCCAGCATTACCTGCATTGCAAGGGATATGATCGCAAATTTACCAACGCCAACTTTCCCGGCAAAAATCAGCCCGATGAAGACAAGGCAGGAACTGCATTCGGTTTTTTCGACTTTTAAAAAGTCAATTATGCAAAAACTAATCGTCACAATCATTTAATTTCATTAGCAATAGCATTGCAAAGGTTTCCTTAAATTATATTAAAAACTGAATAAAATGCAACTTTATTTTTTGGCATGCAGTCTGAACATCGGATTTCAGTGGAATGACTAATTATTATTCAAGTAAAATAAGTTCTCCATTTAAAAATTATAGAGTTCGTTTAGGTTTACTACATAATTTAACCGCAAGTTCAACTGCATTTGGTTTCTAAATAAGGCAAAAAAAATGGGAAAGCGGGACAAGATAGTCGGCAATCTTAAAGCAGGTTTTCGTATAATAAAATGGAAATATGGAACAGACAATTTTAAAAATCTTGGTGGAATCAATATCTGCGTGAACTTTGGCTAACGAATTAAAACAGATATTATGACCAGATCTCTTGCCAAAGTTCTAAATATTTTTGTTACATGAAAAATTTGTAAGATTTTATATCATACATTTTATATAATTAAAAAATAATAGTAATATCTCATTATCTAATTTTACATTAAACCAAATCATGCGTATAGCAATTTGTGGTTTAACATTATCCAAGTCCAATTTAAATAGCACAAATCATAATTATTTATTATTACTTTCTTGTTGGATACTCTTATATAAAAATGTTATCGTGTAAATGGTCCAAAACGTTATTGCTCCTCTAATAAGATAATAACGAGTAACATTTAAAATATATCACTTACCCACAAAATTGCACAAAAAGAAAACAATGTTAAAATTTAGTAACAATGAAGTAATTGATTTTTTTACTCGGATGATTTACTTGCATAATAATATTAAAAGTATATAAATTGATTATTAACGGATTTATTATTTAGTAGTTGTTTGAATTTTGTGAACAAAACTGATAATGAAAATTACTTTGGTTTTCGTAAGTATAAAACATAGGTACTCGATCGTGTATTAAATACTAAGTAATAGGCAGTAGCGATAATAATTCAACGTTTGTATACAGATACTTTAATATTTGCAAATCGATTAGGTATTTAGTTTATCACTCTACAAATATGCACTAATACAAATCAAAAAACTCTTACCTATTAAATATTCAAATTTAAAAGTTAAATGTTGCTATAGATGAAGTTAAGGTCACTATGATGTAGATCGCAAATATTTATAGTTAAGTATCAAATAAAATGTTAACAATACATTAACATGATAATAAATTAGTGTTATAAAATGACACATTCCAAAGTAAACAATTCTTATGAAACTGGATAGCGATTATAAAGTAATAAATTTTGCATGCTAGAAAAAATAATAATTAGCAAGAAACAAACTGAAAGATAATTATGAAAGCTATTAAATAATATTTTTTTTATCTGGGAATGGCTATTTAGAATTGGATGAGTAAATGGGTATAACTTTGAATTTTCTACAAAATTTTCCAAAATTGTTCAGAACTCTTCAGTTCATCGCTACAATTGGACGTTGTATCCCAATATTCTGCAACGGAACTTCTTTGATAAAATTTTTATTAAAACAAAATTATTTTCAGCTATTTAGCATCTTCTACCATTTCGTAGTAGGAGAAGAAAACGGATACTCATTTTACAAATTCAGTGGCCCAGTAAGCGGTCAAGTTCATCAAATTTCTGTACATAATCCTCATCGTAATGAACACACTATCGATTATGTGGTGAGTTCTGTGAAATTAAATTATTAACCACTAAAATATTTGATTCGAATTTTATAACAAATTATTGCTTGTAAACAAAACGATTCATTATGTTGAAATATAAATAGTCCAGAGGTTATTTACCATTAAAGATTTATATAATCGTGATGAATGATATTTAATTGGAACATATTTTAGATATCTAATTAGCTCTTTTCATTCAATTAAATATAGAACTGTGGCTAAAATTCGTGGTTTTCCCACTAATGCGATAATTTTTTAAAATAAGTTTTATAATGTTTTTAATTTTAGGCTAAACCAGACTATGCATATTCGTATGGCATAGAAGATCCTCACACCGGTAACTCTCAACAAAGACACGAATCTCGTGATGGAAATAACGTTCGAGGAGAATACAGTCTTTTGCAGTCAGACGGAACTGTAAGAACAGTTAAATATGAAGCAGACCCCATTAATGGATTTCAAGCTTCTGTTCATTATTCGCCTGCTCACCAGTGATATTACAAAAAATAGTTTATAATAATAAATTTAGTAGTAATATAATAATTGATTTTGTTTTATTTAAACATGAAAGAGGTGGAAAACGTAAGTGGTTACGAACAAACACTGAACAAAATTGTTAATAATTCATTTATTCAGTTTATCTTTAAGTTTTTCCACTTTTAGAATTTTGTTGGCAACATCTCCATCATTAACTTGTAAAATCGTGGTTTGGGTATTCCAGTTCCCCTATCTAAAAAACTTTAGTTTGAACTCTTGCAGGGCTCAATTGTTTTGGTCTATGACTTCTTTTACATCTTTGGTTATGTCACTTTATTCGTTTTAATGTTCATACCGAGTGCATTTTCAACGGAATTTTTTTTGGGGTTAGCCGATTAGATTTGCTCTCCTTTTTGTATTCCAGTTGCAGCTAAAGAAATTTGTCACTTTTTGGATAGACAGCATTATTAGCTAATTAAATGCACTTGAATGGCCTTCAGATCACGAAATTTATTCTCTATGGACTAGGGAATTTTTCCTGTGAAGATCTGAACTGTGGCGTGATTTAAAAAAGATCAAACCTTTTTTAATAGCCACAATTGCGGCGAGGTCATGAAAACGTTTAGAGTAGAACTGCGGCGCGGATAATCTATAATCCGATTTGCAAGGATAACACGCTAAAAAGACCGGGAAGGTAAATAGTTAAAGAAACGGCAATTATTTACAGTGCTGTATGAAGAATCTTTTTCACATAATAAAAAAACCAACCTACAGGTTTATCACAAATTATCAAAAAGTTATCACAAAAGGAACGGAATTAGTTTGCAAAATAAAAAAATATGTAGCTTATAAATTAATCAATCAAAATAATAGTTATTAATAAAAATACGAATAATCAGGTTTTGACCTACGTCACGAATTTTGTAATGATGGAACGCGTCCCTATGGGACGCGCATGAATGGATTATAGAGATTCCTTAAAGGAAGGCAGGCTACTCAAAATCAACTTAAAAGCAATAATGAATGCTGTCAAGCTGTCAACCGATCGACAATGCAAATACGCGTGCACGTGCTTTACGTTTCTATTTGACCAATCTTAACCAAATTTGGTGTAGAAGTTATTTATAACGCTACGAAAAACATAGGCTACTTTAAAACCTAGGAGTGAGGCCTAAGGCCGAACAACCACATCCGACACGGTCTAGATGGCTAAAGGCGGCCGGTAGGCCGACTGTGCCAGCTAGTTATTTTAATAATACGCGAAAACTTAATTCGCGTTAAAGGGAATTTTGCTTCGCGTACAAAAAATTCAGGTATCAAAATCTAATTCGCGTTATTCTGAATTCGCGTACATCGAACTCGCGTACATGGAGGGTCTAGTGTATTTTAAACTTGTAGAATTAAGGGGATTACAAGGATGATGTTATTAATTTATGAACGCAAGTTTCAGAATAGACTGAAACTTTTTCTAAAATTCGCATGTAAGCTTCCAATTGCAAGAATTGCTTTTAGTTGGATAGCTTATAATTTTATAATATTTTATTATTGAATTATAAAATTCAATAAAAGTTATATTTTTTATAAAAGAACTGGATGTTTGAGTCGTGTTGACCCCTATGTTGGCAAAGGTTAACTTTATATGTCAACATGAAAAGTAAGATCTAGTGCCACCCAAAGGTACGTACTTACGTAGGTATATGAAAATCACTTTCACAGGAGAATTTCTACGACACAGGCTCCTGGAATTGAACCGGGCGCTTGAGTTGTGAGCCAATGTTATTTAATTTTAGTTGCTTTAGCTGACTTTGAGACTACAGTTAAAGTTTTGCAAGTTTATATGGCATCATTAACAGAAGAAATCAGATTAAATTGAACAAGAGAGAAACCGTACAAAAAAAATTATACCTATAATAAAAATGAATACAAATAAGGAGGTGAGATGAAAAGCCAGCAGCTTTCCTTCTGTTAGTGATTACATCAAGAGGAAAAGAGAAGAACAGAAAGAGCAAATCAATGCAAATGGTCTAATGGAGCACTCGATGAAAGACCAAATTCTTCAAAAAAGGAGAATATAGAAATAAAAGAAAAACCGAAAGCATCGATAGAGATGGATGAACTAAAGGACATGTTGCTGAATTTAATTACAGTATAGTGAATCATGGTTTTAGTAGTAACAAACAAGAGGTAAAAGAGATCGAGGAGTATCTTGAGAAGTTAGTAGAAGGATGGATAGAAGAAAGACAAGTAGTGAAAAGAGAAATACATGAACTGGAAGAAAAAGTCGTAAAACAAAACGAAAGGATCATGAAACTCGAGAGATGACGATCGAGTGGATCTGACTAATCATAAAGTAAATCCAGGACAAGATAAGTATATTAGGAGATTACCAGGAATAAAATTAAAAATAAATTAATTAATAAAATTAAAAAATAATTAAAGTTAAGGTTGGTTTTCAGAGGCTTTATAATTTTGATAAAGCATACATATGGGACAAAGCTACGGATAACTTGAAATTGGCTGAGAATTCGGCGCAATCATAAAAATACAAGAAAAACGAAGGAAAGAGCAATTGAACCGTTCCCACCAAGTGCTCCAGAAAAAGATGTTGGAATGAAAGCAACCAAAAGCAAGAAAAAAAATTAAAATTGCTACTTGGAACTTTACAACTCTTTTGAAAGTAGGAAGAATGAACGAAGTTGTTAGAGAAAAATCTCACAATTGGACCAATGGAGGACCGTACTAGGGGAAGACCAAAAGTCCAATGGTGGGACAAGATTATGGAGGATATTAGAAAGATAAGGGTTGAGAACTGGAGAATAAAGATAGGAGATATGGAAAAGAATTGCAAATGAGACGAAATCTGATAAGAGACTATAGAGTGAAATGTTGAGAGAGCGGGGACTAAGCCACCTCTATAAACGGTTTTGTAAAATCTCTACAGAGATAGCAAAATTCCGCCAGAAATGAAATGCTGTATTATTATGATTAACAATGGAAGTGATTCTTAGCCAGTGCCAAAGCAGCTCAATATATTTTGAATTTCATTTGGAAATTTTAAATTTTAGAAGAGGAGTGAAATAATAAGAGCTAGAAAGGGTTTAAAATATTACTTATCTAGGATGTACCTTAAATGAAGAATGGGACCATAGCAAAGAGGTGAATATTCGCATAGAAGAAGCTAGGAACACGTTTAACAGCTTACGAAATGTTTTGTGTAACTTACAACTAAATATACAGATTAGGCTCAAAATGCTGAAATGCTATGTGTTCTCCGTCCTCATGTACGGGGTAGAGACTTGGACGCTCACGGAAGAGACCCAACGACGACTGACTGCATTCGAGTTATGGTGTTATAGACGCATGCTTAGGATATCATGGATTTATCACGTAGAAGAAGAGCAGAAGAAGAAACTCATGGCTGAAGAATTTGAGACAATGGGCTGGCATGACATCAACAGACATCTTCAGGGCAGCGGTCAATAAGGTTGTGTGGGCCAGATTAATAGCCAACGTCTAAAGAAGATATGGTATTAACAAGAAGAAGTGAAATAATCGAAAATAGTGTGGAGAAATGCTGGTAAGGCGAATTAGATCATTTTCCTTTTATCAATCACGTTTCTTCTTAAAATCGAAAATTTGAATTAAAAAGAAACTTTTATGAAAAACAACGTGGGACTTTAGTAGGCATTTTTATAAATAAAATATTTTCAAAATACTAATATTAATATTAGAATAATAAAAATATCAAATATGGGGGTCTAGGCGCCTAATGTTGACCACCCCAAATAAAATTAAAAATTTCCTATTGCAAAGAGGAAGGTTTAATTATATTATAGTACGAGTATACTGTTAAAATTTTACATGTGAAAGTATTATCAAAATTTTGAATAAATCGATTTTTAAGTTAGCAAATTTAACATGTAAAAGACGAAAAATCTCATATGAGATTCCGCGCGTCGAGTTCTGTTGACGGTACGTGTGGAATGGCATACCCTAACACTTAGAAAATTTCGTCAGATGCTGCTCGCACGTCCTACAGGTAACATGACTCAAATCCCGGTTTTCTTGAAGGATGGCGCCTTCTAGTATGTTTAGCCTTTGCCGTGTAGCGGCCAGGCGATGAAAAACCGGCCGGAGCTCCGGAGGAGCGCAGGCTTGGGTTTTTCAATGCCCACAGCCGGACGAGTCTCGAATCCAAACCCCAAAATTTCAAATTGGTTTTTTTTCAAAATTTTGACTATACTTTTACATATAAAATTTTTACAGTATATTAATATATAAACCTTCCTCTTTGCTATAGGAAATTTTTAATTTTATTTGGGGTGGTCAACAATAGGCGCCTGCCCCCAAATATGGTTATGAATGAATGAAAATTAATAATTAAAAAGGGGGAGTTGAATTGAAAAAATTGTTAAAAATTAAAAAATAAATATAAAAATAGATACAGTTTGCCATTTAAAAAAATCAATTTATTCTACTCTTTTTCTCTCATTAGGACGGTCATCAAGAAATAATATATTATACTGAATTATGTAGAACACATAAAATAGTGTATAATTGAGTATTGAGGCGTAGTATCATAATACTTGTTTACAACCCTGTGCAACAGGTTACACATTATTTATTAATTATTATTATTATACAATAACACATAGGCGTTGCACCTGACCATAATACACTTGTAAAAAATAGAATTTGCTACACTTGGCGATTAAAGAGTTTGCCTATATTACTAATTTATGATTCTGGTTTGAAAATTTCAAAACAGAATGTTAGGTGTGTCCAATAATTTTAATTTTAACTTCTGGCACCTTTTTGATAATACGATAAATCATGACGAAATTGTCGATAAATTTTATAGGAGGATTAATTAAATTATCAAAATCTAAGGTACTACAGTAATTTATGTATTTAATTAATTACGCGTATTAGTGATACATTTGAGCAAAATTTGTTGAAAAATTAAGAAGTTAAAGTTAGTTTTTTGTTTTCATAAATATTTCATAAAAATTGTATTACATAAGTAGGTATCTAATATATTTCAAATTTTTATGTTAAAATACATCTAAAAATAAAATCAATAATGAAAATTTAATTAGTAGTACATTTATTTAATTGATATATGAAAAGAAATTAGAGTTGCTGTAATTTACAGTAATTTTTTGCATTTTTTTGTTAGTCAATTCAGAAACTTTTTCTCCAATTTACATTTATATTTTAGTCGGTCCAATTTGAGTATCACTTCTCCGAATCAATTGTTGGGCAGAAGTTTTAAAAAGATGCTGATGAAAAGTTTGATGCGTCCGATAAAATAATTCTTTCTACTTTTTGCGCACTTGTCTTCCGTTCTTACCCATATAGTACACATTCGTTCTATGTACGTACAAAGTTCGTATGATGGACGAACGGACGTACTATAAACGAACTACGGACGTACATAGGACAAATGTGCTATATTGGTATGGTTTCATTTCGTATAATTTAGATGGCTATTTAAAATTTCTCGGGGCAGAGTTTTGAGGAAAACGTTTCTTATGGATTCATTTGTTGACGACTTCATTATCTCCATTAGTTCGAATTTGTTTTGTTTATAACGATTTTGTTTGTGTCCTTCTTCAGGTGCCACCATGAAGTGTTTAAGAGAGCTTCTTTTCAGGGTAACCCAATTGTTTTTTTTAACGTTCTTCCTTATCCTGTTATTTGCATTTAGGCTTAACTGTAAAATACGTCGCTCCAATTTTGATCTATTTCTTTTCGTAGTTTAATAAAGCGACTTTCTTTCCTTTTTTGCCAGTTTTATTGAATTAATATTGGTCCAAAGTTATAAGACAACCGCCTGCGTTAAGGATAAACTCTCGACAGTAGCCATAAAGGCTATCCATCCTCTCATCCAGGGTCTTTGGGGCAAAGTGTAAGGTCGTATCTAATAATAATAATATGGTGTTATTTATTTGATTTCATTGTTGTTGATATCCGGAATAATGGAGCTTACTGAATATTTTTTGTCGCTTCATTAATTGAGTTTTCCAGTTTTAGGAATAAATTTGACCGGTTTTTCTCTCAACAATTTTTGCAGGTCAAGGTTCGTTGCTTTTCCTTGTTTTTTAAATTTAGGAGTAAATTGAGATAATCACTGAAGTTATCAGAAGAAAGATCAAAGTTGGTTTATATTTTAGGTTTTTCCTTGATGTACATGCCTTTTGTGGTGATTTATTTATTAGGAATTTTTTTTCGTAGTTATTTACTTGACTTTTTATAGTTTTTTTCTTGATGCCTTTTGTGGTGAGTTATTTATGATGAAGTTTTTTTTCGTAGTTATTTATTTAATTTTTTATCGTTGATATCTGGGATAATTGAGCTCATTCAATATTATTTGTTGTCGATTCATTAATTGAGTTTTCCAGTTTTAGAAACGAATTACAGCAGGTTTTCCCTCAAGATGTGCGGTGAGGATTTTTGCTGGTCAAGGTTCGTTGTTTTTTAAATTTAAGAGCAAATTGAAATAATCACAGAAGTCATCAGAAGAAAGATCAAAGCTGGTTTCTAGTTTTTTCTCGATGCCTTTTTTCAAATGTCCTTTGTGGTGATTTATTTATGATGAAGTTATAATTTTCGTAGTTATTTATTTGATTTCTTTATCGTTCATATCTGGAATAATATGGAGTTCATTCAATATTATTTATTGGTTGTCGATTCATTAATTGAGTTTTCCAGTTTTAGAAATAAATTTGAGCAGTTTTTCCCTGAAGATGTGCGGTGAGGATTTTTGCTGGTCAAGGTTCGTTGTTTTTTTAAATTTAAGAGCAAATTGAGATAGATAGTCACTGAAGTCATCAGAAGCAAGATCAAAGGTGGTTTCTATTTTTGGGTTTTTCTTGATGTGGTGATTTATTTCTCATGAAGTATTTTTTCTTCAGTATTTCAAGTATTTTAATTCTAATTGAAGTGTAAATTCGTCTCACATCAACTTGAAGCAAATTTTAGAACAATTTTATTGAAGTAATATTTACTTCAAATTCTTGCAAGAGGAATTCCTACTTCAATTTACTCAAAATAGACACATACACCTCGGTTTGTCTTTGTCTTCCGAGAAGAGACGAGACGGTCAGAATATAGTTCTTACTTCGCTCAGAATCGAACCGAGTACTTAGCCAGAACTGCCAACACACTTAAGCACCCCGCTATTTACCGTCTCATTTAATTTTTATTCATGATTTGAATAAAGCGTATTTAGTCTATCCGCGCAGTATCCATATACTGTAATCCATCTCTTCATTTTCTATACTTATAAAAGGCGAATCCCCCCACTAATAATTAATTCTACCTCTTCCTGTGTAGGTAGAAAGCTGAAATTTAATATAATTATTTCGGCTTTCTGAAATTATGAAATTAAGAAAATCACGTTGTTTAAAGCACATATCAAAAAATGCGCAAACACAAATTCTTTTTTTTTGACTACTTTTTCCTGCCAGACAAATTTACCACGTGACGTAGTTTAGTCCAATAAAACGACGCGACGTTAAATTTCGCTACCTGACAGATAAATTTAACTGGGGATTGATAAATTGGCCCTTAGCCCTTAGTACCTAATGTCTATAAATTTGGTTTTCACTTTTCAGAAAAAATAAATAAAATCAGAACTATTTTTGCACGAATAAAAAAATATTATATAGAAAATTTTTACCGGAAGTAAATATTCAGTAGCGATATTTTATCGGAAATAATAATTCACTAGAGAAATTTCTACACGAGAAGTCAAGGTCAAAAATTAAAAAAGAAATTTTACACCAAATCAGGATATTTTATTATATCATAATAATACGATACTAAAATATCTAATTTATTGCAATCTTTGAAAATCTACTAGGAAAAACTAGTTTTTGCAAGACAGGGACAAACTGTCCCAAAAATATTAGTAAGCAATAAAGTGGATAATACTCAAAACTAATTTTGAAATTATAATAAATTCCCATCTGCAACTTTGGAAAGAAAAATTCTTTTTGTTTTAGGTATTCTATTACTTATATTTTAAGTTCGACTATTTAACCCTGATACACCCTGCCTATATATTTCTCCATACCATAAAGTCCATATTGGCCACTTCTATATAAAAACTTGTTTTAGCAGATACTTAACACTGAAAAAGTTAATAAAAAAATAATATTATTCTTTATACAAGAACCGAAGTTCATTGTCAACTAGGTAATTTGCACATAATTGTTAAAAGAGGCGCCAGAGGGGAAACATTGAATTTTATAATTGAGTTGCTTCGATGGAATTTTTCAAGTTTATTAAATAATTAAAAAAATTGCATTATTAGATAATCAAAATTGAGATTGGTTGTTGATTAACATATTTTTAGAACTCAACGAACAATCAGGAAACTACTAGTATTTACAGCAGGTGGTAAAAGTTTTCACCTAGACCTACACTTTCATTAGAAATGTGTTCCATTTACAATATGACATGATTAAATAATACTAGAGAAATAATGAAAACACAAAAACGTGGTTGTTTACCTTATTCTAAAAAAAGTTTTGAAACTGACGATGTTGTTACACATATTAAACATTTCCTGAAAGATACCAGAATATTTTTATTTAATGATATGCTTAGTTTGGATTGCAAAATAAAGAGAGTATAATTTTGGATCGGTACGAAAATAGTCGTAAAATTCTAAATTCAGGCTAAATTCCATTTAGGTGTAAATTAATATATTTTCTATTTTATAACATTTGGTCAGACATAATTATATACTCAAAAATGCAGAAAAAAAATCGTTACCAGACACGTTTTAATACAATTCATTAATCGAAAGTAAGAGTGATATCAATTTAAATACATTTTCTCGATTGAAGAAATGTGATGAATTCTAAATCAAATTTGAATAACTGATTTGGATGTGAAACATTTCAGTTAGTTAAACCTAGGAAGTGGAATTGATCATTAGCAGGAAATATATACGGTATCTAGGGCAGACATATATTACATGGTCGATTAGTATTGGCTCATTTTTATCATCATTTCGATTTTTTAATATTGAGCTATAAATATTTTTTTCACAGTCGGGCAGATATGGGGTAGAAAATTCTAGGCCGATCAACAATGTTGTCATATATGTACAATCTGGTGTACCGCAAGGGTTAATTTTTTACACACATATATATTTTTTCCATTTCAATCTATATTATTGTGAGTTAAAAGAAAATAACCACCATGCGCTTGTCTATATATAGAAAGAAAACTTTTTATTAAAGAAAAAGTTAATATTTATACTGTGGTCTAAAAATAATTGCAGATAAATAGATTAAATGGTAGGAAGTCTTAAATTTCGACTGTCTAATGATTAGGATATGAAATATCCATAACGAAAAGGAATTCGGAAGTTCTGTTTACGGAAGAACAAAACCTGGAGTTACAGTTGGTAATGCTTAAAGTATTTAGGCGTAAGTAATATGCATTAAGTTTCAAAATGTTAATTAACTTACTAAACTCGATAATACATAAGGTGTTGATATTATACAATACACCACCAAAGACCGGATTTGTAATGCATGTGATAGTATCACGTAATCGCTTCTTCCACGTAGACTTTCACATCTAATTAGATCAGTTGCAATGCGTATTTGGCGATACAGTATTGAGAAAATTGGGTCAAAAGCTTAATATGTTAAACAAAATTCTAACTGCAATGTGACAAAATCGTCATCGTTTTATTAATTGTTTATTTTTAATAACTAATCCGTTAGGCTTTTACTTTGATTATGTCTAAATGAGATTAAACCGGTCCCAGATCGTAACGTAACAGTGCGTCGAAATATTTAGATCAATAAAGACAAACACCTTTATTTTTTAATTTTTCATATATTTCGATGTAAGTACATGACCTGGTTAACTTTCAAATTTTAAGCTTTTAAAATTAACTACTACGTCAATCAGCATATTACCTACCTTTATTGCTACTAGGTGAGCTTACATCAGGAGCATGAAAGCACGTGGTGGGAAAATCTCCCAATTTTTTGATATAAATGACATCGTTTAATCACAGTGGTCAGTATAATTTTCTACAACACTTGATCAAAATGAAGGTACTTCAGTTAAAATTTATTGTTGATGTGAAATTTTAATTCACCATTCAATTTCAGGTAATCATTGTGCTAGCTTTGGCAAGTGCCGTTTCATGTATTCCTGTTCAATTGGACTATTCCGGTTATGATGATTCTCATGCCCTCTTACACACAGGACACGTCCACGCCGAACCAATTGTAAGTATAATATAAATTAGTTTTTTCCAAAATTGGGCAGTTTTCGCGATGACTTTCATTCGGCCTAAAAATTTCCAAAAATTCCTCGATTATTTTGGAATTAAACATTTCAATTTTTAGTCAATTAAAAATAATCGCAAAATTAAGTTAACAAATAAAGAAAGTAGCAAGACGACTTCTTATAGAAAATTCTTAGATGGCAGACTTGTCATCACCAAAAGCTGCTACTTTTCATACCTATACAATTCCGGTGTTTCTCGTAAACGGTTATTTAATTCTTTAACGACGATCACACTTTCATTTTTATTTCATCATTGCGGAATTTTAATATATTATTTTTGATTAGGCTCATCCCAAATATCACTTCAATTATGGTGTAAAAGATACCCACACTGGAGATATCAAAGAACAAAGCGAAGAACGAGATGGTGATGCCGTCAAAGGAGAATATTCCTTGGTAGAACCAGACGGTACCATCCGTAAAGTCGAATATTACGACGATGGACACAGTGGATTCAACGCTGTTGTTCACAAAACAGGACACGCTCACCATCCAGTCCATGCTGCTCCTGTCGAATCTCACGGCCTCTACAGCTCGTACCACTAAAATTTAAGTTTTTTTGTAATGTAAGCGATACGAAATGTGTCAAAACTAGTCGGAAGTTGAAATTATCAAAATTTGGATTACATACCCACATCATTAGTTTAATAAAGAAGAAGAAAGTTTGTTATGTTGTTATAGGTAGTAATAGTTATACGTAATAATTTCACATTTAATAGAAAATTTAAAATTTCTAGTTTGTATTCAAAAATTTGTTACTACAATTTACATGTTACATGTTTTTTTCTTCAGATCAAACATCTCACAATCATAAACTAATTAGTATTTATTTTTATTCTCTTAAACTTTGTTGAAAGTAAATTTATTTTAATTTTTTAAATAAAAGTTTTTTTTAAATAAACTTCTTTTGATTTTATGAATGCAATACCTACATTATAAACAAATTGTTGTCTAAAATGTTTTTGGTGTGCATACGGGCAAAATTGGGGTATATGCGGTGATACAGGGATTGCATATCCTTAAAAAGGATAAAAGGTGATCAATTTTGAAAGTTCACAGCTAGGACCCTATTAGGACTAGAAAGCTATTCTATGGGGATATTCACAGAGAATTTAGTCTAGTTTCACTCATTTCTGGAACACTTTTGCTTCAGACGAACAGGAAAAATTATTTTGGGCGAAAGTTGAAAAAAATTGGGCGTTTGCGAAGAGAATCTTGGAAACTGTAGTAGTTCAGGAAATAAAATCCAAAAATTTCTAGAAAGCTCTCTATTTGAGTATCCAAATGAATCCGAAAAATATAAAGCCGTCTGTCTCTATGTGTAAATGATTTGCTTTCATAGCAATAAAAAAAGGACAGGATACTGGCACATCGAAGACCAGCTAGACCAGGTGTAAAAATCAAATATAGTCACAGAACTAATTTGGAAAAAATTGGTAACAAAACAGATCTCAAAGAAGTTAAAGAAGAAGAAGAAATGAATCCCCAAAATGTCCCTTAAGAAAATCCCAATTGGGGATTATAGTTCCTCGAGCGCGGTTTTTCGTTTATAATTCATTTAATATAATTTTTAAGGAAATCCGGGGAAATCTAACATCACATTAAAATTAAAAAGTATAACATTCGCTATAAAATAGATTTTTTACAAAATTTTCTTAATATCCAGGCAAGGAAGCTGAAAATTGCTAGCATTTGTAAAAAAATTCGGGAAAGCTGAAATTTTGCAGATAAGTACATTTTCAGTCTTCCGATAGCGATTTCTAATTGGCGCTTTTAAGCTCCTCTGACGTAATATTTTACCTGTAACTTGTTTAATTTTAGTTTAAGGAAAATTCTCAGATGTAGTGGTATCAGGATAGGGAAAATCATCGAAGATTTTTTGCGCCGGGATCTGGATCTGGATCTTTTAGTTCTTTGGTTCTTTAGATCTTTTAGTTCTTTTCTAAAAGTAAAAATTTCTATTTCTAGTTTTGTTAACAAATTCAATTTTTGACAAATTTCGTAAAGAACATTTGTAAAAACTTCAGATACTTTAAATAACCTCTAATTTTTGGTAACAGAACTAGGGCATCTGACATAGCCGGGTCTGATCTCGTATATCAACACGTTTTCATTGGACCTAAGTTGCCCTAGGTGCATAATCGGATATAACCACAAGAGGAAATGAATTCATCTGCATAGTTTCGGGAGACCAATTTGTTAAGGATAGAGAGATTAGGAAGGAATTGAGAGATGTACATGTTCAAAAGTGGACTGACACATGTTGACAAAGACGAAGAAGACGAGAAACCACGTTGAAGGAACTAAAATCACTAATTGGGTTAAAATTTTAAAAGCTCACGTGGGAATTTAAGATACTTTTGGAGGAGTTAATTTGGATACTCAAATACACATGCTTGCCAAATTTAAGCTTGCTCAGGTTTTTGGTAAGCTGAAAGTATTCCTTGCATCGACTACATTCACTAAAACCTTGATGCAAATGATATTGTTTAATGTTTCCTCTTTTTTAATTAATTGCTTTGTGTCAGTTTTTCTTTTTCCGTCAGTTCCACCAACATCAATAGCGGATCCAGTTTCTTGCGGGGAGGGGGGGGGGGGGTAATTAATTTCATAATAACGCAAAAGAGGTTTAAGGTTTTTAAAAAATATTTTTTTAAGTTTCTAGCAATTTTAGTGTATTTACTCGTTTTTTGTTTGATATGTGAAAATTCATGGGGGTAGTTATCTCTCACCCCCCGCATATCGGCCATTAATCAGTAAACAGTATGAGAGCAAAATTTAAAAAAAACGAGCTACAAGATCAATTCGTTAGTCGAGTGTCAGTGTTAAGACGTACTTTAATTTTTCGCTACAGTTTTGAAAGAGTTTCTTCAAATTTTTACATTTATTTATTTATTATCCGAATTGAACTCTACATTATACCAAACTCTGAATTTATTAATTCACATCATGGACAGGTAAAATCGCAAGCCCTAGTGGATCAACCTGAACGCAGAAGAACTGGTGAGAGCACAGGCCGAGCTCGCTCGCAACATGGGAGCTATTGGCGAAGTTGCAGGAAGAGCAAAGAATTTCGGACGAAAAAGCGGATCAACTCCAGGCTTGCATGGAGCTCATAAAAACCCAGGAATCTGGCGCTGGCTGTTCAACCATCACTTCCGAACCGGCCTTCAAGGTCCTGAAAAAGCAAGAGAAAAAACACCAGACCTGACAGTGGAGAAAACAGCAGGGCCGAAAAACCACTAGTTTACAACTTCTTCCTTGGAGAAGCCACAGGTCCCACCACCCACAGGTCCCTCCCCCCCGAATCATCACTCCTCCCTCAGCAACTCGGACTGCTATTGAAAAAAGTTTTACCGATTATCATTTATACAAAGGAGAACTGAGGAGGAGGACAACAATATATTCACTAAAATCAAAACTACTTGCTATGGTATTGATAGACTTCTAGACACAGCGAACATCCCTTCCCACTCTTTCGCTCTCCCAGCAGAGAAACCCCTGACAGCTGTGCTCAGGGACTTTCCAGGTGCATTTGAAATTTGAGATTTGACTATAAGAAAAGATATTGAAAAAAAGCCCACTTTAATGGTTGTATATACAGGGTGTCCCACTGTACAATATAAAGATTTTAGGTGGTAATAGAAGGGGTATTTTTAAACATATTTCTACCTTAAAACGGCAATACACCAAAACTGTTTCCTTTACAATATTAATCAATCGGTTCTTTTTAAAGGGCTCAAAATGATCCACGAACTAGATTATTTATTCCTTCATTATCTAGAATAAACGGTTTTCGAGTTTTCGAAAAATAATAAACGTTCCAAATTTTAATCTTGTTCTTGCAAACCCTGCATTTTTTAAACGAAACGTTTTACAAAGAAATTCCATGTCCTAGATAGTAAATTTAACAGGTTATAACTTCATTCTAGTAAACTTTTGTGAAAATCAAATTGATTTCACAGTAACACTGAAATCGGGGCTCGTTGCCCCCACCCCCGACAAATTAATAGTTACCAAATTCTCCAGTTTCGACTAATATCTCTGCCAAAATCCCTTATAGCTCATTCACCTTCAATTTTCAAAAAATTTCAAGAGAACTGCCCATACCCCCTCTTCCTGAGGATATACATACCCCTCAAACCCCCTGCCAGTATTCTTAAGAAATATTTCCTTGGGTTTATTTCTGTCTACATATACAACGAGTGCGCCCCCCCCCATTTTTAAAAACCTGACTACTGTTCTGAATTGTACAGATATAAATAACAGATTTCAGTTTCTTAAAATTAGTTTTATCCAATTACAAGCTAACCACGCGCTCTTTAAAGAAGCTCTGAATAATTAACACTAAAAAATTAGTAGATTTGGTGCTATGGACATTTTACACCAGATAAGATATACCGTGATTATTTTGATTTAGTCAAAAGTTTCAGTCAAACATTTTTCTTATAAAAGTGTCTCTAAATGTTGGCGTTAAAATAATAACATCATATAGTCCAGTCAAATTACGGCTAAAAATGGGTTTATTAAACATAAAATTATGTAGTTTGGAGATTATTAGGGATCGATAGGGGGGTGGATTCTGAATATAAATTCCAATTTGAGGGGTTCTCCGAAGGTCAGCTGTACCTCATTTCGCTAAAAACGCGTTTAATTCGATATCTCGAGAACGGTTAGTGTTAGACAAAAAATTGTAGAGGCCTTTTCTCTTCTAAATTAAATTTACTAACTTTTTTTATCTGAAACTTTTTTTTTTAACATCAATATTTTTCAACTTATTACTTCCGAAAGGCTAAAATTTTCCTTTTTTTTTCTCCCTATTTTTTATTTTTCGCTATTTCCTCCCCAACCGTTCAATTTTATGAAATTTTTTTTTATTATCAAAGTTGTAGATCTTTTAATTACGAACAACTTTTATCTAAAACTTTTTTCTCTACTACAAATACCTTCGGAGTTATACCTTACTTTACCGAGCGAAATCCGCGCCATTGTCACAATATCATCGACATAAGTGGGTATTCAGTACTTGAAAGAAATATTAAAGTATTCCATGATCATTTATTAGCCAACTTACCTGTATAAAAAGGTGAATCGATTAAACCATTTAAATATTGTACTTCATTTAAATATTAAATATTGTAATCATTTGAATATCATTTAAATATTGTACTTCTTCAATTTGGGTATTTTTTATTGCATTCAATGGGATAATAATGTGAATAAGGATTAGAAAAAGAAGCAAATGAACAATTAAAACTGTTCCACACATTTATTGATAAAAAATAGAATGTAAAATTCGTAAAATTAAGCACCCGAGGTGGATGGAAGTGATTCGTTTGTATCACTAAAGGCCCTGACGGTATCGGGGCATACGTCGTCCTCGTCGATTGCGTCAACAATATTATCGTCCATTGCGTCAACAACATTAGCGATATTCGAACAATAGTTCTCTTGGCAATTAATACAAATTACTGAGCAATATAGGCCGGCCTTTCTACATTGTTCATTTGCTTCTTTTTCTAATCTTTATTCACATTATTATCCCATTGAATGCAATAAAAAATACCCAAATTGAAGAAGTACAATATTTAAATGATATTCAAATGATTACAATATTTAATATTTAAATGAAGTACAATATTTAAATGGTTTAATCGATTCACCTTTTTATACAGGTAAGTTGGCTAATAAATGATCATGGAATACTTTAATATTTCTTTCAAGTACTGAATACCCACTGATGTCGAGGATATTGTGACAATGGCGCGGATTTCGCTCGGTAAAGTAAGGTATAACTCCGAAGGTATTGGTAGTAGAGAAAAAAGTTTTAGATAAAAGTTGTTCGTAATTAAAAGATCTACAACTTTTATAATAGAAAAATTTTAATAAAATTGAACGGGTGGGGAGGAAATAGCGAAAAATGAAAAATAGGGAGAAAAAAAGGAAAATTTTTGCCTTTCGGAAGTAATAAGTTGAAAAATATTGATGTTGAAAAAAAGTTTCAGATAAAAAAGTTAGTAAATTTAATTTAGAAGAGAAAAGGTCTCCACAATTTTTTGCCTAACACTAACCGTTCTCGAGATATCGAATTAAACGCGTTTTTAGCGAAATGAGGTACAGCTGACCTTCGGAGAACCCCTCAAATTGAAATGTATGCTCAGAATGCACCCCCCTATCGATCCTTAACAATCGCCAAACTACATAATTTTATGTTTAAAGATTTCGTAATTTGACTGGACTATATTGGTATGGGCTAAATGTTCAGATTTTTATCTGGGCCTCCAACCGAATATATTTATCATTGAAAAATTCCGTTTTCTTAAATTTCCAAAGTTGGAAAGTATGTATTTGGAGAAAAAGGGTGGTGAAATCTAAGGGTTGATATTTGGTGCTTGAATACAACTTGTTGCCACCTCGTTGTAAAAAATAATTATGTTCTAAACTCTGTCCTTATCTGTAAAAACTTCTCAGTAAAGATGGGACTTTGTAAAAAAAATAGGTAAGAATCAAGGCTGAAATTGTACCCTTTAGGACTGCATTACGTGAAAATATCTGATGAGCAATTTTATATCCCGTTTTTTTTTCTGAATACATTCCTTTTAACTCTATATTGACAGGACCAAAAGCAACTGAAATATTTCAGTTTCGAAAAATCCTTTAAATTTCAAAAAATGTTGCACCTTATAAAATAAAATAATATAGCTGCCACACGAAAACAAAAAATAATAAAATTTAAATACCAATTAATTTCCTTTTGGACCGCTTGATAAATATGGAATAGATTTGGAAGTTTTAATAAAGAAAGCAAAAACGGAGGCAGTCGCCCCCTGCCTTTGGCATATGAAATGCAATATTTTTTTAAATTGAATTATTTTATTGCACAGCCGAATAATAACCAAAGAGACTGTGACGAAAATATCACCGCAGAAATATCCTTAAAATCCGAACGCATTCAAAGCGCTGTGTTGCATGGAAATCTACACCAAACTTGGAATATACAGGGAAAAGCTCATGTATACGGCGGATGTAAGGAGGTCGATTATTGAAAAGAGGAGGCTCAGAAAAATTTGGTAGAACACCCAGATGATAAAACTAGATTAGATCAAACAACAATGGCATTAAAGGGGAAGCTTCAAAACAATAAAATCCAATCAGCCCAGGAATACCTGATGAGCCTTGCACATATGGAGGCCACATACTTGTCGCCATGGAAAGCGACAAAGGAACTAAAACAAGCATTTCCACCTGTCTCCCCAATAAGAAAACAAGACGAAATCTGGGCTAGAAGCAATCAAGAGAATGATTTGCATTGCACTGCATCTGGGTGAGGTGTTTCAGCCATTCCCTGTGGAGGAGCCGGAAACCCAGGACAGACTTATATAGCCACTACAATGGCCAGACCAACTGAGTTTTTGCACAACTATAGTTTTTAATGTGTTGTTAAATTTATTGTAATATGTTGTATTAATTAATTCATTTTGTTACGTCTTGAGCCTGAAGAATGTATTTTTATTTTCATTTAATACGTCCCTTAGTAATTTGAAATTCTTCCGCATGGTGGCGTTTGCTTAACGTAAATTGCGAATTGTTGTACGTAAGTAAGCACACGAGATGATTAAAATGCTTAAAATGTTTTTACACATAGATTAAGGGCAGATGCATGGAGTTGGTAAGGGGTAACTATCCCCCCCATGAATTTTCAAAAATCCAAAAAATCTTTCTCTGCGTTATTTTGCAATGAACTGTAACTGATAAATCAGGTAAAGCAAACATTTATAAAACGCACATTAAAACAGCCAACCGTCTTAATTAACTGTCCAAATCATAATATTGTTAATTTTTACTTTCCGAACCCCTAGGTAAGGAAAGTATTGTTATCAGACAAAATTTGACCCCCCAATTTTTTTACAGATGTTCACGTTTTAAGGTCCCCTGAATCCATTTTTATCATTTTTGGAAGGATGTCTGTATGTAGGTGTGTGTGTGTGTGTATGTACGTCTGTGAACACGATAGCGTCTAAACGAAGCAAGCAAATCATTCCAAATTTTGCATATAAGCTTTTTCCTGTCGTAGGACGAAGCCAGATGAAAATAAATTAAATCGTGTAACGGGAAAGGGGGGTTTACCTGGAGCTATTATGACATTATGCGTCATAACTTCGAAACGAAATTAAATACGTAAAAATATTAATAACAAAAAATTAGCGCTATGGAATTTCCTACATTTTTTGTCCTACAAGTTTTTCTCTAAAATATACAGGGCGTTTCAAAATTTTTTGTATTTGTAAAAAAATTTTGAATTTGTAAATAAAATAGTAAACCGCACTCTACTAACGAAAATAAGATGAAAAGTTTCTAATAACATGGGTCCAAAAATGCTTCGTTTGCAAGATATAGGCATTCAAAAGTTTTTTTCTTCCTATTTTGGCAAAATATGAAATTTTTCATCGATTTACTGTTGAAATTATGTAACCATTTTATTTTGTTAATTTTCATTATTTTCAAGTTCTCAATTTCTACCAATAGAGGCCGCCATCAGCGACCACGATTTATGTTGACATGTGTTTAAGTTTCTAGGTTATATTTCTTTTAAGTTTTCGAGGTTATATTTCGTTTAAGTTTATTTAATCAAAACTGTATAATACCTTTGATAATACAGAAAATGGAAGCAATGGAAACCGATAATCCTAGCGTGCAACAACAAGAAGAAGAGGAAGGGCCACCGAAAAAGAAAGTGAAACGATTTTTGGGCAAAGAGTTTCGGAAAAAGTTGTCGACTGACGAAAAACTACCAGGTACTTAATTAACGTGCTGTTTGAAACCAAAAGGATAATTCTAATCGGTTTAATATTTTAGCGTTACAAAATTTTTTGGAACTATGCAAAGGTGGAAATCTCGATCCCGTATTTTATTACCTCGAAAGCGGTGGAAACAGTTTGGAATTGTTCAAGTTATTAGAAACCGGTGACGTTCCAGCGTCTTTGATAGTAGAAATTTTACAGTGTGTACTGTTGGAAATTGTTGGCAAATATCCGCAGCATAAGTCTGCTGCAGATGGAGCATGCCGATATTTTTTGAACACTCATTTGACTTTAATTAACAACATGATGAGTCTCTCCTCGAGTGCGACAGAAAAGAAGTTGATTTTAAGATTATTAACCGTTATTGTGACTCTTTCCAATGAGTTAGCCAAGCAGATTTTGTTTCATGTTTATTTTAATGAACCAAATTTAGAAGTTATGAGTAATCATAAGGTGAAGAGAGAAAACGTAAGGAATGCTTTTGTCCACTTTGTGATTGCATTTCTTGTTGAAGGTGATCCAACGATAATGACGTTGGTTAATAAAAAAGGACTATTAGGTTTTATTATGAAAGGTACTCTTAACGATTCTGTGGAAATTGTTTCTATTATTATGGCATCTTTAAAGAATCACATTTTGAAGAATCCTCGAGTATCGAAAACTAATAAAATGAAAATTTTTAATACCGTAATCATTAAGGAAATTGTAAATTTGTATAACTGGATGGGGCCTGTCGCGTTTGATAAAAAAAATAAAGTGCAAATTGTGAAGGTAAGTAAAAGTTTTAGCTTGGAAAAACAAATTGTTTATTTTAATATTATTTGTTTAGGTGAACGAGAATCATAAATCTCAAGTCAACAAAGCAGTTCACGATATACTCTTAGTGTTGTGTACTTCCCACAGTGATGGTATTATATTTAAAGACCATAATGTTGGCTTGAGCAGTAAAACCAGCAACAATCTCATGCTTTCTGTACTTGATAGTATGGAAAAACCATGGGAACATTCATATGCATCTGAATTAACCAGAAAAATTTGCAAAGCTTGTCCCGATTTGGTTAAAACTGTGTGGAACAAGTTGAAACCGTTTTTGGAACCACGAACGACTTCAACTTGGTTAAGTGCAATCAAATTTTCAAGTTCTTTGGTCAAGGAATTGGATCCTACAACAATTGAATTTTGTGTCAAGGACTTGAGTGTACAAAAGGTGAATAAATTTAAAATTTTTTCTTTATTTTTGCATTTATTGTTGTTGAAGTTGGTAATGAAAAAGCTTCCATGGGGTAAATTCATTTTTTATACCCCATTTAATTTATTTTTGATTTTTTTCTAATACGTGGTTACAGAATTGCCTGCCCTAACTTGACTCTGAAGGGATAGGTAAAAAAATTTGAATTATAGAAATTTAACCAGGGAGATAGAAAAGGAATGAAACAGCAGTTTTAATGACAAAAATTTGACTCGCAAAACAATTTGAGGTATACAAGTTCGAATTTCAAGAAGAGTTTGAGTCTTAATTTTAAGTTCCGTAAAAAATGAATGCGAAATTGAATATATAATCAAATTTTCCACATAGTTCTAATAATGATTTATCCCTACCCTGAATAATTGTAACTTAACTAATTTACACACAATTGAAATTCTTACTCCAGACAATATCAAAGGGAAGGATCTCAGGTAGTGGAGTATGTACTCAAGAAAACCAAATTTACTTAAATCTAAATCTAAAGATTTAAGTAAATTTGGTTTTCTTAAGTACATACTCCACTACCCGAGATCCTTCCCTTAACTAATTTACTTTGAGATTTGCGAAATTCATGCTTTAACAGATCTATGCATATTTTTGGATATTGGGAGACTTACTAAGTCTCTTTTTACGAAGCATTTGTATTTGTACATAATATCTAGATAAAATTTATTAAAATTGGGATTTTAAGAATTTTAATTGCAAGAATTAATAATTTATTTTCTATTTAATCTTTATTATAAAATATCATGGCTACATTTATAATTTATTCAAAAGCCCAGGGGGGGGGGCTGACTCCATATTCTCCCTAGATATGCCCATGATTCATCCTCAAAGATCCCCCAAAGACGCTCATAACTAAGCAAGACAGGGTTCCCACTCTTGGAATACTTGGAGAAGTCAGGTCAATTTATAAAATGTACAAATTTGGTCAAGGAATTTTCTATTTGTAAATAAAAGTTAGGGAAATTAAAATTTGGGTCAGGGAAAATTTTTTGGAACTCAAAAACGCAAAAAAAAAATTTTAATTAAAATATTATAAAAATTGCGTTTTTGATTTCTTCAAATTAATCAATAATATTCTTTAAATTGAATTGAATCGTTTAGTTAATTCACATTATTGATTTTTAGAATTTACAAAGTTTAGAAGTGATGGAAAATTTTCAATTTACTAAAGTTGAACTTGGGAAAACTTTGTAATGTTTATTAAGTGATTATTTTAAAATAATATAATTCAGGACCAAATCAATCAACGTTTTACTTTGCATTTTTACTTACTTTTAGAAAGTTTACTTACTTACAGAAAGGGTTACAAAAAATATACTTGGTAGCCTAGCAAGAAGATGAAAATTTTTAAAAAGGGATAAAAAGTAGATTTTGTTAAAAAATTCTGTAACTTTGTTAATAAACCAATATTTAACCTGTAAATTCATCAAAAATAGCAAAAAAAAATTCTAAGCACGGGGGGGGGGGTTAGAGAGGAATAAAAAGTAAATTTTGTTTAAAACTTCTGTAACTTTGTAAAAAAAAACAATATTTAACCTGTAAATTCATCAAAAATAGTAAAAAAATTGTAAGCAGCTTGATTTGGCAGACTCGTTTAAATCACTGTACTTTTTTGCTGCTTTTTGATACATTCGTAGCTTTAATATTAGTATTTTTACAAAATTTTGAAATTTTTAAACAAAATTTATTTTTCGTCCCTTTGTAGAAGCTACTCCACAGTGTTTGGAATTTTTGAACTATTTTTGGTGTATTCTCAGGTTTAATATTAGTATGACTAAGTTACCTAACCACTACTGATAGGCCAAACTTTTGAATAAATCGATTTTGAAGTTAGCAAATTTACATGTAAAATCTAACGAGATTCCCGCGCGTCGCTCATTTTGTTGACGGTACGCGTGGAATCGATGACCCTAACACTTGAGTATTTTGCACCGGCAACCAGACAGACCGCCAAGCGCCAATTCCCAGAGACCCACCGGTCTCTAAAACTTCCAACGTCACTAATGTATCTTTTCAGATGAAGGAGAAGGCCGGCTACGCCGGGATGCTCCATCAAATACATATCAGGTAAAGGTAAAGGTTGCACCGGCAGATGCAGCTCGTCTCTCGTACATGTAACATCGATTTATTTTATGTTTTATTCGATATTTTGGGGGTGAAACGTAATAGTTTACTGCCCCATACCGCAACTATACTTTTTAATGCTATTTCAAGGGTCTCTAAGCTCCCGGTTTCCTTCATCACGGTTTTCTTGATGGGTGGCGCCTTCTCGTATGTTTAGCCTAGTAACCAGAGTCAAAACCGCCCTGGAGGGGGTGCAGAGCGGAGCGCAGCGAAGCGGCGCCCCGGAAGGGTAGGTTTTGACGAAGGATAACCCTCCTTATCGAATGCACACCCCAAAAATCGAAGAAAAAAAAATTTAATTTTTTCACTTTTTCGGCAATACACGGGTTATTTTCAATTTTTTTGATAATATTTAATACTAATATCTACTAATCACACCCCCACCTATCCGAATTTCAAAGAAAAATTCAAATTGGAGCGAAAAAATTTCACGCGATTTGAAGGGAACCTCGATGAATTGCATCGCGTCTGCCTGGGGGGCGCGGCATATTCGATGCTAATTTCCCTACTTTTAAAAAGTCGATATTTTGTGTTTTTTTCAACGGATTCATACAAAATATTATTTCTATAGACTAAAATAAGCCTGTTCTCTAGTGTGTAGCTGAAGAGGTTACATAACTCGACCCTATTAGTATATTTGTGAAGTTTTTCAAATATTTAAACAAAATTTATTTTTTATCCCCCTCTAAAAACAACCCCAAATGCTTAGCATTTTTTTAGTATTACTGCTAGGCTGTACTACAAATTCTTTTAGAATCATTGATTAATCGATAGAATTCAGTTAAGCATGTTGACCAATATGGTATGTACTGATAACCGCTGATAACCTAGATGGTAAAATAATCAAATATTCCTCATTTACCTGCAATTATCTTCAAATAAATGCAAATTAGTTTTTTTTATATGTGGGCACTGAAGGAATGCCCTTATTTGTTTATGGGTACAGACAACATGTTTTTTTTTCCTGTTTTCTCTCAAGAGAGAGAGAGTATATTCATGCAATTCGATACAATCTTAACAATAAAAAAACTTAAAACTTAACAATAAGTGATTAAACTAAAATGGTGGTGATGAATGTTGGTGAAATTAATGTTGATGAATTAAATATGATAATTAATAACTGGATAAATATTAAATTATAACTAGAAAGACAAACGAGCATTACAACGGCAGCGGGTAAAAGACAAAAATTAAAATTTAAGATAAATTTGAAGTTGTTTGAATTTTAATTTAAATTTAAATTTGAACTGGGTTTGGTTAGTTTAACAGTTTTTTTTTATTTATGTAACATCAGTGGGGCATAAATCCATTTTAGACAGACTAAGGGGGGGTGTTAAATTGTTTTAGAGTGTTGATAATTGATTTACAGAAAGTTATAAAAATTTGGGTGATGAATTTATTTGATATGATTTCAGAAATTGTAAAAGGTGAAATATTTAAAAAGGAACAATGTGAAGTGTAGGTATGGCGTTGTTGGACGTATTTCGGGCAGGAAGACAATAAATGATGCAGAGTCTGCCTACTTTTTGAATCGCAGGGGCACACGTCAACAGGACTGATCTTGAATCTGTATAGATACTCGCGCGCAAACGAGTGACCCGTCAATACCTGCGTCATTTCAAAGGAGGTATCAACGGCACTTCGGAACAAGCGAACATCATGTAGCGTAGGTAAATGCTGCCGGGTGGTCGAACCTTGGACGGCATTTCTGTACTCGGTATCCCAAGTACATGCCGCCTCAAGACGAATCACCCTTCTTGCATAGCTAAGAGGGAACTGGTTGTATGCCATGCGACTGTGTGAAACAGCCGCATCTTTGGCACATTGGTCTGCAACCTCGTTCCCTTCAATGCCGCAATGAGCCTTTACCCATGCAAACCTGATGATCGTTTGGTCCTTCAGTTTGAGCAGTGAACGATGGATGGAGGTGACCAAAGGTACGGTGCTACTCCTATTAGCGATGGTAACAAGCGAAGAGAGGCTGTCGGAGAAAATACACACTGAGTGTAACCTCCTGGGGGAGATCCAAGTCAGGGCGGCGTCAATCGCATATAACTCGGCTTGAAACACGCTACAAGTACCGTTTAACCGGTACTTGTGGGACAAGTATTAACAGACAACATGTTAATATAGGCTCGCTCACGGAAAATCTGGAAAAATTCGAAAATTTCTGTTAGAAATTTGAATGAGAACTTTGTAAGGGACTGGAGAATTTCTTTGAGAATTTCAAATTTATGATCAAAATTTAAAAAAATTTAATTTTATAAATAATTATAATTTTTCCTCAATAAGTTCTACAGGGTTCCACTTTTCTAGAAAAGTGGAAGAATTTCGAAATGTTCATAAAATTTGGTAATAGAAGTCTGGGAATTTTTGATTTTTAAACGGTAGTCTGGGAAATTTAGTCATTGGGCCAGGGAGAATTCTTTGAAAAAAAAGTTTAAAACCATAATAAAATGAAATTTTTACTTTTCTGAATCCGATACATTTTTGATAATATTTCGATTATATTTTTTCCATATTGTATTTCATTTAGTGAATCCACATTTATTTTTAAACTTTAGATGCAAAGTCAGTGAAAATTTTTAATTTCATTCAAGGAAAACCTGGAAACGTTAGTTGGAAAAAAATTGAGCAATTTTTAAAGAATTCTTAAAAATTAAATAAGTTAATTTCGAAAGTGTTAACAAAATTAGTGAAAAGGCAAAGTTAAACGTCGCGTCGCGTCGGTTGATTTGGCACGAAACGCCTCATATTTTTAGTACTTTTTGAACCTGAATTCTCCCTTTGGAATAAATCTGACCATTTCCAATGCTAACTTCAACAACAATCACCTTTGTTCAGCAAAAATTGTTTCAATTTTTCGGAATTCCAACAAACGCGTGTTAATTTATGTTTAATTTTTTTTTACAGTTATTTCAAGTCATCCAAACCTTAGTAGCACCAACATCAATTTTAAAAACTATAGTTTTGGATAACTTCACATACGAAGATCTGTTAGTAAAACACAATGTTTTAATTTTATTGGTCGATATGACCACTTCGATCCAAAACTACTTAAATGCTGCTAAAAATTGGTTAAATTTGACCGATTTTAACACCTTCAGGAATCTAATAAACGAACACTTATGTAAATATTTTCCAAATTCTTTGGCAATCTTTAAGGACTGGAAAATATCTGAAGGTGAAGTGGGTTCGTGTTCGCTTTTAGATCACGTGGGATTAATTCTGAACCAGTTAAGCATTTACCAATACATTTTCCCCCAATTATTGGAAAATTTCGACACCATCAACCTGGAATCCTTTTTGGAAGATTTAAACGAACTGCCAGACCAAGAAAATGCAACAGCTATACAAATTCAAGCAATCAAACTTTTTATAAGTTTAGAACCATCACTTTTTGCTCCCAATAAGAAACTATTTGAGGTTGCCACGTCGTTAGTTTTAAATTGTTACTACAAAAGTCGAAATCCAAACGATAGAGAAACTTTGATTGCATTGTTAGAGAGTACAGGAATTTTTGATGGTTGCAGGGAAGAAATCTGCGTATGGATTGATGCCATTTTTGACTCGGAATTATCTTTAGTTTTGGTGGAAATTGTCAAGGAAACATCGGAGAACCTTTTCCAATATTTGAATGACTTGATGGAACTTTCTTTAAGCATGGAAATGGACGAGGAACCACAAATGTTGGAGACTATTTTACAAAATTTAGAGAACGGTGTATCTAATGAATTTGTGGTGAGGCACCAGAATTTGACCCCTACACTCTTAGGTGCTATGGAGTATCTAACAACTGCAGGATGTTCAAAGGAAGTTAAAAACTATCTCAACTCTGTAGTTATCCGATTATTCCATTCTCAAACAAATTTAAACTTAATAACCGAGATAATTTTGAACGAAAAATTCCGGAAGTTTATTTCAAAAAGCGTTGCTAAATACGTCAAAGTTTGGGGACGCGATCAAGCTCTAATGGTTTTACCCGAAAATGGTTTGCTTTTAAATCAAACCTTTAGTTCACACTTTTTAGAAGGAAAACTATCTGATTTTGTTACAAAATTAAAGGAAATGGAAGATTATTCAGAGCAATTGCCATGCTTATTACAGCAAGCTCTATTTTATGTCACCCACAATTCACAAATATCAAAAAATCATTTGAAGAATTTTGAAGAATTTGTGACCTTTTTAGTATCTGAAGGAACCAATAAGAACGACCTAATCAAAAAAATTTTGTGTACTCCCAACATTTTGAAAACTTTTAAATCCACAATTGACGAGAAGGAAGGTCAGGCTAATTTTAACAATTTGCTTGTTAGAATTGTGGAACAATTTCAAGATTTGAATCTTGTGGAAGTTCTGAAACCTTACAGGTGGGAATTATACAAATGTTTGACCTCAATGTTGGAAAAACCGAAGAACATAGGCGACAGGTACATGCAAGCACTGAAAATTTTGGAGGTTTTCCAACTTGGTTGTGATGAGTGCATAAATATTATAAACAGTTGTGCCAAAACGGTTTTGGATATAAGCAACACAGACTTCTTGTTATTTTACTATCGGCTCCTCACGACGACGTTAAAAATTTACCTAAATTCAAATCCACCACCAGCTGATATAATTCAGCCAATAACTCAATTTTTAGTTCTTTTAAACAAGGAATGTCCTTCTTTTGATTCCGGAATACTCGCCCATTTGGTAATCGATTATTTTAAAATGTTTCCCCACAGTTTAAAAGCAACTTCTTCGGAATTGTTTGAAAGCATTTTGTACAAGACCGAATTTTGCAAGGAAAACGCGTTACTTGCAAATTTTCTACTAACAAGAAGAACAGATTTTTTGAGTTTGTTCATCGACAACATTGATAATTTCTCCAAAACGAAAGGACTTATGTTGTCTTTAATTTCCGCGACAGTTTCTCTTAGCCCAAGTGATGATGTGCTTGAAAAGGTTTACCAAAGTTTCGAATTTTCAATTTTGAAGTGTTTAGAAAAACCTCATAAAGCCGGACGTTATTTTGCAATTTACAGTAAAGACGTTTCATTTCTAATATCCAAATGTATGTCAGTGGAGAGCTGCTTACCATTTGTTAGAAAAATTCAAAAATTTGAAACTACTGAACCTTTCCACTTAGAAATGTTGATTTCAATTTTTTTGAAATCGATGCAGGACAATAGCGACTACTTAAATAATTCAATCTTAACTCTGACGCATTTTGCAAATTCTTTGTTCAAAAGAAAAACAAAAAGTGACGAAGATTGGACAAAATTGGACGAAATAATTGAGCTTTCGAATGGATTTTATAACGAAATTTCAAATAAAGAATTGAAAGGTGAAAATTCGTTTAAATCTTTACGCGAAAATGAAGCTTTCCAGTTGTACTATAAATTTTGCTTGAAGTTTGGATTATCTGGAAGAGCTCCTTTAATTAAGTTGGTTAAAAATTTAATCAAGCTTGTCAATTTTGAAGAAGCCGAAGCCAGGTTACTGTTCAACATGATGTCATCCCATTCAGAGTTTCTAGAAATCTTGTTGGAGAAAGAGGGCGATCTTAAAATGGAACTGTTGAATTTATTTTTGAATTTGTGTGAACGTTGGACTGTTCTCATGCAAAAAAAATCATGTGCCCATACTATTAGCGTCGTATGAAGCAACCATCAAACCATCTGACCGGATCATCCTCACTCTATTGCAAATGTAAGTATTTTTTTAAATTTTATTACGCTTTTCACAACAAATGTTTTATTTAGGTACGAAAAAGAATCGAGCCAAACGCATTTTTACGACTTCAAACCTTTCATTTGGGGGCACTCTGCAATTGCACATTATTCCATACGACATGATATACAAACAGCTCTATTTAGACAGCCAAAAATGGGTGAAATTCTCGATAATCTTCAGGAAGATCGAATGCTCAACACAATCTGTAATTATTCGTTAAAGTCGACACTAACAGCTAAAAATAATGACGTAAATGAAGACCCTCAAAATGACGTCTATGATCTAACATTCCTGTTCACCTTATTTAACTTTTTGTTATCTCCTGAAAACGAGACCGCTCCTTATAGATTTATACCATGTGGTGGTCTAAGTATGACAATTGTGGCACTCAGCAGTAATGATGCAAGAACAAGAAAGGCAGCATGCCACATACTTCGGCGCTTTAGTCACGAAATTGAAGCAAAAGGCAATAAGAAAAATAACTTCTTCTGGGTCCGGTTTATCGAAGCATTGTGTGAGAGTTACTCGGCATTAGATAACGCTCAGTTAAATAATTTTGCCGCAATATTTTGGGCTAGAATGGCACTTATTTTATTTCAACCCAGCAACGTTATGTACATACCCTTAACACAATATTTGGGAACGAAGGAAACACTTGTGTTAAATTCAATCCCTGAATTATACACATTTTTACATTTTTCTGATGTCAATTTCAGGGAAGTTCGGACTTTTATATTGGAAGTAATACGCGATGGGTTAAGAAGTGAAGAAGATTTTTCTGTTGCTTTACATGCAATGACTTTTAAATTAATTATGGAGTTATTTTCAAGCTGTGTTGCTGGTTTGAATACAAAAATCAGGATTTTGAGTATCATTCACAGGGCTTGCAATTTAAAAATTGGTAGAAATATCTTATGCAGTAGGCATGGCTTACTTTCATGGTTATATGAAATAGTGGCTAACTTACAATATAAAGATGAAGGTCTGTTATCACCTTTAATCGATATTTTACTAGCAATTACTGAGGATTTAAAAAATGTAGAAGGTGTAAATTTGAATCAAGTTTATATTATTTTGACTACCATGATTAATAAGAATGAAGCCTCGTGGTTAAGTCAATCTGATTTGAAAAAATTCTTGAATGTTATTATTAATGTTATGAAAGAAAATTGTAAATTTTTAAATGAAAAACATTTGGATAAAATAATGTCGTTAACAGACAACACACGAGTTCGATATTATTTCCAATTTCAATGTGGATTGGAGAGTTGTAAAGAGAAGTGTGATACTGTAGACGATTTTGTCGAGTTAATTGTAATAAAATGGATTAATAAATAATTTTTTATATCGGTTCTGATTGTTTTGTTATTTAAAAGAAAAGTTTGTGTTGTCTGAACAGAAATTTCTACACTGCTGATAAGAACTTGGATTCAGAAATGATTGAAAAAAGTCTTTCATTTAGGTTAAAATAAATAACAGTTTTACAATAAATTCTAAAAAGTGAGAAATGAAATACAGTTTTCCACAGGACCTACTTACAATTTTAAATGCTCTTTGACTTTATTGTTAAGCTGCATTAAAACTTGAAAATTAACATAATATTCAATAAATGAACGCAAAACATCTTTTAATTAAAATTTCAAGATCTTTTAACATATGCTAATATAAATCAAGAAGAATTGGAGATAGAATACACCAATGCCGCACGTCTCGTTTGATTTCAACATTGTTGGTGTTTTAGGTTTTCCAATTTGGTTTTAGTGGGTTAGTTATAATGCAA
The DNA here is from genome assembly GCA_932274525.1 of Podabrus alpinus. Classification (NCBI taxonomy): domain Eukaryota; kingdom Metazoa; phylum Arthropoda; class Insecta; order Coleoptera; family Cantharidae; genus Podabrus; species Podabrus alpinus. Next base: position 17,367,516 of record OW026451.1, read on the forward strand.
CAATCTCAAAAGTTTAATGTATCAATCCTCACATACAAGCATTTTGAGCTCATGGTCAAAAACTTATGGAAAACAAAAATATACAAACAAGTTAAGTTTTCGCACAAAAATGGAGTTTTAGGTCCTGTTGGCTGTAAATTTTATGAGCCTAGTTTCACGCCCTTATACTCTAAAAATTTTAAATGAATTTAGCCTGTAAACGTTTTTCCTGTTCTACTGTAAACTTGCAGTTTTAGCCATATTTCCCCAATTGATTTTTGCATGAAGTCTTTGGAATTTGTAGTCTAAAGAAATCCTTTCGTTATTAAAATTGCAATGTGATGGATATTCTGAATTAGTGTAAAACCAATCCTACTCGCAATTAAATCTGTGGATAGGTAATTCCAGTAAAATAGTCAAATTTGTTGTAACTTCAATTAAGGATTTAAAAATTGCAGTAACATCACGACCACCCTATCCTCCAATACCACAAAAATATTTTTCCTTGCAATAAAAATATTGAATTAACCTTTTATCCATATTTTCATTTTAGATTGTAAACCACGAAAGTTATCACTTCATGAAGAGAAATTTTACACAGATAAAAATATTTTTAATCAAAATCAAAATTTGGGAAATATAAAATTATGCTGTTTTAACTTTCAGTACGAATATCGTCATCGCCATGGACCATGCGAATTTTTACTCCAAATTTAATAGAGCACCGTAAGTGGGAGTACAAGACCAGATACAGCAAAGTTCATGGGGGGGGGGGGGGGGGTAATATCGCAAAAATTGTAAAATTTCTACATAGTGTATTTTATCGTTTTTCGATTTTTAAAATGTGCAAAGGGGATTTGGCAAAGATTTGTTATGAACCTCAGTTCTTCATCAGCACTTGGAACTTGAAGTAACTGTCGTTTTTACCTATTTGAGTATTTTTAAGGTACGCACTTCATGTACTGTCGAGTCGTTTGCTCAAGAAAGCCTTTTCATATAATGTAGTTTTTTAAATAATTTTGTGACTCGGATCTAAAAGGCCAATGTTACTTTTTTAACTTTTAGATTTTATGATGCTTTTATACCATACTAACCACACTTGGCCGGAGTGTTACTGTATGAAATTACCTTCCCTCTTGATGGGGAGAGGCCTACATCCAGAAGTGAATAAATAACGGTTGGAAAGAAGAAGAAAGATACTGCTTTTGTAGGAATAGAAAGAACTGGATAACATGAAGGAAAATAAATTTTAAATAAGAAATGCAGTTTTACAGATTAAACAGATGAGCTTTCGAAAGAACAGAAGAACAAACTTAGCTCTAAATCAGAGATCGAAAGAATTAAATAGTGAAAATGTTTCGTTCAATATTTATTTGTCCACTTATCTTTTAAATATCTGAAAATTTTAAAACCTAATAACGATTTCAATCTTAGGTGATAATCAAACTTATCTTGCCTATTGATCATGATAGTATTAAAGTTTTATCATATTTTATTTGTAGAATTTTATGATCACCATTTTTGACCATTTATTCAATACAAATCACCTTCCACCCATATATTATAGGTATATTAATACGAGGGGCACCTCAATATTCTATAGTTAAATTTGAAATGTAAGATCAATTGGTATACTTACTTATTCCATTATGGGAGTCGACCAAAGCTGCTAACGGTTCGCACTTGGATTGCCGACCAATTTAAGAACACCGCTTATCGCTGCCCCTCTAATAACTCATTCTTGATTAGGTGGTAAGGTAAAATTAAAATTCCTCCTCTAGAAACGTTAGTAGTTTGTAATCTATTTTAAACAGTAGGTCCCCCATACTCAACCTGAGCAATGAGGAAGAAGTATGTGGTAGAGAAGGAAGCCGACGTTCAGGTTTTTCATTTCGATGAACGATAGGAACTTCAAATAAAAAATAAATAAATAAATAAATTTTTGGAACTCCTTTATATATAGCAGCTGTGTAGCTGTCGTTCAGCATTGTGAGTGCAAGGTGAATGTTGTCCCCAAAGGCGACTTACAAAATTAAGCCTATCCAGTTTGTGTTGGCATAATCGTGCCCAAAGATGGATACGCTTTTTTCTATTTGATTATACTTTTTGAGTGAAACCTGGACACCTCTGATTAGTGATGCCCACGAGAGTCTCGTTTTCAAGAGTCTCGCGTAGTCTCTTCTCGTTTTCAAGACGCGGGTGTAATTATTTATAACGAGCCGATATGAAACTTTGTCATAATCTTATCTCGCACGAGACTCCCGCGGTCTCGTGGCTAGCGGATGTTGATTATCTCGGCGTAAAATTTGGACGATTACCTAGACGATCTGGAAGATCGGCCAATCAACGTTTTTTTAGGGCAAAAGATCGCACCAGAATATTTCAAATAATATAAAAAAATATAAGAAGAGAGATGAAACTCATAATGGTTACCCTGGGGTAGGATCCGAACAGCTCCAAAAATGGCAGAACAACCCATGCGTCTATTTTTGCATTTGTACCAAAAGTCGACGAACATAACTTAAAGATGAACGATTTCAGGCTGACGCAGCTACTAACCGGACACGGTGAGTTCGGAAGGCACCTTAGGAGACTAGGGAAGTCGCCCGACGGACTGTGCCCTGCATGTGGAGAATTGGATGAACCCATAAATAGGATCTTCGACTGCCCACTATACAGGGCAGAGCGGAAATTGGTGTTACATGTTTACTCAAAATAACAATTAATTCTCAAAAAAATAAAGCCGCTAGGGCCCGCACCACAGATTCAGCCTAGGGGTCCACAGATACGGCCCCGATAATGCCTACTTCCAATTAAATTTTATCTGGCAAGACTCTCGCACGAGACGAGACTCGGAAGTTGCGAGAAGAGCCTTTACAAAACTCTCGTCTCGTTGGTCTCGTACTACCTCTGATTCTATGCGAAGGATCTACCAGGGGACGATCGTTCCCATCGTGGCTTATGGAAACGAGATCTGAATACATAGGATCAAGGATAAACACACGAAGGTGAGACTGATGTTGTGCTATGGATTTTGTTGCCGTTTGGTGACAAAATGCTATTGGAGTGTGTCAGCCCTAGCCTTCAATGTTTTGGCTGGAATCTACCCACTTGACTTGGAACTGATTGGAATTTCAGCATGGTGCGGGAAAAAAACAAGAGAAGAATAACATTCATGGGGACAGTGATTATACATGAAAATTTCAAATACAAGGTGGAAATCAAAAGGGAAATTTAAGAGAAAATAATGGTCGAATAGCAACACAGATGGGACACAGGAGAGGTGTCCGTTTGGAGAACAATACGAAAAACAAAAGGCATTCCAATTGGTCTAGCTCCACACGAGACACAGAGAGTTTGACCGACACCTCAAGAGATTAGGGAAATCGGAAGTGGATTGCGTCCTGAATGCGGAGTGCTCGACGAACCAATATGATACAGGAGTGCGAATTGTACAGGGAAGAACAGGCGGAGGTGTCCACCTTCCATGGCATCCCTGCACGCTTGGACCAACTGTTCAATGAAACACCACCTGAACTAATGTGCCGGATTCTGGGAATAAAACGATAGCAATGCAGGGCGAAAACGGGGTAGACCCCCCTCCGATGTGGACCCATTCGGAATTAACCAAGAACAACAAAATTAGAAAACGGGGAGGTCAGAATAAAAAAGCAAATCAGTAAATCCGGGGGGAAAACTAATAAAACTAAGCAAAAGAAGCTTAAGACCCAAAACTAGTAAACAAGACCTCCCCTCATATGAGGAGGAAATCGAAAACTCTGGCGGACTTAACCAAAAAAAGTAATTTGATTATACTTTTGCAATTCCCAGATTAAGTTTTTGGTACTGAATCTGCCAGCAATTTTTTTTGCTCTACCGTATGGAAGAGTTCCAAGGTAATTTTTCCTAAGGATTTCCTAGACGGGCGAAGATTGCAACCACCATGATTCTGAGTATGAACGCTAATTTACAAATAGTTTTTACTAAATATTATATGTTTTTCACGCGAATCGCGGGCGTGAAAAGATTATTATTTATTAATATTATACCAATATTAAATGAAAGACAATATCGGTTGTATTACGACTGCATGGGTTCTTATGGCAAGTGGATGGGGTTTTTGACGAAGATTATCATTACATTATATCATATCATATCACATTAAGTCATAATTATGGCTCTATATCTTGTAACTGATCCAATGTTATCTTTTAAGCAGGTCTCGAATCATCGCTGAATTATTTCTAACATAGTATCAAAGAAAAAAGTCTAACGGAATTCAGTCTCAAGATTATGGTCACCAACCAACCACAGCTCGTCGGGCGATAATACGCCTGGGAAATTTGGAGCTCAAAACAGTTAGTGTTGTATCAGAAGTATGGAAAATCGTCCAGATCCAAATGATCCATTTTCTCTACAAAAAAAGTTGTTCAGCATCACATAACAGCATTATCAGCTCCATTTTGAAATAACTACGGTCTAAAACTTCTCTAGTCCAAATAGCATACCAAATAGTGAATCTGCACGAATGCATTAATTGTTCTTGGATGACTGCTTATTCACTATAAATTCAAGTGAAAATATAGCCTTTCAGTAGCCGGAATTGATTACTTACTTTCATAATAATTATATGCTTGAACAATAAGTACGCGTTTTTGAATCGTGTCAACGTCTGTCTCGTAACATTTTCCAAAAACTACCTCAAGAAAATTGAGGGCATGTTAAAATCGGCTTCCTCTTATAATTGAAACACCCTTTCCAAATAAACGTTGTCAAGTACAAAGTATGAATTGGCATTTTCAAATTCCAAACCGGTCAGCAATTAAATATTTAAACTGTGAGAAGTGGCTTTTACGAGTATTTCTTATTTTCAAATTTTTAATACAGGTCATTAATATCGTAAGTACAAGGTTCTACTCCGGGCGAAGTAAGCACTTTATTTCTGACCACTTCTCTCCGGAAGGCAATGGCAATAAACCATCGAGATAATTTTATCACGATTCCTCAGCCAAGAGGATACGCTGTTGGTTCGTTTCGTACTTTTTGTATTTTATTTTGTTTTAATTCAATTAAAATTCCAAATTGAACACATTAATTTACAATTTAGCTCCACCTGCCTTTTAAATTCGTATTTTATGGTAATAATATTATAAAAACATTAAGTGGTATCTACTTCAGCAACAAAAAATGCGAAATCTTGGCGCAAGGGCCGCAACAGGGAGGCAAAACCAAAATTAATATTCTACTTGCATTCAAACAAATTGATTACTTATAACAAAAAATTGTTAACAAGAATTAATGTATTGTAATTATGTGATTAAAAAACATCGATATGTAATAAAGTAAAATTTCAAGTTCGAAATTAAGTATCCTGCTCGTTCAAAAATAACCATATTTGATATTGTGAAGAATTTGAAGATGAATAAAAATTTTAATTTTCTGTTTTTAAACGGAGTTTTAATTTTCGAAATTTTGAACAAAGAAGTTGTTGAAGTTTCAAAATGTAATCACCTACGCAAAGTAATCGAGTAAACATTCAGGTGAACATTCTACAAGAAGTGAAGCTTAAATTATTATGTTAAAGATACGTTAGATGGAATGCGATGGATGTGATGGTTTAAATTTTGTTTAATTAACGATTATATGTAAATATTGGGATAATAAATTCAAAGAACTTGAATAACCTTTTGAGTACATTAATAACCATTAAATAAAACATTTTTAAGTAGTAACAAAAAACTATGCTGTATTATTAAAAACTTAATTAATTTATCCAATTAGTTAATTAATCAAATTGAAATTTAATTTAATAACAATAATAATATTCAAACAATTGGTGATATTAAACTGAGAAACAACTGTAGGAAAACTAACGGATGTGCTTATTACTATAAACGCTGTATGTCCAGTTTTAGAAGATAAAAATTATGGATTCACGTTGTATCGAATTCCTTTTTATCTTGTTATTTGCAATTCAGAAGTCTCCAGTCTTCTACCTCTTCTTGTCTGTTAGTTGTTGCAAGCAGAAGTTTTTGTGCATAAATAAATTATTAATGTCTACACAAGTGGTATTTGTTTAAAAATTTTACTGGTTTGCTAATGGTATCGACAATAAATTTGTAATACGAAAAAACAACAATCATGGTAATCGTTTCGACCAAACCTTATGTGAGTATTACAAAAATTTAAAAGAATAATTTAATGTTTATGACTGCGAAACAGAAATAAATAATGCAATTATTGCCAAGAAAATATATTTTTTAAATAATATAATATTTTGAAACTTGCATTGTTTTATTGCACAAAAATTTTCCTAATATTTTCGAGAAAAATATTAAAAAATATTAAAAGAATGAGTAGAAAAATATTAGCAATATTTTTTATTTTTATTCGCGTAAAACTATTGTTTATTAAATTTTCACAATCAAGGTTGGAAAGTTATTTCTGTGTTACCTTCTTCATATAAAATTTTTATAAAAAATGATTATCTATTATACCATCTCTTCGGTTTAATAACTTTTCATGCACGAAACCTTGCTGATATTAATTGCTGAAAAACAAAGGGGATAGTCAATATGACACTTCGTAATTTATTGTACATTCAAGAAACGGTTCAATTTCTGCACAGAGACAAACAAATTGCATATTATTAACAGTTTCAGTTATCTTATTATTTGATTTCCCAGCTTTCGTGCCATGCTTTTGGAGGTAGATTTCTCATTATATGATCCTTCTTTTTATTTAACATCAGGGGCGGATTAGAAACTTATCACGGTTCTGGAAAATGTGGAGAGGCCGGCCTGCGGACATAACTTTCAAATTTTTTTTTGGTAACAAGAAAATTAATACATTTCTTTCTCTTTATATATGAACAAACATCAATACCTTTAATTTGTCTTCGGAAAATGGTCCCTAAGTTTTCGAGATCAAGCTCGGCCCGAAACAATGGCAAATTTGTCGAAGAAGTTTCCAAAAATCACAACGTTTTCGGTTATTTTTTATACATCCTATGCTGAAAATAGTTATTAACAAAATTAAACTCAACAGAAAAAAAACGCCGTTTATTTTCGATTTCTTTCCCAGAAAACATAGTTTTCAGATTTCAACCAAGGCATTTTTTCCCGTATAGACCAGGGGTGGGCAACCTTTTGTATAACAGGGGCCAGAATAATATTTACGTTTCGTTCGCGGGCCTTAGTATAGTTCAATGAATATCTTTAGCTTCGACGTAAGATTTTAATACACCTACACCTCCAAATTTGTTTATGCTATTTGGATAACACATAATCTATATATATAAAAATGGATGTATGTATGTATGTGCCCTATAGACTCCTAAACCGTTTGACCGATCGGAACCAAATTTGGCACAGTTATTATGTAGGTCCCTGTGCATGTTTTTGTATTGAAATAGTGCAAAAATTCGCAAAGGAAAGGAAAGTTGATTTTGAGTAGCCTGCCTTCCTTTAAGGAATCTCGATAATCCATTCATGCGCGTCCCTATGGGATTTAAAATCAACTTTAAAAACAATAATGAATGCTGTCAAGCTGTCAACCGATCGACAATGCAAATACGCGTGCACGTGCTTTACGTTTCTATTTGACCAATCTTAACCAAATTTGGTGTAAAAGTTACGATATTTACAACGCTACGAAAAACATAGGCTACTTTAGAACCTTGTAGTGAGGCCGAAGGCCGAACAACCACATCCGACACGGTCTAGATGGCTAAAGGCGGCCGGTAGGCCGACTGTGCCACCTAGTAGCCTTCAAAGAACCTGTTCACACTGCGCTCTAGAAGCAATGCCGCCAACCTAGATCACTCTAGGAAAGGCGCGCATACTGAGACAGTTGATGCAAGATTCCTAGGAATCCACGTAACAGCAAAATCAGTATGTTTAAAGTGACCACATACACGTTGACCAGATCTTCTGGTCAAAGTGCCCCACGGCTTGGAAAGCCACACTTAGTGGTACCCTAGCGGACAGAAGTCCGACATGAGGAGGTGGAGTTGGAATCCCAAGTGGAAACCTTCGATGCCTGGGACGTGACATATCCCCAAGCCTTTGTCCAAGAACCGGTGTTGCAGCCCTAGAGCCATTTAGGTCGAGCACCTGGGGGTGCAGCGGTGAAGCTCCTTAATGCATAACTCCTGAGTAATCCGGACCATTGCATAATACCGTTACTACGGGAGACGGGGACCCGAAGAGCATTAAAAACGCTCTTCCCCGTCATTTGAGGTTGGACTCGTAGTGGCTGTGGTAAGGGTGAGATTCAGCCAACGGTGGGAACCACCTGTACTAAGTACAAGTGGAACCTGCGACAGTTTACATGGTGATCAAAGTGAACGGCGCCTGCCTGTTAGCAGGAAGCTCAAAACCGATCTAGAAGGTGTCTTGAGGCCCGTCCTTGGGTGGTGCTTAACTGGCTCGTTATTGCACCCGATAGGAACCCCTTTAAATAGGGCGCCTGTCCCGGCGAAACCTTGTTATGAAACTTCCAAGAAGTGAATTAATGAGTGAGGTGACCCACAGGTCCATGGGGACCCGTGCTGGGAGTGTCTGACGACGAACCTAACACGTTAAATTAAACGACTTCAATGTTCCACCTAGTTATTTTAATAATACGCGAAAACTTAATTCGCGTTAAAGGGAATTTTGCTTCGCGTATAAAAAATTCAGGTATCAAAATCTAATTCGCGTTATTCTGAATTCGCGTACATCGAACTCGCGTACATGGAGGGTCTAGTGTACTTTTCAATTTACTTTTTACAATACTTTTTAATTTAATTTAAATAACTGTAGATCTCTCCTTTTTCCTTATGTTAGGTACTAACCTAATCCTTTTCTTTAAAATTTTTGTTTTTGAAAATATTTATTTATTATTTCTTCTAAAGATCTCGCGGGCCGGATTAGAACTTTACGCGGACCGGAGTTGGCCCGCGGGCCGGAGGTTGCCCACCGTTGGTATAGACCATTATTTTAGCGCTAATAGGGCTCTAATTGAGAAGTTAATCGATTTTTAATGTTTTCAACCCCTTGGTACATTTTCCTAAAAGTTCAATTTCAGCAGACTTGAGATGAAATATGAACATAACTTGAAGGATAGAGAATATATTCTACATAAAACCAAAATAAAACTAAAGAAATTGTGAATTTACTTGTAACTTGTAAAATCGACACCTGATATGAATAACATTGTAACTCAAGTAACTCAAGTTACAATGTTATCCAACTATGCTGTAAACGGCTTCCCCAAAGAACAAACTATAATTTTGGTTTATGAATCGTCGTCCTATCTCAATTAAAAATACTGTAATTTAACAAAATAACATCATTGTTACCTACTGCAAATTATATGTAGCAAAAAATCTTTAAAATGCTCTCCTGTAAAATAAGCAAAATAGAGTTAGCTACAATGTTATTCATATCAAGTGTCGAAATGATTACAAAAATTGTAATATTTCGCTTTTTGAAAATAGTTTTCTTCAAGACTCCTACGAACACATGATTATCTACGCAACACAAGCGGAAAATGGCATTTTACTGGTCGAGAAACGGGTTCTAAGACGAGTCGTAGACGATGCCTAAAAGTCGATGAGTCCAGTAAAGACACTTTTCGAATTCATTACTTTTTTTCATTTCATAGTTTTTCCATATTATTACTAAATTCTTATTATTTTAACTGCAGTAAAATCCCAGTAAAAAATTTAACTAAATCCCAATGTTTAAATCTTTTAGGGCTTCTCATTTGATCACTTCCATTAAGTAAGTCTACAGCTAGATTGTTTAGATGAACACTCAATATATTTTGATATGTTTCACTATACCGCTTTATTTCCGTTATTTCCAGGGGACATTCGTAATCATTCTGAATGTTTTAGATTGAAAACGCTACAATATTTGAATGTTTGACTTGCTTGCTGTCCCTCACTGCTGTATCCTATATAGCCACATTGGTTCCAGTATGGACTTCTTTCGCTTTCACGTGAGTCGTCTATCAAGATGGATGCATTTAGCTTCATAAGCTCTGATATGCCATTTTTTTCAACCAGTGTTGAATTTTTCTTGTATGGGTCTAAAGGTTTCTTGAGTCCAGTGCTGCATCATGGTCGGAAATCATAATTGCAGTGACGTATCCAAATGTTGCAACTGTTGTTTTAATAGTGGCAGGTAGATCCGATGTGTAAATCAGATATAGGATGGGTGCAACACCACCACACTGGGGGTCATCCGACAAAATAGGGTTAAAGTCTGAACATTCTTTCAGAAATCTGACTTGAAACATCCTATTTGAAAGATAAGATTTCAGGATCAACCAGTAAGAATGAGGAAGTTTTGATTTTATTTTATATAGCAATCCAGGGTGCCATCAAAAGCTTGGGAAATATCCAAATAAGCTATGGGACAGTATTTTTTTCTTCTCTTCGAGATCCCGATTAATGGCGTTAACTTTACGATGGACTTGCTCCATGGTGGCATAGTGTTTTCTGAATCCAACCTGATGGTTCTAGAAATTTTTTTATGTTACTGAAAGGAGATTGATTGGCCGGTATAAGGTGGTATCTTCAGGTAGTTTACCAGGTTTATGGATTAGGATGATCTGGGTTGTCTTCCACTGAGTTGGTATAATGTCCAGGCGTAGCACTGTGCTAAAAATAACTGTTAATAATTTTACACATTTTATTCGAACCTCCTGTAACACTTTTTCTCTAATAAGATCTGGCGAATTCTTAGCGTCCATATCATTTTGGTTTACAGAAAGTACCTCTTTGAATTTAAATGGCTTGATTGGTAATTCCATTTGAAGGAACGATTGCAATGCAGCATAAATTTCCAAATACGCTGGGGGATTTTCTGAAGGAAATGGTTGGAATACGTTAGCAAGGTGTCATGCGAAATGATCTGCCTTTTCTTTGTAGTTTCTTGCCGGTTGCACTCTTGGTGCAAGAGTGGAGTTCCATGCAATTTATTATATAAAATACTGTTTAGTATGTAATGAAAATGTACTGAAAAATATTAGTCCGCTTGATAGTATACGTGGGCAGCCATTAGAAAGTAGAGAATAAACCAAAAATTAAATTTAATGAACTTATCTTATTTTTTAAACATTGCTGGAAGTTCACGCGATTGACAATTTTTATCTAATTTGATCTTTTATTATAGGAACTAGTAAAAGTTTCTTTTTTGGTTCTAGTTCTGGGAAGATGTATTTCCCGGACTAGAAAACGATTAAAACTTTCGGACGGACTCAGAAAAAGTTATAAATGAAAGTTGTAGTGGATTTAATTCTGCGCAACTTATTCCATTTTTACAAAAAAGGATTTTTGATTTTTTCTACTGGGCGAATATCCAAAACTAATAGGGTTATAACAATCTTTTCCACCTAGTTTTACGCGGAATTTCATTTCTTTTAAATCTTAACCAACCCATTTTTGTCGTGCGATGGACTTAAAACGAAAAAATTTCAAAAAACTGAAACTGAAAAACATTGTAGAAAAAATTGATCAACTTTGAAAACTCATATCTATGTCCCTATTGAGGCTATAAAGTTACAGAGAATTATTTTAACTAAATCAGAAAAAAGTATTAATCTGAAGCTAAAAACTACGCTTTTTGGGCAAATATCGAGATAGATGGGATTCCATCGGGAGCTGCATCTTGGAAACCATATATGTCGAGTTCAAAACAATATTTTTTAATAATTATACAGGTGATGAAGCGGCCAATGCATAACTCTGTGATTTTTGGAACTTTCTTTAACAAAATTAATCCTGTTTCGGTCCGAACCTGATATAGAGGATTTAGGCGTTCTCTTACGATGCCAAACTAAATAAAGGTTATAAGCAAAATAAATGCCGAGATATTTTTAACATAGACCCCATTTCACGATGCAATGTAATTTGTTTAGAACCTCTGACCCTTCTGAATTTTTCTGGAATTCAGGACTTTCCAATCCGCCCCTCCATCTCAATCTCAAAAGATGACTTTAGGTCTTAATCATTTAAAACCTAAATACTGTTTCTGGATTGTGTTTACATGCATTGCTTCCTTCATTGGAAGTGCAACTATGCTCCACTCCTCACTGTACCTCTTTGAAAATTTTCATCAATAGTTTTAAAGTGTGACTTCTAAAAGTTTAAAATTTTTGAAATGTATGAACGACTTTCTGTTATTTAGACGTATCTACTAGAACCACTATGGCTCCTAAACTTACTTTTCCATAATATACTAGGAGCACCGTTCCACTCCAACAATATTGCACCAAATTGGTCACACAATAGCCATGATTATAACAACAATAGGATATATTCATTTGGCTATGAAATCGAAGACTTGGAAAGGGACAACATTCAATTTAGAACAGAAAAACGATATCTCAATGGAACCGTTGTTGGAAGCTACGGATATGTTAAATTTAATGGAAATATTCACATGGTACATTACGTTGCCGATGAGAATGGATACAGGTAAAAAATTCTTTTGTTTATATTTTATTTTAAACCAAATATTTTTAGGGCTCACGTTGAAAACAGCTTCAAGAATTTGGATAAAACTTCTCCTAGCTTTTCCCAGGAAATGAACGAAGCAATAAAATCTTTACATTTCTACAAAAAGCAAATTCAAGACCAACGCTTAAGACCATTCGATGAACAAAGCGAAAATGAAAAAATTGATTACATTTTATCCAAAACTGGTCATAATGAAGTCCAATTAAATCAAAAAGTTAGTCCTAAGAGTGATAATAATAATTATTTTGATGACAATTATGATTTTGCGTTCATTCTGTAAGTTGTGATCGACTTTTTACTATAATAATTGGAACATCTCTTCTTGATCTCAATGGATTTGGATACGATTGAGTTATTTGTTCTCAATTTTGCGTCAACTGCCAGAATATATGTATTATTTTCTTTATGTTCCTTTAATCTATTTATTAAATGTAAAAGAGAAGATAATTTAATTTTGAAGATTGTATTCAATAAATTTTAATAAATTTTAAAATAAAAAACTAGTGAAAGTAATGAAAATTAATAAAAAGTACTCAAGAATCCAATTTTATTATTTGAGACATTCTAAAACAGGATTAATTAATTTGAGTGTAGTTGTGATTTGTCTGTTGCATTTCCAGCTTCTTCGTGTAGAACAATATCTAAAATAACGGATTTCTTCCCATTATTTGTCATCCCAACAAGATGGGACTGATTCAATATTAAACCTCTTCCATTTCTACATAACTCGACTACATCATCGCAAATTAAAGACATTGTTCCATAATACTTCAGCCGAATGGTTCTACATGGTGTTGACACCGCTATGGTATATTTAAATTTAGTGGGAACATTACATGCCACCCATAAAATAATTTTATCGACGGATTGATTTAAATTTTCCATAAAATTGTCTGTACATTCGTAGTAAGAGCTTTCATCTTCAAAAATCTGGTAATTTGCTATCCGAGTACCTAATACCAGCATCAGTGGTTTTATGGACGACTCTATACTATAAAGTTCTGCTCCCGAAGGTCTACAATAAGAGAGCATTTGCAAAGAGACGAAAATGCAAAGCAACTTACAATACTTACTTTTCCTTTTTTTCAAATAAATTCAGCAGGACCATACACAATTTTTGGTCATGCTTGATAATGTATGGATTAAATTCTAGTCCAGTTTTTGTGTCAAAATCTGTAGTCACAGAGGTCACGATCTTGTGTTCAAATTTAAAGTGGGTTTCAAAAGAAGTAGGAGTTATAGTTTTTTGACAATTTGGGTATGGGCAATGCATTGGCCTAAAAATCTAAATTTTTGAAATCGAATTAAACAACTCCTAATCCTACTTTCTTGTCATTGATGTATAATTTGAACTGGTAAAAGAAAATCTTGATATGGCCGAACGACTGTTCCTCGCGCTAGGTTGACAAGCATTTGCAGATATTTCTGCAGGTTTGATGAACATTTTGTTGGTGTTGTTGTATTTTTCTGCATCATCCATTCTGGAGAGGGTTGATGCACACCGTTTGTGAGGACATTGAGAAGATCCGTCTAATAAAAGTTTGAATTAATTTTGATCAAAAAGTGATTTGGGCAAAATTACTGGAATAATATTTCTCGTCGTAACATTTTTGACAAAAAAAGTGGCCATACTTGCATCCGTAAATAAGCGCCAAGTGATAAAATTTTTGATTACAAATTTCACAACTATAGTTTCTTATTAAATATTTATCACTATCCATTAAAAACTAAAAAAAATACTTTCAAGTCCGCACGACATAAATTTGGTTTGGCACATTTCGCCATTGTTAGCCTGTCAGTGTCAGCGAAATAGGGGTTGAGTTAGAAATTTTGCAGTAGCGCGTTTAAGTTTTTGAATTTTTTAGGTTTATTCTGGTCGTCCTTGTGCTTTCTATTTGAAATACACCTATTTGGTTTCGATAGAGTTGGGCAAAATTTTTTTTACTGTGGAAGCATTTGAGTAGACCAACCGAAAAATTTGGTTCTATTCCTGGTTACACTGCTGTGATCAATCGATCTGGAGGCTACGAGAAAGACAACGGGGAATCACCCCATTATAACAATCACGTAGCCGTACACTTTCCCGGATTATGATTTCACTATTTTCAATTATTTCACAAAAAGAAGACATGTGATTTGAACTCACGGTTATACCAGCAACGGAATGATGTCACGTTGGTTCTATTACGGTGGTGCAGTTAGAAAGCAAACTGAAGAAATGCAGATCGTAGCAGACGATAGCAACTTTTACGCCCAAATTGTTGGATACAATGGGAAGAAATAAGTGTAATATTTTTCTGAAACTGCTGATTAAAAAAAATACATCGACGTTGCTCGAGGGAATCAAACATCAAAATTTACAAAAATCGAAAGTTTAACATTTGTTGGAAAGTCGTTATGCAAATTTTTAATGGTTCCAAATTTTAAGAAATTTGAAAACCTTTTGGGTATCACTTTTTGACGAACTGTTCGTTATATTGTTAGACACTATTTTGTAATTAAATTTGTTCGTGTGCGTGTAAACAAATATCAGGTGCTGCTCCACTTCTCGAATCTGTAATTAAATTAATTCTGTACTAATGAGACATATTTCACACCCCAATTTTTTCTACAACATGCCTGAATAAATTAATTTTCCTTTTAAGTTTAAAATTTGTTGATTTCGTTTGAAAGTGAGAGTAAGTAATTAAATTCTGATAAAAAATACTTTCCAAACATTCGTATGTATATCGTGTGATTTTAATATCAATTAGGCAAATAAATTTTGTTTAACGATTGTTTTATAAAGGGAATAGATTTATTAATTTGTTGACGTGGTTTCTTAATGAGTGACGCAAATAATTTTATAGTTTATTATTAATTACAAAAACATAAGTAGTATCCTGAAATAAAAATTGTTACATAAGTTATCTACTTACATTTAATCTTTGAGTAATTAGGAATTAATTAATTAAATCAAAAGTATTTTAAATTGAGAAAGGCGGTTTAACGAGTAGTCTGGCTGGATGAGATTAGGTTTTCTAAAGTTATTCCGGCAACCATATGTTAAACATGAGTAATCCAATCTGCCTTTATACATAGCTGCTCTGACATTCAAGTGTGCTTTCTTCCATAAATTTCAATTCTTAAACGTGTCAGCTTATCTTATGCGGAAGAGATCGAGTAAATGAAGCTTAACAGGTGTTTCGAAAAGCATTGCACATAAAATCACTTAAGCGATTCGTAATAATTTGGCCATATATCGTTCTTCATCGATTGCTTCTTAACAGAAACGTCGTGACCCTTTTTAAGGGATTCCTTGGGATATTACATCTCGGTGGTTTTCTTTGCCTTCCGAGGAGAGATGGTAAGAATAAAGTTCTTACTCCATCCAGAGTCGAACCTGGTGCTCAATATTAGCAGTTAATTCAGTTCTTTCTGCATCAAGTACCATCTCCGTAACGGGGGTTGGAAATCATCATGACTATCTGAATCTTTCAACTGCTTTTTGGAGCAATTCACCAGAGAAGCCACCATGGTTTAAGATTTTGCAACCACGATATTCTGCACCTGCAGACATTGTGCTTTTGTCCTGTATAATTTCTCTAAACAGTTCCAATCCATCTTCTAGCATGATTTGGCCCAGATATTGAAATATCAATTCATTTAACTGCCATGGCATTGACCGTCCCTATGTCTGTCCCGACATCGCTTTTACAAGAAGGGAATAAAAAATATAGGGTGATAAATAACAAACAGCACTGATGATGTAACAGTGTCACAATTTTGATTGCAGTTTTTCACCACATTCTGAATTTACAAATGGAATGCTAACTAACTATTGATCGATTAATGCTTTACATAAAGCTATGTTAAAATAGGAAATGATGAAAAAGGGTGGAGTAAAGTCAAATAGAGAAACACTTTTTGTACTTGAAGAATTATCTCTCGATTTAATCAAATTATCAAATTTATAACTTGCAAGGTCCCCGATGTTTCCTATTACTAGATACTATTTCCGGAGGTTACATTTTTATATATCGAGATTTGGCTTCCAAATACCAAATGCCAAAAATTAAATGTGATTTCAAAATCATAAAAGGAATGAATTGATAAACACCAGTGTGTGCATTATTAATTATGTTAAACTAATGTTAAAATTTGAAGTCAGTACTATTAGCTCTGATGTACATTTATATATGGGTGACATATTGTTAGATTAAAGAAAAAATCGAATCGGTTGTAGAAATATATCATATTGTGATTGCCCTCGCTAATCAGCACATACTGTTTCATTTTGGAACAAACGCTTTCTTCTCGACCACTTACTCTTCTCGATGCTAAAGTTGAATATGGGCATAACTGCTTAACGTCGATTCCGAACGACTGATGTTAGAGAAGCCTTTTAGCATGCAGATCCCAAGGGTACTTACACTGGATTGGGAAATTGTGTGCGGTTGGAAATCGAGAACTCTACCACAGTGCTAATTGAACACTTCTCCTTTGACTTAAAAATGAGTATTTTACTGTGTTAATACAAATTTAGTCGAGGTAAAGTTTTTCAGATATCAACTGACAGTAAATATATTATCAATCTCTATGAAGTTGGGAGGTCATAATATTACTTTGGTTTTGATGCTTGATTGTATTCATATCAATTCATGTCATGGCTTCGATGACATTACATAGGGTTATAGGGCAAGAAGCGAGAGGGCAAGAAAAAAAGACTATAATAGCTCAATGGATGAGTGCACCTTCAGGAAAGTGTTCAAAATATTATTTGAAGTTGTTTCGAGTCAGTTTAGGAGTCAAAATGAGACAGTGGAATCTGCTTTATACACCTTTTGGCCTAGCATAACTATTATTATTAGCTTTCACCGGCCATATTCCTGGAGTATATTCTATGGTTGGAACAGCTTACGGGGCGGGAGGTCAAGCAACCAATTTTGTTCGATTCCAGAAGACAAGACACCAAAAAAGCATTTAAAACGTAAAACATAGGACATACCGCTTGAAAATGAGCTGGACAGGCAATATTAAAATGAAAGATCAAGGAACTTTAAAGAAAGAATGCAGGCACGAGGTAAACAAATGAGTAGCCAAAATTTAGCAAAAAGTTAGATATAAAGTTTAGTCTTGCTGAATTATATAATGAAAATTCCTCGTTCGAATCTTGGTCTTAATGGAATTTTTAGGGTTCTCACGTGAACAATTTCACTTTGTAGAAATTGGTAACGTATAAGAGTAATGAACTAGAAAACTAATTAAAATTTGTTTAAAAAAGCAAGAATGTAATAATTATGAAGCAATAATTATTGTAAAATGTGAAAAAAACATTACTTACCTACATCTTTTTAGAAATCTGCTTTTGGAGAAGAAAAATTTAACACTGTATTGTTCTACTCCTATAATTAGTTCTGCAAAAAGTGCGCTTCTAAAAGTGTTCCACAAATGATTAATGACACTTGAATATATAATCGATTGATTCCATCTTCATTAGGCAGTGAAACCTGTCAATGACCATTCCAGTACATTAGAATGACATTTTAGTTCTGAAAAGTTTCTGTTCATTTTTTTCAGTTGTTCTACATATAATACTGATATAATGGTTTGGATATAATATGGGTTAGAGATAAAAAGAGCTAAAATTCTGCAAGTAAAAAATATTCAAAGAAATAATGTATGTGGAAGCTGCGTGGAAACTACAAACAATTTGAAAATTCAACCTGCAATATTGCTGAAAATGTGGCTCTACAGATCCTGTGACCCAACTACCTGACTACTTCACGACTCAAAAATGTGATGCTTTATTAAAATTTTCATTAATTTGCAAGCCTTTCAAATCATTTAACCCAAGAAAGCAAAATGTAAACTCTTAAAATGACAAAATAATGTGCTGATCTTGATACAACGAGATTTTCATTTGAGATACCAAAGATGTCTGAAACCATTCAAAAAGTAATGTGCTAAATAAACTTTTTCACTTGAGCGTTGCTTACCCGTAAAGTTATTGTTTAAGTTCCGCTCCATGTTTTGGCTTAATAATGCAGTTAAGAAGGTCAAGAGCAGCTTTGGGCGTACACTTTTAGCTTGCTTTTCTGAGCTTAGAAAAGTTTTGCACACTAGAACAATTGTTTTAATTATTTGTTTTCTTTACAATATAAACTAAATATATCAATTACACTTTGAAAATAAATTAATAAATAAATAATAAATTCTATTCAATTATTCAATATTGCGTATTAAGAGACTAGAAAAGTTAGGCGATAATGGACGAGTTTTGGGCATTGCCTAAAAGTGTTATGATATGGAAAAGAAAATTTTGTATTATATTATTTCTTATTTAAAAAATTATAGAATTGGAAGAAATTTTTACTTGAATATCTATCTAAAGAACCAGAGAATGACTTATAGCAGAAAAGTATGGACGAGAACAAAAGAAATTGGATTGTAGATAAATATGAATAAAACTAAGAGGAGAAGAAGACGAATCTGAAGTTTAATGCAAATGTTTTTGAGGAAGCAAGAAGTTTTAAGCACTTGGGAATACAAATGACAAGGGAAAAAAACGTGAAAGAAAGGATTCAACTTGGTAATAGAGCATTCGCATGAAAGTCTCCTAAAGAGTAAAAATATTATGAAGAGAAGCAAAATATATAAACAATGAATAGTTATAACGCATTTAGAATTTATAACCCATAAAAGATGAAGGAAACTGAAAACGAAGATAGAATAAAATGCATCATATCGTATTATGCGAAATGAAGAAAATGATACCATAAGGAAGGTTACAGAATGGAGACTAAGCGAAGAGCGATAGAAAAGACCAAAAATTTGATACATAGATGCAGTGACGGAAGACCTTAAATTAATGGATAATAAATTGGAAAGAGAAATATAAAAACAGAATATCTTGGGAAGAGTTCCGAATAATAAATTGTGGCACAATATTGTAACTAAAAGAATTAATAGAAGATGAGGATTAATCCATCTTGACAAATGGATAGTAAAAATTTTATAACGAAGTTGGAATATTCCAGTTGGAATGGATGCAGTTTATTATAATGAATATCTATTGTTAGATTTAATTATTCTAATATTAGACAAAAACCACTCTAAATCTTTTCACTGATTTCTATTCTCTACTTACCGCATCCATTTAAATTCAATCACTCGTTTAATGTATTCGAGTATTTCCTATTTCTTCTTTATTATATCATGGTCTTCATCCATTAATAATTATAGTCTTCCATCTTGCATTCGCTAGTCTCTCATTTTATCCCACTCATCTCCACTTAAGTCTCCAACATAGGTTTTCTATCCAATATTGGTCTTACGATCTTTTGGAATGAGCCTTAAAATTATACTCTCTATGGATCTTTGCACTTGACGTAAATTTTTTTCTATGCGAATGTTCATATTTGGATAATGATGTTGGATGTTCGGAGTTTAACAGTCTATAGTTTTATCGAATATTGGGGTGTAGATTTGTTTTTAAATAAATAAATTGCACCAACTTCCAAACTCTGCATATTCTACTCCTATTCTTGGTTTGATTTTCCTTCTCCAGTTTTATTTACTTGACCCAACTATATTTATTTTAGTACTTGAATTTTGTTTTGGCCAAAAGTTTATTTTTCATTACAACAGTTGAAAATTTCATAGGCTCAGCGGGAGTCGATCGTTCTTGGCTATTATGAACGTTGCATTTCGAGATGCTCATCAAATTTGAACAGCACAGTTACGCATAGTTGACTTCTCAACAAAAAACATTATTATTTTTGGTTGTTTAAATGGTTTAAATTCAGCAACTGTTTTTCAATTATTATACCACAAATTGATCAGATAAAACACGAGTGTTAACAGTTTTAAAACTATAACAGTTAATTATATCAATTATCGAATTAGGTCAAAATTTATTTATTGAGCGTATCTTGATTTTAACTTTCGCAATAAATAGTGTGCATCGCGGTTCAATAGCTATGGTTCAAGAATTCACAATATAAATGCGTTACGCATGCAATAATTAATAATAAAACATAATTGAGAATTAATGATTATGATAATAACAATAATAGCATGAATGAATTTAGTTATTGAAGTAAATATTCACTCTCACAATCTCATCGCCCATTTCTGTCTCTTTCTGAAATGTGGAGTGCGATATTATTACCTCTCTACTGCTGAAGAAGAAGAAAGCATATATAAACCATCGTAATTTCACTTAATGGCACTTCATAAACTTCATCAGTAGTGAAAAGTAATTGTGTAGATTGGACATTTTAAAATGAACTCAACGAAGGTAAAAAAAGTTACTTTAATTCCAAATTATTTTAGTTCTGGGACGACCCTTTTATTTTTCGTCAACAGTTAAATAAAAATTTTTTATTTTAGGTCTTGGGAATATGCTTAGCTTTAGTGGGATTAGTATATTCATACCCAAAAATAGTTCATTATCAAGAGGAAGCAGATGAAAGTTATGGACACTACGATGGCCACCAAGCTGCATTACAAGGACACGATTTCCTGCAAGCTGGTCAACACGATGCTGGTCTTGAAGCAAAAGCTTACGAGTTGGAGGAAGGACACCATCACGAAGATTATTATGTACGATAAGTATATTTTATGTTATTAACATTCATATACCTCTGGATCAAGATAACCAAAAAACCAGAAAGAATTTGATAAAAACCAGTAGAAAATAATTGCACAATAAAGGAGTAAGTAACATCTGCTTGGTATACATAAATCGAAAATAGAAATCTCTACTTGTGATTTCACTCATATTATGGATACCAAGTTTCCATTTTATATGCTGGATTTATGACTCACTTGATATACAAACAAGAATTAACAACTACAAATTAACAATTAAGTTTTGTTACTTTTTTTCCGCACATTAAATATCATAACTTAATTATGGCTATCATGCACGTTAAACAACAATTTGTTCTGGACTTGAAATATAAATAATAGAAAGTGGTAAGGTCGTGGTTTTAGTCTAGAAATTACGCAAGTGACGCATGTTTTCTTGTTTTTTTTTCTAAATTGTTTAGTGTGTCATTACCATAGTTGCATAATTTTTTCAAAATACTGGAACAAAATCCCAACTTTTTTCTTTCCCTTTTCAGTGGTTTGTTGAAGAAATTTTATCGTATTCTCCATTAATTTAGTCGTAATATCTTTTCAACACCTATTATACTAAGAGGATTACTAAATACGTACTTCATAAGATTTCGGAACAATTAGTATCATTTTTTTTACCATTTATTTATATTCACATCAAATAAATGGTATCAACGAACTCTGAATATTTATGCAAATTTTACTGTTACTTTTTCACAGTGTATTAAGTCATGTTTTATGTAAATAACTTTTACACGACGAGATCGGATTTACATTCACATATTAATTTCCATTTTTGTAATATCACTTTCATTGAATTTTTAATTTATTACCTATTGTTTTCCTTTTATCATTTTAATAGTTTTAAAATTTTTCCAGGCTCATCCGAAATACTCTTTCAAATATGGCGTAAACGATTTTCACACCGGGGACGTTAAAAGTCAACACGAAAGTCGCGATGGGGATGTCGTTAAAGGACAATACTCTGTGGTAGAACCTGACGGTTCCATCAGGACTGTGGATTACACAGCCGATAAACATAACGGATTTAATGCTGTTGTACACAAAACGGCGCCGGTTAAACAACACGAAGAATTGGAACACCAAGTTCATTACCAATAAGTGACGAAAAATTCATTGTCGTTTTCATATTCATAAGTTATTTATTATTAGTTGTTTATGAACAGATAACGTTCACAAAGTTATACAACAGAAAATTTTATTTTCTAGTCTTATAACAATTTTTTGTTATCTTGTTTCTTGTTATTTACTAAATTATTTGAATTTTGTAATATCTTTATTGAGTTGTTACATGTTTTTCTGTTAATAAATTTTTGCTTTAAAATTTTTTGGATGAATTTCCAACACTCCTATAATATTTTGCGAATTTTTGGAATAGCGAAAAAGAAGAAAATATACATATCCAATTTGTTGATGAATATAAAAATTAATATTGAATTAATAAAAATAATATTTTGAAATGGAAATTAAGGAAATGAACCCCCCATTTTTACATGCCTTGCCTCTTTAAGGAAATATTTTAGTTCAGCTCTTTCAATATACACTAAATTACCATTTAATTGCTTTCTATGTAGTTTTTAATAATATAAATTGAGGTTTCTAGAAAATTCTTTAAAATTTCCTTAATATTTTAAGAATTAACGAAAATTAAGTTGTCGCTATAAGTGGTAGCACAATTAGAAAAATATTAAACACAACATAATTAATTTTTTAAGTCTCCTATTATTATAGTGCATTAGTTGTTTAAAAAGATTAATGTTAAAAGAACCGGAAAATATTAAAACATTAATAAGAATTATGAATAATCTTATAATTTCCGCTTTCTATTAAAGTTAAGTGTAATAACAATAATTTTTAATATAAAATTAATAAGGTATAATTAGTAATAAGTACATACAACCAAGTTAAAATTTAACTATTTAACTTAAAGGTTACTCATTTGGTTTTACCTATATGATTAAACAAAAGAGGGGGCTTTACTATATAATCACATCTATGTGTGATTACAATCTATGATTAACCTTATGGTAGTTTTACAAACAGCAGTTGTAGTTCAAAAGATTATCAACAGATAGTGCTACTAAATTGGAAGGCATAATATATCGCTACCATAATGGCAGAAGGTCGTATGTAACATTTTTTGAGTTTTAGACATACAAAATGTTACATACGACCTTCTGCCATTATGGTAGCGATATTATTTTAGTCAATATAAACCAAGAGTTAAATATTTTAGCAAGTTATTTCGTGTTCTAATTTAGTTGCACCATCTCTTGATAATCTTTTCAACTACGCCAGATTTTTTAAAAACTTCCATAAGGTTTGCGTATCTGCGTCCAAAGGTATTATTTAACTAAAAGTACATTGTCATATTAATTAAAGTTTATTAATTACTGATGAAATCTTACCAGAATCACTATACTATTTAAGAGTACATTGTAGATGTTTCTGGAAAAGCAATAAATTATTGTAAACCTTTCCAAACTTTTAAATTAAAATAAATCTACTTATGTCTGATTATTCTTAGCAAAATTAATTTCAATGCAGGATTGTTTATTTATGGTGGTACATTCTCGTTTTATGTTCTTCATTGATTAATGATGAGAATAGTAGTAATATAATTCCAAAAATGTTGAATTTGAAAAACAACTTCAACAAACATTAACAACCAGTAAAAGTTTAAACAAAAATTCATTCATAGGCTGTTCAACAAGTTCGCTGAGCGGAAATGAAAAACCGGATTTTTTGTTGTAAAAATGACTTTATTTTTCAGTATTGCACTTATTCCAACGATTCTCCAATTTATGGATCCCATTTCTCTAGTGGTTTTCCGGAAGGTTTGCAAAATACCCCTCTACGGCAGCTATTACCTCTTCGTTTGATGAAAATCGTTTTCCACGAAAGAATTTTTTGAGATGTGGGAAGAGCCAGAAGTCCGAAGGAATTAAATCTGGGGAATAGGCTGGTTGCAGCAACAATTCGTACTTTAATTCACTGATTTTAGCGATGGTTTTTTGAACTCTGTGAACAGGTGCATTATCTTGATGAAAAGTGATTTTTTCTTCTGCAAACCGGGTCTTTTTTCACGAACTTCTACATCCAATTGGTCCAAAAGGTTATAATAATAATCTGAGTTTATTGTTTTACCAGTTCGGAGGTAATCCACGAACAAAATACCTTTTGGATCCCAAAAAACTGACACCTTCTTGGCCAATTTCTGGAAACGAACTCGTTTCGAAGCCGAAGAGCCGGGTTCATACCACTCCTTAGCCTCTTGTTTTGATTTAGGATCATGGTGGTAGACCCAAGTCTCCCAAATCCATTTTATCTTTTCTGAAACGCTTCAGATGAATGCGGCACCCATTGCGCACAAAGCGTTTTGAAAACCAAAACTTGACATAAAATATTGCTTACTGTTTTTAATTAATTTAATTTAAATTAAAATATATTATGTAGATACATACAAAAATATGTTTACCTTTTAATTATTATGCAGGATAGGTATAATTAAATTTTCACTCTTTATTTCAGAATCGTCATCCATAACATTAATTTACATTTATTTTTTCATAGTAATTCATATTATATAATTTATATTCTTAAAAAAATAGAAATTTGAATTTAAATATTTACTCAGGAAGTTATAATCATAATTCAAAAATTCCAATGTTATTATTAAGCGAATTTATCGGACGTTCAAATGGTATGTCTTTCTTTATACAATCCTTGTTATGGGTATTTCAAATTTTTAGAAATAAATTCGCCCCTATTTTGGTATTACAGTTAAGTAAATCCCCTTTCTAAATAAAGTTAACATATCTCCCCGCGTTTTTAGAAAAGTAAGCTTAAATGCCAAAAACACTCCTATTCCATTTTGGGCGAATATTAAAGTGGCTTTATTATTAGTTCTACTTACCTATAAAAGTTATCGATTCTGAAAGATTTTGAGTTTTTTTCCTCTGATATAATTGAAGGGCCTAGTGGAAAAAGTAGTTAAGTAATTTGTTGATTTTTATACTAATTTGTAGAGAATAAATGCCGCAATGTGAAAATGTGCTCAACTACAAATTGAAAAAAAAGTGACTTAACTATACTTTTTCCACTAGGCCCTTCAATTAGAATGAAGTGTTAGTAGGGAAGCATTTGGCGTGATAGGGTTTGTAATATTTTTCCTAGCTGTTTCTCCTAGCCAAGAACACAAAACGAAATATTTCCAAATAATGTTGTTACACTCCGCTGGGTTAAAGGACATTAAGGTAAGAGGGCAATAAAATAAGGGCTAATGCTCGGGCGAAGACAGGATTGGGATTGGATAGGATTTTGCAAACCAGGGAATAACATGGTAGAAGATGGGTAAATGAGTTTAGGTGTCCGAAAACAAAAGTAAACATAATATGTATGCATTCGTATAGGGATGCACTTAAAATATCATTTATAGCTGTCTCCAGTCAATCCTTGAATAATTGCGAGGATTTTGACAAGACATAAACTAAAAGTATATTACTGTACAATGGAAGCTGAAACAATATCTGTCCTCACTATCTCTAATGAGAAGGTAGCTCGGAACAGATAATGTCCACGCAGAAAATAAATTCTACTTTTATTTGCGTGGGGCCCTGATGGTAGGTATAAGCCAGCTCGTTATAGCGGAGGCAAGGCCGTGGGTCGTGTCAAATGAACGCCCCGAAGAAAATCAAGGAAACAGTTTTGCTAACACACAAAAATTAAATCAACAATAAGATGTTCGTTGTCGGAAGGCGATGACATAAGCGATGTCGGATGTAAAGTGCATTAGCCGACCAGACTAGTACAGTGGCAACAACATTGCCACCAAGAACCACTCCCCAAAATCAACCAACAGAACGTTCGAGTGGTCATATAAAAAATCCCACCAACGGTGGAACCACTATCGAACTTCCATCAATAAAACCAAGTGGAAGCGACCCCGATGAAATGCAACACCCTGTACGTTGGTTGCACATCGCTGCCTTCTTAAAAAAAACATATAACCAAAAATAAACGTAAAAAAAATGTTCAACATAGAATTTCAAATACAAGATTTGAACTTATATCGAACGCGTAGGAATTCCTATGCCAATGCATTTGACCAACGTGGCTCGATGTCACTTAGAGAAAATAATGCACAGTTCATACTTAATTAAATAAAACATAACAATACAATAAATAATTAATTAGTTTTCAAATATAAACTCAAACATTGGCATTAAAATCCACATCTGCGAACGTCAGATTAGATAACTTCTAATCACGTCGAACAGAAAAGTAAAACCTGCGACTTAACGATAATTTCGGCCAAAAACGTTCCAATCAAAACTGCAAGGCAAAAGAAAACCTAAATAATAAAACAAAAAAAATACTAATCAGCCAAGGGTGAATTCAAACAAAGCTAACTCCAGGTGGACGGAGCAAAACTTGTCCTAATCGATCAAGGCATACCACTGTGGAACAATCAACCAAATAACATAAATGTTACTTACCACTCCGAATGGGTTACCCAAAAAAGCATTACGGTCGGACCACGCCACACAGTGGGGTTCCGTCAACGGACCGCAACGACCCAGGGCTGCCCCGAACGTACTCAAAATCCATGATTATCCCACAGAACACACACAAATGGACATTGGTGTGCGAAAAATTCACACCCGCCTTCTTGCTTCAAAAATTGACACAAGAGCGTGTTGCTCGTTCAAATGGTTCACCCAAGACTGTCCTTTGCGCAGTATGAACAAATCCCCACCTCGGCGCGGATAGAATGCGCCTTTAAAAGAACAAATGATATATAGGGTTGAACGTAAGTGATGGATTTAAAAAATCCGTCACAAAGCCCCAATTCCAATTCAGACGAAAGGACTTCATTTCGATAGTCTCCCGTTTAATGGCGAGGGTTGAATCACAATCATAACTTCATACAGGGTTTGGCCAATGCTAATTAACCGTTTGTAAAGAAATCCTCATATACTATGTCGTTGTTGGAATGATGTGACTTCTTTAAATTGTTAAGACTTCTCTTATGTTCATGTGGGAAATCAGACGAAATTTTGGAGTATGTGATTTGTCACTGCCCAACCCTAAAAACGAAAAGAAGTTCTATATTGGATAATTTGTGACTTGACATGACTAGTATTAATCACACACTGTTCTTCAAGATCCTTGAGCTTGTTCTAAGGTTGAGGTTGCTTGGAGAGTAGTAGAAATTGTTGGCTGATGTTGAAATTCGAAGACTTAGTGCACTAAATTCTTGGTTTGCCCCAAAATTCCATCCAAAATTAAAGATATTAAATAATAATTAATATTAAATATGGACAGTAGTTGAGTACCCAAATCTCGAAAGGAAAGACCAAGTGCTTAACAATATCAAAAGAATCGATCAGATGCAAATTGGAACTGGAAGGAAAAACGATAGAGCAGGTGATGATGTTCAAGTATCTCGGAATTGAAATATCAAGTGGGCGAGATACATTCAGAGAGTTATAACAATAGTTAACGAGGGGAGTTGCAACGTTGGGATGCCTTCATGACGTGTTTTGGCGAAACAAATATCTGCCCAACAATAGCAAAGTGAAGAGCTACAAAGCAGCGGTTAGACCTATAATCACTTACTCAAAGACCAAACAGAAGGTAAGAACAACCGATACGAGGGCGCTGAGAACAATTACTTGGCAGAACACTTAGTATATTTGATAGAGCTCCAAGTTGAGATATTCGACAACAGTGTAATATACAAGATGTCGTAAAATTTATAAAAACTCGCCCCAAAGAGTGGAACACGCATGCGAATAGGATGGGAAACGAACGCCTCCCAAAAATTGTGAGAAATAGTGCACCTCCTGGAAGAAAGTCTCCGGGCAGATCACCAAAGCAATGGGTTGATAGTTGGATATCGTCGTCACTTGATTTACCACCAAGATGAGAACACGAATTACTGAAATGACTGCCCAATAAAAAAAAAAGAAGAAACCATAAAAATCTACGAATTAAATAAAAGGAATAGATGTTGCGCCGAAATGCGAGCACCGAATAAAGGCTGAAACCAAACAGGCTGCTCAAACCGCGGAATTATGTTATTTAGGTAATACTCAACTCATCGAGGAAGTATTGGAGCATTTAGTTAGTTATTCAATGGAGCGTGAATGTCAATTATAGTTCATTTATATTTTTAAGACAAAATTGGTGCGAAACTACTTTTTCAATACCTATATTTTAATTTAAAACTAAAAAATTGCCATTCTCTAATATTTTACCAAAACAATGTCAGGATTAAATTTCAAATATATTTTTATTTTATTTTCAAAAAAGTAAAATTTTGCGAGAAGGCAAAAATAATCATAATTGTGAAATGGTAAAAGGTTCATTGAAATCTTATAGAAGATGGACAGAAGATTCTATTGTTTTCTGCTCCCACTTTGCATACCCTAATTTTCTACCGGTTCTGTTTACAGATTAATGATATTTTTCAATTTATTTACATGTTAATGAACAAATAACATTGACTGAATAAAAACGCATTTTGGTGTCGAAATTAACCACAAATTTGTTAAGAAATGCAGGTATTTGCAAATAAATACTTTGGTTATTTTATTAAAATTTAACCTTAAAGTAATTAGTTTATGTAAGTAATAAATAATAATAAAATAAATATAATTTTGCTTATAAATTTATTAGCAAATTATATTGATTTAATATTATTACTAAGAAATAAAAATTGTTTTCAAAGAAATAATAGGCAAAAGGTAGCAGAGACCATAGACCAATTCTATGAAATATTTTTCTAATATCAGAATGATTTTATATTTTTCACCTGTACATCCTACAGGCTCCTGTCACTTTTCCAACCCTCAACCATAACTTAACACGAATCTTCTATTTTGCCTACTGTATTACACGAATGGAAATTTTGACACAACTCCAAACAACTACAAGCTTAACAACAAATAAGCTGAATTGGATTTACTTACTGGAAACCATAGAGTTTACGATTATGATGCCCACCAAATGCCAAAAAATCCTTGCTTGGATGCTCGGGAAAAATACTCTTAAGATTTCAAAAAGTGAAATCCACGTCCTATTAAAATAATCTGTTACAAAAATTGAAGAATATTTTATTACAAAATATTAAATTGGAGAAGTCATAAATTAATCATACACTTTTTAGATATTGGTTCGAGGTGTTATTCCGATTTAAAAATGATTTAAAAAACTTACCACCAATATTGTGTAAAATCAATAAGAAATATTCTGCAATAAATATTAGATAAGTAGGCCCAAACTTAAAAAATTATAAGGTTAAACCTTGAGGTACATTGAAGTGTAAGAAAAATGTTTAAGTATAAATAGTGTCAGTTAAGTTAGGAGCTCAGTATCAACTCAGTATCACAACATTATATTTACAATAATAACTATTATTTAACAATGATTTCCTGTCGGGTAAGTGAAATTGTCAATATTTAAGCAAATCTCGTGCGCTTTCAATAAGCGTAAACGCTCAAACGGATAACAAATCGGCATCGTTAACTTGAACACCAAATGAAATAGTTTATAAATATTTCAACTAAAATTTGGATAATTAAATGTTAAATTATTTATGTTTTTTAATATTTGGAATAATTTTGTTAATATGCAGCCTTCGTGTTTTCCGAAGGTTTTAACTTAAACACAAGATTGTTTAAATATATAATTACTACTAATTAACTACTTAATTATTGTTTAAGAGATGCCAATTAAGGATCCTTTGATGTTTTTTTTATAATTTTGTTAAATTTCAATTTAATTTTCCTTTTTCGGTTGCAGTTCCTATTTGTTGCTTTTATCGTCGCTGTAGCGGAAGCTAGCATTCTTCCTTACAGTTATGGAAATAGAGGTTTGAATAATTACGGTTACGGTTCGCCTTACGGATCTGCGTACTACGGACAGGGAAATCCTGGTTATGTAGGATATGGTACTAATCAAGTGCACGGAGGATATGCAAATCCTGGATATTCTGCAAATCCTGGATATTCTGCAAATCCTGGATATTCTGCATATCCTGCATATTCTGCATATCCTGGATATTCTGCATATCCTGTGAATTCTGCATATCCTGTAAATTCTGCATATCCTGCATATGTAGGTGACGGTGGTTATAGTGGTTATAATGAAGGAGTTGTTCACTCGGTACCCATCGCAGGTTCAGTTGGTTATGGATATGGTCAATATGGTCATGGAGGAGATCACAACGTAAGTAACCTCGTGTTTCAAAATAAAAATATTTTTTAATTCAATTGCAATTTTTCCAATATTTCAGACTTATCCAAAATACGCATACAATTATGCAGTATCCGATCCTCACACCGGTGACCACAAGAGCCAAAGTGAAGTTCGCGACGGTGATGTAGTAAAAGGACAATATTCCTTAGTGGAACCTGACGGTTCTCTTCGTGTTGTGGATTATGCTGCCGATGACGTGAATGGATTCAATGCAGTTGTTAAAAAAATTGGCCCATCAGAGCATCCATCTTCTGCCGAATATGTAAATCCTGGAGTTTACCGTCCTGGATACGTAGGTGATTATTAAAAATGATTAAATTTCCGAAACCCAATATGTAAATCAAATAAGAAATTAATTATTTAAATTAAAATTTCAGTATTATAAATTAAAATAATCTCACCTACACTCACCCTGTATATATTATGAAGTGATCAAATAAAGTTGTTAATCATTTAAAATTTGTATTTATTTATTACATGTAAAACTATTCGAATTCCATGCAAATATTTCATTAGTTTATATAAAATCCGGAAGAATCGATGACCTGCGGCAAGTGGTCCCACTTACATCGTTAAATAAATTAATCAATTAGTAAATAGGTACTACTTCCTAATTATGTGATGCTTTCTGCTATTCCTACGGAAATCCCAAATACGAAAAATATTACCTCCATGGTAATACAATGTTTAGTAAACGTCAGTTTAAAAAATAAAATAATTCAAAAAATGTCGTAAACTCAAAATTTTTGTATTTCTTTGCCAAAGTTTCAAAATACATTTAAATGTATCATTTTCATGTATAAAAAAATATTAAACTAATCATCATTCTAAAAACAACAAAAAAATAGTAAAACATGGAAGAAATATCAACCGATAATTTATTTCTGATAGAATTTTTGGTGGCTCGAGTCGATATTGATCCAAGTATGGTACGATATGCTGTTGATGATAATGCGGGCACTTGCGTTATGGTTCAATTTTTAGACAACTTGCCGCTAAATATATGCGAAGAAGACTTCACACCTAGATCTGAATATGAACGAGAACGAGAACATTTGAAAACCGGAAAGTCTTGTTTGTTTTCTTTAACTCCAGAGCAAATCCAAGAAACTTTAAAGAACTTTGATATTAGCGTAGATATATTCAAGAAAACGAACAGCGGTGAAAAAATACAAGTAGGAACTTCCCTTGTACCGGCCGGAAAAATATTTAGAAACTTAGTAAGATCAATTAAAGCTTCTTCCGAACCTGATGCCTGTCCCGTTCCACCTGCAGAAACGTTAAGAGATAATTTTAAAATAAATAACCCGACGGGACAGTACATAGGCAATATAAACATGTATGTTCGAGTTTCTTGTTTTGGGAAACAGATTGTTACACGATTTCAGATGAATCCGAAGGAAAAATCCATACTTTTTAAAGATAAAGCAGGACATTCGTTATATAAATATAAAAAAGTTGATCAAAATAAAGAGTCAACTTTAGAAACTGCAGGTCAGTCTTGTGGAGCCAGGTGCCCTGCCGGAAATTGTGGAAATTCTTCAGGAAATGATGCTGGATGTGGGACCGGTTGCGCTGCTGCTAGTTCTGCCAGAAGAAGTGGATCTGGTAAATCTGATAAAAGTGATGGATGTTGCGGAAATGGTGGTTGTTCTGGTGGTAAATGTGGCTAAAGAAAATGAAAATTCAAACGGAGGTTGTTGCCAGGGACCCAAGAATAATAATTATTTATGATATTATGAAGTCACCGATATGTAACGCCCTTGCGTCTGCTTTGAATGGAGAGGTCATTATTGTCTGCGAGACGGAGCACACGCAAAGAGTATTAAAAATTGTTTTACAACTTTCAGGAAATAATAAAAAATAAATTAATTTTGAAAATAATTATTTATTTTTAAATTATCCTTCTAGGGGTTAACGTTAACCAACCGTTTCTACTGTTGCGTTAGGAATTCTTTGACTTGGAGTTCAATGCTTTGCTACAATGCCATAGAAATCGTTCGTTAAGCTTTAATTTAATACTCCAATCTATTAAATATTACAAAAATTCTTAAAATAATGCTAAAAATTTGCATAAATAATTACTATAGGATGGAACTAAAAGCTGTAATTTTCTGCCATACACTTAACACAATTCTCACACTGGGTATAATATCCTGCCTTACTTGCAGTCTGATACAATTAACACCACCTTTTTCATTGTGACATACAAGTAACTTGTAATAATTTGTAATTTGTAATTTTTTGATAATATTATTATATAATTATATAAATAATATAATAGTTTAATGTCATTTTAAATGTGTTGCAAAAAACTTGTTAATCTTTTTGTTAATTATATAACTTATTTTGGTCGTCAATGAAATGTAAACTTTTATAATTTAATGTGGATTTTAAAAACCCCAGTGAATCGAGTATGTTCTGATTGTATCTCCAGTTTCCATTGTAATCTCATGTAGTATCGAAAGAAGTTGTGAAAAAAAACCTTGGTTAATGTAAAAATATTGCAATATTTCATTGTCTTTAAAATTTAAATAAACCTCTATGTGAAAACACCGTGAACATATAAACACCGGACATTTAGCTGAAATTAATTACCACAATTTGCATTAAGCAATAATTATATCGATAGGTATGTAGCAGAATATCAGCAACGGTATGAAAGTTATAGTTACAGTTGATTTTCGATTACAAATAGACCCTCTTCAGAGATAGGTTTAAATTATTCCATTTTGAAATTGTACTTCGCTATTTTTGTACTTTTTCAGAAAAATTTACTAGTAGTGACCCGTTGGACACTTAAAGTGTTCACAATGAGTCGTATTAAGTTTTTGTTACAATTATTGTTTCGAGATTTGAAGGCTATTCTTATAACTTTTGTTATTTACCTCATTTGTGTCACAGACTGTGGGAAAAACAAATTTAATATTACTTAGTTTTTTACATATTATTAAATTACGAATAAGAAACGAAGGTCCACTGTATGACAATCAAAAATTCAAAAGTGAAGTTCCTTATTGTCTCAACATGAAATTTTTGAATTTTTATTTTTCGAAAGTCCAACTTGTCACCATTAAACAATCCAGTTTAACAAATTCTTATGGTTCTTCGGCTAATAAATAGTTAATTGAAGTTGTAATTGGTTACATAGATAACCCGACAAATGAAAAATCGTTTCCTGCTTGTGCGTCGCTTTGTTAGTAAACACGATAACTCGTGAAATAAACGCGAGCTGTTCCGTCGTATTGAAAAGGATCGTGTAAGTTCTTCCTCTTTAAATTCTTTGAGATTTGTTGATCTGTTCTGTACCCATTTTTTCAAATCAGTTCTGTGGTCATAATTGGTTTTTATATCTTAGGTAGCTTGCTAAGCCGGCCCTCGATGTACCTGTACCCCGTTTTTTATTGTTATGAAGGCAAATCTGAAGCACGGAGGTGGTCAAACATTTTTTACCCTCCAATCCGAAGTTGAACTGGGAAACTCTACGTTAGCAGTTGATCGCTTTAACTAACAGGCTATGTTTTATTTATTTTGAATTTTTATAACTATTTTCATTTACGTCTACAAGTAGTTTGATGTACAGTGCATAGGAAGTTGGACTACAGTCCTTATTATAGGTTCGAGTCCCCTTCGCTCGCAATTTATTTTCTTGGTAATAACACAAAACTTCTGTAGCGACACAACCAAGGTTGTACACTATTTCCTTTCCAATTACTGATTTTTTAAAATTCGATTTGAAAAGCAATCAATACATGATTTCTTTTCAATAAAAAAACACGCATTCGCATTTTTATTGGCTCTTGGAGCCGTTGACCGCTTGATTATCAACACGATTGTTTATGCTGACCGTGCGCCCGGAAAACTTCTTCTAGTTTGTTATGATGTAGATTTTGTTCCTCGCGATGGGATACTATGCAATTTTTCCCCACATTGAAATTTGTACCACCATGATTTTGTAGATGTTAGGCCGTAGAATGTTGAGGAGATTTGCATTTTGATTTAGTTTTTCATCTGTTTTTTGGTAGTCTTTTGAATTATTTTAGCTGCTGGTGGTGTATATACCAACTGCTTTTTGAGATGAGCGAATATTTCGTGAATGGCTCGTCAGTGTGAAAAGGATGATGGCCATCACTGACGATGAAATCATGACTGGCACCCCGGATGGTTGGGTAAAATTTTGTTTTGGCTGGTAATTTTGGTTTTGAAACTCCTTGTAAAAACACCCACTTGTTTGAAAAACGAACATTTTATATTCCAGTCATTATGTCGCAAAAATGGAGTCTGTGAGGTAATAACTCGAAAATGCGATTTGTTTTCCTTAAAACCTTTAAATTTGCAACAGAAAAGAACCTCTAAGTTTTTGACATCAGATTCAGACCGGAACAGACGCAAAGTTTCCGAAGAAGGTTCCAAAAATCACAAAGTCGTTTCTTATGCATCCTATGCCCATGTAAATCTAAATCTAAATTAAATAAAATTGTGAACAAAAATAAAGAAACTAATTTTGCAAATACATATAGTTTCCTAATAGTTACAGCCTTACAAAGAACCTCGCTTCGTAGAAAAACGTAGCTTTCAGATTTTGGTATCGAAATTTTTACCTGTCCATCTGACACAAAAGTTTCCCGGAGATAAATGAAAGAAGATTAAATTCTTTGTAAAACTATGTATAGAAAAACTTTCTAACCCTAATAATTAGAGCAATAGCTGTGAGCTTACAAAGTTGATCACTTTTTCCGTTTTTCAAGGATTTTTTCAGGTTATCAATTTTTCTTCACTTTTTCATTATTTATTTGTTTTTGGTACATCCCACGTCAAAAAAGTATAAGATAGTATTTAAAGTAGCTAAAATTGTGCGTGAAACAAAAAAATATTCCTCGATCCTTAGTGGTTTTGGAGATAAACCCGGAGAATCAAAAAAAATTTTCATGTGAAAATAATGAAAATTGCGTAGAATTAAGTCCTCTTTAACTTTCCTTTATCAATTTTATTAATAGAATTTCTATAAAAAACGGTATTTCCAAAAAATTAAATTTAAAAATTTTCAGCAAGAATTTAATAATGAAAATTTGGTTTTGTAAAAAGCCAAAACTCCAAAACTCTTAAGTTTACAACATTCTAATTGTTTTAGTTGAACTTAGAATTTTATTCTCTATTCTCTAAAGTTAATAGAAAAGTTGATAATGAGTGCAATACTCTCAAATACAGACATTATTAAATGCACAGTAAGACATTAATTTTTGGACCCTATAAAATATTTTTTACTATTTATTTACCAAGAAATTTAGATACAATATTGTCCTTAAATCCCAAGTTCAAGATTTCAGCGAATATCTATTGAATCAATATGAATTAAAAACTCCTTTTTTTTAATCACCCATCTTAAAATTTCTTCTACTTTTAGTAATTTTTTCGACAGAAAATGTTCCAAAATTAGTTTTATTTGGTGAATTTCTTGTCATCCTGGTAAATTAAAACTTTTACTAGAAAATTCATTTTAAATGTCTCACTGTGACCCCTATCGCCAATATTTTCAAAAGTATTTCGTGTTAATTTAAAAATATGAATGCACTTATCTTAAGCCAAATATAGCAATTATTCACTAAATCCATCACAACTTAAATAATATTCTATAATTTATGTATGTATAATCACTTCAGGAAAACAATGTTAGAAATTACTTTTGCCTCTTTAAAACCTATAGCACTTTAAAATTGTCAAAACTGCCACCACAGATACCTTAAAATTGGATAGAACATTTACAGGGTGAATGTATTATACTAAAGTGGCATTTGTGTGAACGGATTAGAATAGAAAATATTTCAAATGTTTCACAGTCACATTACGTGTCTCACTAGTACCCATGCTCCCCTAGAGCCCTAGACCAGGGGTCGGCAACCTTTTGAGATGGAAGAGCCAAAAGTTACAATTTACAAAATTTCCCAGTTTTTAAAGAGCCACTAACATTTTTGTAGATTTGATTTTTGATTTAAAATAAATAGCTTTAAATATGAAATAATATTTATTCATATAAAAATAGGTATACAAATGTTTCGCACAAAACATATTAAAGTATTTTAGCTAGCTCTGCTAGAATAATAAAATTAGTAATCAAATATGAGTGCCTCAATTCGCGGCATTTCTTTTAGAGCTGTCCACTTGTGCAGCGTGACGTGCATACTTTTCTGGACCTTCAACTTTTCTAACTTGCTCTTGAATTCTGTGAACTTGCCACTCCACAAGTGTTTGGTTTTAAAATCCAGCAATTGCATTTGAAGCGAACCAGCATCAATTCCAAATGGCTCAATGTTGATCTCATTTGTATTTGTGTTAAGAGGATTTACTATGAACGCCAGAGTACTTGCGTTTGTTTTGAATTGCTTAAATCTTTCAGCGAATCCATCCTTCATTTTATTTATAGCCATTCAGAAGTAATTCGTGTCTATAGTTGCATTGGTTTCTTCACGATATTGCTTCAGATTTTCGAAATGAAGTAATTTACCGCTCTCCATGTCTTCGACAAAAAGAAGTAATTTATTTTCGAAACAAACCACTTCTTCAAGCAAGGCAGGGGCTGGGTTTCCCTTTCCTTGCAGTTTTACATTAAGCTCATTTAGTTTCTTTGGGATATCCACCATGAAGTTGAATTTTCGCACCCATTTGTCTTCTTTCAATTCGAATGGACAATGCCTTTTTCATTGAAAAATGTTTTTGTTTCACTCAACCAAGAAGCAAAACGTTTCAATACGTTACCCCTGGAAAGCCATTGCACTTTATTGTGCAGAAGTAGGTCAGAATACTGGCTTTCTATTTCTTGAAGAAATTCCTTAAACTGGCGATGGTAGAATGCATTTTCCAAAATGCTGTTAATGATATTAATTAGCAAGTTCATGACCTCAACTATTTCGGCCGGAAATGTTTGGGCACAAAGCGCCTCTTGATGAATTGTGCAGTGAAACATTAAAATTTCGTGGTTTATTTTTTGCCGAAGAATTGTTGTTACCCCTTTATGTATTCCTGTCATACTTCTGGCTCCATCAGTTGCTATATGGAAACGATTTTATTTATATCGATTGCATAGTCTTCCAAGCATTTTTGCACAGCATTCACTATATCTTCTCCACGAGTTTGCCCTGAGAGCGGCAGCAATCCTAGCAGTTCTTCTAGTGGATAATATAATTATTAATATTTGCACATGGAACTGGAGAGCCGCATCTTGACATCGAAAAAGCCGCATCTTGACATCGAAAGAGCCGCAGGTTGCCGACCCCTGCCCTAGATCATCAGGTGCACTGAAATTAAGCTATTGACAGAAATGTGAAAAGTAGCAGAAAAGGTTAAAAACCTGTTCAGGCCTTTGCAGGCCTTCACTTTAGACCAAAATAAGGTATTTTGGAAGAGGATCCATCGAAATTTGCCGTATGGCTGAAATGATGACCATTTTTGAAAATTATAAAAAGTATTCAGAATACGAAATATCTTCGTTGATTGTTTATACTTTAAATTAAAAATAAAATTTATCTTTTTCTCCAAAGTCCTTTTAATTAAATTTTAGACGCGTTTCGAATTTAATTAAAAGGACTTTGGAGAAAAACACGAATTTTATTTTTAATTTACGTATTACATAAATCCAAAATAATGGGAAAATGCCTTTTGAATTTAAACTTTCTGGCATAGAAGTTGTTTGCCATATTAATAAACAACGGCCTCTGATTATTTTGAGCAATCTTCCCAGTTTAAACCACTATTTTATTTATTTATTTCAAAAAATATTTATATCATTGTTTCAATTTGAAGAAAAATATGCCCATTTCTATGTTTTTGAGGTCGCAGAATCCATTTGTGACATAAAAATTCAAAAAAGTGTTAAATTAACTAAAATAATTATTACCTGTTTTTATTGATAACGTTTAACTTGAACCATATCAACGAAGCCATGGTTAAAATGAATTGCTATTATTTCGATTTTAAAAGATTACACCAAAGTTAGCCCAAAGTAGGCAAGACCTAACCTCTTCAGCAGATCATAATCGATTTTGCTTCATCTTTCATAGCATCATCAGCATAGAGAATAAGTCTGATATCAGCTTCCAGAGTTTTTTTTTGAAAAAGATCCTGAAGGCGATAATTTTGCTCTGGATTTTCTGAAGCTAGAAAGTTATC
Organism: Podabrus alpinus; assembly: GCA_932274525.1. Classification (NCBI taxonomy): domain Eukaryota; kingdom Metazoa; phylum Arthropoda; class Insecta; order Coleoptera; family Cantharidae; genus Podabrus; species Podabrus alpinus. The sequence goes on from OW026451.1 coordinate 17,406,058, forward strand.
TATCTTGTTGTATGGGTCCCTAAAAACCCTTGATTATAAAAACTTTATGACATAAAGAAGTTCTTCTTTAATTGCAAAGTTTTTTTAAAACCATTGTACCTATTGTTTATGTTCCTATCCAGATCAATTCTAGAAACCACTTTGTGTTCACCATTATTAATTAATTATTGATTGTTAAATTCTGTAGCCTATTCGCAAAATATAAAATTTTTTATAGGTAAAGAGTTTACATCAACAATGTCTGCAAATGTTTCATTTTCAATGATCATTCACATGACATGACAACTTTAGCGAATGTTCTCAGTTCACCACACACTGGAAGAGAAGATGATGGAGAAATCTGATTTTCACGGAAGAAATGGTTATCGAGGTGCATCTTTCCACTCTAGCCTGCAATGAACAGGTTTGGGAATAAGCTTACATCAAATCTTAAAGCATCAATGGTCTGCTGTGTTTTGGAAGTCACCTCCTTGCTTTTTGCAAAGATGTGAATCTCATTCTTTTTATTCTTAATAGATTATTACATTTTACCAAGCTTAACATGACGAAAGACTTGCTTTTTGCCTGTGATATTCAGAGAGCTGTAACTTGGTCTTATGGAAAAATTATACGGTCATCAAGATGTTATGCTGCCTTTCTGAAAGGATTACCGCAGTTTGAAGAGCATTCTTTTACAGCTCTCACATTCGTTAAGAAGTCGACCTGAAAAATTGTTGGTCAGAAAATAAGAAGCAGCTGTTTTTCCAAATTCTTTTAGTTCTTCCATGTTGTTTAATATTGGTGTTATGTTCTTCATGTCCTTGACCTATCGCTAGTACAGAGGAATAATTGTGAGTTTTCAAAATACGATATCTAAGTTTCTTTTAAGTCCTTAAAAGGAACTGTCAATTACTGTAATAATTTACATGATCAAATAGTAAGAGGTATGGAACCATTTCCTTTAGATTATCTACGAAAAGAAAATGATTGTGGAAGAATAACACGACTCCAATTTGGTAAGTAGTATTGGAATAGGTTGGTAATGACACTAAGATTTGAAGTATTAAATAAGTATAGTTTAGTAGAATGTAGCGACAATTACTTGGTGATCTAATGAAGAGCTTCAGTTTCTGTTGTTATGTCAGAATTTGAAAAACGAGAAACCCAGAAACCCATCAACTATCTTCAAGTAAGGCCCTGTGACTTTGCGAAAGCCCTGCTCAATGTATAATGGAACAAAACACATCACAAACTTGTCCTCTTTATAACTTCTATAAAGTTAAGTTTAGTTTAGTTTAGACAATTTTATTCCATTCTATTCTACAATTGTTCAAATTATTATGAAATAATTTCGTGATTAAAAAAAGTCAACGTCGAAAAGAAAAATAAGTTCAAAATTGGATAACTTTCGGGAAAAGTTAAAAAATGGACCAAATGGGATAACTTAGAATTTTCCTGAGTTCAAAAAAGAATAACTCATATTTTTTGCTTATGGTTGAAATAATATAAAACTAATTATACCATAAGAAAAAGCGTAAAATTTTATTACTCAGAAATCTCATTTGTTTGCCTGATTTACCATAATTAAGTAAACTTTGCATCGTTCTACTGAAAAATGTGAACACAGATTTATGTCCTTTTTCCCAACCGTCACGGAATTAATTTGTCAACTTTTCCATTTACTACTATACCATATGCTAATAGATAACCTTTTTATTTCCTTATCTTATCGTCTTTGCTTCGTTTCGCTTGTTTTATATGGAAAAAAATTGACCTATCAAGTGTTAAATTGGACCGTTACCGATAGATAGATTGTGCCATGTGGCTCCATACCAATGTTAATAATTAACTTCTTAAAAATGTATTATGGATAATACATGGTAAGCTATGCATGATTTACACTACAAATAATGGAAAAATATATAGCAACTAGAAAGAAAGTGTATTTTTGATTTGGGAAAGCGTTCCTGGTGAATAGAAGTATTAGAGTGGTCCTGATTTTGCAAATTTTGATTTTTATCCTTCTCGCCTTGTTGGTTAGCTCCAATCTGTTAAAAAATTACTTCGTTAAAGTGTAGCTTGATGTGATAATTTTAACTTGTGCTGGAAAGCTCTTGAAATTTATTATAGGTTTTAAATGGGAAAAAATAATAATTTACCGCAGTATTTGCAATATTTACAGGTGACTCTTTAATAGATGACGTGCACAAGATTTTAAGACCCAACGTCGTTTTTTTCTCTTTTCCCTTAGACGTTTTGCCATTTCGCCTGACTTATGTAAATTTAGAATCAATTCTTAAATCGGGTGATCGAATATGAAACACAGCTACCATAAGGCACGAATCAACCTGAAGTGGAAAACATTTAGATGGGGAAGAAAAGAATATGAAGAAAATAATGAGTTCCACAAGAATACCACGCATTGTCCTAAATGATAGCTCTGCCAACAGGGTGAACCTCTTAGAGATGGAGAGACAGCTAGCAATCCTTCTCCCAAAAATATTAAGGACAATTATACCGGGTGACCGGCCGAAAACTGAACATAGGGAAATAACATGGGAAATTGATTTTTTCTAAATTCCTGCTTCCCATTATAACTGATATGAATAAAAAAAAAACCAAATTAAAGAGATTTTTTTTCCGCGCCTAAAGATACCAAACACTTAATATTTTGTTTTTTAATTATTGTTAAAAAGTCGATAGTAAAATTAAGAAATAGCGCTTCTTAAAAAAATATTAGCAGGCTGGGTCTTTGCATTACGTCTAATGTGCCGCATTGCTATTGTATGAAAGCCAAATATTACAAACAAAAGTTACTTTGACAGATTAAAATTAATTTTGTTAACAATGAAGTGGTCTGTTGAAGAAAAAGTTTTCATGGTAAAATATTATTACAGCGGTAATAGTTTACGCCAAATATGTGACTTATTTTCTGTTAAATTTAATAATAGCCAAATTCCATCAATATCGGCCATACAGAATATAATTAAGAAATTTGAAGACACTGGTAATACTTCGACAAATTTAAATAAAGGTATTAACCAAAATTATTAATTGAAGTTGTCTTATCATTATTTTTTAAATAGGATATCAGAGAAACAACCATGAATTGGAAGAAACTATATTAGGTTTAATTTCTGCGAATCCAAATGCAAGCATTAGATCCATTGCAGCTGAGTGTAATGTTGGTAGAGAAAATGTTCGAACAATTTTAAAAAAGCACAAGTACCATCCTTTTAAATATTAATGTCATCAAGAAATATTTTTGTTTGACGAAGAATCCAGGCTTGTATTTTGTGAGAAAATGCAAGAACGTGCTAACAGAAACCGAAACTTTCTGAAACAAATATGTTTTACAGACGAATGTACATTTACATTAAACAATGAGCCAAATGTACAAAACCATTGCTATTGGGCTATACAAAATCCGAGACTAAATTTAATGACCGGCTCACAATATCCTCAAAAAATTAATATTTGGGCTGGCATTTATAATAACCGTGTTCTTGGTCCATTTGAAATACTTGGAAATTTAAATTCAGATATGTATTTAGATCTTCTTATAAATAATATTGGTCCTGCGTTAGACGAAATAGCTTCTGAACACCATGAGGTCTGGTTTCAGCAAGACGGTTGTCCAGCACATTTTGGGGTAAACGTTAGAGGTTATTTAAACCAAGCATATCCAAATCGATGGATTGGTCGTGGTGGTGCTATAAACTGGCCAGCCCGATCTCCTGATCTGGCACCGTGTGACTTCTTTTTGTGGGGTCATATGAAAAGCAAAATTTATAAAACTCGTCACCCAAATATTGATTCTTTGAGGAACGCGATCTTTGCAGAATGCAATCAAATTACTGCTAGACAGCTAGCAAATGTAAGAGAATTATTTTATAATAGATTGGGTTACTGTTTAGTGCAGAATGGAGGGTTATTCGAATACTTGTTATAATATTATTATTATTTGGTTACTTTCGTTCAGTATTTAATAATCAAATTGATATTTTTCTTATTCTTGGGTTTTGTTGACTAAATAAAACTACTTTTAACTTTTAATATTGGTCAACTTGTTATAATAAAATAATATTCAAATTGCGTTCTTATTATTTTTAAAATAAAAACAAATTTAAAAAGTTTAAAAACAATAGCAATGCTGCACATTAGACGTAATGCAACGACCCAGCCCGCTAATATTTTTTTAAGAAGCGCTATTTCTTAATTTTACTATCGACTTTTTAGCAATAATTAAAAAACAAAATATTAAGTGTTTGGTATCTTTAGGCGCGAAAAAAAAATCTCTTTAATTTGGTATTTTTTTTATTCATATCAGTTATAATGGGAAGCAGGAATTTAGAAAAAATCAATTTCCCATGTTATTTCCCTATGTTCAGTTTTCGGCCGGTCACCCGGTATAGTTATCTTTACACATTAGTATAACATTGTAGATGTTCACCGAAGAGTCGAGCACAAATTCATTGAAATCCGCGATTCGAACCCCAAAAAGTCTGCTTATAGTTCAACCAGCGATCAGACGAAGACGAAGGCAATTAATAGAATTATTAGAATAATTTTTCATTCTTTATTTGTTGGCGTCTTTGGGATTTTTTAATTTTATCTTTAAAGGTTGAAAAAAAAGGTTGTACTGCTATAATAATATAGAAAATCGAGAATAAATGATTTTTCAATGAAATATCAGTACCTTGTACAACAAAGTCAATGCTGACCAAGAGGGTCCGTTTATTCGGAATTTCCGACATTCCATTCATACAAATATTTGAAGTGTGGATACTTGTCTTACTCTCTCGAAAATTCTTGTATTTCTCGAATAGTTCACGAGGCTTTTCACACAATCCCGCAGGAAGAAGTCGATCAGATTGCGGTTTGGTGACCGTGACGAAAATCAACATGCACATTTTAAACTATCCGTTAGTTAACAAAGACTTCAAATAGGCGTTACCTGACATTTATTAGAGAACATTGCAGAGTCTCATCGTCTATGAACTTCATCCCAAGGCATAATTTTGTAAAGATACATCATCACCAAGGTCTGGATAGATATATCAAAACATTGTGGATAATTCCATTCCATTAGTTCAAAATATGATCACTTCACTGGAAAAAGCATATTATCTGCAAATGAGGAACTTACGTAAACAAAAAATGGAACCCCTAAAATATGTCTAATTAATACAAAAAGACGTAATTGAAATTGGATGTGATGCAAGGAGGAAAGAAATTATTTGTTAAATGTGAATCAACTCAGCATGAAATAAGACTCCATGTGATTTTAAATGTACCAATTCTTCTAATTTTAATCAAGTTAAACTAATTTGCATAAAATTTGGCCAACTGACGCATTGGTTTGAATTCTTATGAGTTTGTTTACATTTTTTTTAACAACTTCCGTATCGGAAATCTTCCTTTGCGATTGATTCAGCGAAGTAGGTATATGAAAAATTAAAGTTACAAAACGTTTAAAACATATATTATAATATTTAAATCTTTTTATGTTACTTAATTTTTATTAATTTCCGATTATTTCGTTAGTTCAATTTTCAAATTGAAATTGTTGCATATCACACTTTCTAATAAGTAATTCTTGAAATTAACGTTTCCAAATTTATGTATAGGTAATTAAAATACGTGCATTTCTAGTTTTTGGGTAAAAATAAATTGATACAGTAAGTGTTTTAATTAGTGAAAGTGAAGTGTATTTTTGCATTTCCTCGAAAAGAAAATTTAAGAAAATTCGGACGACTTTGCAGTGTAATTTTTATTTTGGAAATTCACAGTTTTGGAGGGTTCAATGCATCCATATTTCAAAATTGCATATGAGTTATGCATGTAATTGTAAGTAGGTGCTTATTAAGAAGGTTAAGTTGATGAAACTCTTGTAGAAAAAAAGTACTAATTTGAGTTCTGCAATAAATTTTTTTTTATTATTCTTTTTGTTTAAATGTATAATTTTATATTATTATAAATTTGCATACGAAAATATTTAAATTGTAGTACAATAGCAAAATGTGTACTGGTATACTAATTAGGCTTGAAAGAGTAAACATGGTTTGGAAATTGTTAGATTCTCAAGAAGTGGTGCGTCCTTGGAGAATGACGATGTTGCATAATTAAAGAGGGGTAAAATGCAAATATGTTATTTGGGAGATATTTATATATAGTAAGTAGGATGGGAAGAAAATTTCAGTCAGTGGTTGTTGTTATTTACTTTACCATCTACTTTCTTTGGATTTAAAATGTGTAATATCAAGGTTAGTAACTTCTTTAATTTTTTATTGTAACTTCAAATACATACATCCAGTTGATCCAAATTAAAAAAGTCAATAATCGATATTAGAGCTATCCATATAAATAATTTTTTAATGTTTTTTATTTTATAATTTCATCATTTATGGTTTTACTTAATAATAAGCTCTAAGCTTGTCAGGAAAAAGCTCCACATAACTAAAAGAAAATTCAGCGTTACTTTAAATTATTACTTGATAATTTTAATATGTCTAATCTTTATTAAAAAATATTTCCAATCCATAACATAATTAATTTGGGAACATATAATAGGGTTTGAACTCGTGACCTTTAAATCACCAATCTCATTCCTTACCACTATACCGAATTATCTTCAAATATGGATGTGTTTTGTGGATATTTTGCTTTTCTGAACAATTTTCTTGTAAATTTGGTTCTAAATAGTTTTTGGTCCCAAAATTTACTAGAATTTCCAATTTTCTGTAAAAAATCGAAATTTTATTTTTATGTTCTCATTTCGAAAAATTAAAATATAAAAGATTTTTTTACAACCTACAGAATTACTTTACTGTAATACAGAAAGATGCAAAATTTTTTTAAAAGAAAACCATAATATGACTGGAAAAATTATGAACATTTAACATTTTTTAATGTATTTTTTTTTAAATCATGGTACGACTAAAATTTGTAAGATAAAATTAGCAAGTTAAAACACAGGCAAATTAAAAATATTTCAAAAGCTTCCAGTAATGAGTTATTGCCTTCTTGAGATGCTTTTCTTAACCGTTTGTTGTCAATTCACGTCGAAATCTTGCATCATTCGATGAAGATTAGTAAATACCTACAGTATTATAGAGATTTAAACTTTTATCTAAAATACATTTAATTAAAAAGCTTACCTTATCAAATTCATAAATAATATCGAACTATTAATTTAAAGGATAAAACCACTTTTTGATAATCATCTGTGGTAGAAGATAACCAGGCAATTAAATTATCATCCATTTCTTATGAAATCAGAAGGTACTAATTAAATAAATAATTAAGAACAGCTTTATGTAACAATAAATAATAATATGCCAAAAACAAACCGTAATAGATATTAGGTAAATTTACCTCAATTATCAAACAAAGCAAGGATATGACCCAATAAAATATCTTTCATCCCACCAAACCAACAATTTCAGTTCACATAATTAATAAAAATTTATTATTTTTTAATTGTTGACCAATACTTTCTCTGTGAATTCTTGACGTTTTACTATATTCGATAATTATACCAGGTGATCGTTATAAATTCAATTAATAGATAATGCAACGACTGTGATGATAGCATGTTATACAATTATGCAAATTTTTATATTCCAAAGAGATAATAATAATCACACATAAACTAAATAAATAATTTTACTTTTTCGAAAGCTTAAATAACAGTGAAACTTGTTAAAGCTAATACATGAAAATTAGAAAATGATTTAGTTTTTATTACATTAGGTGACATAATTTATAACACGAACAACCCCGTTTTTTAAGTACTTATTTTACAATTTTTGAAAATTTACATAATTTTTACTTCAAGGACGTCACATTAAACAGTTTTACGCATTGCAGTATTTTACGACTTTCAGAATTTATTAAAATTCAATGTTCCCATGCTCTGTAAGCAATAGAATGCATTTAAATCCATTTTAATATTAATTATTTTAAGAACAATGAATAGTAGAAAGGATACTATGCATCGAGTTATGAAGGAAGTCCGCTAAGATGGTTTACTATGTTATTTATTCATTATTATTATCGTAGTACTGGTATCAGAAAACTTTATCTGCGAAAAAGTTTAGCAATGACTATAAAAACTTAAGTATCACACATCGTTCCAAATGAAGGACGCCAACGTCAGGAAAACCCGGCAAGGAACTTAAAGAAGAAAACACGAAAATTAAGCAAATATAATATATTGTTCACTCCAATGGATATATTTTATGTATTTAGCGCTTTATATCCAATGTCGGACATAAGCCTTCCCATGTTAAGTCATTTTGATTAATTCAGATATCATAAAGATATTCAAAGATATATAAAACATGCGTAAGATCAGTTCTGACCTGTGCAGAAGAGACAAGGGCCGCAACATCGAGAACAAAACAAACAATGAGATCTACAGAGATGAGAAAATTGAGAACGCTAGCAGGAGTAACGTTGTGGGATATAGTGAGAAGCTTAATAACCCGCGAAAGATGCAAAATTCAGGACGTTGTCGGTTTTGGAGAGACCATGTAGAGAGGATGGATGATGCGAAAATCGCAAAAATGGTGATGACGCAAAGACCCCTAAAGAGATGGAAGGGTAGCTGGATGCCTGTATACCAGGAGGGAATCATTGTAATTAATTAACAGGGCTAAGGCCTAACAAAATAAGAAGAAGATATACTATCCATCTCATTTAAGGTTTGCCTATTCCTCCCTTTTTTCTTCCACTGGCACCATTGCACTACAGTTTCGTTCATCTGACATCCTTCGACCTGCTGTTATGACCCGCAAACCTCCAGTAAGAGTTGCATACTGACCTTAGTAGTCCCTTTCTTTTTCTATCCTTTAGTCTAATGTCTAGTATTTATCTTGCCATTGCTCTCTATATCCTTGGTATGTTGTCTGCATTTCTTGTGCAAAATTATAGACCTGGGAGCCATACGAGTATGTTCAAGTTTTCTTTAAGGGGATACCTGAGGAGCGGAAAGACAACTACACAATTAACTATAAAACAACCATATAGGCATTATCCTGTTAAAACCCTTAATAAAACTCTTCATTGCCTTAGTTGAAATTGAACTGAAGCAAATATCACCTACAGCCGAAAAACAATAATAAGGTTTCGCAAACAATAGAAACACAACAGATGGAATATTTTAATGCGACAATAAATGGAAAAGTCTATTGTTCCTATGCTTCTTGAATTTATTTCAAAAATGCCTTTGGTCATGTAAGCAAAAACTATGTCCTCAAAATTTTGAACGTTGATGACCTTAAGGTCATCATGACAATAAAATAGCAACAGACAGAGATGATGCAAAATACATAGTAATTGATAAAGGTATAAAAGGTAAGAAGATTTGCAAGGGCATCCAGCTTCTAAAAATAGTTAGCAGAGACTATCGAATCAGTTTAATAGCATACGAAGAAAATGGAGAGAGCCACTAAGAAGACTAAAACGATGGTAATCAGTAGAGATCCAAGAAGATGCAATGTGGAAATTGATGGAGTGGTGTTTGAGCAGGTGAGTGTTTCAACTAACTGAGAGTACAGATCACAATCACTAGAAACCTTCTGCATAAAGTGTAGATCAAATCAATAAAAGCTACTCGAGTGGTTGGACGTCTTGGGAATATGATTTAGCGTAACAAATATATGCGAAGTGATATCAAGGTTTGAATTTATAATGCCATGATAATCAATGCAAGAAAAACAAAGCATATCAAACAAAAGCTAAGAGCAGTTGAAGTGAAGGTTCTGCGAGCTGAATGGGTGTGACCCTTAGTGATCGAAAGATAAACTCATCTATTAAAAGATATTGTGATGTTTAAGACATAGTAAACTGGGGAAAACTTTCATGAAAAAACTGTAACGATCGCGTCCACAGAATGGGGAAGGAGGAACTGGTTTATATTAGTAAACATTGCCGATTTCATAGGAAAAGACTGCCGGGATGATTTCCCAAGAGCTAAGTGCAAAGCTGGTTCTTCTCATTCAGCGATTGATTTCTCGGTCAGGCAAACAGGGATTTCCATAGCCAAAAAGAATACATTCTTAAGTAGTATTGGAAAATTACTTTCCAAACGTTGCCCAGATTAGCCTAATTCTTCTTCTTCTTCAACTTGAACAGTAGTTAAAATATTTTGTTCAAGAAAGTAGCTGCGCGAGATTACAGAAAGCCAGAAAATTAAAAAAAAAACTGTGCTGTACTTGCAACAATCCACAAAGAAATGGAATGTGAAAATTTAAAATGGTTAAATCTAATTGCGAAAACGAGGTTGTTAGGGTTGTATCTTGAAAACTATAGGAGTTAGAACAATATTTCATTTTAGGTTTTGCCTAGAATTTTATTTACTTTCATTTTGATAATTTCTTTCTTGGCCATGGATGCATACGAAAAGGTCAATTAACGACTTTGTGATTTTAAGACCGTTTTTGGCAAATTAGTCACTGTTCCGGTCCGAGTCTGTTTCGAAAAACTTACGAGCTTTTCTTGGATGTCAAACTAAAGGATTTCAGCAAAAATTCCATTTCCAAGTTATTTCTGTACAAAGGTACCTAATTATTATAACTATTTATTACAAATATCACCCCCAAAACTGCCCAATGCATTTCTAGATGTAAGCTCATACAGATGCTTTTTAAGATACTTATTAAAAATTGTAAAGAACTAACAATACCATGAGCAGTAGGTACCAATTTTTCATACCATCTGACCAAGCGGCAGCAATAATTATTCCATTATTATTATATACCAATCAAAAGTGGGCGTCGTTATTTACTGTAGACGTATCGTTCTTATTAATTTACTGAACCAAAATTACTGAGCCGATACAAAAGTATACAGGAGGAAATATTCAAACCAAATAGTGCGTGAAAGGCAGCCAGAATGCATCGCATACTCTCATCAATATTCGTATTTCACATAGCACTAACCAATTGCATTTCACTTTAGCTTACAATTCATGCGGATCCATAGAATATTAATATGCTCTTCGAATCGTATTACCAATGTTCGAAAAGATACAAAAATTTTCTTCCAAGTGTGAAAAGGAAAACTTAACCAAACCAAGCGGAGATCTCCTTGATATGCTATGAAGTCTTCCATCTTCTTTGAAATATTAATAGTCAGATCGGCTGCAAAAAAGTGATCCAGACTGTCTCCAGATTGCCACTGTTACTATAGGGGAAAAATATTAATTGTACGCACCCTGGTGGCTGTAATATCAACTAAATATTTGACGTCTTAATTAATTAAAATTATTTTAAAAATTAATTAAAATACGTTAAATTTATAATTTTTTATTAAATTATTTATTTATTACTTAGTTGTAATGTATTATTATCGTTCAAAACCAAATCAAAGTATTTCTAAGCGAGGTTATATCATTAGCGTGCATTAGCGTGACGTCACGTTGATGTTGCTTACAGCGCACCATCGTTAATATTTTTCCCCTATAATGAAGGGAAATTTCTGTTCAAATAAAAGATTTGAAAACATTTGGTTCCGTTGAATATTATTTCTTTTTTTCCGCTTGAGCAAAAGAATTTTATCGAAGTTTTATAATTTAATAACTTAACTGCTAATATATGAACTTGACTAAAGGACATGCTTAACTATCCAGGTGATTAATCTAAATGAAAGTGCATTGTTCAGTTGAATTCCATTAATTTATAGTTTAGCAAGAAATATTTTTATGTACATTTTATACTAATCAGAAGTAAAATGCAATTAATTGCTTTATTCGAATATAATTAAAATAATAATTTCTTATTTTGCAGATTATTGTATTGAGCTTAGCTGTAGCCATCCACACAGTAGCTGGAATACCAGGATATGCTGGAGTAGCCAGTTACGCCCCTGCACATGTTGTGGATTATCACGTAAGTTTGTTTATCTGCCACTTATCTGCCATTTTACACTATAGATTGATTCGCTATTAGTCTAGGCAAGGAATTCTTTTAGCATGCAAAAAATCTGAATAAGTTGAAATGTGTATTTAAGTGTCCGAATTAACCCCCCAAAACTCCTCTAAAATTCAGGAACATTTTATGAAAACACTTTCCAATTTAAATTCTTTCAAATAAAATGCATTTCGGCATTCTAGAATTTCTATGCAAATTTGGCAAAATTCTATTTCGTAGAGAATTTTATGCTCTGTAATTTTGATTTGATGAAAATTTTCTATAAAGCTGAAATCAAAAAAGTCAAGCAAACAACCACGTAAGACGAACTAAAATTACCAATTAGAGGTGAAGCCCAAGAAGACTTTAGAAGGGTTTCTTCCGATATTCAAATACTCATGTCGACCAAATTTAATCATGCTCGGAGTTTTACAATGTTTCAGCCATTTTTCAGGCTTTGTTGCCTGGACTGTATCAAATTTTGCCTGATTAATCTTAGTTTAGAATTATTGACTTTTAGAATTAATTAGAATTATTATTATCAATCCCATAAATAATTTCTTAATTTTAGGCTCCTGCTAAATATCATTTCAAATATGGTGTGACAGATTTACACACAGGTGATGTGAAAAGCCAACACGAAAGTCGCGAAGGTGATGTTGTAAAAGGACAATATTCCTTGGTGGAACCTGATGGTTCGATCCGTACAGTGGATTACACAGCGGATCCTATCCATGGATTTAATGCAGTGGTACACAAAACTCCACCATTAACACCTTCCCATCCTGCACCTTTACCTGTAGTACAACACGTACCAATAGTTCCACCTGTGTTGAAGAAAGTTGTACTTCCCACTGTAATCAAGTCGGTACCACAGTTATTACACAGTCATCCTATCGTAGCAGCACCTATCGTAAAACAAATACAACCTCACTACAATTTAGGTATGTTTCTAGAAAGTAAATATTTTGAATGCATAAATTGTTATTATTTTCAATAATAATAACTTGGAAAATTAAAAAATTTTATTTTTGGAAAATTGGAAAAGTCGGAAAAACAATTACATACGAAATAAAACAAAGTAGCAACGGAATTGCAGCGTTAAATGATTTAATGGATGGCTAAAGGCACTCCACATTATTACAAATCTATTTAAACTACACAATGCTCCTGTCCACCGGAGCTAAAAAATTCCGTTATATTCGAACCCGGAATTTCCGCCCTATACTCACCCACCGGTAAGAGTATTAAGCCACTGTTGTGGTCATGTATCGCGTATTTCAATTATTACTTTATACAAAAATGGTAAAATTACGGTGGTCAAGCTCAATTTAGCAAATAAGACAAAAAGTTAATAAATGTTCTCGCTAATTTTAAATTTAAATAATGAGAACGAGCTTATTCTTTTAAATGCCATCCAGATAAAAAAACATGTTTTGTGATATTTCTTAGAGTCAAACTTGGTCAAACCCAATAATCTTGTACCGTATTATTAAAATATCGACATTTTAAAAGTAAGTGTCCGGCATGGCGTCTACTTCTTTTCAATTCCAGTTTTTGCATTGCCTGTTTTTAATGAGAAGCAAGAAAAAAACAACAATACAGAAAACCCGAGGATTTTCTAAATTTTGCACATCAAAAGTTTAAGGCGCGCGCTATCACAGTATGGCTTGGTGTAATCCCTGAAATTTTGGGTCCAAATTTCAGACTTGTGAGAAGGTTAAAAATAGTATCCTAAAATATTTCCGTGTTAATTACGTATGCTACCGAATTGCAAAAGAATTTAAAGGGCGGATTATGTAAATACCGACTATTAAGGAGAAATAAAATAGCCCATGAATAACCATGCCTTATTGTTCTCTTGCCAATTTAGCCCATGTCCCGGGTGATTTTTTGCCACTGTTGGTTCCAATAATTGCCGGAGTGATGAAACTTCCAGAGATGGTGTTTTCCGATGTGAAAACAGGTAATTCATGTTTTGCATACAAAATTTTGATCGGGAACGGTCGCCATATTGAAAAAACGTTGAAAAAATCGCTTATTTTGGAGTTATCCGGAAATAGCTCTAAAACTTTTCATTTTTCGAACTTCGACGTTAAATACGAAAATGTCGGTGCTGAAATTCTGCACAATTTCGTTTTTTATTCATCTTTCTACGACTAATAGAACCGAAGATATAATTTTTTGAAAAATGGTCAATTTTTTCACTTTTCGAACAACTGCGATCTCTTTGCTCTTTACGCGCAAATTACTGTATGATCGCGGCTCGTAGGCAAAAAATGCTTTTAATAACATCGATGGACAATTAATGTATCTACAAAATGCTTTTTTATACAACCTCGTACGACCAAAACTTGCCGAGATACACTTTACGGCATCCGTCGTGAACAGATACCGAATTTTTTTCTTTTAAAAATGACAATTTTCCGTCCTTTCTCTTTCGACTTGATTCGCGAAATGTTTCGATTCCTCTCTGTTTGACACTCACGACGTTTTCTGTCAGAAGATTTTCGCAAATAAAACATTTTTCCGCTACTTCTTCAGCCATTTCGCCTACTGACACTGACTGCCGTGAAAAGTACGTTAGACTGGAACGCGTATTACTCAGATAGAGGATGTATCGTATAATGACATGCAATGTTGCCAGATTATAAAAAGGGGCCCGAAAATTACACAGTTGCCGCCAAATATTGGAATTGAAGCTACCTGGGCGACCCTCTCAGTACGCGGTGCCCAGCGGTGCCACGCCGCAGAGGGAACATTCTACCATTTCTCGAGTAATATCACCTCGAAAAATCTGAAATTGTGGCAAATGTATCTCAATATTATATAGATTGAGTTCCATACTTTACATTTCCAAAAAAAAAAATTGTTATGTTCTTTTTTTAACACTTTCGTACGTGTTAAAATTGTGCAGTAAAAATCATCGGAAAATATACTTCTGTTGCACGGCTGTAGCTCATCAGTTAAGTACGGAAATTAAATGACACAGGGACCATTTTATCTGAAATTTTCTAAGCTTCAACTTTGCTTCAGAGCATTTTTGACGTAAACCTCATAGAAACAGAGCTATATCGAAAAAAACGAAAAAATATCCGGTTTTTTAACAATTTGGCCAAAAAGTGGCATTTATTCAATGACAATATGTAAAATCCGATTACATCTGGCTCGTTTTAAACTTCGGGGTCGTTTAGACAGTTGTTTAAAGTAGTAAAAAAGTATAGAACATAATTTTTCCAACGACATTATTACACTTTATTTTACAGATGACTCCGTTTTTGTTAAATGTATTAAAGAAATTAACGAATTTGTAAAGGCTATAAATCGACAATATTCAGACGTAGACGGTACTACAATTTTTTTTTACTTTTGTACATTTAGTATTATGCAAATATTCAATTTGCCATTTAAATAATCACCCGAATGTAAATAATTGAATATATACATACGGATAAACCATCGTATTTAGCTAATGTAGGTACATTTCGGAAATATACGGCTAAGCAAAGAAACGTGACAGGGCGCAAAATGTAGCAAATTTAAATACCTTTCGATTATCTAAGAATGATTTGTGCCGTAGAAGTAGCCGTTGTCCACTTTTTACCAGAGGAAATGAAAATTTTTCATAAAATTTTGCGTCAAAATTTGTTCCAATCGGCCATATCTCAGCAAGTTTTGGTCGTACGAGGTTGTATAAAAAAGCATTTTGTAGATACATTAATTGTCCATCGATGTTATTGAAAGCATTTTTTGCCTACGAGCCGCGATCATACAGTAATTTGCGCGTAAAGAGCAAAGAGATCGCAGTTGTTCGAAAAGTGAAAAAATTGACCATTTTTCAAAAAATTCTATCTTCGGTTCTATTAGTCGTAGAAAGATGAATAAAAAACGAAATTGTGCAGAATTTCAGCACCGACATTTTCGTATTTAACGTACAAGTTCGAAAAATGAAAAGTTTTAGAGCTATTTCCGGATAACTCCAAAATAAGCGATTTTTTCAACGTTTTTTCAATATGGCGACCGTTGCCGATCAAAATTTTGTATGCAAAACATGAATTACCTGTTTTCACATCGGAAAACACCATCTCTGAAAGTTTCATCACTCCGGCAATTATTGGAACCAAAAATCACCCGGGACATGGGCTAATTGATTTCTAAATGCAAATAAAACCAAATTATTTTAATCTCCATCCACTGGAGGACCAATTTAATAAATTTCGCAAGTTTCTAGATTTGAATCCACGATAAAAAATCAATTAAGTTAAAAAATTCAATTTTTTTGAACTCATTCGACATGTTTTGAGTACCTATTCAATAATATTGTAAAGTCATAACATGATTATTAACAAGTTTTTAGTTAACAAATATTGTAACAGAACCAAAACTACCAGTTTTATTACTTCTGAATATTAATTATGAAATAATACAATGTAGTACGCAAATAATTTATAAGCAGAGCAGATAAATGATCTTGACATTTGATCAAACTTGGTAACGATTTTTGGGCGTGATAATACAAAAATGTATAGGCATGATTTTAATTTTATATTGCAAAATCTCGTTTATAATTTTCTTTAACGTTTTAGGTGAATACGAAAAAGGATACTATGGAGATTATGAACAAGAATATCAAGGATATGGTGGATCAGATGGATACTACGAACCTAACTACGACATCCATAATGGATATAGTCACTATTAAACGTTTGTACAAAATGCTTGTGTTTTATTTATTAAGTAGCATAGGTGAGTATTTTATGTACAAAATAATGTTAAACAACGCTATCAATTAAGATTTTTTGATTTTATTGTTGTTTTGTAAGTTGATATAAGACGAGATGATATAAAATAATTTTGTAGATAAATTTAAAATTTTTTATGTATTAAACTGTTATACTTTTTATAAATAATAATAAAGTAATAAAAAAAATTACATTTTCAATTACTGAAGTGTTGACCTACACTGTACCACATTATAATAAATTTAAACTGTGCGTTGTATAGTAAAGGGTAGATATAAGTATAGTCGAAGATATAATTATATATCAGTATATATTAACGAAAAATTACCATTAACATAGATTAAAAATAAATTGTAATAGTAGGTATATGTGGAGATGTTATAGGGTGTGGCAATATAACACTGACATATTTTTAAACATAATTTCTTCATATTATTATAACTAACGCAATAGGTATACTAAGAACTGAACACTTGGTATTAAAAGTGTTTGCGCTCATTGGACGTGCGGATGTGGGATTCGAACCGACGATTTAAGTTTTCAATATATACGTTTCCCATTATCCCACTCCGCAAAAGTAATTTATATAACAATAATAACTTCTAGTAAAATTATTTACTGTTAATACATTGCTATTTATATTTTGCATAATCCCCCCAATTGTGGAATGAGGCAACAAGCAAATAGAGCCTACTATGTAAAAAAACACTTGCTGAGCGATAGAAAATTATCAAGAAGAATGAATAGATATACAAGACCATAATTAGGGCGTTAGCCACGTACGCGACGGAAGCGATATGCTATAGTAGAAGAGAAGAAGAATAGATGAGAATTCATGAAAGGAAAATAATGCGTAAAATATTGGGACCATAAAAAATTGGTGAGCAAGAGAGCAGACACCCATGATGAATCATGAAATATTAAGGGAGTCTGGAAACGAAGTCATAGTTAAAGTAATCAAATCGCTGAGATTACAATGGTTGGTCACATCAAGCGGAAAAATGAGAATGTTGTGATAAAGCGATGGAGGACCGAGGGAGAGGAAGACCGGACTTGAGATGGCACGACCAGGTGATGGGGGACCTTCGAAGTATGGAGGTCGTGAACTGAAGAGAGAGGGTGAAGAACAGGAGGTTATGGAAGGCAATAACAACGGATGCAAGAACAGATGTAAAGTTGTAAATATGTACTTATGAAATGTTAAGATAATGAGGATTAATCCACCTCAACAAATGGCTTTGTTCACTCCAAAATGGACAGTCATATTCCTTCAGGAATGTAAGACTATAATATATTGTATTGTATAATCCCCCTTCTGCAAAATCGATCATACTCTGTAAAATACAATTGAACTAAGATGGAGTAAATATGAAAGTACATATACCACTATCAATTCATTGCTATCGAGGTGATTTCAGAAATGTTAGAAAATTAAATGCTGATTTCCTAAACCTACGGAAAATCAGTGTTCAAAATATTTGGGCGGATTTACAATTGGACACGATAATGGACAAGTGTTTAGTTCTTAGTATTGGCACTTTAACTTCAATTCTTTTGATAACTCCTGATCTTTATGGTTTAGACTATTTCATGTTACTCATGTTACAATACGGTTCTAACAATTAAATTTGGGAATATTAAAGTTATTCATAATAAGATTATAATAATTTAACAGTATTCGGAGATTGTAAGTTTATTTGTAAGCGTATAAAGGAAATCAGTGAATTTGTAATATTCCTAATTATATGCTAGGTATCAAAATAATCTTGTGGACAGCATTATAAATCATTATGGCACATTCCGAACATATTCCTAACAGAATCATTTATTTAGATTATTGGAATATCTCTTGCAAGTGCTATAAATAGTTGAATATTCCCAGAATATGACTGTAATAATTTATTGACATATAAAAATGCCAAAAATTAAATTCAGGAATTTTGAAACTGTTCAAAAAAGCCTGGAATAATCCAAGAATATTCAGAGATAGTAGGCTTATTGTAGACATTAAGGGAATTATAAAAAACTGGACATTGGCATTCTGTGGGGATATTTTATAATAATTTAGATTATTTTTGGCACTTTCAAGAAATATTATAATAATTCAAATGATTATGTAAAGATTATTCCATAATTATATAATGTTGTCAGCTTTATCTTAAATATTAAAGTAATTAATTTTAAATGATATTTAAAATGTGTACAAACTTTTTATCTAAAAATTTTTCTGTATGGTTTTAGTTTTTTAGAAATTCATCGTGATTTTTTAAATTTTCACAATCCCCGTTTTTCTTCTCATTTTGTTGTATTATTTTAATATTTAATAACTGTTTGAAATCACTATATTGTTTTTGGTTCACTGAACGAGGAAAATTGGTAAGTTGTTAGTAGTTCTTTATGTAATTCCAATGTATATCAATATCACGATTGAAAAATAGGGTTTAAGGTTGAAACAAATATGTCTTGACTTGATTAATTAGTTGCTTATTTTTCAGCTTATAATAATTCTGGATGCGATCCGGTCTGAAACAATTTTGGTTCCACATTTGCTTGCAGAATTAATACATCGCATTCCCGACTGTATTTTAAAAATTGTAAAAGGTTTCTAAATTTTTGCATTTAATAATCGGGCAACTAATTAATAAATTTCGGTTCTTCAAAAATTCAAAATGTAAACTACTTAATAATAATTAATAGTTATCTATTTTTACCAGAACTATTTTTGTTACCGGCAAGTTTTCCGTTTTCTTTTAGTTTTTCAGTAATTCTTTCCGATTTTAATTTGATATACTTTATTTTATTTTTTGGCTCTTTGTGGCACAGTTGTCACATACTGGAAATGACTTGTTGTACTTAAGGCACTTCCCTCTCATTAGGTTGGTATATAATTTTAATTTTGTTTATTCCTAATTTTTCAAAAATTCTCTATATTTTTTTGTAATTTTTCAAGTTTTTTTACATTTTGTTATAATTTCTTACTAATTTTTTTACTTTATATTTTTTAGCCTTAAAAATAGGCGAACAAAGGCCCGAAATGTTGCAAAATTTTATTTAGTCTTTTACTGACCCCCCATTCTCAACAAACTTTTTAAAAATTCTATTCTTGTTAGTTAAACATAAAATCATGAAATCAAAATTTTGCCAAGTGGTAATACTAAATGAACTTCCATAGATAATTCTAATATCTTCATTTATCCTTGACTAGAATTTGTGATTTATCTGTGTACAAAAACATGAAGTCATTTGTTAGAATTTCATATTGACCTGTTAGATAAGATGAACAAGTATTGTTAAATACTATATTAGTAATGTAATATCACTGCATAACAAACATGCAGATCCGTAACGTCCACTCACTCATTCAGTCATCATCATCTCGCAAACTCAACTACCTACAAAGCTGAAATTTTGAATTATTATTGCTTATATTCTATGTAGCTGACATTAGATAAAAAGGAAAATCTCGGAAGTTTACTTATATATCTACGGAAAAAAATACGTTGCACATTTTTTCTAAAGTTAAAAGTAGAAATTTAAATACATAATTGTGGCTTAAATTTATAGTAAAGATCCATTCAGTGCGGAATTCAGGCCGCACAAATTTGGATAACACGTACCAAATGCTTAAAGGTGGCAGAATGACTGCCTGTGCTAATTAGTACCCTAATAATAAACTAATAAGTTTATTTAACGTTTTAAACTCCCATGAATTCACTGTATTTTGAATTTATGGTCCGCATTTATAGCCTATAAAAATTCTGTTTATTTTAGTTAAATGGACTCCTCGGATGTACCGTTCGTCTGTGCATTTCTGATACAAGCAATGCAGGTCGGATTTGACCATTGGTCACATAATGGGATCTACAGTTTAAAATGAAATTAAATTATGGAGAAGATCCAAAATGTAACAGTTAAAAATCTTATTGTATATAATTTGTTTGCACGCATTGCGCTATTGGGCATTTCTGGAAGTCAAGATTAATTATTTTTCCTATCTATTTTTGTTTGTGGCATATAGAAACTCAGAATACGTGGATGTCCAAGTATAAAATATAAGAGATTCTTTAAATATTCGACTATAAAATTACAACTCATCATTTATTAATTGAGTTGATTTTAACATCCCACTTTTGAAGAACTTAAAGGGTCATTAAATTTTCGAAGTGCTCGTCTCAGATACACTTAAAGCTGAGCAATTAATAAACCGGCAAAATATTTATTTGGTTCAAGAAAGCAAGACCAAGTATTTGAATCTGCAATTTATGACCAATATCGAAGCATTTTTCCGAAACAATTAATTCAATCCACCAGGACATTTCATTACGCAACTAATTCTTCTTGTTTCAAAAGATTTGTACGGTTTTCTTTAGATTGACGATACATTGGCCCTCTGGATGAGACTGAAGGCCGAACAACTAAAGCCTATGGGTGTTGACGCATTCATGCTAAGTGATACGGGCTTGAATTGTCTTGTCTTCATGTTACTGTGGAGTACCAGGGCATAACTCCATATCTTAGGTATTAATCTGGAACGCTGTCGTTGGTCTATGAATTTGTGACACAGACAATTCAGGTCGGATTTACCCTATGGTCACCTAATGGAACCTACAGTTTCAAATGGAATCTGAACAACGACATCATATTTGAGCATAATTACTTGCTGTCCAAGCAATAATTAAGAATGGCTGCAGTTCACGTAGAACAAGAGATGCAGTTTTAGGTAGTGCCTAATAAGACCATACTACGACCTAAACCAACTCAAAGGTTTCTACTCCAATTTAATAAATTGACGGAATTCCTCTAACAATATCCGATCTTACTTTTTCTTGATGCATTCATAATCTGTTGGATTCTTTATATCAAGGTCTCGATTACTATTATTTATTTATATTATGCATGTAGTATTAATTTAAGTAATTAGATGGCGGATAAAACTCTAATCACTAAACAATTATTATTATTATTTCTATTAGTTAATGCAGTTCCGGTACCGTAAATGATTATTAAATCGACGGAGAGATAATGAATAGCTAGTAAAAAATGTGTGAGATTATTTCCTAACACCATTAAAGTGTGAAAAGTTTGTTACCAAAAAATGCAATAAATTGTATTCCGGCAATCAACTTTTATAAAATTATATAAATAGTTATTCTTGGTCCAGGAAGGTAAATTTGAAACTTTTTTGGTTATTAAGAAAGAAAGATAACCTTGGCGTATTTATTTACAATGGTTGTAAAAATTTCTTTCGGTTTTGATATACAAATTTTATTTTGCTCGGCCATTTGGCATCGCTCTATCATGAGTTTCTATTACGTGATGTTGTGGTCGTGTTAATTTAAAATAGAATATTTGATTTAATTCAAAATTGTCCCTAAATATGCAAATAAATATTTTAAACCTATTCTTATTTTATTAGTAATAGTTGGAAAATGTTTCGATCGGGATAGTTTGTTAGAAAGGCAATTAGAAAGATTTATCACTCATATTTATACTATGTACATATTCTATTCTAATGGTTTAAAAATAATTAGCAGTGCTGCCGGAAACTAAAGACGTACTTAATTAATTTTAAAATAAAAAATCTTGGAACTCATTCTATAATTTATTTATTGTTATTACTTTTTTCACAAAATTATATAAAACACCGTCACCCAACTTAAAATAATTGTAATTAGTGGTACCAATTATGTAAGTAATTAGTAGTTTCTTAAAGTGATATTTTGTTTATATGAACTTCATACAATAATACAATGCTGTTTATACACAAAAACAACAAAGAAGTATAGTGTATTTCAAATTAATTGGAATTAAAAAAAGTCTAGCATCAAATTACGTTGTTATAAAAACATACAAACTATGCAAGGAAAAACAATATAAGAGATAAGATTATCGCGCCAACGAAAGCCCGCATTTCATACTCCACGTGGAGTAGTGTAGTTCTAATTGGTTAATATTTATAATAAGGACTTATTATTGGATAATATTTCTATTACGAAAATTCTCTTTGCGACTCCACGTGGACGCGTGTACCAGGTGTACAGTAAGTTTGTATGTTTTTATAACAATGTAATTTGATGCTAGACTTTTTTTAATTCCAATTAATTTGAAATACACTATACCATTAATAATTATCAAAATTTTAAACACAATACCACGCTTCTTAGCATGGTGCTATTTTCTTTATCATTGAATACGATAAAAAAAGTTCTTTGCAATAAATTTATAACTTTATATTGTCGTTTTTTCACACGGCTATATCTTGATAATATGTAATATTTGGGTAATATAATTGCAGGTAATTATTAGAATAAAGTGAGTAATTCATTAGTATGGTTGTACATTTTTTGTAACTTTGTTATGTTGCATAGATAAACAATTTTCTTAAAACTGTATTGTTAGTAAATATGTATATTATCTTAAATTAGACAATATTGGAAATAGTAATGATTCTAAAATTTCCGAGTCACCATTAAAAGTTGAATGTAACAAATTATTTATAATTAACTATGAATCTTCTACAGTGATACGTTCAAAAAGCTATAAAAGTTTTTAAATTATTTTGTTACATAAGCATGTAGACCTAAATAATGCCAAATCATTATTCACATACAACATAATTGAAACAGTTGCAGCTCCAAAAAAATTAAATAATTCACGAATTGGTGTGACTTATTTAAATACAAATGTATTTCTTGGACAAAACAAATTGAATATTCATTCGTCTATTAACTATGCAAAACATTTTTACTTTCACATATTCAATCCTGATGTATTGATATGCTACATAATTATTATATACCCATGCAATTTTTTTTAAATCTGCAGTTCCACATTCATTGATTTTCAACCGCATCAACATGAAAATCAAAACATTAAGAAATTTTTTTTATGATGCGGATACAATTAGTTAGTTCAATTTGGCACAGCCTCCAGAAGTGGTTTGGTGTAATCGCTAGTTGACTTAAATTTGCACAGGTTTGGCTAATTTACAAGAAGTCAGGGTTAAGAAAAAGAAACAAAAGCTATTTCAATTGACTTGACAATGGAGATCGTACATCTTTTTTTTGTATATTCATAAAAACGATTAATGTATTTACTATGTTGTGATGCAATATATCATTCAATTTGAAGATAAAGTTTTTTTGTTCAATTATTGGAGCTGTCAAGCCAACCTGAAGCTATACAATTTGTTGTATCACGTATTTCTGCACGGTTAAAAGACGAAAAAAAAATTAATAAATAACACATATCGTTTATGCTTTTGTAAACAAATAATAGAAAAACTTATGTAATCTTTTATAATGCAGGAAGTTTTCATGGTGATATTTAAAAATATTGAAAAGGGGGAACCTTCTAAGGATTGCAATATCGGTATTCAGCATTTGGAATTATGAGACGATACATTTTGCGAATATCATCAGAAAAACTATCATTATATAACTATAGCAAAATAATTTGAAGATCTCTAAAAAATTATTCAGCAAAACTGAAGATAATGGTAAAAGATTGAGTAACATTAAATCTTTAAAAGATTTAAGAAAAAAGTGCCTTTTATTAATTTATTAATTTTTAAAAGATTTAGCCCTAAGTCAGATGAATTTTTACAATGTTTTGTTAATATTAATAATTTGGCGCTGAATTTTGTATCATTCAGTTTCAGTTTTACAGGACGATTTACTAATTTATTTACTAACTAGAGCTCTCAGAAATTTTATAAACACATATTGACCGAGAAATTAAACAAATAGTGCAATATGGATGGATATGTAGAGAAAAACTGGAGTGAAATCAAACACTGTATCCAAAGAGCTGCGGAAGAAGCAGTGGGAAAGAGAAAAATTAACATAAAACTTAACTATAAGATATTATTCGTCGGGTATAGGTCTATTTAAAGTTTCAATTATTAAACCAACGTTTCGGGCCGTTTATTTTGGTCCATTTTCAAGGTTAAAATTTATTGCATTAGTTAAATTATTAAAATATAAATTGAATTTTAATAATTTAACTAATGCAATTAATTTTTAACCTTGAAAATGGACCAAAATAAACGGCCCGAAACGTTGGTTTAATAATTAAAACTTTAAATAGACCTATACCCGACGAATAATATCTTATAATTTAATAAAAATGGTCAACAATAATATATATAAAAATATAATGCTAAACCTTGGTTTATGGTAGAAGTTAAGGAAAATTCCAAGGAAAAATAGAAAAGTAATCCAGCATATCGTAAGTCTGAGATGCAAATGGTTTTTAGTACAGTTTTAATCAAAAATTACATTTTACTGTCATCTATTCATAGGGGTCAACTTAAATCCATATCTATTACACCCAAGTTAAGAAATTCATGATATTTATGAAGTTTGCTTATATCCAAAATAAGCATCTTTCTTTTAAATTTATTATGAATACAGTTTTATAATTACATGTTGAGAAGGGAGTATGTAATAACTAATTCTTGTTAATTTAACAATTTGTTGGATTTACTGCTTTACTGAAGGTATGTGGTTAGGCAAATATCTATAAAAAATTATTGTTCGGAGTAAAGGACTTGCGCAACTTGGATAAAAAATACAGACTTTGCAATTTTATTTCGTTATTTTAAGAATGTTTGGTTGCTAGAAACCTGGAAACCTCTGAGGAGAACGAAACTCGAGAACACGAGGTTGCAGTTAATGTGCAGGAAGCTGTTAGAAAAAGCGATAACAGAGGTTAGAAAGAAAGGATGATAATTTATGAGGTCTCCCAATTATCTCCCAATAATTTTGATTAAGAGGCTAAAATTGAAGGGCCTAGTGGAAAAAGTAGTTAAGTCACTTTTTTTTCAATTTGTAGTTGAGCACATTTTCACATTGCGGCGTTTATTCTCTACAAATTAGTATAAAAATCAACAAATTGAAAAAAAACTACTTTTTCCACTAGGCCCTTCAATTATTTAATGTATGCTCAAGTTTTTGTTCTGTGAAGCTTTCCTTCTGAAGGGGAAGGTTTGTATAATTGTTATTTTCGGAACCGTCACTCATTCAGCCCTTCTTTTTTTAAAGGCTTCTAAGTTAGATTATAAGATCGTTTTGAAAATTGCCGGAATTCCATTAAGTTCAATTGGTAGAAACAAGTAAAGGAAAGAGTGAGAAATCGAATTAAGGAATCCCATCTGTCGTTGTGGTTGTGTTTTGATTGAGCCCACAATATTATCATAAAGTTCATCGAAGTTATTTTTACCATCAACAACGTGCTAATCCATGGAATCAGGAATAATATCCTACAAGTAAGCGCTAGCGTAATCTTAAAATTGTTTTGGAACCTGATTTATCGGGTTAAATATTATTAATTTTAAAGATTTTAGTTTTATAAAAGGTTAGGCTTTTGTGGTTTTGCACGTTTTGAGCAACTTTTACAATAAAACGGATGTCGTCCAACTTCATTCTTTTTTGCGCTTTGAGTTCCTTACCCCTCGCCCATATATTTTTTTGAGTTGCCGGAGCTGTAGTTCTAAAGAAAGGTAAGAAGGAGCTATAAATTTTGAAAAATTAAAGAAGCAATCGGGGCGGCAGTTTTGAAAATCGGAAATGAAGAAAAATGGGACTACTTGGTAACAAAGAAATCTGAAGGTTTGAGAGATAGTAGATGCAAATGCAATTGAAAAAATATTATCAATTGTAAACAAGTTTCTAACGAAAAAAGAACTGAACTATTTATTTTAAAAATTTTGGAGGAGTCTTTCATGGACTCAAAAGTAAGTTTATCTCACTACTTTGGTTCAGAAAAATTCAATTAAAAGAACTAGAAACAAAAAAATTGAGAACTAGTCAAGAAGAAAATTTTCCTATTTGTATTAATATGTTCATATGCCACAGCATAGGGTAAAAGTACGCAATACTATAAAAAAAATGTCAACACCAGAGACGCAAAGATAAAATAACAGAAGGAGAATTTGAAAGAATGTTTAATAACTTACCAAAACTTGAGCCTTATTGTTATTGCAGCAAGTCGACAAGAAAACATTATTTGGGATCAATGTTCCATGTTTGGATGCAATGTTTGCCATCTGACAAAAAGCTTTTTGGCAGGGTTGCATTAAAGTATGTGGTAAACTTGATAAACGAAAAAAGAATTTCTGCTTATGAACAAAATCATAAAAGATGTCATCTCCCTAAACCTGGGTTATAAACTAGAAAACAACACCATAGGGATGGTATGCTATGAATATTACGCAAAACTTATAGTAGAGACAGAGGATGACTTGCAGAGACAATTACATAAACTTTATTCAATGATATAATATGGTTATCTTTACAAGGACGTTGCAAGGAATAATAAATATGAGGCAATTGGAAGTAATTATAAAGTTGCAAGCGGACATGACCAAGACGAAATTACGAACCACTGAAATGAAAACTTTAAGATCGATGGCTGGAAAGTCTCGTATAGACAAAATGCAAAACAATGACATAAAAGAGATGTGTAGAGTAGAAGACGTGGTCAGATAACTCCTGGAACGAACATGTGAAAAGAATGGATAACATCAGTCAACCACCCATCGCTCTCGAAAGGAAACCAAGGGGACGTCGTCCACCGGCAAGACCATAGCTGGCAATCTATCTCTCAAAAAAAGAGATGAACTTCGACACAACTAAACAGATCATTGGTCTCATAAAAGTAAAAGGAGAAGATTTATTGGAGAACTAAAAATAGTTTTGCCATGGGCAATGACCATAGAACTTCAAACAAATTTTTTTTAAACCGATCAATCATTTATTTCCATCTTCTATCAAAAACTGTCATTGGTTTCCAATAGACCAATCATCTATTACTAACACAAAAATCTAATAATTAAAAAAAACCGTTATTATATGCAAGAGTAACCAGAGCAAATGCTTGGACTAAAACCAATAGTTTATCTGCCCTAACCTAACTCAATTTTTTTTTACATAATTGAATATGAAGTATATTACAAATTGTTTTGTATTATATATTATACTAATTTTATTCTGTAATGGTAGCAGTTGAACCATAACGCGTATGTCCAAAAAAGTTTCGAAATTTCGAAGGCAATTTTATAAATCACCTAATTTTTTTTTGAATTATTTATTTGAAAACCATAAACCTCAATTTAAAGGTTCTCACTTTTAAACTTTAACGATTATAAATTCTAATTACAGCTCAGCATGATTTGCACGTACGTAAATGGTTGCACATTACTGGCGCATCTTCAAGGTATGAACATGTAACTAAGCGTGTTCTGATTACATAATATTAAAGAATAGCATTAACGTTTTACAAGTTTACAATAATGGTGGTAAAAACATAAACAATCTGCTTGAAGAACGAATTGAACGATTGTAAAAACGAGAATATTGCGGAATAATGAAGCTGCTAGTATAGCAAGTTTAGTTTATTTGATAACTTATAGCGATGCACACGCATTCTTGTGTCCTTTATAAGGCTATATGATTTTATGTGATTTGTTGTGATTTGTTGTGATTTGTTATATTTTTAAAATTCTTTATAAGGTGCTATCACATAAAAATGGAGTTGCTTTATATTCTTTCAGTGGTAGGTGCTCATTTTTTTCAGAATTATTTTATCTCCCTTAACAATACACTACTTCAAATTTATAGAAATTATTTATTATTTAAATACTTTTTCGCGAAAGCTCTTTTTATTAAATGTATCTCCAGTTCATTTGGCGCTAAAATTTAATTATTGTGAAATAATAAATAATTTTTATTATTAACCTGAATACTTAGCGAGTAATTGTAATAAATACTGCCTTTATTGGCGTGGATAATTTCGAATTATAATATGATTTGCAGGCATACATTAATATTAATTTACTTTAATTTATTATAAAAGCCGTAGATTACAAGAACTGTTTTCATAATAAAACGATTATGATTTGATTTTTGCATTCGCCTACTAATTATAACAATTTATGTACCATTTACACAGTAATTAAAAATTATTTCACACCTCCTACGTGGGGTGGCCTAACCTTTGGTTACTTAAGTGATTATAAGGTGAGGTAAAATAAATATTTACTTATTTAAATTTTTTCAAAATAAAAATAAGATTAATGATTAAATAAAATTATTTTCAGGATTACAAAATTATATACAAAAATGTAGTAATTTTTATTTTAACTGACAAATAAAACTATTTGATTTATCTTCAATTTCCGCCTCAATTAACCTCAGTAATATTTTAAAAGCAAACAAAATTTTTGAGATTTTCAATGATAAAAAAACTGTAACAAGATTGAAGGTTAACTGGTGTGAATTCTTAAAGCGATGTGTAACTAAAAAAATGTTCAAATATTTCAAAAGTGTTATGTAAAGTGACATTTATGTAAACGTGTGTTTTAAATGTTACAAAACTCATATTAACCATAGGCAAATTTTATGAAATAATCGAAATCATCTAAGAAATTAAATAATAGACCAGTAATTTTTTATGTAATAAAATTAATAGCAAGCAACAAATTACTTTCGATTTTTTCTTGTCGAGACACTTGATTAATGTTGACCTAGGAAACTTGACCTTGAAATAGTGCGAGTTTTCCAATTTAAATTATAATTTAACACAATTAATTTTTTTAATATTTACTCGTTATTAAATTTAATGAGGTATTACCATATCGGGACTCATCTACATAATATAAAAAGCTTTACTGTTAAGGATAATATTATGAGGTGGTGTATAAACTTGATGTAACATAAAAATAACAATAAAACTGGAATTTAAAAAACTTGTTCTGCACACATGTTTAACCTTGAAATGTTTCGAAAATCACCCGCGGCGTGTATTTGATAATAAAATTGTACAGTACCATAATGTTCCAGATAATCTTGAAATATATTTTTTATATTTAAACCCATCGTAAGGTCCTACAGATTGGGGGGGGGAGAGGGTTGAATTCTTAAAACAAAGAAGTCTATCTTTTGTTTATTTTAGAGATTTTAAATTCAATTTCTATATTGTACCCTCTTTGGTAGCCGGGGGTAGAGAATTTTAGGGCAAATTTAAAAAAAAATCTTAATAAGCTTTGCATTATTGTCTCTTTCAAGAGGGTTGATAAAAAACATGTTTTTTTATTTGTTTGTTGTTTTGTTCTTTCAAAAAAACCCAATACTTATTTATTCAATAGTGTGAAAAAGGGATTATTATTCCTCGTTGTATAATCATCGCATGGCTTACGCCTGATTGTGCAAACATCTTACACGTGCAATAATAATGCCTTTTCACACTAATAGTTGTATAAATCATTTTTATTTTTCTGTTGGTATTTTATATAAAAATGGATGTATGTATGTATGTTCCCTATAGACTCCTAGACCGTTTGACCGATCGGAACCAAATTTGGCACAGTTATTATGTAGGTCCCTGTGCATATTTTTGTATTTAAATAGTGCAAAAATTCGCAAAGGAAAGGAAAGTTGATTTTGAGTAGCCTGCCTTCCTTTAAGGAATCTCGATAATCCATTCATGCGCGTCCCATAGGTCCCATAGTCCCATAGGACGCGCATGAATGGATTATCGAGATTCCTTAAAGGAAGGCAGGCTACTCAAAATCAACTTAAAAAACAATAATGAATGCTGTCAAGCTGTCAACCGATCGACAATGCAAATACGCGTACACGTGCTTTACGTTTCTATTTGACCAATCTTAACCAAATTTGGTGTAAAAGTTATTTACAACGCTACGAGAAACATAGGCTACTTTAGAACCTTTGAGTGAGGCCGAACAACCACATCCGACACGGTCTAGATGGCTAAAGGCGGCCGGTAGGCCGACTGTGCCAGCTAGTGTTAATAAAACATGCTTTTTACCTACCCAGATTTAAAATATAAATATGAAATAACTAGCAAAACATGCGACCGATAGTTGTGTAATATACCAAAATAGTTATGGAAATAACCGTCATTTGGAAATGTTAAGTACTTTTTACAGGATAGGTAAACTGGTAGGCAATAATGGATAGGAATCTCGTTAAATCATGAAAACGCGTCATTTTCAGGAAACTATTCTGGAATATCGTTATTCCCATCATGCGCGTCATTTCCAGGAAACTTATTTTGGGGCTAAGAACATTGTTAAGGAAAATTTTATGCTTCTTTTATTATTCGATTGCTTAAAATAACATAAGATAAGATTAAGTAAATAATCAGCGACTATTTAGTAGAAAACTTTTTCGGGTTGGTAATACAAGGTAATACTAAATGGACTGCTATTTATTGGAACTAACAATAATAATTATTGCCTTTCATAAATAATATTATTATTATATAAAATAAGAAAAGCTTAATATTCATTTATTTAGTCAAAATATTTTTAATTTATTAAAAATATTCTCAAACTTTGCGGAAATAGCATTATGATCAGCAGCTAGTTTTTAAAGATCAAAAATATTACATTTTTGACCAGATAAATTTCATTTGTGGAACAATGTGCGTCGTTCTAGACAATGTATCGTAGATCACGATTAAATATCAATTACTGAAATAGAGAACACCATGTTATTAGTAGAATGTTAATAAAAAATTTATTTATTGAAAAAGCAGTGTAACCATTCACTTTCACTATTATAGCATCTTCAATAACCAAAATAAAAGTCAATGATAAAAGAAGAATACCAGTTTGATTGCTTAGTCACATAGACGGTTAAACTTTGAAAACATTGATGGACATTGCATTTTGTTCTGAAGGTAATGCACAATAATAATTACAATGATCATTTTTTAAGGTTGTATTATAATAGCATCAACAGCAATTACTGACTATTAAAAATTAAATAACAATTTTGAAAGTGCATGCTTACAATTTTTTGCTTTATTGTATTTTGATGTAGTAGATCTACTTAAAGATTCTGTTACGTAATGATTATTCTAAATGCTTATTTGTTCAGTGATCCGAAACATCGTGAACGATACAGTGTGATCGATCAAACACTCGAAAAATTCTTATTTCAAAATCAGATTAAAATTTATTGTTAAAATTTTACATAATCTACAAATCAAATTTTTTAACGTCTTCTGTTGCGTCGATGTGGTGAACGACTGCGTCTTCTTGGCGAGCGAGATCTGGAACGGTAGTTCCTATTTCGGGAAGATCTCATATCAGAAAATAAATATCTTCGTAGTGTTTGCGAGATAGGTTTTATGTGCATAAAGTTACAAAACCCAGCACGGGTACAATTGCCGTTTTCGTATTGGCGACAACAGGAATCACGAAAATCCGTAACTGGACTCAATTCTCCATGAATTGGACGACCACCAAACCATCGATTATTTAAAGCGTTTAAAGCACGCTCCGCATCTTCTTCGCGTCTGAACTTGATATACACGTTTCCAACTAAATGATCACCAAGATTGTCGCAAACGTGCATTTCATCAATTTGCCCATACTCTTCTTCACACTCTACGTAAATATCTTCATAAAAGTCGTCAAAATGGTCTTGCATTTCTTCATTTGTTATTGGCATAACCAAATGGCTACCGTCTGCAGATTTTGCCGAATTTTGAGGATTAATATATAAATTTTTTAATATAATGGTCTGGGAAAATAGAGGTTTGTTGTGAATTCGAGAACAACGATCACCATGTTGACATGCTCCAATTTTGTAGTAGAAGGAGCAGTTCACTTTATCCTTTTCTGTGCCGTAAATTGAAGCCAAATATTCTGCCATATCAAATAATTTTTTAAGTAGTTCGTTTATGAATTAAA
Organism: Podabrus alpinus; assembly: GCA_932274525.1. Taxonomy (NCBI): domain Eukaryota; kingdom Metazoa; phylum Arthropoda; class Insecta; order Coleoptera; family Cantharidae; genus Podabrus; species Podabrus alpinus. The sequence continues at coordinate 17,438,418 of OW026451.1, forward strand.
ATGTTTTTCGGGCCTTTATATAGAAAATTTACTTTAAATAATGGAGATTATCTTGAATTATCTGGTGAAGTTGTTTATATAATAAATATATAAAATGTTGATTTACCAACTGTTCTGCAAATTGGTAGAATAATCTATTTTTCTAAAATTTACCATTAAATTATACAGGGTTGCTGTAAAGTGAAAAAAATAATTTTGAAATTAGGTTTAAAACTATATTTATGATTCTTTTAGTTTAGTTACTTTTGGTTCTAATTTTGCTATTCAATTCTTGTTTTTCTAGAATTCTATTTACAATTTCATTGTTGCGGGTGGGTTATTTTTTTTCTCAAAATGGGGGTGTCTAAATTTTTCCAATAATGTTTCCTGTGTTCGATAATGCCTATTCCGAATTTTCCATAGTCGGTGTTTTTTTACCAGGACCGTCTTTTATTAGCGGGGTCTTGTTTTATTTAATTTTTTTAAGAGTCCGTGTCAACTTTGTAAGAGTGTAGTTTTATGTTCTAAAGATTTTTCGAGGACTTTCTCGAAGACCGAGAATAGAGTGATTGGTCTGTAATTCTTAACCGATTTTATTACGTCTCCCGACGGGTTTTTTTAGAAGAATCCGAAGTACTCCTTTTTGCCGCAATCTGGGGAATCTTCTATTATCTGAGCATTAATTCTATAATCTGGTTTGAAGAACTTGCTAACCCCCCCCTCATTCAAATGTGCAAATGTCAAATTTCACATCAACACGATAACCCCAGGTGAGTAGGACTAAGGCCATCCGCACACGGAGCTACTCAAAAGGAACGGAACTCGATTTTTACTGAGTTCGACCATTCACACACGGTCGTATATTATACTTCCGTGTGTGATTGGTCGAACTCGGTAAAAAACGAGTTGCGTTACTCTTGAATAGCTCCGTGTGCGGATGGCCTAATAGTTCAGAATCTCACACTGATTCTGCATCGGTCTGCCTCACGGATTCTGAGGGAGGCAAAAAGTTGAAAATGGGATACTAGAGTGAAGACCTCGATCTGATAAACGAAACCCAGGACAACCACCTACAAAATGGAAAGACGATGAAAGGAGAGTGGTGGGAAATTGGATTGGGGCAGCACAGGACATAGAGAGATGGAAAAGCCTAGAGCAGGCCTAAGTTCAGCAGTGGACACAAAGGGCTAGTTGAAGCATGGAAAGCGAGACAAGAAAGGCGGGCCTTGCGATAAACGAATAGAAGACAAAATTCATGAGCTATCATAGGGGAGCGAGTGGCACAATGGAAGATATAATTATACAAAACTAGAAATTTTAAGTGGTAAAAACCTTTAAATACTTGGGTACAATAACACTAATGAAAGAGAAGAGATAATGAAAGACCGAACAATTGCTAGTTATTAAATAAACACTTAAGTAGGAAAACACAAATAAGGATATACAGAACCCTGATAAGACCTGTGGTGACAAACATATGAAACAGAAATAATATACCTGATGACAAACAAAGAAGGGAAACTGAAGAGTTTTAAGAGAAATATTATGAGTTTGGTGAAGGTTAATGAAGAACAATTCAAAGGGAAAACTAATAGAGAACTGAAAAAGAACTGGAAGAGCAAAATATTGTGAAACAAATCAAGGCGATGAAATTAGGCGGGTTTATCAATCAAAAGTGTGATAAGCTGGAAACTAAATGCTGAAGGACCAATAAGGGGGAGACCAAAACCAAAATGGCAAGACGAAGTCAACAACGACCAGAGAGACATGAAGATCAATGATTGGCGACATAGAGCTTTGGAGAAGGTTAGTAGAAGAAGCGAAAATACGAAAAGTTGTAAAAATAATAAAATAGAAACAGAAAAAAACTAAGAGTGATACATGGGCCCCAATCTACCCCAAAAAACGGATTATAAAACTTCAAACAACTTGGTGATATTCCAATAGGAATGGAATGCTGAAGAAGAAGAAGATATTGGAAAAGTGTAAGCATTGATCAAATTTCTCTTCGGCGTATTTACATTAATTCATGTGACATTTTCGCATCCCTGTATCGGAATTTATAACCCAGAATCTGAAAACTGAATTGAACGTTCCGCATCTTTCTGTATAAAACTTTCTTAAGTGTTGTTAGCAAATTTGTGGGTTGGCCACTTAATAAATTACGTTATGTACTCTTTATTACCTTATACAATTGTCATCTTATTGAATTTTTTCGTTAACAGAACTGAGTTGTTTATTTCTTCATAGCGCCAAGCGTGGCTTTCCAATTTGAATATTTTCATTTTCCATCAGGTTGGATAACGCAATTCGAGTATTTGTGATATTTCGCCAAGATCCAGCGAAAGTTTAATTAGGAAATTTACTAATTATTTGGAAGTATGTACTTCATGTTGACCATTATAATAAATTGCTGTCAATTTTGTACCACCATAAATTATTTTTTGCTATAATAACATACCCATTTGTCTGTAGTCGTATGGGTGCAACCTTTTCAGTAAAATAGCATAAGTCTATTAGACCATTTAACTTTATTGATTACGCATAAATTTACATAATTTTTAACAAATCGTTTGGGTGTTTGAGCCGAATTGTTTATTTACAACTTTGATTTGATATTTCTTTGTTTGGTGAACTACTTTTTAATACTTACTTTAATTATGTCACGAAAAACAGTAACACATATTTAAATATGCTAAAATAAGTTACATAAGCACCAGTAGGTTTATTGTAACGATATTACCAAATTAAAATTAGAAGATCAATATCTGTCAAAATGTTAAAAAACAATGCGGGTTATAGTGCCTACTTAATAACAATGGACATAAATTCGGTGGCCTTAAAATATAATAATACATTATGTATGTTATAACATGTTTTGTCGACAGACTTTCGTTGCTTGTATAGTGGTGCTGACAAACTGGTCTCAAAATGCTAACTGCTTTTTCGATTGATTTTGAACCTACCCAAAAATTACAAGGTTTGCTATATAAAATTTAAAAAAAATTAAGTACCACTTTATCCAAAATCAATAAATTCAAAATGAACTTCCCAATGACAAAATGCATGAAAGTGTATAATTTGAAGTGTGACCACCCTGTATAAGTTTGTTTAATAAATCACACAAGTGCAAGTGTTCCAATTTCTATATTGGTTCATCAGAACCATGAATTAACATTTTTTTTTTATGTAAAGCCTTTAATCTTTTAAATGACTTAATTTTGTAATCAGGAAATACTCGCAATTAAGAAGTAAAACTCTTAAATATTCGCAATAATATAATCGGATTATTTTAAAAGCCAAATGTAAGTTTACATAATTTAAAAATTTTCACCGCAATTTTAACTTCAATTACTTTCAGCTGTCGTGAATAAACATAAAAGTTTTAAAATAATAATCTTCATCAGCCGGATTAAAGTCTGAAATTAATCGTTCAGTTTTGTTAACATTAAGCAACTTTTAATTTGGGAAAAATTAGTACCGACACATTTTTCTATTGCAATTAAGAAGCGTGTAATTGTAAAATCCTCCTACATTAGCATTTCATTTTATGTAACGACAAACGCGGAAGTAAAATCATCTCAAATTCCAAACAATTAATTAACAATTAATTGCAAAAGTTATATCATCAAGGCAAAGTTCAGTTTAGCATACGCATAATTAAGATTGACTGTTTAACACAAAATAAGTATAACAATGCATGGTCGAACTGTTTAATTGTTCTTGTAGGAAATTGTCGTAGAATTTAGAGAGATTGAATGTCTTAGGATTTGCAATAAATAAATCTATTGTTCTAACGCTTTCTATAAATAATTTACATGTAAAAATTGTAGTGTAATTAGATAATAATTTTAGATACATTGCCTATCGCCTTTTCAGGTTTCCTATATTTTAAGAGAAAGTTTAAAAATTAAAAAGAAAATTATTATGTATGTGCACTTATGGACTAGAAGTTTTTTTTAATTATTTTCTTATTTTTTCCTATGCTTCAAATGAAACGAAGCGAATTGATTTTATCAGTCAAAGTCGGTGCATGGAAAGTAGTAAGTACAATGTTGTGGCCATGCAAGATAAAAATATAGTTTGCAGTTTAAAGATTTGCTTCAAAGTTCGAAATTCTAACTAAATAGTTTATCTATTTAAAGTATTATTCATCAATGATTTGCATAAAATGCATTAAGCAATGATAATCAGTTCGTCATTAATTTATTTCTTATATTACCATCAGTATACGTTATTGCATTGGTGGTGGTAATCCTTCCATAGATGGGAATCAATACCGTACGTGAAGGCCATAGTTCTTCCATGTTCTTCATATTCATGTTATTATATTTCCTTTATACTCGCGTTAGAATGGCTGTGATGCGACAATTTGGTTGGCAGAAAGATGAGCTAGGTACATATGAGTTCTATATCTTTACTATCGGTCATCCTTTCTCTCCTTTATTATCCAATACCCTCTTAGATTTTTTAGAAGTTTTTTTTAGAATACCCACTTAAAAGTTTTTCTTCTCAATTTCTTGCATCAAAATTTTCGTTTGAAGCTTAAAGATTTGATGGCGTGAGTTAAATGTGCGAAGGAAAATATAAGCCATTAAAGCTTTAAGCCCGCATTTCACTATAGCTTCTAGCAGCCGAGCTTCTAAATATTATAATAATTCAAATGATTATGTAAAGATTATTCCATAATAATTATATAATGTTGTCAGCTTTATCTTAAATATTAAAGTAATTAATTTTAAATGATATTTAAAATGTGTACAAACTTTTTATCTAAAAATTTTTCTGTATGGTTTTAGTTTTTTAGAAATTCATCGTGATTTTTTAAATTTTCACAATCTGTTCTGGTAGACTAGAAGCCTACGTAGGCTTCTAGTCTACCAGTCTACTAGTGAGTTTGCTTCCATAAGAGTCAATGCATTACAAATGTTGGGCTACTAGAAGCTCGGCTGCTAGAAGCTATAGTGAAATGCGGGCTTTATGGAAGCAAACTCACTAGTAGACTGGTAGACTAGAAGCCTACGTAGGCTTCTAGTCTACCAGTCTACTAGTGAGTTTGCTTCCATAAGAGTCAATGCATTACAAATGTTGGGCTACTAGAAGCTCGGCTGCTAGAAGCTATAGTGAAATGCGGGCTTTAAGGTTCATAAGAAAATTTTGACGCAAGAAATTTAATAAAAGAATTATTTTCTACTTTTGAGTTCACCCATATAAATCTTTTAACTGGAAGAACTTATTTTTTGCTTAGTTTTTTTTTTAATTTTATTGTGAAAATTTATTTCACCCCCTTGTTCTGCCCCTGATATATTTATAATGTCTTTCAAAAAGTGTCAACGGTTCAGGATTTTGGCGAAACGAATTGCAATGGTTGTATACGGGTGTAATAGTTAGGGAAAATATTTCCCGAGGAAAAACTTTTTTCAAAGGTATTGCACACGAGCATATTGCGAGTATAGAATGGTCGCAAACTGAAAGATTTTTTCAAAATTGAAGAACAAAACTTTTTAAATATGTAGGTAAGCTTACCTTTTTATGTAGGTAAGCACAAAACTGAAAATTGAGTTGGAAAATAATCTAGAAGAGATTGTAAAAATAAAATTAAAATGAAAACAATAACGGAAAGATGGCATTAAAGCGGTAAAAACTATTTAAAGTAGGCGTCAATGTTGTAAAAATAAAGAATTTTAATTTAAGGGGGGGGGGGGTAAAATTAATGGAACGATAGCTTACGATAATAATTGTGTAGATTTTGTTAGGATCTCCTCAAGCAAGCATAATAATGAGACTTAATAAACTAAACATAATTAGAAAATAAAAGAAAAATATTAAAAGAAAATAAAAACTGAAAGATTTTATTAAAAAAAGAAATTATGACTAATCAAGTTTATAAAAAACGTCTATTTCGTTTTTTATATATTCCATTAAAGTAGCTGCTATCCATGCATGATAAGAATCGCTGCCCAAACAGTTCTGCAAGCAAATTAGATGCAGAAGGTCATTCGGTACTGAAGTAAGATTGGTAGAAATTGGAAAAACTGATTGCTTCAACTCTTTCCCTTCCGTTGGGCATAGAGAATTGTTCTAAATTCTAAAAATCTAAAACGAAAAGTGTTTAACATAATCTGTAGTTAAGTTATCGAAACCAATTTATAGGTACACCCTTAAGTTATGCTGCTAGTGGATTGCACTGGTTATAAAAAGTTTTGTAAACCAGAATATATCTGGGCTATTTTCTTCTTTTATTATTGTTGTAATTTATGTAAGTTTTAAGTATGATCTGAAAATGAATGCTTTATCTTTCGCTGCTACGTTCCTATTTTATTTCCAAACAACTTTTTAAAATATTCAATACCGTTTTAGTTTTAAAAGAAGTTTTCCCATCTATGGCCCATGAGCGAAATCCTCATCAATAAATCTAGGAACGTTTATATAATCTGAATGACGAAAAAGTTTACATTGGCAATACTTTCTTACTTGTGCGGAAGTTAAACAGTAGGTCCTATTTATATGTTAATTTAATTCGTCTATTGAAAATTAAAATTATTATTATTATTATTAATTGGAACTTATTCTTTTTTCTTCGTGGTTTTCTTCTAATATTTTAATTATTAACAGAATAGTGCCAAACGCAAGCTTATTTGTATCAATCTTTAGGATGCTCCTAGAATCTTAAAAATAATAAAGAAGTACTTGATCGAAGAAGACAACGACCGTGTTACCGTATGGAATATTTTGTGTGTTGCATACAGGAGCACCATTATTTCGGTATAACCAATTGACATTATTTTTTGGGTACTTAAACCTATTCCAGGACTAGATCTGTCCCGCAGCCTGCAGTTTTGGGACCTCAGGAAAAATATTGTCGTAAAATGTGGTTTCTAGACCTGGTCCTTCAAAAATAATTTTTGTTAATAGCTTCTAATAGAAATAAAGAAATGTTGTGGTTAGCTCAGTGTTAGAGCACTTGACTTCTGTGCTAAAAATTTTTTCTTTGACATTTCTCGTTTATATTCTTCAAAGGCATCTTGAGCTGGGAAAAATTTCGGATAGAAAAAAGACCATGCTCAGCAACGAATGATATAAGGCTGAAGATGAGAGAAAAGGAGAGGATGAAGCTTATTGGCTCATGTTCGAATACATCATGGGCTAGTTTTTAACAAAGTTTTTGTATCAGTCTGACTCCATTTTAAGCAATAAAAGGCTTCAATCTTTTTTTCTTCCGGACCTTTCTCATTATTGGAAATATTTAGAAAATTTTATAAAAGTTGATGGGAAAGACTTAATCTTTTGACTTAAACAAATTCTTATTATTTGTCTAACTATTACTTAACTATTTGTAATATCTAATAGGAGGTGTTTCAAGTATTTGGTAATCATTTTAAGTAATTCATGAGTTTACCTACTGGAATTACTCGAAGTAATACATTCATAACTATTTACTTAGTACTTGAAATACTTTTGTTTTTGAAGATATCTTTTAAGAAATTTACAGGAATACTTAACTAATTCCACACATAGTACTTCAACATGGGTTAACTCCTTCAGTAGAAATCAGGTTTAATTACTTGCTGTAACTTAGGAGATATTGTTTATTACTTTCGGAGCTAATTTGTATGCAAGAGAACTTCTAGCATCGCGTCACGTTTTTGTTATTAAAAGTACGTTTATATTGTAGAAGCAATCAAAGGAATACTAAATAAATTATGAATAGATACTCAAGTTGCATTTAATGACCTGTATTGGGTCAAAAGTATGATATCAAATAGTTTGTTAAACCCAAATTAGCTAACTTTTTATTTATGTTAGGTAGACAGTTTTTTTTTTTAGAGAGTCACATACGACTTGGTGACTGCATGACTTATCAAAACGTTTATCGCATAATTATTTTATATCAATCAAATGCATTACAAAATATCACGCAATTTACATCATTTTAATAAGTGTGCTAACAATTTTGCATAACAATAAATTACATTATAATTTTCTTTTTAATTTATTTTTTTACCATGAAAATGCAAATAAATGTAAATATATGTAAATTTATGTTACATCTCTGAAATTATACAATTTAAGTACAGTAAAACGATATTGTTTAGAATTCATATATCATCATAAAACTGAAAATTTTATTGACACTTTCACTACTGCAAGTATGACTATAATATAATTACTTTTAATTACAAATAGCTTCTATTATTACCATTTACAAGTTACAATTACAAATATCTGTATTGAATATTTTTTTAAATTTAATTGAAACTTTATTTATTTAATTTCGAAATTAAATGTTATAAGATTCGTTCACACGATTATCTGTGCTAATTCGTTTTCTAATAATTAATTAGTAGATTAACAAAATTACACAAAAGGTGTTAATTTGCTCTACTACCAAATAGACTTTTAAAGACATTATCGAGATTGTACTGTTTTCTATACTAATCGGTAATTGTATATCATTATTTCAATGGAAAAAGTGAACAATCTAGGAAATACATTCTCTGGCTTATTAAAAGGCAAGATGATATTTGGTTTACTTGCACTATTTATATTAAATAACATTATTTGTTAATAATTGCATTCGACTATAAGTAATAACATTGTTTTAAACTAACCGCAAAAGTAGAACACAGCTATTTCATATATCACATAAATAACCTAAATATTTTTTTTCAGGTAGTTTTCTCGTTGGTTCCATTAGCAAATTCCAAACCAATTATGGTTTCTTTTGGCACGAAACAAGGCCCAATTGTTCCACCCACTAGTACAACAACGTATATACCACCAATTAACGAACGAAGAGCTCCTGCACCGGTCAACGAAGAATTCGACGATATACCAAATCCATCGACATACAAACCTCTCGTGCCTTCGGTTTACCGCAAAAACGTGCTATCATTTAGGCCCAACCCTAATTTAATTTTAGGCACAGCCCAAGACCAAAAATATTTGGGCAATTCCAATAAGTTCTACGAACTTAAAAGAGCACAAGCTCGTGCAGTTGGTTACGATTATCGAGGACCACAATTTTTCACCGTGCAAGAATACGAATTAGATAAACTTCGTCAGTTACCTAACCCAGATCAATTGTTCCAACCAATCATGCAGCCTTACGTATCTCAACAATATGATCAACAATGGAATGAACCAAACAAACAGGTTCCACAAATCGGAATTGTTTATTCTTCAGGACTTAGATATTACATACCACAAATTCCATACCAAGACGACCAACATTTACATGAAAATTCGGTGTACTCTAGGAACGATGTAAAATATAATAGTTACCACGATGCTCAATATAGAAACTATTAAGTTATTTAAAAATGTGTTTTCAGTGCCAATATTATTTGAAGTTTAAGTGCTTTTTAAGTACGGGTACAAGGAGATCGGAAAATATTGAATGTGTTTACTGAAAAATTTTGATACATGTACAAAGAAAGTGACAAAACTGGAATGAACATATTCAATATTTTTTTATCGCAGTGTATTTTTTGCAAAAATATTTTCAATGCCACCCCTAATACAATTTAAGTGTCATATTTACGTTCTATGATACCAAAAAATGTACATATTTATATGTAAGTCAGTCGTGTTATTTAAATACAGTTTTTTTTAAAATCAATTTACCTTATAGTTATTTGTCCTTAAGTTACAGGCGGAAATTCCGGGTTCGAAGCTCAGCTTTCATGGAGTTTCTTAGCTTGGCCTTCCGATGAACAGGGACATTTTGTGGTCTCAATATTTTGTTTCTAGTATATCACCGTAAGTTTGATGATGGTGAGGTGACGGGAGGCCAATAAAGAAATAAAAAATATAATGAAATGGGTACATACAAGAAATACAAGCAATATTATTGAATTTCAAGTCAATAACTATTTTCTTACACATAATCTTGCAACATATAATTAACCATACTGGATTGTTTATTTTTATTACATTGTTATTATCTTCTCTTATGGTAATTTATTAGTAAAATTTTTTAGTTAGTAATCAATTTTATCGATAAACTGTGTGGTTATGATTTACCCTTTTTTACCTTTTGGTACGGTTTGGTAAACTACAGCGCGGTTAAGTTGACATTTAATTACTATTATTATAAAATTTAAAAAGATGAGCAACTTTACGGAAAATAAATAGAGTTACTACATTTTGGTACAGAAATTGCATATTTGTGTTTTAACGCTCATATAATTAATTTGCGCAATTATTGGTAAGTTGTAGGATTGTAGCAAATCTTTAAAATTAAATATTCAGTTTTCCACTGAACCTAAATGGAGTTCATAGCTATAGTAGTTACATACTGTATTTTCTGTCCAGGCCCAGGTTTACACTGTAAGCAAATGAGGCGACTGCCTCAGGGCGTCAACTTCAAGGGTCGCCAAATGACTTGGATTTTTATTTATTTTTAAGTAAGTATACATTGTAATCCATCTATATTAAAATCCAAATAAATAATTCTCTAAGTCCCGACTAAACTTCTATGTCAACAATGCATTAAAATAAATTTAAATTCCCACTCATAATGGATGAATTCCATAGATCCCTTGAAGTCCATTATAAGCAGATTACTCTGTAACTTTTTGTACTTTAGCAAGTAATATTAACCGTACAGGGACGTCACTTTGGGGATGGAGAAATAAATCTCTCTGATTTTCACAATCAGACATTGTTAGATAGGCAAGCTTCCCCCCCCCCCCCCCGCCCGCCTCATTGGTAAAACCTGAAGTGATGCTCCTGCATTTCATCGATTAAGAGGTTATTTAAAAACTAAAAATTACTTTCAATCATCATCTTGCGGCATATTTACTTTTTTTTATTAACTTTTTTTTCAAGACGTCTGCAATGTCGGGGGATCCAACCTCCACCCGCCCACGGGTATATTATTAAAAATAATAGAAATTATTTTAGAAAATTTCCAATATTTCAGGAATTTAAGATTTTAATTCAATTGTGAATTTCGAAAAGGGTCCATTTCGAGTTTTTATCAAAATTGACTTGGCCACTTTTTCCATGTACACAAATAGGCCGATATGTTATAAGCGAGAAGGGCCCATATCTGGTTTCTATAGTAGAGAAATCATCTGCCTTCCTGAACTTAATTTCGAAAAGGATTCATCTCATCACGTGAATGTGCAAGATTATAATAATATATAATAAAGATAATAATAAAGATAATAATATTAAACAATTTCGAAAAGGTCTCATCTCACCTTTTAAAATTAAGTTCAGGAAGACGGGTGTTTTTCTTCACTGTAGAAACCAGATATGGGCCCTTCTCGCCGCTTCTCGCTCTTAAAAAATTTTGTATTTTTATTTTTTTTAATAACATGGGTATTTTCAATACTAAAATTACCAGCGTTATGGAATGAATTTCGCAAAAAACTTTATCGATCGTTTTCTTAATAAAATTTCCCTTCAAGAATATTATTTTACATGGACTGTAGAAAAAAAATTGCTAAAATATGTCAAATGTTTCAACAGAAAATCAGGTTTGTGCGTTTCCTGAAAAATTTTAATTTTCAGATATGAGCGCTTTTCGAAATTCACAACTTAATTATTATTCTATTATTTATTAAAAGTTATTTTGTATCTGACACATAATGGTAGTAAATTTATTAATTTTATTCCTGTAGAGGCGTTCAACTGCATCCAGATGTAAAATAATCGACACATGCAATTTTCATTAGATTTGCCACGAAAACTTAAAAAAAGAATGACATGAGGCATTTCTTCATTTTTTATTTATTTTTATTGGTAACTCAACAAAACGACCACCAGTTTTTACTTTTTAATTAGACATTTAAAACAATTACATTTTTTTGTAATGATAGGGGGTGGCAAATTAACAAGTTACCTCACTATAGTCACTAATTTGTTTTTGTTTTGGGAAGGAGATGCGGGGAAAAAATCTTACATAAGACACCCAAGATGTTATGGGTAGTGTCGGATTCTTACCGACTAAAAAAAACCTACATCTCCTAGAGCGTCACGCTTCACACCGGAAACCGCGTTAGCATTACTTCAGTGTGGGCGCATTGTCTGGTGATCGAGATCAGACGGTCTCTCTAGCTTCGAATTCCTTTACATCTATAATGTGGCGGACAACTTTATAGGACTGTTCCCACTCTTCCTCGGACGCGATCAGGCTTAGTATCATGTTTTCGGCGTCGAATTGTCTGTGAGTGTTTTGTTAATAAACACATCTAGGTTCATCCCAGTTTTTGCATTGAAAAAGAGTATGCTCAACATCATCTACTTCGTTGGAGTACGGACATCGGTCACTAGCAGCTCTCTTTCTGTCGAAAAGATATTTTCGGAAGCAGCCATGCCCCGAAAGGGCCTGGGTGAGGTAGTAATCGACCTCCCCGTATTCACGCCCTGTCCATTTTTCCAAGCTTGGTATAAGCCGATAGGTCCACCTTCCGTACGTGCCCGCTTCCCACTCTTCTTGCCATTTTGCCATTAGGTTTTTTCTGGCCTGTTTCTTCATCCCTCCGTAGGTCTTAAGTCTTTCTTCCGCCAGCAGATATATGGGTGGTATTCCAGCTATCACTCTTGCTCCTTCAGCCGAGATAGTGCGATACGCGCTGCATCAGACTCTAATCTCCACAAGCCTTTGGACTTTCACAAGTTTTTGGCGTAGCTTTTTACCCGCATTGCGGGATACCAAACAGGAGCAGCATAAAGCAGCTGAGAGTGCACCACGCTTACCAGAATTTTTCTTTTGGAAGATCTAGGTCCACCTATGTTTGGCATAAGGCTTGCCAAGGCCGTTATTGTTTTTTCTGCTTTCTGAACGGTCCTGTTAAGGTGTTCCGAAAATGTGCATTTTGTATCTAGCCATACTCTCAGCTGCTTCAATGCTATGGAAGGACTAATTGTAGTCCCCAGTATGTCGAAGTTAATTTCTTTATTCAATTTTTATTTATTTTTATGGGTAACTCAACAAAACCACCACCAGTTTTTTAATTAGACATTTAGAACAATTAAATTTTTTTGTAATGATAGGGGGTGGCAAATTAACAAGTTACCTCACTATAGTCACTAATATCTAATAAAGTCGTGCTTGGGTTGGTCTTTAAAATTTGAGGCCTGCAGAAATATTGCTTTGTATTCTAAAAATGTATAGAAAAAAAAACGTATAGTTATTGTAAAAATGCATTATCAAATTGGTGAAAATTTTGCGTTAAAATTTGAGAAAATTTGGGTAAAAGAAGTCCACTTTCTCGTAGCAGAATTATAAATGTAATAAAAAAAATTTGAAGGAATTGGTTGAGTAAGTAATGTAAGAACACTTGCATATATCTGGCGTCGAGGTGGACGCTCAGCTATAAATATCGCGACAAAGGTAAGTATCAGAGAAGAGTCGAAAACCTCACTCCATCACCGTTCACAGCAATTGGAGCTTTCTCATGGCATTCTGCAACGAGTTAAAAAAATCTTTATTTAGACCCTTCCAAGATTCAAGCAAAGGAATAATTGAAGTCGCAGACCATACGTAGTGTCATACTTTTGTCAATTGGGTGTTGCAAAACAAGGCTGTTGATGTTGATTTCTGCAATAAAATCATCTTAAGTGATGAAGTTCATTTTCAGTGGAATAGATACGGCAATAAAAAAAATTATGGAATCTTAGGAGCTGAAAACCCACATGCCATCTTGGAACAACCCATGTATCCGCCCATAGTTACTATTTCGTGCGCCTTCTGGGCTGCAGGATAATGATTCTCGTTATTAGTTGGTATGGATCTCGAGGATATATGGTTTTCAGCAAGACGGTGCAAAATTCCATGCAGCAAACGAATCAATAACTTTACTATATTCAAAATTCGAAGATCGCATTAGCTCTCGACGTGCTAACGTCAATTGGCTGCCCAAATCTTGCGATTTGATGCCATCAGATTTTTTAATTTGGAGGCTACTTGAAGGGAAAAGTCGATGAACCTCAAACGATTCGAGGCCTCAAAAACAATATTCAATGTGAAATTGCATACATTGAGTTTCATTTATACGAAAATGTAACAAAAAATTTTGCCAAAAGGATGATGAGATGCTAGCAGAGCCGTGGGGGACATTTGAATGATGTTGTATCCCACGAATATTCGCAATATTTGCTCTTTATGTTAAAATAACATTTTTCCAATTTTCCGATTATTAGTGCCTATTTTTAACATATCAAAACGTATTCTTCTTGTTCGCTTCTATACCCCCCATGGTATAGGCGATGCCTGTTCTGGTACGCATCTTTTTCTCGACCGTAAAATTTCCATTTAAATTAAATATTTTTGCAATTGTTATATCACGTCGATGATATCAGCCCTAAGATTCCTTTTTTCAGTGACAGAAAATCAGAATTGGTTTACAATGTACCAATTAATAACGAGCATCAATTGATTAATAGGTAATTAAGACATTAGCAGTAAAAAACTTCCATGTGTAAAAAGAAATTGCTATTGTCCAAGAGCGAAAGAAATCCTCAAGCGAGGCCGAAGGCGGAGCAACTAAATTTATTGCTGTGATTTTAACAAATATTTCAATTGATTGAAACTTAAATTTAAAATGAATATTTTATTTATTATTTGCTGAACGGTTATATTTTTGTTATCTGTTCACATGAATTTAAAAGTATTAATTTACTTTCATTACAACAATTTATTTAAAAAATAATTAAAATTAAAATTAAAAATGGTTTAGTCGACACAAAATACAAAATGTTTATAATTAAAACTTTTTTTTTTGGTATCTGCAGGTGTTTATCATTTAAATCTATTCTAGCAAAAATTGTTGATACTTAGTTTTCTTTTGATGTTGTAAGGTCTTGCTTCATTTGGTTGTTTTCCAGATGCGGTAATGTCGGCTTTTCTTTATTGGTTATAAACGTAGTGGAATAATTTATTATTATTTCGTTTTCGAATTGATTATAATTAACATTTAAATTTGATTCACTTTTGATAATTTTTCTACATTCATTCATACATCGATTTTTTGACGTTCTACGCCGTCTTCCGATTTCCCTGTTTGTGCTCGCTGCGTGTTGAAACTGTGTGACGAGCACAGAGGACCTACAGCTTAACGTGGATTCCGAACCACGGGAATAGACTTTTCTACATTCTTTTCTTAAAATTTTACTTACGATAATACACGTTCTCCCAGATGGAGAGACGCGGATTGAAGGGATAACTCCCCACTTTTGATACCTTGACACGTACCTTTTTCAAGCATTTTAAAAGTAAACTAATTTTCAAAATTTTAGTGACGTCTATTTATTACATTTTTAAACTAAAAAATAAAATGTAGCGGGGTTTCATAAACGCATTCCCACATATTATAATTCAGCACAACCAAAATAGAACCTTTACAAAAACTATTTTTAATATTATTAAGTACTTACTTAAAATTTCACAACATAAATTTTTGAAAAATTACATGGCATCAAAATATTATTTTCTTTTATTAAGAAATTAGTGAGTGAAAATCAGTATTGGACTATTTTACCGACAGGAACCCTCAAGCGAGGCCGAAGGCCGGACAAAACCAAATGTATTGCTGTGATACTTGACTAAAATTAAATATCCAATTTTATGAACTAATAATTTTCCATTCATCCATAAATTAATTTTTAAGTAAATAATTATTCATCCATAATTTTCGATCAAACGTATTTTTATCTTTAAACAATTCCATTTTCTAATTCTTATATCAAAATTATTTTGTTAAATTACAAAACTATTCTTACACAAGTAATAACTCTCCGTGACTTACGTCCATTCTGTTCCATCACCCTAGCGTGAGCACAAATTTTTGAATCAACATTCAAAATCAATATATCAAAAATCATCAATTTTACAAAGTAAAAAATATCATGCCAGTAGTATATCATTATCTTCTTTTATCAAGAAGTTAGTGATTTTTTACCATGGATCAATCAACAATCTTCAATTGCTTAAGTATTAAATAAGGAATTAGTAATACAGAAATCTTATAAGGGGTCATCCATTAATTACGTAAGGGTTTTTTGGGGGCGAGGGGGGTTTTGGATATCTTACGGACCCTTACTTAGCGGGGGGAGGGGTCCGACGTATTCCTTACGTAAGTTTCTTAAAATATTTTTTTAAATTAAATTTAAAAATCAAATATAATTTTTTCTTTTTATGTTGGTAATTATATCCAGGTATTATAATGCAAATACCATATATATAGTACTTAAAAATCATTAAACATAGTGGCATAATAGTGTGAATTATAGAAAATGGCATCAAACTTTGGCGATCTTTACGAACGGTTTTTCATCTACATATTATGTAAATAAAAATTTAATATTATTATCTATCTATCTATCTAATTATATAAAAATGGATGTATATGTGTGTATGTATGTTCCCTATAGACTCCTAAACTGTTTGACCGATCTGAACCAAATTTGGCACAGTTATTATGTAGGTCCCTGCGCATGCTTTTGTTTTGAAATAATGCAGAAATTCGCAAAGGAAAGGAAAGTTGATTTTGAGTAGCCTAAAAACAATAATGAATGCTGTCAAGCTGTCAACCGATCGACAATGCAAATACGCGTGCACGTGCTTTACGTCTCTATTTGACCAATCTTAACCAAATTTGGTGTAGAAGTTATTTACAATGCTACGAAAAACATAGGCTACTTTAGTACCTTGGAGTGAGGCCGAAGGCCGAACAACCACATCCGACATGGTCTAGATCAGGGGTGGCCAACTTGATTAGACCCAAGATCTCCTGTTTACTAACGAAACCCTGTGCGATCTACCAATTACATACTTATTGAAATCTTAAATGAAACAGCATAGTTCAGTACAAAATCATATAGTTTTTTTTATTTTGTTAAGAGAAAAAACATAAATGTGAAAATTATTCTTAGTAACTACTTATTTGACTATATATTAGTGTGAGCATTGCGTCTGAGCATCTTCCACTAGTTTAGCATAATCAGGATTGTAGTTGGAAATTGCCAACCTTAAAGAATCCAATGTATGAGCGTCTGTCAAGCGAGACCGGTATTTATTTTTTATTTGTTTTAAGTAGGAAAATGCTGACTCACATAAATATGTTGAACCAAAACACGAATGAAGTTGTTCAACACATTTCTTGAAATTTGGATATTTTTCGTTGGAAACCAATGCCCAGAAATCTTGACCTGAGGATGACCTTGCTTTTAGAAATATGTCGCAGCGCAGAGTAATAATTTCGTTTTGTAACATCATCTGCTCCATTTGAAATGTATCTGCAAATTTTGTAGCCAATTCATAGATATCACTATGATCAATGGAATCATTAAACGGATAACTGATGAATTGAACCATCTTCTCAATTTTTCTGTGACGATTAGACAGAGTCTAATCGTGATTTACATCGGTAATTGTCGACACTCCGGTAGTCTCTGTCGTCAACTGTCAACGGACTGACTGAGACGTAACACGGGACGGATTGACACCCGCCCCTCCCCCGCGTCCCACACGCTTCCTTCTTATTGGTCATCGCGAGCCGAAAACAAAAAAATAAATATTATGATGCGTGCAGCAGTTGGTGATTACGTTGCGCAGTCTGGTCTACGTATTTATATTTTTTGCCTTGCCACGATCGATTGGACTAACAGTCGCGATCGACCGGTCGATCGCGATCGACCTGTTGGCCACCCCTGGTCTAGATGGCTAAAGGCGGCCCTATGGGTGCGCGCATGAATGGATTATCGAGATTCCTTAAAGGAAGGCAGGCTACTCAAAATCAACTTTAAAAACAATAATGAATGCTGTCAAACTGTCAACCGATCGACAGTGTAAATACGCGTGCACGTGCTTTACGTTTCTATTTGACCAATCTTAACCAAATTTGGTGTAGAAGTTATTTACAATGCTACGAAAAACATAGGCTACTTTAGTACCTTGGAGTGAGGCCGAAGGCCGAACAACCACATCCGACACGGTCTAGATGGCTAAAGGCGGCCGGTAGGCCGACTGTGCCAGCTAATATAATATATTATTATTCATATTTTATAAATATAATGGGTGGAGAGGGGGGTCAAAATTAATTTTCTTTTAAATAATCCTTACGTAAGATGTGGGGGGGGGGGTTGCCACAATCTTACGTACCCTTACGTGGCGAGGGGAGGGGGTCCAAAATTACAAAAATCATCCTTACGTAATTAATGAACGGCCCCTAATAAAATAGGAGAGCGAGTCCAAAGGCCGAGGAAACAAATCTGGCCAGACTATTTAGATTATAAAAAGTAGAATTACTGGGCTGTTTCGAATGGAGATTCGAGCATTAAAATTCGATTAGTAGAAAAGTATAACGAAAAATTAATAACATTTAAAACAATAAGGTTTGTTATGGGTAAGCAACTTTTTGCGCACTTACATATCATAATATGTAATTACAAATTCTATAGTATTACCTCGAAGAACAGAATTTTTACGTAGACGATTATAATTTATTATTGAAGTTAATTAAATAACAAGCATAAGATTATCTACAATTTACATAATATCGTATTATATAACTATTTACAGAGATGGTATGGAATACAGCTATAAAAATTCTTTGTGAGTTTTCCAATATTATGAAAATCAATGGCACTGTGCGTAATTATGAAAATATTATTATTGCAAAAGGTCAAATGTTATTGCAAATACGGAAGTTAAAGGACCGCTGTTTATTTTTAAACATGTCGATATTGAAATAATATGTTGTTCTTTTGTGCATTACCGTGTAGATGGTATTAAGAAAAATATTGCCAAAACTGCTTTGAAAATTCCAAAGATTTGTATATTCCAATTCGGAATGCTGTTATTTTTCACATAACACAAAAATATAATGTCATATAAAGAGTAAAAATAATTGTGAACTTATATAAAAAAATGTTTTATCTGTCCTAACTGATTTTCGGAAAACTACAACGGAGAACTTTTTGTAATTTTTCTTCCATTCCCTTGACTCAGTGATAAAAATTCATGTTGAAGTAAACACATCTTTCAGGGCATGAAATGGACAGTAGCACAAACCAGTAAATGTTATTGTGATAAGTAGATATTCTTTTCTTCTTCCTTTTCTTCCTCTTCTTCTTCTTTGAACTCTAAATACTACCCATTGCATAGACCAGGGGTGGGCAACCTTTTGTATAACAGGGGCCAGAATAATATTTACGTTTCGTCCGCGGGCCTTAGTATAGTTAATGGACACATTTTTGTTACTTGTATTTTTTTCTGAAAATATAAAAACAATAATATTTATAACAAAGTTAATTAAGTACAATATTTATTTCTCTTATCATTTATAACAAATTACAAAGAAAAAAATTCGCAAAGGAAAGGAAAGTTGATTTTGAGTAGCCTGCCTTCCTTTAAGGAATCTCGATAATCCATTCATGCGCGTCCTATGGGACGCGCATGAATGGATTATCGAGATTCCTTAAAGGAAGGCAGGCTACTCAAAATCAACTTAAAAAACAATAATGAATGCTGTCAAGCTGTCAACCGATCGACAATACAAATACGCGTGCACGTGCTTTACGTTTCTATTTGACCAATCTTAACCAAATTTGGTGTAGAAGTTACGATATTTACAACGCTACTAAAAACATAGGCTACTTTAGAACCTGTTGTGTATTCATCATGTCGTCTAAGTACGTAATTTATGGTTTACTGGCCGAAGCCTAACTTTATTTAATAATATGATACATTTGGTTACAATACGATCCAATGCCACTGTTTTCCTACTTCTCTTAACTCTTCATAATACTTCTTCGTTTATATACTAAACCTAGGCTCCTGGCAATTACCAATCGTAAATATACTGTTATCTTTACAGCTGATTAGTCAAGTCTTCCTAATACAGAGTTGACGCAAAATACAATATTTTCTCTCTTCGTTTAATATGTTAGCCTCTCTGGTGGTTTCGATATTCGGGAACTACGTCTTAGTACTACGGGACTTCTCATTGGTATTTCGGCTATCGCTTCTGGTTCTTCGCTCAATACTTCAACATTTTCCCCTTCGATGACAACCTCTTCCGGATGCCTGTTAACAGTTTCATTTACCGCAGCTCTTGGTACGGCCATAGTCCTGTTGGGTGATTTCGGCTTGACAATTTCCTCTGTCTCTTCTAAATGTGATTTTCGCATATTATTTGCATGCTTGTGTTGGATTCTATCTTTTACTTGGACTAGATACGTTACTCCACTTAATATTTTCACGACCACCCCTTCTTCCCATTTGGTCAAACTATTAGGGCCCAATGCACCCACCAACACTTTCTCGCCTACCGCAAATCGTTTTGGACATACATATTCTTCCGGTTTTCTTACCACTACCTTACTCCCAGATGGTTTTAACATATCCAATCTCGTTCTCGGTTTGCATCTGAATACGAGATCATTGGGACTAACACCTGTTGCCACATTCGGTGTCGTTCTGTACGAAAACAAAAAATTGACCATTTGCTGCTCCAGCGTTAAGCTTGACTTTGCGATCACGTGTTTTGCCATTGCTGACTTCACATTTTGTACATACCGTTCTGCCAATCCGTTCGACTGTGGGTGATATGGTGGGGACTTTAAGGCTTGAATTCCATTTACTTGACAAAACTTATTAAATTCTCCTGAGTTGAACGGCGGGCCATTGTCACTTACAATTACTTCTGGCAAACCCATTATCGCGAACGTTGTTTTCAACTTCTCTATTGTTCGTATAGCATCTGTTCCTCTATACATAAGGTGCATGTCCAGCCATTTCGATTTACTATCTACGATAATTAAAAATGACTTACCCATAAAATGAAAAAAATCTATATGTACTCGTTGCCACACTTTTTCTGTTTTCGGCCATGCAACCAGTGGTGCTTCCTGCGCATTATTTTGAGTCAATTGACATACTCGGAATTTACTGATCAATATTTCTATGTCTTCATTAATCTTAGGCCACCACACCGTGGATCTTGCTAAAAGTTTGCACTTGACCATTCCTACATGATCTGCGTGTATTAACTCTAGTACTTTGATCCTTAATGACCCGGGTATTATTACAAGACTCCCTTTCATTATACAATTATTGTCAATGGTTAACTCATTTCGCTTCAAGAAGTATGGTTTTAACGTTATATCGGTCACTGTACTTAGCCAACCTCGGTGAACGAAATCTTTAACTTTAACTAACACTAAATCTTTTTCAGTCATTCTTGAAACTTCTTCACTCGACAATGGCATCTCGTCTGTCAAACTGAACGAATTTATCGATGATTCAACCTCGGTTACGTCATCCAATGGTAATCTTGATAACACGTCTGCTTCTACTAATTGTGAACCTTTTCTATACTCTATTTTGTAATCATATGTGGATAGTATCAGGTTCCACCGTACTAACCTTGACGCTGTCATCACTGAAACTGCTTTTTCGGGGTTAAAAATGACTTGCAATGGTTGGTGATCGGATACCAACGTAAACTTCCTACCATAGATATATTTGTGAAATCGTTTCACCGCAAACATTATTGCTAATGCTTCCCGTTCAATTTGCGAATAATTCTTTTCGCTTTTCGACAACGTCCCCGATGCAAAAAATATTGGCTTATCGATACCATCTATCCGATGACTTAAAACACTTCCTACCCCGTACGAACTTGCATCACAAGCTACAACAATCGGTTTACTTGGGTCATAATGTACCAATACCTGATTTTGACATATCAACAGTTTACTTTCTTCGAAAAATCTTTTGCATTCACTGGACCATGTAAATTCTGTATCCTTCTCCAATAATTTATACAAAGGTTTGAGTCGCGTCGATAACATTGGTACAAATTTCGCATAATAATTTAATAATCCAAGATACGCCCTTACTTGTGTTACGTTTTGCGGGTCTGGTGCATCCATTATTGCTCGAATCTTTTCTTCCATCGGGTGAATACCTTCTTTATCGATTCGATGGCCCAAATATTCTACACTGTTTTCAAAAAATTTACATTTTTCTACATTAGCTTTCACTCCATAACTTTGTAACCGCTTGAGAACTTCGTTAACTAATTTCTGGCATTCATCCATATCTTTTCCTGCGATTAAAATATCATCTAAATAACATTTCACTTTTGGCAATCCCATTAATATACGATCCATTACCGATTGAAAAATTGCTGGCGCACTCGACATTCCAAACGTCAATCTTGTATATCGAAATAATCCCATATGCGTATTTATTGTCAATAACTCTTGAGACTTCTCTGCCACTTTTAACTGAGTATACGCCCCAGTTAAATCTATTACTGCAAACACTGCCCCCCCTGCCAACGATGCAAAAATATCTTCAGTCGTAGGTAACGGATACTGCTCGGCCTCCAATACTTTATTTACCGTTACACGGAAATCAACACATATACGAATGTCTCCGTCTTTCTTGGGCACAATTACAATGGGCGATGCCCATTCACTAGTCTTCACCGGTTTTATGACTCCTATTGCTACCATTGCTTTTAGTTTCGCTTCCACCTTATCTCGTAATGCGTAAGGCATATTGTATGCCTTCTTAAACATTGGATGCGCCCCTTCTTTAATTCGAAAATTTGCTACGAAATCCTTAATCGGCTTTATTATATTTCCATCGAAAACATCCTTGAATTTTTCCTTTAACCTATCCACCGTATTTATAGACATGGACGCCACTTTGAAGTTATCTTGCCAGCCTTGAAACATAACATCTAACCAATTTCTTCCTAATAGTGGTCTAAAATCTTGCTGTGTTTCCACTATTGTTAACGGCAATACGTATTTTCCCTTACTTGTTTCAACCTTTACCGCGATTTCTCCTAACGTCTTTATTTCTTGACCGGTTACTGATGATAGGCTATACCTTACTGGGGTTAGCTTCAAGTTTGAAAATTTTTCCTTAAACAAGTCTGACGAAATGATTGTTTTACACGCGCCCGTATCGATTTCGAACATAATTATCTTGTTATTTATCGCTACGTTAATTTTATGTGCCATATTACTCACCGAGTTTATGCATATTTTTCGCAACTGGTACACTTCCGTTTTTACGTTAATCGAACTTCGCTCCATTTCCGCTATTGTACTCCTATAGCAACACATTTTTGCTATATGTCCTTTCATGTTACACTTAAAACAGGTCCAATTCCCGACACGACAATTTCTTTGTTGATGCTTTCTACCACACTTCGAACAAACTTTCCTCATTCCGCTAGATTCGCTCCATTTCTCGTCGCCAATTTGTTGTGTATTCATCATGTCGTCTAAGTACGTAATTTATGGTTTACTGGCCGAAGCCTAACTTTATTTAATAATATGATACATTTGGTTACAATACGATCCAATGCCACTGTTTTCCTACTTCTCTTAACTCTTCATAATACTTCTTCGTTTATATACTAAACCTAGGCTCCTGGCAATTACCAATCGTAAATATACTGTTATCTTTACAGCTGATTAGTCAAGTCTTCCTAATACAGAGTTGACGCAAAATACAATAGAACCTTGTAGTGAGGCCGAAGGCCGAACAACCACATCCGACACGGTCTAGATGGCTAAAGGCGGCCGGTAGGCCGACTGTGCCACTTAGTTATTTTAATAATACGCGAAAACTTAATTCGCGTTAAAGGGAATTTTGCTTCGCGTATAAAAAATTCAGGTATCAAAATCTAATTCGCGTTATTCTGAATTTGCGTACATCGAACTCGCGTACATGGAGGGTCTAGTGTGCTTTTCAATTTACTTTTTACAATACTTTTTAATTTAATTTAAATAAGACGAATTATATCGAAAATTAAACTGTAGATCTCTCCTTTTTCCTTATGTTAGGTACTAACCTAATCCTTTTCTTTAAAATTTTTGTTTTTGAAAATATTTATTTATTATTTCTTCTAAAGATCTCGCGGGCCGGTTTAGAACTTTACGCGGACCGGAGTTGGCCCGCGGGCCGGAGGTTGCCCACCGTTGGCATAGACGATCAACTTGGTAAAAGTTCAAGATGATTTACTAGCAAAATATGTTAATGGTTAATAAGAAAATTTCCCGTTTTCTTATCACAGCCACAAATCGATCTTGAACTTCAGATCACAGCAATTTATTCGGCGCCATCAGGATTACAACCGCGCTTTCCCACTTCGTATTCGTTACACAACGCCGCTACAATAATTTTCAGAAAGTTCTAGCTAGCCATTACACATAATTTACATAACATTTTTTTATAAAAGGATGTAACTGACAACTGAACATAGATTATGGGCTTCCTCGTTCGATAATGCAATTTACTACTGCATGGTGTGCTTCCCTATGTTCAATATAATATATTATTAAATATATGGTCGACCTCACAGGAATAAATAATTACCGTGAAATATTTAACTTTTTGTGCGCCAGTGAAATGCATTCTACTGGAAAGATTCTGTTTGGAAAATCCAAAACATTAAACTTTGGATAGTTTATTAAAACAGGAAACACAATTTTGAAATTACATTTTGAAACAAACCTTCTTATCATCTTTGTGCGATCTAAGAAGGCCAAGGGTGACACACATAGTGTAACTAAATTTATATGTAAATATTACAAATGGGTCCTGCCTATAAATTGTAGTCAACATAATCCACTAAACATCATCTACTAATGGGTAAAAGATATCCATTTATTTTACCCGCAAGTACATATTTAATAATAATTCAAAGATGTGGAAGATTGAGTTGCTGTAATATTTTTAAGAACAAATATTTCGATTTTAATTATTTGTTATTGTCAATAAGGAAGTTGTATCGATTTCGAACTTCCATAACCTGAGGCAAAATCAAAAATCAAGGCGTTGCTTAATATTGTTATTTGTTTGAATTATACACCACAAAATTAATTATATAAACATCCTTCACCTTCAAACATTTAATAAATAGTAGGTTATAAAATTCAACAGCTACGAAAGCGTAAAAAGTTGTTCAAGAGCAGCAATTGATCTATTTATGTATACAAATTGCTACATTTTATGAATCGTTGGGTTGTTCCTTATTAGTTATAATCATTTAATTTTCAACATACAAATTCTAATTTTTTTTGGAAAAACATTTTTTTTCTGTGTTTTAGCGAAAATCGATATTAGTCAAAATGAGTTATTAAGTTTTGTTGGTGGAGACTGTCAAAAATTGATCCCTGGTTTTTCAGCAAGGCCAAGTCATCATGTTGTATATTGTATGTCAAATTTTAGATGTTGTCTGGATTTCAATCGACACTTAAATTAATTATCGTTTTATAAATCCTCGAAAGCAACCAAATAAGGAACGGACATATGAAAAGAATGACGACTGAAAGACTACCATTAATATCAATAATAAGTCAGAAAATGTAAATCGTGACATCAAAGTTTAAAACGTCACAAGGACCAAATTATGGTTTCAAGCTAGAGGATATAGAGGGATGTGAAATTAAAGAACCAATTTAAGTGTGGAAAGGATACAAAATATAAAAAATTTAACGGTATTAAGAGCTGACTTCAGGCAAAAACAACAAAAAATGGTTTTTTATGTAATTTACATTTATAATTATTATTAACCTTTACTAATTAGATAATTTTAAAACATTTAAAAATCTTTAATTTTAAAGTTTCCCCAACCTATGCATATATGCGCTACACATGGGTACCGGTTGTTAATATTACGTAAATATTTTAAATGTTACTTGATTGTACACGAATTGTATTGTAAATTTGGTCACGAAAATTAGCCGAAATCATGAATTAAAGAAAGCTTTGCAATTTGACAATAAAAATTGCACAATTTCCATAAATTATAATGCATTGCTTTAATTGGCTAATTAACTTGAAGTACAACAAAAACCATAACATTAATTAACTTGAAGTTTAGAAAAACTACGTTTTTGTAGGAAAAAGTTTAATTATGGTATAATGAAAATAATAGTTAAAAGTTCACGGCGTGGCTTGGCGTGATTGCTGATGGATTACAACGTGGAAAATTCAAATTTCTAAATCTTAACAAAATTTCTAATCTTCACTAAACGGCGGGAATAAAAAAAATTCTGATATTTTGTTTCAAACTAATTTTTTTTTTAATTTTTAAGTTTTAGCACATTTGCCTGTTCCGGTTTCACCAATAATTCCTAGGTCTGCCAACGCTTCTCTGTCCTTTAAAACAATGCTTGTTTTGGTATTACGATATGTTGTCTTACATACTGCTATGTCTCAAAATGAATAATAAAGGCTCCCGATGCTAAAATGAATTATATATTCAAAACAAGCACAAAATTCTAAGTCGGAAGACACTTTAAAAATTTGCTCTACGAGAAATTTTTATTTTTCAAAATTTCAACTTTCTAATTTTATTTGAGTCTCTCAGGATGAACGAAACATGACAAACATTGCTAAGTCTAAACAAATTGATGATTGTAACATCAGAAATGAAACAAAAAACTTAATTAGCTCAAAATTTGTAAAAATGTATTAATCATAATAACCTAGAAAAATGTAAGAATTTGTAAACCGATTTACTCTATAGATAACATTCTTTGTAAAAATGTAAGCATATCAAAAATTATGTAATTGTTTCATGCATATAATGTGTATAGTTTCAAAGGATAAATTAACAAATTAGTGAATAAGGGTCAAATTTGTGTAACGCCTAAGTAAACAACAAAGATGGAGAAAATGAGTCAATAAAGAATCCAAAAACTGATGAAAACGTAATGTACCAGTCAAACTACTCGTGGAGACATCTCAAAGGAAATCGAGATTGATAGAGAGCATGAATCTACAACAAAAATAATTTATTAGAAAGAAATAAATTCGTAAATACATGGATTTGACTTACAAAATTCGAACAGGCGTGCCAATAATATCGAATTTCGATGAAAGATCAGTTGACCTCGGGCTTCTCAACAAAGTGCACGCAAATTTCAATGCTCTCCGAAAAATATTATTTATCAAAATTTGGAGGTTAACCAAATTCAAGTCGACTTCGTAGAGGTTAGAAATTTCTGTTGGACTGGACCCAATTCTAAAAATAGATGTCAAGGACATAATGAATGCTGATAATGGAAAACATGTAATAATTTACAAAAAATCGACTCACATAAACTTTCTGGATAATAAGAAAATTATTGTAAATTAATGAAAATAACTTACCTCAACATTTTTGGAAATTTTCAATAGGAAATATGCAGCAACAAACACAATCTCTAGCACCAGTCAATGTAAAAGACGACCTCAAGTGACATCAAGCAAGGTGATAATGACAACAGGGAAGTTGAGTCATTGCAAATGCAATCTAAAGTAGGGCACACACACAACAACAAAACCATATCCTTTTAAAAATAAAAACTTCGATTTTATCAAGGAGACAGGTACAGTGAATTTATGATTTTATAATTTGTTACACTTTGGCCTTCAGCGTATTAAAAATAGGATTTGAGGAAAAGACTTCTAACAGAGTGCATTCTTCATTACCCTCAGTGATAAGTTTAAAAAATAAAAGTTTTCTAATTTAGTTAAAATTACTTCAAGCTTTGAATAAGCAAAAATATTAATTTAAAAACATTTAACCCCGCTAATGTAAAGCGAGAGACTTGATTGGTCAAACGATCAAGCACCTTGGGACGAAGAGTGGAAGCCTCTTTGTTTCGAATCATTAAAGAATCATTAAAGAACTTACGGTTCTTTTATTTGGAGTGGAGTGCTAAGATACAAGTACGTGCTGGGTTGGTTGCGATCTTTTCAGCGGGCATTCGCCGTCAGGGCTACGCGCGCATTTCATACGGTCTCGGCAATATCTGCGTTGGCCTTAGCTGGATTTACTCCAATCGAGCTAAGGATAAAGGAGGTGGCAAGGGTAGAGCAAGTGAAAATGGATGGTACTTTCGATCGACTTCCGGACGACGTCGTCTTGCAAAATCGTACGTCGCCAGCGGAGATGTTACATCCCCGCTATAGACAAACGATCAGTTTCGTAAAAGCAAACGACTCGCTGGAAGTCGATCGAATATGCGACCAGGTCGATGTTGCTATATTTACCGATGGCAGCAAGCAGGAAGGTGGGGAGGTCGGCGCGGCAATCGTCATATACCGTGAAGCTCGGCAAGAGACCCACAAGTACCGGTTAAACGGTACTTGTAGCGTGTTTCAAGCCGAGTTATATGCGATTGACGCCGCCCTGACTTGGATCTCCCCCAGGAGGTTACACTCAGTGTGTATTTTCTCCGACAGCCTCTCTTCGCTTGTTACCATCGCTAATAGGAGTAGCACCGTACCTTTGGTCACCTCCATCCATCGTTCACTGCTCAAACTGAAGGACCAAACGATCATCAGGTTTGCATGGGTAAAGGCTCATTGCGGCATTGAAGGGAACGAGGTTGCAGACCAATGTGCCAAAGATGCGGCTGTTTCACACAGTCGCATGGCATACAACCAGTTCCCTCTTAGCTATGCAAGAAGGGTGATTCGTCTTGAGGCGGCATGTACTTGGGATACCGAGTACAGAAATGCCGTCCAAGGTTCGACCACCCGGCAGCATTTACCTACGCTACATGATGTTCGCTTGTTCCGAAGTGCCGTTGATACCTCCTTTGAAATGACGCAGGTATTGACGGGTCACTCGTTTGCGCGCGAGTATCTATACAGATTCAAGATCAGTCCTGTTGACGTGTGCCCCTGCGATTCAAAAAGTAGGCAGACTCTGCATCATTTATTGTCTTCCTGCCCGAAATACGTCCAACAACGCCATACCTACACTTCACATTGTTCCTTTTTAAATATTTCACCTTTTACAATTTCTGAAATCATATCAAATAAATTCATCACCCAAATTTTTATAACTTTCTGTAAATCAATTATCAACACTCTAAAACAATTTAACACCCCCCCTTAGTCTGTCTAAAATGGATTTATGCCCCACTGATGTTACATAAATAAAAAAAAAACTGTTAAACTAACCAAACCCAGTTCAAATTTAAATTTAAATTAAAATTCAAACAACTTCAAATTTATCTTAAATTTTAATTTTTGTCTTTTACCCGCTGCCGTTGTAATGCTCGTTTGTCTTTCTAGTTATAATTTAATATTTATCCAGTTATTAATTATCATATTTAATTCATCAACATTAATTTCACCAACATTCATCACCACCATTTTAGTTTAATCAATTATTGTTAAGTTTTAAGTTTTTTTATTGTTAAGATTGTATCGAATTGCATGAATATACTCTCTCTCTCTTGAGAGAAAACAGGAAAAAAAAAATCATTATTTGTATTTAGTATTAAAAATTTTAAAGGTTCATTTACATTGGATTTTAATCCAAGATATTTTGTACAACTATTTCTTTCATGAAAGACATTTTGATAGGTTTTCTTTTTAATTGTAATAAAATTTATATGGGAGCTGATGAAAGTTTTTTATTTCTTTATTTTTATAAAGAAAGGAAAGCAATAAGATATCCTGAGAGAGCCAATAATTATTTCGAACCATAAGAGACCCACCCCTGAACGACTCATCACCGAGAGCTTAGTAAGAAGGGGCAATAATGTGTGTACCTTCCTGTACCTAACATTTAAAAGGGGGGAGGACATAGCAATACGTGTTAAGTGCTTCTTCTGGTCTTCTTCATATTTCTGGATCTTTCCACAATCGAATATATATATCTGTTCTTCTCATTTATCATCATTTTTGATTTTATCTTCCTTTATGAACCATTTTACTGCTCTTAGAAATTTCATTTCTATGTTTGAATCTTCTGGAGATCAATTTTCTTTATTTGTAGAACTTGAACTGAGTTTGAGTTTGCTGATATAGATATGGTAATCGTTACAAGATCGCATAAAGTACTAATGGAAGCCTTCAATAATTTGAGAGAAGCTAAAAGCATAGGACTTTATATAAACGAGAATAAAATAAAATTCATCAAATGCCATAGAGAGAGGACGGATATAAGTTTGAAGAAGTGAGAACTTTTAAATATCTGAAACTCTAGATTAAAAACGCTAATGAAAGGCAGAACATAATGAAGGAAAATCTAATCGCCGGAAATAAGGTATATTGCGGTATTCCGAGACTTCTAAAAATTAAAAGTATTAGTAAAACAATTAAAATTCGGGATGTATAGGACGCTAATTAGATCTGTTGGAGAATACGGAACAGAAATAATGTGCCTCGCAAGAATAGAAGAGGAATAGCTAAAATATATTTGAAAGGTGAATAATAAGAAGAATACTTGAATAAGAATACTAATAAGAACAAACTATAAAATTATGCAATAAATGGAAGGAGAAGATATATAGTGAGACACGTTGAGAATAGGATGGACAGGTCATGTTTTGTGAGGGTACAATAGATAAAAGTGATTAAAACTATAATGGAGTGTAGTCCAGATGTAGAGAGATGAAAAGGAAGACGACAACCTGATGGAAATGTCGCTTTTGGACATGTGTGTTAAGAGTAAAAAATGCTAAACGCGAGAAGATATTGTGTTAAATTTATTTGAATATTGTTTCATCCATAGAAACCATTTGAAAGTACCCGTCAATACAATTTTTAACCTGTCAGTGTACAAAACACTGGATAATGCCTTGAACAAATTTATTGATCAAAAAAGGATCTCAAGTGTATGTACCAGCATTACAAACCTAAAACTATACTGACAAGGGGAACACCCGCATGCTGGGCAGCCGATTTTGATAAATTTAAAATTGGTAAAACTGGATCAAATTTCATTAGGTCTATAATTTTTTTTTGTGTCCATGGGGTGTCCTTTGGACGTAATTGACACTTGAAATTTCGCCGCGCCACGCCTCCCCGATGCAATGATTGGTAGTTGACCATTACCTTGAGAATACAAAATTTTTTTAATTTTTCGAAAATTTCTTTAAATATTTGATAGTGGGATCGTTTTCGTTAACAATTACAGGCAATTTACTCATTTTTATAATTAGTTTATGTAATAAATTTATAATTTAAAAAATAAAAACATCGTTGAGTTTTATGCCATTACACAACTGAATGATAACAAGAAACCTAGATAGATCAAACGTCTTCGTCGTCTGCTTTCAAGTCGTATCCTCGGGTTCGATCCTTGCATCCGGCGGACGTTTGGCCAATCTAGGTTTCTTTGTGGGTTCCTTGTTATCATTCAGTTGTGTAATGGCATAAAACTCAACGATGTTCTTATTTTTTAAATTATAAATTTATTACATAAACTAATTATAAAAATAAGCAAATAAGTAAATTAAGTTTATTTATACTTGCGTTTTGAAATTATTAATATAATATGATTTAAAATTAAATTCTGTTCATTTCTTAAATTAAATTTGATGCAAGGAGAATCATATAAAAAAAATTTTCTACTATCACATAGGTATATCATAATTTTATAATATACCTATATACAACCTATACATAACTGTACAGTACAGTTACCACAATATCGAGAGATAAACAAATAAAAACTTGTGTTACAAATAGTTGTATAGTTTCTCTAGTTCTTTGGAAAATAAAATTATGATATACCTATGTGATAGTAGAAAATGTTTTTTTTATGATTCCTCCTTGCATCAAATTTAATTTAAAAAATGAACAGAATTTAATTTTAAATCCTATTATATATTAATAATTTCAAAACGCAAGTATAAATAAAAAATACGCCGGATGCAAGGATCGAACCCGAGGATACGACTTGAAAGCAGACGACGAAGACGTTTGATCTATCTATCGTGGATCTATCTAGGTTTCTTGTTATCATTCAGTTGTGTAATGGCATAAAACTCAACGATGGTTTTATTTTTTAAATTATAAATTTATTACTACATAAACTACATGGACACAAAAAAAATTATAGACCTAATGAAATTTGATCTGGTTTTACCAATTTTAAATTTATCAAAATCGGCTGCCCAGCATGCGGGTGTTCCCCTTGTGAGTATTTTCCCAATCCTGAGAAATTTGATCCAGAACGGTTTTCGGCAGAAAATAAATCCAGTATACATTCAAATGATTATATTCCATTTTTTGAGGGGCGGTACCCGGGCAAGCATTGGTAAGGGTACATTTCCATAAAAATATAATATGACCTTAACATTATATCATATTTTATCAATAAAATTATATTGGTTTACCTAAAGTGAAGGTTGGATTAACAATTTTATTAAAAAACTGCAAACTTACTTTGAGCCCCAAAATAACTGTTCCACTTGAAAAAGAGAATAAGGAATTTTTATTATTTGTTAAAAATGGGACATGTATCAATGTCAAAAAATTAAAGTCAAGTGATTGCTTACAATAATTATCGTGTTAAGTAATTTCGTCTTTTTAAGTAATTACTAAGTCATTATAATGAATAGAATGCTTTGACCACTGCTTGGACGTAGATTACTATCAACAGTGGAGGCAACAGGAATAATAATAAATTTACTCCATGTGCAAGGAATAGGAATGGTATCTTAAGAAATGATGATTTAAAACTTGAATAACTTAAATTGTGATGTGGAAATTGAAATAGTCCCATGAGAAATAATTAGATCCTAAATGCTTTTCACTTAAAACTAACATTCTGTATGTCTACCTTGTTGTGGAAGGTTTTAGGCCCATATATCGAGAATTCAATTTTTAAGTTCTTCTGTCGACTGAAATTGCTTCCCATTTTGGTAACCTTAACATGACATAATACCCCGCAAGTTTTCAAGGAGTTAAAATCAGGACACTGCATACAGCTTACTTCAGTACATCAATATTTTTACTATATTAAACCATTCTCTGTGGCTCTGGAGTTATGGATTGCAACGTTCTTTTGTTGAAAAATAAAGTTTTCTCCCAGAGAAAATTCAGTAATTATTAATTTTCTGTACATTTTTTCATGTTGTAAGTTTTTCGTATTTTTGTCATTCTTTCAATTTTTTATTTTCAGAAGTCATGGCTTTTGTTGCTATTGCTTTTCATGAAAAATCATATGTAACAGTAAAAAAATGGAGGGGTAATTGGAAGCACCACTGGTGCAAATATAATAATTAAAATCGCAATGAAGTAAATATGGAGTCCAAAAGTTGTTGGTGAAATAATAAATGCAAAAACACTATGAAGGGAGTTTGGAACAAACTGAAAAATCATTAAAAGCAAATGAATTTTTTAAACTGAGTTTACCACTGTAGGAAAAGTTGATCGATACAAAGGCATCTAATTATAATCTACCTTATGTAATTGTTTAATAATTGTCTTTATGATCTAATTTGCTCGTTCAACAGCTTTTAAAGGACAAGAACAAGTAAGGTGCAAGAAGTACCAAACCATTCTATTCTCAATTTCTTTATATGACGAAAAGGATATAAAAAAACAAATTAAAAATTCAACTACATCAATGTAACCATTAAGAACAAATATAGTTAGAACACGGCAAAGGAGTTTTATGAAACAATTTCAGTACCAACGGTGACCTACGAAAGCGAAACATGAACTCGAACAAAAGCAGTCGAAAAACACTTACAAGTGCTGAAATGTGGTTGCTAAGAGGTATTGCAGGAGGATAAGAGCAAATTGGCCTGAAACGTAACACTGAACTGAACATATTTAGCCCAAATGACCGCACCATCGACTATAAAAATGATCGAAAACAACTTCTTGAAAGAATGACTAACCAACGCATACCAAAACAAATAGGCAAGAGAAATATTGATTGACCTAAGAGAAGATAGGAAAACCAATAAGAAGTGACGTAACGGACAATAAATCTAACATGTGAAGAGGATGATGATGGTGGAAGGTCAACAAACAAATAACTACATTTACTAATTATTAGATAATTTTAAAACATTTAAAAATTATTAAATTTGAAAACATTAATAATTAAAGAAATCTTTGCAATTTGACAATAAAAATTGCACAATTTTCATACATTAGAACTACGTATTTGTTTAATTGGGAAATTTATTTTTAATGTTAAAATAAATATAATTTTGTAGAAAATATAAATTCGGAATATTAAAATCCTAACTGATGGAGCTACCGACGCGACGAGTTGAAATTATATTTTTTAAATTTTAACGGAAGATCTAATCTAACTCTCCGTTCTTCGCTCTTTGGATCAACAAA
This sequence comes from Podabrus alpinus, assembly GCA_932274525.1. Taxonomy (NCBI): domain Eukaryota; kingdom Metazoa; phylum Arthropoda; class Insecta; order Coleoptera; family Cantharidae; genus Podabrus; species Podabrus alpinus. The sequence goes on from OW026451.1 coordinate 17,472,478, forward strand.
TTGCTTTTTATATCCAAGGGTCTGGTCAATAGACGAGAATTCAAAGCGAGGAAAATTCTCATAATTTTTGTTAATTATAATTTTCATTAATTTTATCCCTCGTGCCTGGAGACAACCAGTAGATTAAAGGGCGCAAAAAAACTGTAATGTCTCAGAAAACTCATACATTATAATGCTTATCTTTGAGTTTTGACAACTCGTAAAATACGCCATTCAATAATTCCCAAACACGAGTTACTGATGAGAATTTGTTATTTAAAAACAACATTAATCCTCAATAAAAATAGTGTCCCTAAAATTTTGTTGATAAAATTAGAAATCAACATATTTTACAAAATATAAAATCTTGAGATAAATATTTGCACATCACCACTGCAAAAACTGTATATATTCAACGTAATACATTGAATGTATTTGAGTGCAAAGCTAACTTCATCATGGAAGTTGTGACTATTTTTACCATACTTGCAATAACTACATCAATACTAGTGATTTATTATAAATGGATTTTTGGTTTTTGGAAAAGAAGAAATGTGCAAACGTTACCACCGAACCTTTTCTTTGGCAATTTAACCAATGTAATTTTTGGAAAAACTCCAATGGTGGAAATATTTGAGAAGACGTACAGAGAATTCAAATCGCAAGGATACAAATATGTAGGTTATTACTTTATGGTAAAACCGGTTTTAGTAATATTGGATCCAAATCTAAGTAATCAAATCCTTGTGAAAGACTTCGTTCATTTCACCGATATCCCAACGCATATGGACAAAGAAAATGATCCGATAACTGCACATTTATTTTCACTTAAAGGTGAAGAATGGAAAAATATGCGAAATATTTTATCTCCGACGATGTCAACAAACAAATTAAGAATGGTGTTTCACATTTTCGTATCAAAAGGTAATAATTTGATAAACGTTTTAAAAACCTATAGAAAGTCGGAAGCAGTTAATATGAAGGATATGACATCTAAGTTTATAATGGATATTATTGTAACTTGCTTTTTTGGTATAGAATGCGATTCTCTATTAAATAAAGAAAACGAATTCGTTAAAGCTGTCCAATCTCAAATAGCTGGTTTAATCCAAAGTGCAAAAATTTTTATTTCCGTACTTTATCCGACACTTCTCAAAACATTAGGTATACGGTTTAGCCGTAAAAATGTTTCGGACTTTTATTTAAACATCACCAAACAAACGATTGAATATAGAGAAAAGCACAATGTGGTTATAAATGATTTGATGCAATTGATAATTCAGATTAGAAACAAGATAAACATTCAGAACAACAATAGTATGGACTTAAAAGGAGTCGGGTTAAATGGAAGTAAAAAATTATTAACCACAGATGAAATTGCTGCGCAGATGTTCTTTTTTTTGGGGGCTGCTTCAGAAACTTCTTCGTCGGGAATTACCTTTTGCTTGTTTGAATTGGTACAAAATCCCGAACTTCAAGATAAACTAAGGAAAGAAATGAATTATGTGTTGGATCAATACAATGGAGAAATTTCTTACGATAGCTTGATGAAAATGCCCTTTTTGGATATGTGCATTAATGGTAAAAAAATGCTAACTGTATTGAATAAATCATGATATTTTTCTATTTATAGAAACTATACGAAAGTACCCGTCGATACCATTTTTAATGAGGGAATGCACCAAAGATTGGAAAATGCCTGAAACAAATTTATTGATCAAAAAAGGATCCCAAATCTACATACCAATACTACAAATCCAAAGCGATCCTGAATATTTTCCCAATCCTGGGAAATTTGATCCAGAACGGTTTTCGCCAGAAAATAAATTTAATATACACCCAAACGCTTTTGTTCCATTTGGGGGCGGTCCACGGATGTGCATAGGTAAGACTTTATTTCCATAAAATTGAATTTAACCTGAACATTTCAGGAAAGCGCCTTGGTTTACTGAAAGTAAAGTTTGGATTAACAATTTTATTAACAAACTTTAAATTTACTTTAAACTCCAAAACAATTGTTCCTCTTGAAAAAGATAAGAAAGAATTATTTTTTGCTATTAAAAATGGGATATGGATGAATGTGGAAAAAATATAATGATTTTATTGCGTATAGGTAATTATTATGTTGGGTAATTGCGACGCAAAAAATTAGACCATTTCTTAAACGACGGTTACCTTAGAGGTGGGGCAGCTTTTTACAGTAAGTTCATTTCAAATTTATACGGTCAATTTAAAAAAAAATTAATGCAAACACCCTAAAAGTGTCCTGCAGTGCCTCGTTCTCACAGATCATCAGATTATGATTAAAAAAAAATTCAGTTAGTTAGTCCACGGTCAATGGTGTAACGCCAATTATTAATAAAATTTCCGTGCACCTGATCGGCAAACAACTTAAACGAAAATATCCGGTTATATTTTGTAAATATCATTTCACATAAATCATCGCTAAAAATGTCGTGCAGTAATGCAAATATTACCTTTCAGTTCTTTGTTTATTAGACAATTCTATTTATCGTATAAGATGCGGCACTTACTTAAATGTCGCTGGAGTAATTTTACAAGGGTAATAATAATTATAATATTGGGTAGGTCATATGCGTCGTTATATAATTAATAAATATTATAAATTGTCAATAATATTATTTAATGTAGACCGGTCAGTTTGACATTTAGGTCCACTAATTTTATAGTTTATTACATCAGGTTAAATTTAAAAAAAATTGTTTCATTAAGGTTGGTTCGCTTTGAAAAAATTTTCAATGTTTTGGATATTAATTATAACAGTAATTTCAGAATATCCTAAAAAATGCACAATTTATTTAGTAGTTATATCAGTTTGTGAAAACTTGTGAAAATTTGTGCTTTTGGCCCTGAAAAGTGTTTTGTTCATTTTATTGAATGCTATTCTAAAAATACACTTATAAATAACATCAATTTTCACTACAATAACTGCGAATTTATTAATTTTGATTAGGATATTGTAGACAGTTAATGTAGCAAGGAAATAAACCCATATTTCTCGTTTTATCGATATTTTTAATAAAAAATTCTGACCTATCGGTTTTTTCCTTACCTTGATTTCTCTTCCATTACTAAACTTATGTAAATATGGAATGTCAATATATATCAGAAGGTTAAATTTTAGAAATTCCGCCAAACTAAGTTCAAGATTTTAATATGGATTATTATCCTAATATATAACTCCATGAATCATTAAGTGAGATCAGGGCTAGATAACACACTTTTTTTCAATAACTGTCTTTGCAGTTAGAAAGTACAGGTATTTTGCTAAATTTTTTCCAAACTGAATATATTTGATAGAATTTAAAACAGCATTAGAAAACTTTGAGAAACGGATATGGCACATGAAGAAGAAGAAGAAGTACAAAATTGTGCCAACCAACCCCGCGTGGGGTAATAACTGCCTATACCGTGGGGTAAGATGACAAAAAATACATAACCATAAAAGGTATATTTCGCCGACCCCTCCTCATCGCGAATTTTTTAAATAAATTATTGTCAAACGTTTGAGCTTCGTTTGAGCTCCAATGAGCTTCCATAAAAATTGTTTGTACCACACCCATCGCAATATTCGCGAAAACTTTGGGGGGGGGGGTTGTAGAAAGGGCAGCTTCTTATAAAATTAGTGTCAATCGATAGAGAATCGTTTGAGCTCGAATGAGCTTCCATAAAAATCGTTTGTAACCCAAAGGTTTTTAATAAAAATTCAATTCTGTATAACAATTGAAGACCCTGGTGCAAGAAGGGGATATGTATGTACAAAAATTTGAAAAGTAAGATTTTTGCAGATTTGGGTTCTAAAACGAACATTCTTCGCTTGGTAAAATTATGGAATTTTTTTTTTAAATAAATTCGGAGCTACAAGTGAAAATAACATATCCCCTCGTACAAAAAGGTGCAAGAATGGGATATGTACACTTAACATATCCCATTCTTGCACTTCATATTTATTGTTTATCCTACACATGTTATCATGTCCCCTTCTTGCAACGTGCAGGTGCAATTAAAAGTCTGGAATAAACCATTGAATTTCATGGTAGTTTTACGGTGTTTTCTAGTTAAATTTAAGATTAAAATTATGAGTGGTACCGACGAAAGTGTAGTTGATGTGGAAGACCCTTATCAAGATTCTAGTAGTAGTTTTAATAAAAAATTCGGTTTATTTCAGTCTTTATGTTTGTGTTACATATCCCGTTCTTACAGTCAACATGATTTGATCCAAAATTATGTGTGTAACAATCCCGTTCTTGCACCGTAGAAATATCGAAAGTTATAGTAATATTAAATTAAAATTAAAAATATACGTTACTCTCTTTCATTGGGACACAATACCACTATAAAAAACGAATAAAAAAAATTTATTTTGCTTCTCCTGAAAAGTTTGGAAAACGTTACTTATCCCCTTCTTGCATCAGGGTCTTCAATTTTGGGAGGGGCTGTAGAAATGCTTTTTTTAAGATGCGATTTTTTTAATAAAATAAATACCAATCGATCGGGAATCGCTTGAGCTCCAATGAGATTCAATTTCCATCGTTTGTACCGCAAAGGTGAAAAAGTTAGAGCGTTCAATCATTGCAAAATTTCAAATTTTACCAACATCACTCCGAGCAAGTAGGGTTAAGAATTTTAGTGTTGCTGATAACAATAATAATGGTAAAATAAACAAATAGTAATGGCATGAATTTTCAGTCGTGAATAAATTTTAAAATTTTATAATTAAATAAAAAATTTTAATAAAATGGGTATCAATCGATAGAGAATCGTTTGAGCTTCAATGAGCTTCAATTCCCATGGTTTGACCCAATAGGTAAAAAAGTTAGAGCGTTTGAATGAGTGCGAAATTGAGTCACATTTTACCCCTCCCACATGTGAATGTTTTAATAAAATTAGTGCCAAATGTTTGAGCTCCAATGAGCTTGCATGAAAATCGTTTTGTACCACACGCATCTCAAATATATTTGCGAAATCTGTGGGGAGGGGGCGATTTTTTTAATAAAATTGATGTCATACGATAGAGAATCGTTTGAGCTCCAATGAGCTTCCATTCCTATCGTTTCAACTCCAAAGGTAAAGAAAGTTAGAGGGTTTGAAAGATTGAGAAATTATTAATTTTACTACTAATGTCGCTGTCGGTCCAAATAAGTAGCGCTCAAAATTTTGGTGTTATTTGCAGGGCCAATTGCAGCCTATGTCTAGACCTTTTCTTTTATTGTGGGAAGTAAATTTCTCTAATAGAAAAAGAAATCAAAATATATCTCGAAACACCCACAAACTGGGGATTCATGCCGTTCTAAATGAAGTGCCAAAATTGTTCTAAAGAATTGAATTTTTATTAAAAACTTTTGAAGTTCAAATGACGGCAATAGAAGCTCATTGGAACTCAAACAAAGCTCAAACGATTGACATAAATTTCAAAAAAATATCGCGTTGGGGGACGGTGAAATGTCATTCTATTTCACACTCTTTCAAATGCTCTTAATTTTTATCTTTGGGGTTCAAGAGATGGAAATTGAAGCTTGTTGGAGCTCAAACTATTCTGAATCGATTGACACAACTTTTAATCAAGAATTGTAATGAATTAAAAAATTATAAAATAAAATAATTGAAATTTCACAATCTTTGAAACGCTCTAATTTTTCCACCTTTGGGGTACAAAGATTGTAAATTGAAGCTTATTGGAGCTGAAACGATTCTCAATCGATTGGTATTAATGATATTTAAAAATTCACATCTTAAGAAAAGCATTTCTAGAGCCCCTCCCAAAATTGATCTAAAGAATTTAATTTTTATTAAAAAACTTTTGAAGGGGGGAGGCTGCCGTTTCTACAGCCCCCTCCTAAATTGTCGCGAATAGTATGGTACAAACGATTTTTATGGAAGTTCATTGGAGCTCAAATGATATGTACGAATGTACGCGCCGAAATGTACCCAGCCATAAAACTTGATCAAATAAATTGAAATAATAAATATTAACCAATGCATAGCCATGTATAATGAATATGAATGAATATGTATAATGAATATAAAGAATGAATATATTGAAACAAAGTCAATTATAAAAAATAATAGGAAAGACACATTGCATTCCTGAAATATTTTGTATCTCACAATGTATAACCTTGTTCATGACAATCGAATAATTATGAAAATCAAACGTATTATTTATGTTTTATATTGTAATTGCATATTCAGACTACAAGAGATTGCCTGTTATTACCATTTAAGTTACTATTGAATTGAAAGAAACACAGACAGTGCCGTAATGTTAATTTTAGACTCAATCGTCGTAAAAGCGCCGCAGGCGATTTTACAAATTATAGTCAAATGGTTTATTAATTATTAATTTATAGGATAATTTACTGATACCTTTCTTTAATTTTGAAAGAGAACCTTGTAACCCACATGTCACGTAGTATGGAAGAACCAGAAGCTGAAAGTTGAAACTGTTTACTCAAACCAATGAAAACGATCCAATATATTCTAAAAATATGAAATAGTCTCAAATTGAATTAAAAACGCTGTGGTGAATGTAACAGTTATGAATTATCACGTCAACCTGTATGAAACTTGCAGGCTTCAGGATAAAACGTGACTCTTAACACTGCTCAATCAAGTAGCACCTTCGGTTGCAAAAGAACAGCAAACTTAAAATTCCAAATTACCCAATTATTTTGCATTATTTAAATTTTCCATTAATCCAACCGGCTCTTTCAAGATACCATCGAATTGTTAACAAAAAATGTGTGCCAATGAATTTTTGAGTGACTTAAATGGAATTCCAAAATAAATCTAAGCTTGCATTATGACTTATGGGTGTTAATTATTCAAGCAATTACCTTGCCCATCTCGCTATCATCAAAGATTATTTTACGATCAATAAAAATATGTACTTTCAAATTTCGCAATCATTATTATGATAGATTAAGTAAGTTCGTAATAAAGATGTGTCTTATATATATTTTGCATTCTGATTATTAAAATTTACAAGTAATAAACAGCAATTTAATATAATTACAACCTTGTTGTACAAATAAGTGAAGCTATCCATAATATTGCATCAATAATGGGATCAATGCATATCGTATCGATGATACCGCCCACGTTAGGATAACTAGAGCACATTGTCTTAAGGTTACAAATTGCAATGTATCGTGTGTACATTGCAAAATCGTCCCTTCTCTTCAAACTATTATTTCTGCAAATTTCTGTATTAAGATTCTTCTTGTCTCTAGTTCTTCAAAGTTAGGCATGATTGTGTGAGAATAAGAACATTTAGTTGATATGCATTTGTTAACGTCAGTTTTAAGATTGGTAAGTACAATATTTTTTTGTTTTTTTCCCAAGAAGATACTCCAATTAGAGCGCATAATTTGACATATTTTTAATAATCGTTTCACAAAGCTTGACGAGACAAAACCATTACTACATGAGGAGCGCATAGATTCTTTGTTTTACACTTTATTGCGAAATAGGCACATCCAATTTATTTTAAAATTTATTCTTTCCTAAGTTTGAATTTCACGATATCTTCATGAGTGGGTAATTATAAAGTATGACTTAAAAGATGTAATTAAAATATAATTGCATGGATATAATTTTGTGTTAACTTTTGAAAAATGAATTACTGATTGAAAGGGCAAGGTTTATCTTTTCCAATGTTAAAGATAAACGTAGGTGTTTTCTTGCTTTGATTAAATTGTTCGGGGGCCCTAAATTATTTTATTTCAACAAATGGTTTAGGAAGTGCTGCATTAGAAGGTGCATTATGTATTATTAAGTAATAAAATGTCAAGAAGTTGGGTATGTTGTTTGTTATATATTTTTGAAAATAATACGATATAATATGTTGAAAACTAAATTGCTTTTGTTGCAAAATAACTGGGTATAAAAATAATTAAGTTTTCTTAAAAATTAATTTGCAAGTTGCTTTAGGCTGATATTGATTTTTATTGGTAAAATGAACTTTAAATAGTAGAACACTTTTATATGTGCAGAACAAATTAATATATAATAAAATTTGACTTATAAGGATTGTAGATAATCTTTCTGAAAAATTATAATAGTGAAATGTTGCACTAATCTCTATTTAACCATTGGCAAATAGAAAGGTTTTGTGTTAATAGTTTGTCCCAAGCAATAAGAAAATTTGGAAAAGTTTGAAATCTACTATGGGTACCTTGCGGAACACCAGAAGGGAATTAAAACTATTCGTAAAGTAAAATGCTAGTGGATATAATATATAATGGTTTTATTTTTAATTAATTTTGCCTATCGGGTAAGTGACAAAAACGTATTTTAGTACTAAAGTGGAATGCAGCAATCCGAGCAATAATCGTCAGGAAAGACTAAATCTAAATTATGTGAATGATACCCCAAAAATCTAAGTAGAATTAGTTTCCTCTTCAAATCGCCTGTCCTATGGATAACCACAGTATCCAATTTTTTTTTGAAAATTAACTTAAAATCAATTTTGCACTCACTGGGAGCTATTTTATGATATACACTCGATTCAGGCTCAAAAAAATTCAGTAAGTGTAATTTTGAGATCTTGTATTGCTTGGTACTACATACTCAAGCCCGCATTTCATTACGGCTTCTACCAGCCAGCTTCTAGAAGCTCAAAATTTGTAATGCATTGCGTTATATGGAAGCAAACTGACTTCAGCTGCTACAAGCCGGTATCCAATTTCACCAGCCAAGTATCGAATTTCACCAGCCCAGCCCGGCTTGTAAACATGTCCACGTGGAGTACTGTACGTAATTGGTTAATATTTAGAATAAGGACTTATTATTGGATAATATTTGTATTACGAAAATTCTCTTAGCAGGTCGACGTCAGGTCCACGTGGACCCTGATGACAGATGCATTTGTATACCAGGCGGGCTTCTAACGCGAGAGTTGTAAATATTTACAAGTCAAGCTGCAGAAGCCGGCGGTAATTAGATACTTCTAAATATTAGATAATAATATGTGTTGTAAAGTTATTACTAATAATAATTTATTTATGTAATTGATAAGCAATATGAAAAAAATTGAATATTGATGTCGAAATTTTTTCGATGCTCTTCTGTACCGATTTTTAAATTTTTTGTATATTCCGGGATTTTACGCATTCTTCGTATTTTTGAGAGTTCTCTTTGTTCGCGAATTTTTGCAATGCGTGGAAATAATTGCTTTTCTTCGTTTAACTTGTTAATTTTCCATGTTGCTACAACCATCCTACCGTCTAAAATAACGTTGTTCCTAAGCTTATGCTGAACAAAATGGTCATAAAAGTTTATGAGGTATTATAAAAATTGTACCCGAAACATGTAATTCAAATTGGTCGGCTTTTCGTGGAAGGGTGGAAGGGTAATAAAATTAAAATTATTACTGTGGGATATAATTGAATATAACATTTGGAAACACAAAATTCTGTTGTTCGAAAAAGAATATTAAAATGTGATAACGTAACAAATTAACGATGACATCGAATAACCAAATTTGTGTTACGATGATTGACACCTACAACAAGAATGTATAAAATAAATAGTACGCGTCGAAGGAAGCTACTGGATGTTATTATTGGAAAGGTAAGAAAATTATTAGTAATTTGGGATAATATTATGATAAATTTTATTTTCCGATTGAAGAATGCGTAAAATCCCGGAATATACAAAAAATTTAAAAATCGGTACAGAAGAGCATCGAAAAAATTTCGAATCAATATTCAATTTTTTTCATATTGCTTATCAATTACATAAATAAATTATTATTAATTATTAGTAATAACTTTACAACACATATTATTATCTAATATTTAGAAGTATCTAATTACCGCCGGCTTCTGCAGCTTGACTTGTAAATATTTACAACTCTCGCGTTAGAAGCCCGCCTGGTATACAAATGCATCTGTCATCAGGGTCCACGTGGACCTGACGTCGACCTGCTAAGAGAATTTTCGTAATACAAATATTATCCAATAATAAGTCCTCATTCTAAATATTAGCCAATTACAACTACACTACTCCATGTCGAGCATTTTATATTATCCAATAATAAGTCCTTATTCTAAATATTAACCAATTACGTACAGTACTCCACGTGGACAAGTTTACAAGCCGGGCTGGTGAAATTCGATACTTGGCTGGTGAAATTCGATACCGGCTTGTAGCAGCTGAAGTCAGTTTGCTTCCATATAACGCAATGCATTACAAATTTTGAGCTTCTAGAAGCTGGCTGGTAGAAGCCGTAATGAAATGCGGGCTTTATGGTAAAGTTTATGCTTTGTTATTTATCTTTATCTTGTAATAACATTTTTTTATGAATTTTGAACAATGTTGTGTTTAATATTTTTTCAATAATATTTTATTTGTAATATTTCAATGGGAGTTACTGTAGTTTGTATGGTAATTAGTTTTTAAATTAAGAAGTTACTATTATAATATACATACGTACATAGAAAAATATATCGAACTTCAAAGGACTTGCAGTTTTGTTCATTATATTATATTTTTGCCTATCTACTAATGAAGTTCCAACCAAACCAATTGCAAGAGTTAAAATTATGCATTTAATAATTTTACTAGCAAAAATTAGCAAAAAATACTAGCAAAAAAACAAAAAAAATGTAATAGCAAAAAAACTAGCAAAATTCTGTACACCAAAATAAACATCGGATGGTGGAAGCAAAATTATATTATGATTAATAACTCAAAATAAAACTTTAAAGATATTTTACCGTATTTTGTCATGGGGCAGCCAAAATGAATTCTAGTACTTGTCTACTAAATAATAAAAATTATTTTTTATAAATATTGAAATTCACTAGTAATTCACAAAATGAGAAATGGTAAACATACCTATCATAATTTATTATTTTTTCATATTAACTATGCCAGGATAATGCGATAGATTATTCGATAAAGAGATCGTATTTAAATGTCATAATCAAAGTTCCTGTTAGTGTTATATAAAACTAGATAATAATAATGTTTACGTTAAAAAATCGTGCACGTTATATTATAGGATATTACTATAAGTTATGTATGATATTAATAAAAGTTATATTGTTACGTCTTCCTCCGTTAATTTAAATGGAAAATTAATAGAAAAAATTTAAATAATATTTAGCAGAAAATTAAATACAAGAACGTAAGATAGGATTAATTAATCGGAGAGCATGACTATTAATAAAATATCTGAGGGTCTTTACACAAAATTACTTGAACTCCTGTCATTGGAGATTACATTTTTATATTAAGAATACTTTAATCAACAAATAATAGTAATAAAAAAATCATATGTGACAACACATTACTTTATCCTATTGACTAGATAAAACTTCATTTTTAACCGACTTCAAAAAAGGAGGAGGTTATCAATTCGTCTGTATTTTTTTGTAATGTTTGTTACCTCATAACTCCGTCATTTATTAACCGATTTTCAAAATTCGAAAGGATATAGTTTCAGATTGATCCCATTTAAATTTCATCAAAATCGGTTGAGTACTTTGGTTTTTAAATTGAAATAACTGATAAAAAATTCAAAATGATGAAAAAATTCAAAATATATAAACGTCGTTGTCATAGTTACGTTGCGATTTTGACACTAAAAGTTTAATTAAATGACATTGACATATAGTCAGTAGCGGCTCGAGAATAGGGGGCACAACTTTGACATAAGAATGTTAACCTTAAAAATTACATTGACATATACTAAGTGGCGTTGCACAATATTTTTAAAATTAGCAAAAATCAAGTTACAAAGTGACAAATGAATTAATTTATGACATTAATTAAATTAACCTATTTACTTTTAATTTAAAGCGCTCAAAATTGGTTATTGCCTTCAATAGTCTTTTCTTATGAATATAAAAAAAGAATTATATTGATACGACGTTTAGTTTTTTAAATTTGTACAAAAGATTAGAGGCTTCTTTCAACATCATTCCCTCTCTCTCTTTCCGCAGCGCACTCTTAAGGAACGCAAGATTCACTAAAAAGCAAGAAATAAAAAAAATTTTTACAAAAAAACAAAAACCGACTTCAAAAAAATGCGCTAAAAAAATTGCACTAAAAAGTAAAAAATAATTGCGTTATTTTTAGACTTGAATCTACTCACAAAATATAAATTTTTTATTATAATAAAAAAAATATAAATTGTTATTTTTGGAGTCGGTGCCAGCCAAGCTGTTAAGAAATTTACAAAATGTATTTGAAATCACATTAATACGACAATGTAGCAATACCGATGTATTTGAAATCACATTAATACGACAATGTAGCAATACCGATGTCGTGTATACCTAGTGGTACTCCGCTACTTCGTTAATACACGTTTGTTAACCTTGGCTGGCACCGACTCTAAAAATAACAATTTATATTTTTTTTATTATAATAAAAAATTTTATATTGCGTAATTGCATTGGTTTATTCTTTTTAATTAATTCTTCAAAAATTAATTCTTTTATAATAATTTATTATTATTAAAAATTAAATTTAATTCCTTTAAAAATCGAGTGAAAATGGACGGTTATCAATCTAAAATCTTTATAGACAACTGCTTTAAACAAGTGTATGAAATTTTAACTTAATCGGTGCACGCGTTTGTCTGTAATTATTAACTATACTATAGTTAGTCTGTAACTATAGCCCGAATTCTGCTTTTAGAAACAACTCCCGTCCATCCCTCCTACCATGCTGGCCCATTGCGGGTTGGTAGGAGAAAATCGATACCAAGGAAAAATCACTGAAAGCAGCGAGTCATTCAAAATTTTGTGCACTTTAGAAAAATTCAGATACTAAAAGGATGTCATAAAGTATTACAGCCGTATAATAAATAAAATATATATTTCTTATATATGGCTACTCATGTGGTGTCTTCATAATATTACATGAGGTGTGTTCGCGAAATGCTAGCATGCATAATATAGTTGTTACAGTCGCTTCCATTTTCAGAGGGTATTTTAAGGTAGATTACATCTCGATGGTTTTCCATTACTTTCCGTTAGAAGCCGGCTGGTATAAAGTTCTTACTCCTCTTGATGGTAGAACCTGGTGTACCTGTATTTCTTATGGTTTCTGATGAAACTAAAATGAAATTATTTATTCATTATTAGTAATTATTTATTCAGATTTAATCTCTTAATTAGTTCGCCAGAGTGGAGAGCAGCAATGGAGAAAGAGTAACGGTTGGATAAGGAAAGTTAAGGGTGGAAGGAAAAATATATGTATGGAATAACAGAAAGGAAGAATTGGAGGCGGAAGCAGAAACTCCTGGGACAACAAAAAACTGATTATTGGAGACGGAGTGATCGGATTGTCTCAGAAGGAAACTCCATATAGTGAAAAAGAGACAGATAAGACGACAAGGCAATGTAAAAGGACAGAAGAGATTGAAACAAGTACGAATCTGCGTAGGACAAAGAGTAAGCGAGTTTTGACTAAGATCGGAACGTGGAATGTAAGGACGCTGCTGAGACCGGGAAAAATGGATGAATGGCAAACGAACTGATGAGATACGGTTTGGAGGTGGCCGCCGTGCAAAAACTAAGATGGAAAGGGCAGTGAGAAGAAAAAAAGTAGAAATATATGATGTTCTATGCAGGTGAAAGGACACAGGGAAGAAACGGTACCGGATTTTTGATAAGAAGAAAATTTTTTTCAAGGAACACCATAGCATTTAAAGCAATAAGCGGAAGATGTCAAGGGTTTACGGTAGGGTTTTCGATGCTGCTAAACATCAAGGTTGTGATAAAATAGGAAGGAAGAAACAGTGATCACACAATGTAGGTATTATATGGGGCTTAATCCTCTCTTTCAAACGGATTTGTGAATCCCCGTAAAGGGATAGCTAGCTATATTCTTAATAGAATCTAAAGCTTTTTAATAATAATAATCTCTTAATTATATGCAATATATAAAATATACCTACATTATGGCGATCCTTATTTGGGTCATATTTATAATGATCGCAAATCAAAAAAGATATGGTAAAAATCTTAGGTTCCTGTCTCAATTTTGAATATCTCCCCAAAAGTCTTCCAGTCTTCTAGTCTTCCAGTTTTCCGTTTTTTATTATATTTTATTTGTAATACAAGTATTATTTTATCAGTTTTTATCTCAAATTTTGAAAAATTCTTTACTTTTTCTTTAGTTATCTCCTGTTACTTCGCTTCTTACTAGAGCTCGGTGAACGAGGATTATCAGCTCTGTACCCATCCCTTAGGCAGTCATACAAGTAGTCTCTTTCCCAAAGATCGTAAATTTTTACAAATGCGGGCAAGTTGTTCTTCTCCCATCCTATCCACGTGATTATTCAACTCTTTTCTTCTGGTCTTGATATACTATTTGGTCACATTTCCTTCTTATGTCTTCACATCTTTGATTGTCAAGAAGTGTTAATCCTTAGATGAATTTTGGCTTTTTTTGGTCCCGATTGTCTCTGCTCTCGTTTCTACTGCGTACGTCAGACGTCAGGACTGTCCGGATCAATACTTTGCATGTTCTCATTTTGCAGAATTTCTATATGTTCCTATTCCGCCAAATAGTGCTTTTGTATGTACCTATGTTATTCAAAGGGAGGAAATTAAAAAACTTTGAGGAGGTATTTAGAATTCAAATAGAAAACTAAACTTTTTATTATATCTATATTGATTTATTTGGAGATATTTTAGTGGGTGGCAGCATTATGTATCATCATCATCACTTTCAGGTTTCAGACCGTTGGTCCGTTATGTCACTCAATTTGGTCGCTCCATCTCTTTCTGGGGCGGTCTACATATATTCTACCTCTTGGGTTGTATTGGAACATATTTTTTAGTAATTATATCATGAGGCCCTTTCCATGTTGTCCTGCAATCTTTTATTTTTGCATTGCTGCTATATAGATGTTAAATTCATTCTTATATTAGTATTTCTTTTCCGATCCATCCTTATGTATTCTGCCATTGCACGTATAGGAATTTCAGCATTTTGATTGGTTTTGTTTTGGAACGTTCTTCATACTATAAAAATGAATCTATTTTTAAAAGGAGTAACTATAAATATTGAAATATCGAAATAAATAACTTTAACTATTAGTTCAAATGCACACATTTATTAGCCAAAACCAAAACCAATATATCATGAAAAACTATATTATATAACATTATTAATTACTCACAATATAAGATTTATAATGATACAATAATAAATGACATTAATTTAATTACATTTGCATTTATTTTTGTAAGTCTTTCAATATGTATAATTTATTGCACTAACCCAAAAATAATAGGTACCAATTAGGAACCTGTACATATGGATGAGAAAACGAAACTTTGAATAAAGCTGTCAATTCAGAATGTTCTCCGAGATCGCATCGTGCATGAATTTCAAGTGATTAACAATACTCCTGTTATTTTTCAACTTGTTAGGTAATGAATGATAAGATGCTGTGAGGCATGGCTTGCCCAAGGCAGTCACTTCGAGCACTTGTTATAAATTAATAATACTTTCTAATTTGAATAAACGCGTTAAATTTTGATATTCCCTATTATTTGAATTACAAGTGACCATAAATTTTTGAATAATAGTTTCCGGACAATGCTTATAAAAATTTTTATTATTAATGTGATGACTAGAATACGCCCACCAAGTTCATCCAAGTCATTTATAGTTACAAACCTGTATAATTATGTAAGATTTTTTTGCATTATTAAATAATTTTAATTTTAAAATTAGATGTTTTCAAATAATATAATCAGAAAATTAAAGATTGATGAAGCGCACATTATTTTTAGTTATTGTTCTATACGTAAAAATTAATTTATGGCAGAAAAAGTTATATGTACATAAATGTGAACAAACAATAAAATTATGTTATACTTTTTTCCCTTAAAAGTGGTCCAGAAGAGGGTTAGCCCCTCTACTAATTTTTACTATAAGTTGAAATTAGAAATATTATAAATGGAAACGGGGGCCGCAAGTAATGTAAATTTGAATAAATACCTAAAGAAAACGATAATTTACGACATATTTCAATCTCATTAGAATTTCATGAAAAAATGAAAGAAATTACGAATTTCTATAATAAATTAATGGTCAACTATATAACAAATGAGATGTGGAAGAAATTTTCTAACTTGTCTTCTTTATCATAACTTTTGTGATTTGTTAAAGCCTTTTTATTCACGCGTAAAAATTTGTTCGTTGCTTTTATAAATTCCTTTTTAAATTCATAAGTTTAAAAATTTAAAAAAAAAACAATAAAATAAACAAATAATTTTAAATCTTTCTGCACACTTGCTAAAAACTCCAAATTAATTAAAACATTATTTAATCTTACATAATAATATGCTTCTACGTCGCGTCGTAGGTACTTAATTTCAGTTCAACACTTTTTGTAGATTCAAAAATTGTTCATTGTTTTATACAAGTTTTTGCTCATTTAGTTACGTCAATATAATAAAAATAGAAATAAAAACACAAAATTCTACAAAAACTGGAATGGAACTCATTTATTATCCTTTTTTTTTACTGAAAAATTAGTAGTAACGAATCTATTCAGGTCGTGATTTGATATAAAAAAAAAGAAAAAAAGAGAAGCTCTAAACGATTCGCAATAGAAATTCCCAAAAAATAATTAGTTACTGTTAATCAAGTATAAAATTTTTGAATTGAAGAAGTGCAATTAATATGCCCAATACATGTTTTGTAACACTTCTTCTTTCGGTGCCATCTTCTCAACGGAGGTTGGCGATAATTATGGAAAGCTCTTCTCTATTCTCCCCTGTCCTTCTCAATCCCGTCCACGTCCTCTTTAATGTTTTTCTGTTTTTCTTCCTAGTCCGCGTTTCCCCTCTATTTTACCTTATGTGACCCATACAAGCTATATTTCCGTTTTTTATTGCTAACCATAGAGTTTAGGAGAAATTGAGTCATCTTGTCTCATTCCATCAAAAGCCTTTTCGTAGTCTACAAATGCCAGCCATATTGGGATATTTTATTAGTTTGCCTTTTGCACCAGAGTTGTTACTGCTTGTAGGTGGTCTAGTGTTCCAAATCCCTTTCGATAGCCAGCCTGCTCACGTGGCTGATAGCTTCCCAATTTAATGGTTTCCGTTATTATTATTGTAAAGAGTTTATAGAGCACTGACAGGAGACTAATAGGTCTATAATTATTTAGTTTAAATTTATTTCCTTGCAAGGAATTATTCTATTCTTCATGTACTTTGTTTCCCATTAAGTATTTATTGTATAATTCTTTGAGTAGTATTATTACGAGTTACCCTCCATATTTCAACATTTCTCCCACTACATTATATTCTCCTGATGCTCCAGCATTTCGCAGTTTTTTGAGGGATTCCGCAATTTCATCTGTTATTATGTTTGGCAATCCTTTCGATCCCCCATTTTCGACTATTATTCTATTTTCTTCTGTTGTACCTGGTGGGGGTTCCATTTTAGTATCATATAGTGTTCTATAGAAGTTTTCTGTTGGCATTACTATTTGTTCTCTCTATGCAATTGCAATATAAGACAGGAAGCTCATGGGTCTGTAGTCATCACAAAATTTTTAACTTAATGTCTTGGGCAAGGGAACCAAGGCGAACCACGAAGAGTGTTGTTATTAATCCAACATTATTTTCTCAATAAGTTTTGTATGTTGTCAGGACCCCGGGCTTTCTTAAATTTAGAAACTTTTATTGCATGTTCTACTTCTGTTCCTCGGTTTCATCCTTATGTCTCCAAAGATTTGATTGACGACCTTATCCATTTTGACATTATTCCATCGGCATTGTCAGTTACCTTTCCATCGTCATCTAGCAATCTGCTCAGTAATCTATTCTTAAAAGTTGCAGTCACTTCTTTTATTTTTTATGGATTGCGTTTATATTAATAACCCCGAGAACTTCAGAGGAATAACTCTCCTGTGCTCAACTATGAAGCTGTTTACAAGTGTTCTGAAGACTAGGCTGGAACAATATATATGCAACAGAGAAGAACAGCAAGGGTTTCGAAGGGGAAGATCGACGACCGACGCATTATTCACCATACGACAGATAAAAGAGAAATCAATCGAATTCAACAAAAGGGCATTTGTGTGTTTTGTAGACCTCACTAAGGCGTTCGATAGAGTCCGCCTAGACGATTTAGTAAAGATGCTCAAAGAAAGGAAGATTCCGTTAGATATAATCACAACAATACAGGCCTTAAACACCAACACCACAACGAGAGTCCGAGTGAATAATTAAACAAGCACGGATATAGCTACACCAGGAGGCATCAGACAGGGAGACAGTTTGAGTCCATTTCTCTTTAACATTGTAATGGATAAAATTATAGAAGAAGTCGCCGCTCTAAATTTGGGCTACAAGATGAGCAACAAGACCATCGGCTTGATATGCTATGCAGACGACGCTACACTGGTAGCAGAAACAGAAGACGACCTGCAGAGGCAGTTATACAAATTTTATAAATGTGCTCAAAATCTAAACATGACCATATCCATTGATAAAACAAAAAGTATGGTTTTTTTAAGAGACCCAGAAAGATGCAAACTGGTAGTAGATGACAAAGCCGTCGAACAAGTTATGTCTTTTAATTATCTTGGAGTGGATATAGCTAGCAACCATGACCCAATGAGAGAGATAAAAAATCAAGTTAATAGGGCGGCGGTGGTATCAGGAAGCATGAGGGATCTAATATGGAGTAATAAATATATGGCTATAGAGAGTAAGACACGCATTTATAAAACCTGCGTAAGGCCTATTCTAACGTACGGCATAGAATCCCGAGCGGACACGGCCAAAACAAAGAGCACTTTGAGAGCAGCCGAGATGAAGACACTGCGGCCGATAGCGGGGAAAACACTGAGAGACAGAATGCGAAACACAGAGATAAGGCAGAAATGTGGAGTCGAAGATATAGTCAGATGGGGCAGACAAAGAAGGCGATACTGGAATGAGCACGTCACCAGAATGGGTCCAACAAGACTTCCGCGCATTGCGCGGGAGGGAAAACCGGAAGGCAACCGACAACCGGGTAGACCACCCAAGAGATGGAGAGATAGCTGGCAGTCCATTTCACAGGAGAATCAGCAAAATTCGGTTTAAAAACAGATCAAAAGATCTTATATTAGAACAAGAGAATTTTATATTGCATGCCTTCTGCATTGCCTCAATTTCTTCGCAAGCTTCCCATATGCATCCCTCTATAGCTTCTCGGATCTTTTTTTATTATTCGATCTATTTCCTTTTCTAAGACTAGCATAAAAAATAATAGGGGTGCCATTATGAAACCTAGGGTAGTGCAGTTTAGTTTACAATGACATATGCTGTAAATGAAGTAACCAATCTTATAAGACTGGTGAAGCTGCAAAGAGCTCGTTTGCAATTACTCGTTAAAGTAAATAAGAGAATATTGCAATAAATTGTGTCATAAATCATATTTATTTGCATCGTGACTTCCCTTTGGAAATTCACGTTATTCAGATTAATCCTGTAATTTATAAGTTCACAGAAACGTGACAAGTTGGCATCTACATACGTGATGTGTAATTCTGCCTTATTATACTTTCACCGATGCGTTGACATCTTATAAGTAACCACAATTTTTATTGCTATCAAGGAATGCTGTTAATCATATTTCTTTATAAGTAAATACTATGTCAGTGTCGTCAGATGATAAATAATGAACTTGATTTCGTTTAAATAAAAAAACTTCTATATACTCCAACCTTACAGTATCTTAGTTGCACAACAAACACTTAAGGACGCTCAACTAATTGCCAATAATTTAAATTTACCTGCTTAATTAATTTCTGCATTGTGTCTTAAAAGTGATAATATTATCAATTAACTGCAAATAAAAGTTAACTTAATTATCTAGGTCGTGAATGCGATTGCATCGTTTGATCCATTTCTACAATTACAAAATTTTCAAACGGTCATGGCGTAATCCACTTTGAAAAACAAATCCTGAAACTTTCTATAAATCAAAAAGTAGAATATTGTTTTCATAAAAAAAATCAATAAACAGATTTTTATTGTATTCAAATCACGAATGAACAACAATGCCACATTATTTTACTTTTTTATGTTATGTTTAAATTTATTTCAAACCTAACGAAAATAGCCTATAGAGGAATTCACTGCTATTTCCCAAAAAATATGTTGTTATAACTTTATTTCAAAATATTTTTTTCATTTTCAGGTTTACTTATTATTGTCATTTGTTTTAACTATGCGATGGAGCTGCGTTTGCACGCCATACAATGATGTAAGTAAGAATTAATTATTTTTATGAGAGTAATTTATTATTGTAAAATTAATTGTATTACTATATACTTGTCAGACAGTATTTATGTAATTGCATTTTATTTGAATATAAATGCTTCCTGCAATTACCTATTTCGTTTTAAAAAATAATATTGGGTCAGATTCTTCAGCATTCCACGCAAAATTTATTTGCGCACGTAATTCCATTTTTCAGCAATATTAATCGATCACATTAAATTGTTTATTAGATGAATTATTCGTTTGGATATTCAGTAGATGCAGCTAAAGTTGTAAGTCATCATTGGGAGGAACGCAATGGAAATTTTGTTAAAGGAGGATATAGCTTTTTGGATTCTGATGGAAGAGTTCGAATTGTGGGATACGAAGTTAAGGGAAATGGAGGTTTCCACGCTGTTGTAACATATCGACCACCTGGAGGTATTTTCAAATTATCTTATTTCGTTCAATTAAATGCAATTTTGCAATTTAATATGTCATTGGTAGCTATTAAAGCAGTGAATAATGTATTTTTTAAATTATTCCATATAATTGAATGCAATGTCTACAATATAATTCATATTATTTAAAAAAAATATGAAAGAAATAGTATTAACATCTACAGGGTGAATTAGTTGAGAAAGAATAATTTCAAATTAGTTCAGATTTGTAAAAACTAATTTTTTATAATTTTGTTCAAATAAAATTGTTAATTTACTAATAATTAACCTTACAGGAAAACAAATTATGGGACATTTGCGTTACCCGAAGCATTACCGACATCCAATTAAACTTCGCCATCCTGTAAGTCTGATTACTTCTGACTTATTAAATGGAATAAAGCGATATCCTCATAGAAGTATATACTAAATTGTAATATTTAATATTATTTATTGTATTTTTAATAAACAAGACCATAAAAAAATTTTAATTCAATTTTGTTGTTGTGAAAGTAGATTTTAAAAATTTTAATTAAATCATGCTTCAACCTAATCATTCACGAATACAAAATTATCAAGCAATCTATAGGTACATGATAATGTCAACAACAGTAGGAAACTTATATTACCTTAAATTAATTATAATTATTTAAATTAATAAAGTAGTAATTATTTCTATCTACTATATATTTAAAAAAATTATAAATTTTTTTACAGTATCTATGTAGTAATGGTACCCACTCTGTTCCGCTTAACTAAATTTAGGTAAATAAGTTCATTTTTATAGGTGAACAACTTGTATGTAGTTAATTTCATTGTGCTTAGCATAATACGTCCTTTAAAAAATACAAAGGAATGACATTGGCGAGTTACACTGTAATTATTATAATACTAATCTGGTCTGGAAATAAAGATACAGAATTAATACAAGGTTAAAATTATAGATGAAGATACAAAGGAAAATTAACAAATTAGTAAACTGATTCATTTATTTTAAATTGCAAAGTTCGATTCCTTCAGGTAGATCAGCGGTGTTTAAGGTGTAATGAACGACACTCTAGAAGACACAAAAATAGCATAATTTTAACAATTTTTTATGGCGCTATAGTAAATGCAATAGAAAATCTGTTTAAAACGGTTTATTGTACATATTTTATAGAATAGTTTATAATTTTTTTTTAAATTTTTTTACAAAATGGCAGCGTCACATCCCAGCAAAGGAAACCTCTCTTTACAAATAGCGTTCCGCGGCCGGCAAGATTTCTCCGCTAATTTTTGACCTAGAACAAAATACAAAAAAATTTTCAGTTCTATATAAGATTATCTAGAGAAGTACGTACAGAAATTAAAAAATATTGATTTTTGTAAGAATAGGGCACGATTGATTTCAAATTTCTATTTTTGATCAAAAATTACGTGAAAAATTGTTTATAACAAGAAAAGTTTACAATTTAGCGCCAAATTCGTACGTACTTCCCTAGATAATGTAATTTTATAGCTACAGTTAAAATATCAAGAAAATCGATTAAGATCTGTCAAAGTTATGTTGCCGGCCAATTGAGAAATTGTCATTTTGAGATAGAGCATTTTAAAGTTTTACATAGCATTATTGAATGAAAATTTTTTATTTACCTCTAATCTGCAATACCTGCATGTTAATATACTGCTGTTCTTCTTCATTTCTGGCTGATTTTAACCAAAACCGAGCCTCTTTAGCAGCGTCAGACAGCGATCGCTCCGAGAACTTATTGCGGCGTGCATCAGCTTTCGCACAGAAATTCAAGCAATTGGGCCCAGGATAATTTTAGGGTTAATTTCATATGCTTTATCAATAAATGGGCAATTTGGAATGACAGTTTCGTTACAGTTCTCGCAAGAAATAACAGTTTTAAATCCTAAACCACGTCGTCCACTTTCGCCAAATTTCATATTTGATTTACAGGTTATAAAATATAATATTACAGGATAAAAATAAAATTTTTTTAAATTTTCGTACCTACTTAGAATTTTTAAAAGTAATAAAGGATGCACTTTGGTTTATTATGGTTTGCCGACAGTTGTAATGCTCAGTACCATAAACTTGGGTAATTTATTGCCTACTTCTTATGCGCTTTAAATGCCTATAGTTCCGAAAATATTCGGAATATCCATATGAAATTTTAACACATAAATTTTAAGACATTGAACTATTAATTAATGTAAAAAAAAATTTTGCGTTTTTTAAAAATCCTAGAGTGTCATTACCCCTTAAACTTTTGGATATGTTTTGCCAAAATTTAGAAAAAAAGAATGGAAATTGTCGATATCTGTACTATTATCAAATTTTTCCATTCAATTGGTTATGTGATTATTGGAAGAAGTCAATTAAACCGTGTACTTAAGTTCAAACAGGCAGACCAACAACAACAACAACAACAATTTATTTTTACCTATTAATTATTTTCACCTTGTTTAGTAATTATTGCTCTAGATATGAACCCTAATTATTAAACAATTAAAGTGCTGTATGCTGTATATACTATATGTTCAACGATTTAACGTGGAATTTGAAATATGGCATAGACCAATTTTATGAAACTGGATTCGAACTTGAAACATTATATCGATAAATTGGTGCAACTCAGTAATTACAGTTATGAAACTTAAAAATGTAATATCTACTTATTTAAAAGAAAATTCAATTTGCTAATAAATAAGAATTAATAATTTTGCAAAATGATTGCACTAAAATTTCTGTAAACAATCGTGTCCCAAAACTGCACGAAAAATCAAATTGTAGGCGTGACAATTTACTCAGAATTGTATAATTTCTTCACAGATTTTTATTTTGTTCAATCAAATCTCTTTATTTACTTTAATGTTATTATCTTCCATCAATTCGAGATTTTAGTAGAAATTTAATAAATAACAATTTTATACGGAGTCACGACTGTATAATGAAGTAATCGCTGTTTATATTTAATTAAGATTATATCATAACTAAATACAAAAGACGCAACAGTAAGATTTAATAATAGAAATAGCGAGAATAAAAACCAAACATTTTCAAGAAAATATTAAAATAATTAAATTTTAACTGTAAATTTAAACTTGGATCATATTTTGTTCAGTAATAATGTAAATAGGGAAGTAATAATTTTAAAAAATAAATACTTATAATATTTATACTGACCATTTATTTAAAAAAAGATACTGACCAAATATTTAGTTATCTTACCCTCTCACCATATTAATACTGACCAAAATATTATTATATACTGACCATGTATTTAAAAAAATACTGACCATGTAATGATAAAAATACTGACCAAATATTTAGTTGCCAAATAAATAGTTTATTAAATAAAAGTTTGTTTCATTTTTTTAATACATAATTATTACTGTATGTTGAATTTTTTTGCCTATATAATCTATAGCAGCACTTGGATGTACGAACCGCAAGGGACCTGACAATTTCAAAAATTGAAAATAATCTAATTTATCCACGACCACTATATTATGAAGGTTTAATGCGTCCGTTTTCCGTGGATTAGAGGCCTTTTAATTCACTAGTGTATTAGAATTCATAATACACTAGTGGACGTATTAAACCATCATAATATAGTGGTCGTGAATAAAATAAAATTGTCAAATCTGACGTTTCTCAAAACCAGAATTTATACTTGTGGTTTTGACCATGGTCGTGCATAAAACGTTGAATTACATTCGGGAATTAACAAGCCTCTAATCCCCTCGGAAAAGTGTGACTCTCGGCTACGCCTTGAGTGCCCATTTTTTCTCGTGGATTAGAGGCTTTTTAATCCCCTTATATAATTAATAACTATTATCCACGACCACTATATTATGAAGGTTTAATACGTCCGTTTTCCGTGGATTAGAGGCCTTTTAATACACTAGTGTATTAGAATTCATAATACACTAGTGGACGTATTAAACCTTCATAATATAGTGGTCGTGGATAAAATAAATTTGTCAAATCTGACGTTTCTCAAAACCAGGATTTATACTTGTGGTTTTGACCATGGTCGTGGATAAAACGTTGAATTACATTCGGGAATTAACAAGCCTCTAATCCCCTCGGAAAAATGTGACTCTCGGCTACGCCTTGAGTGCCCATTTTTTCTCGTGGATTAGAGGCTTTTTAATCCCCTTAATTAATAACTATTTATCATCAAACCATTATTATTTTATGTAACATGAATGAATTATGATGAAATTATTTATCGGGTATATAGATATTATAATTATTTTAAAAGCTTTTTGGTAATGAAATTGAAATTTTTGCTTCAACGGAATTTCTTTATCACATCCATAGCAATTTTTATTATTATTAAATTGTAAGCAATTCTTAATAAAGAAAACTAAAAATATAACAGCAAAACTTTAGAAAAATTTGTGTAATACCTACAAAAGTATCAATAAGCCAAAGTTCAATAGTGATAACTACATCTACCTGGGTCAAGACATCCGACGAGATACAGAAAATCAGACTGCGGAAGTAAACAGAAGAGTGAAATTGGGTTGAACGGCATATAGAAAACTAAGTCACTTTCTGAAAGACAAATTAATATATTTCGCAACATCTATGTATTTGAGAGAATATGTTTTTGGGATTTAGGAGACCAAAATGAAACTAAAAGTTTGCTAAAGCCAACGTTTCGGCGTTATAATTACGCCATCTTCAAGGCTAAAAGATACAATATTGAAATCAACGCAATCACCCTTGAGAGGCAGACTCACCAGGCAAACCAAGATGAACAATGTTTCTGGTCGAGATGACTATGGTATGGAGGAATATTAATAATATTTTAACGGGGTTAAAAATTACACAAAAAAATCATGAACGGCAAAAGCCTAGTTAAAAACATAATAAAATTTTTGTTGAATGTCAAATAAATTATGATTGTGTGAAGCCACCTATATAATTTATATCTCTTCCAATGAGATCTTGCAAACATGTAAAATTTTAAATTCATACCAAAAACCGCGAAAACATGGATATAACCTCTCAAGAGTAGAAGATTGCATAAAAGTGAAAATTACAATAGTTAAAAACAAATTAAAGATCAATAGTGAAGGCACTAAAATAACATCAGGATCGGGTTTCTATCTTCTCCAAAAATCTTTTTAGAAGCTCCAGGTAACCATATTTTAATGTTTTATAGTCATTTTGTATGTTCATGTTATTATTTGTTGTAGATATGTAGGCTGATTCTAAGAAAATACGTTTATAGTAGTTATTCTCCGACACTAAAACCTCGACATCATCATCTGCAGTGGAATGTCTTGTCTCTATAATGTGTTTAGATAAACCAGTTTTGCTATTACCTAAACGGATGTCATAACGGTGTTGATATATACGTTTTGAAAGCCACTGTGAAGTTTGACCCACGTAATAAAGACCGCACTGTTTACATTTTAACTTGTAAACTAAATTAGCTCTTTCAGTTAAGGGAGTTTTGTCTTTAGTTTTTGAAAACACTAATTTATTGAGCGTTAACGGAGCATAGAAAACCAAACTCAAATTCGATTTTGGCCTCCAAACTAAGACATATCTTTAAAGATTATGTACAAAGTGATAATTTGAGTTTGGTTTTCTATGCTCCGTTAACGCTCAATAAATTAGTGTTTTCAAAAACTAAAGACAAAACTCCCTTAACTGAAAGAGCTAATTTAGTTTACAAGTTAAAATGTAAACAGTGCGGTCTTTATTACGTGGGTCAAACTTCACAGTGGCTTTCAAAACGTATATATCAACACCGTTATGACATCCGTTTAGGTAATAGCAAAACTGGTTTATCTAAACACATTATAGAGACAAGACATTCCACTGCAGATGATGATGTCGAGGTTTTAGTGTCGGAGAATAACTACTATAAACGTATTTTCTTAGAATCAGCCTACATATCTACAACAAATAATAACATGAACATACAAAATGACTATAAAACATTAAAATATGGTTACCTGGAGCTTCTAAAAAGATTTTTGGAGAAGATAGAAACCCGATCCTGATGTTATTTTAGTGCCTTCACTATTGATCTTTAATTTGTTTTTAACTATTGTAATTTTCACTTTTATGCAATCTTCTACTCTTGAGAGGTTATATCCATGTTTTCGCGGTTTTTGGTATGAATTTAAAATTTTACATGTTTGCAAGATCTCATTGGAAGAGATATAAATTATATAGGTGGCTTCACACAATCATAATTTATTTGACATTCAACAAAAATTTTATTATGTTTTTAACTAGGCTTTTGCCGTTCATGATTTTTTTGTGTAATTTTTAACCCCGTTAAAATATTATTAATATTCCTCCATACCATAGTCATCTCGACCAGAAACATTGTTCATCTTGGTTTGCCTGGTGAGTCTGCCTCTCAAGGGTGATTGCGTTGATTTCAATATTGTATCTTTTAGCCTTGAAGATGGCGTAATTATAACGCCGAAACGTTGGCTTTAGCAAACTTTTAGTTTCATTTTGGTCTCCTAAATCCCAAAAACATATTCTCTCATATATTGACCTGGGAAGAAATTTAATATTAATCATCTATGTATTACTGCTGTTAACATACGGGGTCCAGACATGGGTGTTTACCAAAGAGAATGTACATAGATAAAATAGGAAAAATCCAAAGAGCGATGGTGCTAAAATTTTTATCAACATTATAGATGATGTGGTAAACTTACATTCAGATAATAAATATTTATGATGAAAATCTATACAATTAATTGAAAATCGATTCCGATCATTTTAAATAACTAAAACGGTGGTCGCGCAACTTATCTATACTTTGAGCGGTTATTGCTATGTTAATACGGATCTGACGAAAAATATGTATAGAAGTTTTTTTGTAGAGAATTTTATTATCTTTAATTTTATATTAAACTATTTTGTCATAAAGTTAAAAAAAAACTTGAGAAATCGGCGCAAAACTGATTTTTGTCTGCTTCTCGCTATACTTAACTTATTTTTAGTGACCGAACCCATGCTGATCCCATGATCAAATTTGGTATGCATGCTCAGCACAATTGCACAAAAAAATAGTTAAAAAATGAACTGAATAAAAAAACCTTTTTAGAAATAGGGGTTGAAATAGGGTTAATATTAGAAAATGAATCCAGTTTTAATCAGAACATTATTAATTTTTGAAATTTAGACCACTGTGGATAAAGTTACAGTCGTTTTCCTACAAGTCTACATACCAAGTTTTTGACTTTTTGAAGAACTAAAACAAGGAAACGAATGCCTTCTGAACTCTACAGGAAGACACCCAAGTATGACATTAAAATAGTCCTAGGAGATGCAAACGCGAAGATTGGGAGAGAAGAAATGTACAAACCCATCATAGGAAAATATAGTAAACACGAACAGACTAGTGAGAATGGGCAATATCTAATAAACTTTGCAGCTGAAAGAAGAATGGTTATAAAAAGCACGATGTTCCAACAGAAAGATATCTACAAGGGGACATGGATCGCTCCAAATGGAAGAACGGTTAACCAGATCGACCATGTATTAATTGAAGAACAGCACAAGTCCGTTATAACCGGGATTAGAAGCATGCGAGGCGCTGACGCAGACTCCGATCACTACTTGGTTAGAATTAAGTGTAGAATAACAAACACCGATAGCGACATAATTAAACAGAAAAGAACACCCAGATATAGAGACATGGAAATGTTTAACACCGAGGAAAAAAGGCAACAATACGAAACACGCATAAATCTTGAATTGGAAGTAATGGAAAAAGGTCCAGAGACGGAGGAGGAGTGGAGTAGGATAGAGAGAATGATAAAAGCGGTCATTACAGATGGGATTCCAAAAGAAAGGAAGGGTAGAATGAAGAAATGGTTTGATGAGGAGTGTGAACAAGTGACACTGCTCAAGACTAAGGCAAGAAGCAAAATGTTAGCACACAATACCGAAGACAACAGAAAGAGCTACGAACACTTAAGAAGACAAGTAAAACAAATCACAAGAAGGAAGAAGAGAAGACAACAAGAAGAAGATATGATTAGACTTGAAGAACAATATACCACTAGAGAAATCAGAAACTTCTACCAAGAAGTGAAGAGAGCAAAAACGGGATACACACAAGAGACAAGTATATTAAAGAACAAAAACGGCGAGTTACTGACAGATCCCGAGAAGATAGTAAATAGATGGAAGGAATATTTTAGAGAAGTTCTAGGATCAGATGTCGATATGGAAGAAGTTAATGATGAAAAGATCGAACAAGCGAAGGAAGACGAAGAAAATATAATGGCACCCACACTGGAGGAAGTCACAAAAGCAATAGCTAGTCAAAAACATCACAAATCCCCAGGTGAAAATGACATAACAGCGGAAATGATCAAATACGGAGGTGAAAATCTAATTAAAAGACTCCACGAACTGATACTTGATATCTGGAATACCGAAAATATGCCTAGCAAGTGGAACAACGCAATAATATACCCCATCCACAAGAAGGGGGATAAAACAGTTTGTGAAAACTACAGAGGGATTGCCTTGGTGGACACAATGTACAAGGTGATGGCAAAAATTATTAAAGAACGCGTTGAGGTATACACAGAAAAAGTAATAGGAGAATATCAGGCAGGTTTTAGAAGAAGTAGAGCCACCACCGACCATATCTTCACAATTAAAGAGATACAAGCTACATGCCATGAGTACAAGATACCACTACATGTTTTGTACATTGACTTCAAACAGGCATATGATAGAATAGATAGAGAGACATTGTATGAAGCCATGAAAGAGCTTAAAATCCCCGACAAGCTTATACGACTGACAAAGATGACTATAAAGAAAACTACAAACAAGGTATATACTAACGGATTCACCTCAGCACTCTTCCAAGTTGCGAACGGTTTAAGACAGGGGGATCCCCTGTCTGCTCTGCTTTTCAATTTAGCACTCGAAGTTGTAGTCAGAAGATCTAAAATAACCCGAACTGGAACGATCTATAATGGTAACCACCAGATTCTGGCATACGCCGACGACCTCACATTAATAGCAAGATCTCGAGAAGAACTGTGCAAAGTGACGGAAAGCATGATACGAGAGGCAAGAAAGATGGGTCTAATTATGAACCAACAGAAGACTAAATATATGGTGATGGGATACGTCGGAGAAGGCAGGGAAGCAGGAGGGTGTATGGAGGTGAGGTCCGAGGGGAGTGAGGGGTTTGTGTTTGAAAAGGTATCAACGGTTACGTACCTGGGCATCCAGATAACTGACAAGAGCGAAGAAAACACTGAGATAAAGGCAAGAATGACAAGCGCAACAAGAAGCATCGGAGCAATGAGACAAGTGCTAACATCGAAAAATGTCACCAGAAGAACTAAGTTGCGAATATATAAAACAATCATCCGACCAACACTTTTATATGGTTCGGAGACATGGACAATGAATGCCACCGATCGAAATAAAATCCGAGTGTGGGAAAGGAGAGTTCTCAGAAGGATTTTTGGTGGAGTGAATACGGAGAACGGATGGAGAAGAAGAACAAATGAGGAGGTGATGAACCTATTTGGAGAACCTGACATAGTGGCGGTTGTACGTGCGAACAGAATCAGATGGCTGGGACACGTGGAAAGAATGTCGGCTAAGAGAATGCCAAAGATGGTACTTAGGAGAGGGCCAATTGGAACGAGAAGACAAGGAAGACCAAGATCCCGATGGAAGGATGCGGTGGAGAGAGACTTGAGAGATTTGAGGGTGGGGGAATGGAGGAGGAAGGCGACGGATAGAGAAGCATGGAGAAGAATCGTTGATTCAGCCCTGGGTCTACAAGGCCCGTAGCGCTTTTGTATATATATTAATTTTTGAAATTTAGACCACTGTGGATAAAGTTACAGTCTTTTTCCTACAAGTCTACATACCAAGTTTTTGACTTTTTGAAGGACTCAAACAAGGAAACGAATGCCTTTTTGGATAAATCCTGAAATTTGTATTTTTTATTTCTTACTAAGATGGTGTGTACCAAGTTTCGTCAAATTTGTTGGGGGTCGAGTTAATTTTGCCTATTTTTCAGTTGATTTGAGATGGAATGACCCTTTTGCTACTTTCATGTATTTCGCAGAGTAATTTAATATTGATATATTCACAAAGCTACAGGATTTTTAAAGGAAATGCTGTTTTCAGAGCTCCCTAATGAAGATCCTGAAGTGCTTAAAATATTTTCAACTATTTTTGATGTATTCGCAGGTTTAATATTAGTTTATTTACTGCGTTACAGAATTCTTAAACAAAATGTATATTTGATGCCTGGCTAAAACCAATCCCAAGTGCTTACCTTCGCTTAACTTATAGTTTTCGTTTGCCATTTTTGATGTATTCTCAGTTTCCATATTAGTTTGTTCACAATAGTTACAGAATTTTTAACCAACATTATTTTCCAACCCTCCCTAAAATAACCTCGAGTGCTTATAATTTTTTTTGATATATTCTTAAGCTTAATATAAGTATATTTTTATATTTTAAAAATAAAAGATTTCAGATACCTCTTAGTCCCTTAAATCATCACCAAAAAGAAAATAAAAAGGACAAAAAAATATCTGAGTACACACTGATGTGAAATAAACTTTACTACAGCACATGGTAGGTAAAAGGAATACTTCTCATGAAAGAAAAGAGAACGAATTCCAAAATTTAGTTGAACTAAATAACCAACGTATAGTTATGAAAAATAAAACGATAAAATGGTTTACGATGTTATTAAACCAGTAAGTGAACGAACCTTAACAGATTGTCCTGATTCTAGATGTTATCGAACCAGTAAGTGAACAAACATTACTCCAACCACCACCCTTAGATCCACGGCAAGCTAAAACGTATTTTAGGTTGTGGAATAACCACAAAAAAATCAAAATTAACAACACTACAAAATCAATAAAAACAAACATAAAGTGGCAACAAAATGGTCGTTGCCTTAACGTGGTGAAAATTGCGATGTTTGCCAACCAAAACCAGTACAGAAGCTTGGATACCATCGCCGAGAACTACTCCCTACAATCGACCAACAGAACGTTTGAGTGGTCATAACAGATCCCACAAAGTAGAACCACTAACGAACTTCACAGTCGAACAAGCGGGAGCGCCGACGACAAAAATCAAACACCCTGTACATTGGGCCATATCGCTGCTTACTTTCAGAAAAACACATAAATAAAAGCTTATCGTAGAAATAATTACACTTAAAGTTGTAGTTAACAATTTATTAAAAATAACTCATTGACTTTACAATAATATGTAACGTATTCGTCAACCACCCTTAGAGGAATGCCCCGACCACCCCTGGTTCTTCCTCTTATGTGGGTTCATGTCGAGATCACCTAGTCGCTCTTCCTCGCTTCATTAACTTTAATCGCCCCCTAGACGCCTTTTCTGGTTGCCCATGGAAAATAGCTAACATAAATAAAAAAAAAATGTCGAACATAAAATTTTCAAATTCAAGATTTGAACGCACGACGACCAGTTTGGATTTCCTATGCCAACGCATTCAACCTACGTTGCTCGATACAATTCAAAGAAAAATAATGCGTTGTTCAAATTTAAAAATAATTATTAATTCAAAATTCAAAAATAATTAATAATTTTAAAACACAAAATTTCGAACATATCGCATTCATATCGACGCCTGCGAACGTAAAAATTAGACGGCCTCTAATCACGCTGTAACAAAGATGCAAACCTGCAAACCAACGATAACCTCGGCCAAAAAAAAACGTTCGAAGCGAAAATGTGAGGCAAAGGAAACCAAGATGTTAAAACAATTAAAAAAACAATAAAACATAAGAGAAATGGTACTAAATACCTGGAGACGTCGGGTCAGGTTGTTCCAGTTAAAAATGCGGCTAGAATGCGAATTTTCCAAATATGGCGGAGTGATTTCGTTCCCTCGTATGGACATCAGCTTCCAAAAAAAATCGGTCACGAAGCGTCAAAAAAATTGGGCTCGCGCTAAAAGAAAAATGCACTGGTGCTTCCTACAAAATTTTATCGACCTCCCCTTTTTAGAAACTGCCTTACCGACCTTTTTGATATAATTTTAAAATATCCCGTCCGTCATTTTGGTCACCTAACTGACAGGCGTAGAAATGCACGAAATCTTAATTAATTTCGGTCGCTTCAAAGGTGGTAGAACGAATCGACTTATCCAGGTATCTAAAAGAAAAAATTAAAAACAAATTGTTTCGCTGAACGAAACACGGTAACAGTGTACTGTTACAGCTTCTCTTTCCCTTTATCTTTCCCTGCATAATGATTCTTATGAAATCTTACTTGATGTTGAAGGTATTATTATTTATAAATAAGATAAAATATTATAAATTATTCTGAAATTTTTAGGTTGCTTTAGTGTTTGGTATTTCTGGAGCTTGTCGTCGGGACGAACTAACTAAAATGACAATAGATGACATAGAAGACAATGGAACAATCCTAATAATGAAAATCCCCAATACCAAAACCGAAGTTCAGCGTACATTTATTGTGTCGAACGGCGGAGAACGAGATCTCGATTATTTAAGCTTTTACCGTAAATATGTGGCTCTTCGCCCGTTAAACTGACAAGACGATTTTTTTTGAAATGTGAAAATGACAAATGCACAAATCGTATCGTGGGAATGAACACATTTGGTAATATGCCAAAACGTATAGCAGAATATTTAAATTTGCCTGATTCCGCTTTATACACTGTGGGCACTGCTTTCGAAGATCCTCGGCAACTTTACTAGCAGATTCTGGGGCCGACATAACTTATCTAAAACGTCATGGCGGTTGGAAGTCTACTGCAGTAGCAGAGGGATATATTGAAGAATCACTAGAAAATAAAGCTTCAGTATCTCATAAAATTCTTGGAAAAAAGCAACAAACGGAGATTAGCAGTAATAACCATAGCGTTACAAGTACGTTAGCTAGTAACAAAATAGATTCTGGAATTAAAATTGAAAATTGTCAAAACTGTCCAATAACGTTTAATATTATTCATAATAAATAATTTTTTAGTGTTTATGTATAAATTTACTTTCAGCTCGGCGAGCGGCAATGAATCAACCATCAACCGACAGCTTGAAAATCCTACTTTCACTATCGGGCGTAGGAAAATGAAATTTAGTGCTCAGGTTGACTATATTAGTCCTAACAATATATATTAACTTTTAGGGAAAAAGAGACCAGTTTGGGGAGGGGGTGCAAAACTAACAATTAAAAAAATATTTGTTCCGGCAATCTAAACTAATAAGTTTGTTGAAAATAAAATAGCCCATTATGTTCATTAGTTCCAAAGTTATACAACCTGATGTTTGAAAGTGTAAACTGAAAAGTATCACATTTAGCCGGCCATAGCATGGAAACGAATTAAGTTTACAAAAAAAAACAAATAATATATTTTTGGTTTATCTGCTTTGTGGTAGTATACTAAAATTTTTATCAAAATTATAGATGGTGAAAATTTATATTCAGAAAATAAATATTTATGATGAAAATCTATACAATTAATTGAAAATCGATTCCGATCATTTTAAATAACTAAAACGGTGGTCGCGCAACTTATCTATACTTTGAGCGGTCTTTGCTATGTTAATACGAATCTGACGAAAAATATGTATATAAGTTTTTTTGTAGAGAATTTTATTATCTTTAATTTTATATTAAACTATTTTGTCATAAAGTTCAAAGAAACTTGAGAAATCGGCGCAAAACTGATTTTTGTCTGTTTCTCGCTATACTTAATTTATTTTTAGTGACCGAACCCATGCTGATCCCATGAACAAATTTGGTATGCATGCTCGGCACAATTGCACAAAAAAATAGTTAAAAAATGAACAAAATAAAAAAACCGTTTCAGAAATAGGGGTTGAAATAGGGTTAATATTAGAAAATTAATCCAGTTAGGGGTTGAAAAAATAAAATATTGTTGAATATTTGAATAGGGCGTTCATTTACCTTTCCAGAACATTATTAATTTTTTAAATTTAGACCACTGTGGATAAAGTTACAGTCGTTTTCCTACAAGTCTACATACCAAGTTGTTGACTGTTTGAAGAACTAAAACAAGGAAACGAATGCCTTTTTGGATAAATCCTAAAATTTATATTTTTTATTTCTTACTAAGATGGTGTGTACCAAGTTTCGTCAAATTTGGTGGGGGTCGAGTAAATTCTTCGGTTGATTTGAGATGGAATGACCCAAAAGGAAACTGTAAACTAAGCTCTATTAGAAAGTTGTTTTCAGGGAGAACTGAAAAATAAATTCTATTTAAATATTCAGAAATTCAGAAAATAACTACATATAAATCTGTAAATACACCAAAAATATAAAAAAAATTGCAAAATATTGCAAATTCCAGCTTAATAAGCTTTATCAAGTCATTGTATTATTTTGCTTCTTATATACATTTAACTTTAAAAATAAAATAATTAATTAAACGTGAATTTCACAAAAAAAAATTTATGTGGTGTTACCATAAAGAACTGAAACGAAAATAACTCTTATTTTTTGGCACGCTCTAATAAAATTTTTCCCTGAAAAAATCCCTAGTCGTGGTGGGCGCAATTCTTACCATTAGTCCATAGTCAAAAATATTCTAAGACGGACCTGAGTAAATTAAGGTAGTGTGGTGATTTAACCATTCCATTAATAAAACAATAAAAACAAGCACTGAACAGATCAGAATAGAAGAACAAAATCTAAGAATTGATTACTACCTAAATGCAGATGAATCAATCGTTAAAGAAAAACTAAAGGAAATAAACGAAAATTATAATAAGTTTTGTGGTGTAAGAAGTAAAATTAGCTTTAATCGTAAAAACTGGAATAATAAGAAGTTTATGCAAAGCTAAAGGCGTAACAAGATTGAATATAAAAAATACGTTAAGAAATTCCAAAATTTATGGTTTTAATTATAGTAACAGAAACAAATAGAAACACAAAATCATAACCGAATTGATAACTACGAAAGGTACAATATTTTAAAATACTTCGCTAAAAACAATCTGAATTATGAAACAGTACAGAGTAGACAAACAATTGTACAGGAGAAACAAAGCAGAAAGAAGCACAAAATAAGCAAAATTAAAAACAACGAAATACTGGAAAATAAAAAAATACAAAATGAAAGAAAAGGCAAATTTAGATGTGAGGGTTTGACAAAGAGAAGTTCAAAGAAGAAAATGAAAATTACTTGGAAGAAGGCGAAACTTCGACAAAGAAAGATAAAAGGACAAACCATAAGATGGAAGGGAGCTGAAACGCAGTTGATTTTATATTGGAAAGTACATAGAGGGAAGGAAAACCCATCTACTAGGATTTGGATGCCAAAGACGAGGTTAATATGGTGGAAGAGTGTCCGATGGAAGCATGCTAGGACCGCAAGTACTAGAATTATATTGTAAGAAAACATGGAAATTTAATTTAGAAAAACTATACAGTTATATCTCTTATTTTATGTCTATTCTACTAGTGACATCTATTAAAATTTTCCAGTAATACATTACTTGAAGTGAAAGTAGAATAACTGCAAATTAATAATAATATTCCACTACAATATTTATACAACTATAACATTGTAAGAACGAAATAGCAATCTTTTTATGCCATAAAGTATACTATATTAAACTGGAGGCAAAGTTTAAAAAGTTCCAAGATCATTCACTAGAAGCCGCAGATTAATTTATTGAGATAACGTAATATAGTATTATTGATAGAATGCATTTTTCATGTTCTTAATCCTTACATATAATTTAGCAACTTTGCTGCATTTCAAAGAAAAGTGAATGTATAGTGCGAGATTTTTTTTATTTATAAGAATAAATTATTCGATACAAATCTGCTGCAATTTTCAATTTTAATTTATAATTTTTAATTTAAAAATAGAAATAGGTATTGTTTTATAAATACTTTAAGAACACATTCGTTATTATTTAAAACTGGTATTAAAAATAGTAATTATTAATTACTTAATCTTAGAACATACCAGTCGTTTTTACTTTGGAAACCTTCTTGCATTTTTAGAAATTTACAGAAGAATCATTTTATCATTTAACCTTGCAATTAACCAATTGGCGGAGGTAGAGAGGGTAAAGGTGGATGGTACCTTTAATCGCCTTCAGGAAGACGTCGTCCTACAACTTCGTACGCCGCCTGTAGGGATGTTGCATCCCCGCTATAGGCAAACGATAGTTTTCGACAGGGTAGGCGACTCCAAGGAAGTCGATCGAATTTGTGACGGGGTAGATGTGGCTATTTTTACTGATGGCAGCAAGCTGGAAGGCGGGGAGGTCGGCGCTGCAATCGTTATATACCACGAGTCTCGGCTTGAAACACACAAGTATCGCTTACACGATACTTGTAGTGTTTATCAGGCCGAGATATATGCGATTGACGCTGCCCTGAATTGGATCTCCCCCAGGAGAGTGCACTCAGCGTGTATCCTCTCCGACAGCCTATCTTCGCTTGTTTCCATCAGCGACAGAAGCTGTACTTCACCCCTGATCACTTCCATCCATCGTTCTCTTCTCCGTCTGAGGAATGAGTTGACCATCAAGTTCGTGTGGGTAAAGGCTCATTGTGGTATAGGAGGGAACGAGGTTGCAGATTTATGTGCCAAAGATGCGGCCGTGTCGCACAGTCGCCTGGCATACACCCAGTTCCCTCTGAGTTACGCAAGAAGGGCGATTCGCCTTGAACTGGCAAGTACTTGGAATTCTGAGTACATTAATGCCGTTCAAGGTTCAACCACCCGGAAGTACTTACCTACACTGCAAGATGTTCGACTGTTCCGAGGTGCCGTTGACGCAGATATTGACGGGACATTCGTATTCGCGCGAGTATCTATTTAGATTTAAGATCTGCCCTACTGATGTGTGTCCTTGCGATTCAAGGCAAACTCTACAACATTTGTTGTCCGATTGCCCACGCTATGTATCTTCCCGTTTTAACCATCTTTCTCTCTGTAATTTCTACTCAGTATCCCCACTCGACCTCCTTCAAATTCTTAAACATCCTTCCTTAGTTATTTCTTTCACCACCTTCATAAAACATATAATTTCAATTCTTAAAGATTTTAATACTCCACCCTGAGCTTGAGCTCATACCAACATCGAATATTGAAGGGCCATTGTATGCTCAAACCCGGTTTTGTTTTTCTAATCTTTCATTCTCTCGTTCTGGCCATGGCTCACACCTTGACTCATCTCTACAGATTAAAACACCAACACTAAACACATACAGGGCAGGGACAGTCAATCTCTTGCCTTAATATGTGTTTGTGTAATTTGTTCTCATTACCATGTTTTATCAATTTTTAGTTTTAATAGTTCTACCAAATAAGTGTTTCCATTTTTCCCTAGTTATAAGTTTGCGTTTATATTACATTAATTACATGTCAATTAATTAGTTTTAAGTTTATGTCTGTATCCAATAGCAGAATATACTCCCCTGTTGGGTGGTTTAACCCAATGGGGGGGGGGGGGGAACAGGAAAAAAAAACAATTACAGGAAGAAAATTAAAGTAAATGTTGTGACCTAATTTACAAAAGAAAACTATGACATTCAATCTATCAAGTTAGGATTGTATAAGTTTGAATTAAATTTTATAAATAAGGTTTATTTTCTAATTACGCATATCAGAATTTTTCTATAGTAAACCATTTTATTTCGGTGTCAAAAAAATTTCCAAAAGGGATGTAAACCTCAACCACTGAAAACAGTACCTAATATTGCATGCGTTAAAACTGCGTAGAACGGATGGTGATGTATTCGTTACGCCATAAATATTGTTGAGATTCCTCTAAAATAAAGAAATCATTACAATCAGTAAAACAGTAGAAGTTAAACATAAATTACAACAATAACATGCTTAATTTCTAAATGAAATTTAACGACATTCATTTTCTAAAATCAATATGGTCTTTAAATTCCGAGTTTTTATTCCTAAATCTATATTTGATTATGGGTGTATAATTTCTAATGATGCTTTAATATCGAAATTGTTAAGCCCGGCAAGAGTATCACTTTCAGTTGTTTAGCATAAATCAGTTTAAATTAAATTATGTTGTTATGTTATGTTACATTCGATGCTCAGTTTTCCATTAGGGAAATTTTGGTTCCCAAGACCAATGACCAAATATTTCACAAAAATTGTAATAACTTTCAAATTGTTATAACAAATCCAATATATGATGTTTATAAAATTTATTAATTATAATCAAATAGATTGTAATTCGACTATGCTGTCGCTAATTATTATAAAACATACATAGTGCCAATAGAAACATAAAATCCTCATCAATAATTTTGAATTACAAATAGTATTCAAATTCTACTAAATTTTATAACAAACAAACAAAATTTACCCTTTCCAGATTTAAGCATGTAAATCCTTCAAGATTTATTTGCGAAAAATCGGAAAATTCGTGATATTTCGACTCCTTCAAATATTCTAGTTCACCATCTCATCATAGTCACACAATATAGTATCTTTAAATTTATAAGAGAAATTCCAACTTTCAAAACTTCATAAAAAACCTGTTTACAAGTTTAAACCAAAATAAAAATTATTTACAAAAGCATAAAAATTAATTTGAAAATTTTATCAGTATCAGGTTAAATTCGATTCATTTTATATCAGCAATAAACTATTTGGTTTACAATATCCTAACTATTAATTTTTAATTGTTACAAATTTCATTTTTCATTCATTTAGAAATTTTAACATAACCCGTTCAATCAATTTTGAATCTTTATTCTTTGCAAAATTATATTCAACATTTAGTTTATTAATTCAAATCATTTAAATTTTTATCATATTTACAAAATCTAAGACTATTTTAAATCAAATCGTTTCAAAAATATTTCAAAAAGTTCAAATATCAAAATCAAATCTCGCATTCCTCCACTAATTTTATCGTTTATCAAAATCATCTATTCGAGTGTTGTGTATTGCAAATTATCAAACTATTTTTAGAAATTTCTTTTGTAAAAACTTTTACAAATAATATTCAAATTTTAATAAATTTTATAAAAAAAATTGTAGGTGTGAGTTGTCTTCCATAATTTTTACTGTATGGTATCGTCCATTCTCTTCAATTTCTCTCCCCCCTTCGGGGAGATTGTTTAGATGTATTCGTCAATCAGCTTTTTCTTGATTCTCAACATGTCCCATACTTTTAATTGTCCTCCATACAAATCGTGTTCCATACTTTATTTCTGGTATCATTTTATTAAATTTCCTTTCTAGATATGTTTTCGGTATTCCTCTTGAATTTTGTTGGTTCTGAATGTTAAGTAGGCCTTTTTCTTAACCGTTGCCAACACCTTTACTTCTGCCGTAAACCATGGTTTAGTGTTTATTTATGCGTTTATACCGTAACTGGGGGAACGCAAAAAAGAGAAAAAGCAAAATCTTAAAAAGAGTGAACAACACCAAGAACCTACCCACAACTTAGGGGGAATCAGAATTTCCGAACGGATTTAACCAAAAAAGATTAAGTTTAACTAAAAGAACCAAATCCCGTGCATTAACATAGTTTTAAATCTATCCAAAATTAATCCCTTTTGGGAGACACCCTGTATATAGAAAGCGGGAGAACTAAGTACATTAAAAGCTGGAAAAACCGGATAATCCTCAAATTTGCGGATGAGATTAGTACTGTTATAATTTTGTTTTGTTATAATTATTGTTATATTATAAAAAAATTTAAATGAAACTATTGGAGTAATCACTGAGTATCTTAAACCAATTCTATTAACATGGATGCTGAGGGTGAAGTCCCAGTTAACAAAGAATGGATAGAGAGGTAGCCACTATCTAATGGCGTTTTCGACATTTGGGTGCGCACTGAGTGCACATTTTACTGCACTTTTTTCATGTAGCGTTTTTCACTCGCGTTTTTAGTACACGCCCATTTTGCACGGACACGGTGTTTCGTTTTCTACTGGGCTATAAAATTGCACTCAGTTCAATTGCAGTGCAAAATTTCTGCCCCGGCTCCTAGGGTCAGTGCAACAGTTTCAGTGCAACAGTTTCAGTGCAAAGGCGTGGCCTACGGTGTTGATAAACAACATAAAAATTTGTGGTTATGTTAATAATTTTAGTGAATGTAATCATCGAAATAAGGTAAAACTTTAAGTTTTACCTTACCTTTTAATTGAATATAATTGTAGTGATCGGGCGCTTCTATGTCTACCATTTTATTATTTATTAAAAATTGAACGACGAGTCTCGTATCTTCCATCATAATTATTTACACTGATGGATATCAAATAATAAATTAAAATATAAACAAATAACCGAAATAAACAAAAACTCCGGAATTTTTAAATATACAGAGCAAAATAATGCACTGAAAACGAAGTTTATGTTTCACTGGCGGTGCAATTTTATGCACGGTAATCAAAACTAAAGAAGTGCAATGACGTATGAGCACTTATCTAGTGCGCACTGCACATTAGCGAGTAGAAAACGCCATAAGCATATTCCTTTGTTCGGTTAGAGTTTCCCGTCATCAAGATTAAAGCTCGCATTTCATTACGGCTTCTTGCAGCCAGCTTCTAGAAGCCCGGCTTCTAAATTAAATTTGTAATGCATTGGCTTATATGGGACCGCACTCACTTGGGCTGCTAGAAGCAGGTGATAAAAAGTATCGAGTTTCACAAGCCAGACTGTTAAAATGCTCCACGTGGAGTAGTGTACTTCTAATTGGTTAATATTTATAATAAGCACTTATTATTGGATAATATTTCTATTACGAAAATCTCTTTGCGACACCACGTGGACGCGTGTACTTCCCCTGATAAAAGATGAATTTCTATACCAGGCCGGCTTGTGAAGCGAGAGTTGTAAATTTCTACAACTCAAGCTTCACAAGCCGCTGGTAATTAGATACTTCTACTTATTAGATAATAATATGTGTTGTAACACAATTTTGGTTATTCGATGTCATCGTTAATTAGATATTTATACTAATTTTTTAATCATTCCCATAATAAAACGCAATAAAAGAAGGTGATTATTTTTGGATGTTTTTTTTAAATAAACTTGTCCACGAAAAAAACCGACC
Source organism: Podabrus alpinus (assembly GCA_932274525.1). NCBI lineage: Eukaryota > Metazoa > Arthropoda > Insecta > Coleoptera > Cantharidae > Podabrus > Podabrus alpinus. The sequence continues at coordinate 17,514,227 of OW026451.1, forward strand.
TCCTGTATTGTTTTGTTATAAATTAAAAACCGCAAAAATTTTGTAAACGCAATTTATTATTAGTTATTTACCGGGTACTATTTAACATTAAAAAATTAAAAAGCAATTTTTTAAAGGTCTCTAAAAACGGTACGCGACTACTCGGCGACGGACAACTCGGCGATTCCAACTCGGCGACCGGACAACTCGGCGACGGACAACTCGGCGACGGCCAACTCGGCGACGGCCAACTCGGCGATACCGAGTGTATTTTAGTTATGTTTTTTTTAGAAAATTATAAAATTAAAACCATATTTTTATTTAAGGCTATTATAAATTTATTGTTATTATTAATCTAAATTATTTACAAATATTTTAATATCGATATAAAGAACTGTATATGGATGGCACATTTTTACTGTGTCCTTCTCTCTTCTCTCAAATTTTCGTCATATTGTCCAGAAAAGATGGACGAGCAGTGTTTCCCATATTGTTTTGTTTGCTGCCGGATAAAAGCAGTGAAACGTATTCTAAATTATTTGTTATGATACGAAATCTTTGGCCTCAACTTATTGCAGAAAGTATAAGTGTGGATTACGAATTAGCGATCCATCAAGCTATTCACACAGTGTTTCGAGAAGTGAATATTCATGGTTGCTTATTTCACTTGGTTAAAAATCTTCGGAAACACTTGAGTTTAAACCATCTTCTGCAAAGTTATAATAGCGATGCCGAGTTTGCAGTAAAAGCTAAAATGATTACTTCTGTTTCATTTGTTCCCCAAGAAGACATTATTCACGCGATTACAAATCTGGAAAATTATTTACCTGGAGAGTTTGAACCAATTTTAGAATGGTTTACCAACAATTATATAGGACGCCTCAGAAATAATGGAACAAGAGCCGCAGCTTTATTTCCTTCTAATATTTGGTCAGTTTACGAACGAACCTTGCTTGGAAGCGACAGAACAAACAACTTCGCAGAAGCTTGCCATCGCAAACTACAGTTGGGTTTTGGTAGTGGTATTGCTCATCCTACTTTGTGGAATTTTATAGACAAGCTAAGGAAAATTCTTAAAATGTATGATGTCGATTATGAAAGAAATATTGCTGGCCACGAAGGTCCAGCGAAAAGAAGACGTTATCAAGAAGCCGATAACAGAATTCTAGATAAGGTTGTTGCGTATGATCGAGAAAATATTATTGAGTATCTTCGTGGTATATCCCACAACTATGTTATGGATTAAAATATTTTAAATAATGTAGATTAATAATAACTTAATAATAAATTTAAAATAGACTTCAATAAAAATATGCAGAACATTAATTTTATGATTTTCTAAAAATAAAACATAAAATAACTAAGCCGAGTTATGATATGTTATATGCCTATTCACAATGGACATAAGAATTACATAAGATTTATATACGGCATAACTTTTGATGATTTCAACTTTATTTATTAAAATTATGACGTTTTTAAATCTTATGTCTTATGTATTATGTATTGTGAACAGGCAGTTATATGTTATAACAAACTAAACTCGCCGAGTTGTCCGTCGCCGAGTTGACCGGTGTTGACCGGTCGCCGAGTTGTCCGTCGCCGAGTTGACCGGTCGCCGAGTTGTCCGTCGCCGAGTTGTCCGGTCGCCGAGTTGACCGGTCGCCGAGTTGTCCATCGCCGAGTTGTTCGTCGCCGAGTTGTCCGGTCGCCGAGTTGACCGTCGCCGAGTTGGAATCGCCGAGTTGGAATCGCCGAGTTGGCCGTGTCCGCTCTAAAAATGCTCTCACCTACACATTCAAATTTTGTTAAAAAATCGACATACAATTTTCGCGCTCTAGTTTTCGCTGTAGATTCTTAAGTTTCGGACCTATTAGCGATTTTCTGTACATTATTACTTCTTAATCCACTACGAGCTTTTATATTTTGAACATTAGATTTCGATGTACCGACTTTATCGGTCATGTGATGTTTGTGTTACGTCGATTTCAGTATTTTCAATTTGTTTGAGAGTTCTCTTTGCGACATTCGCGAATTTTTGCAATGCGTGGAAATAATTGCTTTTGTTCGTTTCACTTGTTCATTCTCCATGTTGCTACAAGCATCCTACCGTCTAAAATAAAAAATTTTAAGTTGTTCCTCAGCTTATGCTGAACAAAATGGTCATAAAACTTTATGAGGTATTATAAAAACTGTACCCGAAACATGTAATTCAAAGTGGTCAGCTTTTCGTGGAAGGGTGAAGTGGTTCATAATAACTTAAATATAACAAAATACCCGGATAGACGATTTACGTGCAGTCGCAAAGAGATTTTCGTAATAGAAATATTATCCAATAATAAGTGCTTATTATAAATATTAACCAATTAGAAGTACACTACTCCACGTGGAGCATTTTAGCAGCCTGGCTTGTGAAACTCGATACTTTTTATCACCTGCTTCTAGCAGCCCAAGTGAGTGCGGTCCCATATAAGCCAATGCATTACAAATTTTGCTTAGCAGACGGGCTGCAAGAAGCTGGCTGCAAGAAGCCGTAATGAAATGCGGGCTTTAAACATTGCCTGTGAATACTACATTCTGTATGCTGATGTTTCCTAAAACATCGTTTATTTGGATTTATCGGAATGGAAAATTTGTATATAGCTGTATTTTCATGGCATATAAATGCGGCTCAAATTCAGCAAACAATTTCGTAACGAATTAAAATTCAGTGTTTGTCTGATCATAAGTTTCTTACATGCGGCCCGCACAAAATTTTTAAATTTGTATCTGGCCCGTTGTAAAAACCGGTTGCTCATCACTATATTAAAAGATGTAACGCAGAATTTTGGAAATAATTTGGGATTAATTTAGATAGAGATGTTAACTTTCCACATTTTCAAGCTATCGGGGAAGTCCTTTTATTTTTTGATGCATTTTAAGGTTCTGACCTTGACCGTAAGCCTGACCTTGAATTTTAATTTAGAAAAAGAAGGTTAAACATAAAAAATTCTAATTAGGCATGCATTAAATTATTGAATAATTTCTGTGGAGGAGGAAATACCTCTTCCTTGCAGTGTCGTATTGGAATTTTATATATTTCCTTACACGTAATAAATTATTGAAGCAGAATTTTTACTTAGATATGCAAAATGAAAAAAGTTCAGATTTAATCTGTATGAAAATGAAGTTAATCATCTAAATAATAATTCAATTGATTTCTAATACATGTGGAATAGAAATACCAGGATGATTGTAACATTAGAGGATGGTTTAATACATTCTATTCTAGAGGAAAGGGATGTGGTATAAATGTTATAAATAATGTTTAAAGATTCATCCAGCTAACAGTAAATTGGTGAAAGCAGTGTGAAGTGCATTTATAAGTTTTAAAATGCAAGTTTGCAAGGTAGGATTTATTCGTGACTTTCCTTATTCAAATCATCTCGGCGGGTCTACACCAGTAATTTGAAGTTTAAATTTTGCTCAAGTTAGAATTGATTAACTGTAATCAGTTTTGAGAGGTGGTTAAGTTTCAAGTTCAACATTGGCCATAGTTTTGCCTATTTTTCCCAAAATTTTGGTGTTAAATCTAATTTCTTTTTCAGAATTTTACAATATTTTTACTACTAGCTCCAGCTCTGGCGGTATCAGGAAAAAGTCAGCCTGTAATGTACCACGATTTGAGCAATTATGCACCAGCTCACGACTACGTAAGTTAATTTGTCAATATATTACTTACACAAATATAAGGATAATTTACGTTATTACATAATTCCATGTAAGGAATTATGTAATAATCTTAAAGTACTTACCTAAAAAAATCGCCACGCTCTATAATACATATTTGCTCCAGTATTTTTAACATTTCAACACTAAACTTGTGTCTAGTGGAGTCATTTCTAAGATGAATTGCCGCTTTACGAAGTGAAATTATTTTCAAACTTCAACGAGCAAAGTAATTTATTTAAGTTCATACATTTGTGTTAAGCAATTAAAATAATATTAATTTGTAAAATTGTGGTTTTCATTTAACTCCGTGGAAATTCAAAATTTGAAACCGAAAGTTTCACACTGCAACTGAACACCAAGGGTCGCATCACAGCAGTGACAGTGCTAAAATTGAGTTTATTAAGAAAATCAGTTGATTGATTCGAACTCGTTAGTTCTCATCAGGATTGTAACTTTGCTGTATTAAAATTTATTTGGTAAAACTCAGCTTTCAAATTGTCAAGTTTTTCATTCATCTCATACTATCGTATTTTTTAATTGAATTTATATTTGATAAAAAACTTTTACATATTGGTGCTTATATTTCTTAACAATGCACAATCTTCCAGTTTTTTCAATTTTTTGGAAGAAATAGATTTTATTAATTTTTTTTATGTCTATAAAAATAATTAATTTAAACAATTATGAGTAAACTTTAAGAACCATTATTCCGAATTACATATTAAAACAATTTTTTTTAGAAACCGCAAGACTACAGCTTCAATTATGAAGTAAAAGATACCCTCACTGGTGATATAAAAAACCAATGGGAGAAAAAGGAAGGTGATGTTGTGAGTGGAAGCTATTCAGTGGTTGAAGCTGACGGATCCATAAGAACAGTCGAGTACACAGCCGACAAAGAACATGGTTTCAATCCAGTAGTAAAACACAGCAGTCCTGCACACAATCCAGTACAGTACGATTCAGCAGGTCACTCCAAAGTTCAATTAAGTCATGTTGATGTTCATCCAATAAATGCAGAATACACATCAAGCAGTCAACCCATAAAAGCACATTACGCATTAGAAGCTCAACCGGCAAAAACCGATTATACCATTTTTCCAGACCAAAATGAAGGTACATACGAAGTCAGTGAATCGAGTCCAATTGTGAACACACACCCGTTCAAAACAATTAACAAACAATTACATCCAAATGAACATCAAAATCAAAATGTTTACAAATCTGAACCATACATTTCAACTGCAGCATCAAATGAAGAAAATGAAATAAAATACCCTAGTGATCCTGCAAAACAATACGAAACTAAAAACAAAAAGGCAATTCTTCCAATAGATTTAAGTCTGTTTGAACAAAGCCAACAAATAATTCCGCTTGAAGTGAGTAAACTTAATCCAGTCGAAGTTAACTCAAACTCCAATCAACAAGAACACTTTTATTCCTCGTTCAGGTATGGAGAAACTCTAGAAGCTCTCAAAACTGATTTTCAACCCATTAAATCTACAACAAATAATGTTCCAACTAAACTGTCGGGAATGTACAAATTTTCAAAACATCCCGCAATGACTCCAGGTTTAAGCCTATATGGTACAAGTGCTAAACCGAAATATACAATTAATAAAGCTAATTATGGACGGAATAAATACCCCTATAATTTACTATCTTTAATTATTAACAAACAATTGGCCAATCAACAAGTGAATGTACATAAAGCTGAAGTTACGAGGTTGCATCCGAAATCTACCAATCGTGGATATGTGAAATATGCTAAAACCATTAAGTACGTGGAAGATTAATTGGATGAAGAGATTATGTGCTAGAATATTTATTTATTGTTAATTGTTAATTTGTTGCAGTTGAGTTTTAGTATGCATTTTGTAAATCGAATATTTTCAAAAAATGCCAGTATTAATATAATTGAATTTAAAATTTTATTACAAATGCATACATTCTTGAGCCAAAATCAAAATATTTTTAATAAAATCTAAAATGAATAAAACATTAAGAATTTTAAAAGATGGTTTGGAGGGGGGGGGGTTAAAAATTTACCACTAGTAATGGTCTATTTCATTGAAACCATTTTCAATTTGATTTGCTGTATTTTGAGTTTTACCTTACTATTTTTATTTGTTTTTCTTCCATTTTTATGTTACTTATTCACTATTTATATATTTTTTTTTCGTCATTTCTAGTTGAGTTTGTCATATGTTTCCCTTCTCCAATTTTTTATATTATTTATAAATAATATAATTATAATAAATTCTAAATAAAAATATAAATTATAAAAACAATTGGGAAGTAAAGGAAAGAAAAAGCAATCTACTAGGATTTGGACGCCAAAGATGAGGTTAATGTGGTGTAAGAGTGTCCGATGGAAGCATGCTAGGACCACAAGCACTCGAATTGTATTGTAAGAAAACATGGAAATTTAATTTAGAAAAATGATATTTAACTGTTGTACCTGGAAAAGAAAAATTTGGACATTTAAGTTAACATATTATTATGAATTTATTATGAATTTTGTTTGACTGAAAAATATTAGAGGTGTGAAGATTTTTATGAACGGAAGAAATTAAAAATGGCTTAATAGGTGATAAAATTTACATCGATTAATGATCGATAAATTAATTGGAGATTCATTAAAAGCAGTAAGAAAAGATAATAGAATAGATGAAGAAAGTGTCTGTTAAAAAATAATGGGGAAATTGCTATAATTAATGAGAAAATTTTAATAAACTATGAATAAGGGGGGAATTAGAAATGTACCATATTGTTAAAGAATCGATGAATAAAGAAACAACGTTGGTCAAGAGTTACAAAAATTACGTTCATTAACAATTAGAAAAATGAAGACTTACGAAAGATAAGAAAGAATCCAAGAATATTTTGTCACAGTACTCAACAAAAAATTGAGAAAATTGAAAAGAGCTTACAATTTAAATATCTATATGTTTGAAATAATTTAATTAACTTTTGTAAATAGGAGGGAGGGAGGAAGTTATGATTTAACTTGAATTGGATCATGCAAAATTAACCAATTTACAAGGGAAAATTGCCTAAAACCGTGAGGGGATAAGCTGCCATGATATTTTTATATTATAACGTTTGAAGAATTTTCGAAATATTATATTGGATGGTGGGAATCACTCACGTCAGAGCGATGGAACGGGATGAACGTGAGTAGCGCTGAAAGTAATAATTTTTGAAGAAATAATTTTGTAATTTATGAAAATGGTTTTTGATTTTGATTTGAAATAAAAATAAATTGGAAAGTTAGGTTTAAGTGTATTTGATTTATAGTGTATGGAAAAATTATTTGATTAAAAATTAATAGATGGATGATTGGTTATACGGAGTTGGATTTGAAAAATTAAAATTTAGTCAAGAATCACAGCATCTAATTTTTATTGGCGCACAAAGTGGAGCAATTCATAAATTTGAGTTATTGCTGGATAGCACAGCAATATAATATACTAAAGTGCCATTTGTATGAGAGGATTAGAATAGAAAATATTTCAAATGTTTTGCTGTTACCTATGCTCCCTTAATACCTAGTAAATTATTATAAAAATTTATTCAGAAGTTTGTTGAATTGATTTACTCGGAAGGCAGCGGCAAACCACCGAGGTAATTTGCCAAGAGCGCCCATCTCAACATGAAGTGTATTACACTTCCCGTGGTTCGGAGCCCACGTTAAACAAGTAGGTCCTCTATGTATTTAGAACGCACATCACATGCATAGAAAGAGATGGGTCACGACGTTCGGAAACGAACAATACGACCAAGAAGAAGAATTGATTTATCTACTTCGTCTTTTAATGATATCCTGTGTTTCATTTCTACCATCCCTTATTCAGTTTCTTCGTCTTCCGCACTTGAATTTTAAAATTACTCTTCATCGTCATTTCTTCTTCAAATTTATCTTGCAAAATTGCAACTTTAGCAACTATTCTGTATAACAGCTCGTTTTTCTTGTGAAACTTTTAAATATAGAAGTACCATGGGTTGACAAAAATTCGTTAAATCGAAATACATGAAGAAAATATCTAAAGTATTTTGGGCAATTTTATTCAAATCAAACAATAAGGACTTCCGTGGTCAATTTTTTATACCTAAATGTTTGTGATTGTTTCCAAAATTCTTCATCTATTTAATCAATGTTATCAATGTCATATTATCTGTTAGAATTTCCTCTTGAAGTAGGTGCACTTTTCAACAGTTATATCTCTTATTTTATGTCTATTCTACTAATGACATCTATTAAAATTTTCCAGTAATACATTACTTGAAGTGAAAGTATCTACAAATAGTATTCCACTACAATATTTATACAACTATAAAATTGTAAGAACGAAATAGCATTCTATTTATTCCATAAAGTATACTATATTAAACTTGAGGGAAAGTTTAAAAACTTCCTAGATCATTCACTAGAAGCCGCAGATTAATTTATTATTAAAATATATAATTTTATAGTTAATAACTTTTTCAATGATAAATCCTTATTGTTTAAAAAATCTTAAGGTTATCCTTAACGAGATAACCTAAATTGATAGAATATACATTGATGTTCTTAATCCTTAAATATAATTTAGCAACTTTGCTGTATTTCAAAGAAACGTGAATGAATAGTGCGATATTTTTTTATTTATAATAAATTATTCGATACAAATCTGCTGCAATTTTCAATTTTTAAAAATTTACGATAAAAGTTAAAAAAGTTTTTCCTTCGTATAAATAAAAATTTTCAACCGATCTTGTTTAATTTTTAATTTTAAAATAGAGGTATTGTTTTAGGTTTTGTACAGTTTATCCAGCTTCCGGTTTTCCCTACTTGTGCCCATTGCATGTTGAAAATGTGTGACAATAAAAAATAAGCTATAACTATCAGAATGTAGTACTTATTATAATAAAAACTCAATACGTCGATTTTTTAATAAAATGCTTGTTTTTACCACAAAACAAGTTTTTAATAGCAATTATGAAAAAACGGAAGCACATCTGTACGAGTACTATATAAGTACTTTAAGAACACATTCATTATTATGTAAAACAGGTATTGAAAATAGTAATTAATTACTTAATCTTAGAACATCCCAGTTGTTTTTATTTTAGAAACTTTCTTGCTTTTTTAGAAATTTACAGAAGAATAATTTTTATCATTTAACCTTGCAATTAACCAATTACAGGAAAAAAATTAAAGCAAATGTTGCGACCTAATTTACAAGAGAAAACTATGACATTCGATCTATCAAGTTAGGATTAGACACGTTTGAATTAAATTTTATAAATAAGGATTATTTTTTCAATTACGCATAACAGAATTTTTTCTATAGGTAACCATTTTTTTTCGGTGTTCAAAAAAAATTCCAAAAGGGATCTAAACCTCTACCACTCAAAAACAGTACTATTGCATGCGTTAAAACTGCGTATAACGGATGATAATGTATTCATTACGCCATAACTATTGAGATTCCTCTAAAATAAAGAAATCATTACAATCAGAAAATCAGTAAAAGTTAAACATGAATCACAACAATAACGTGCTTAATTTCTAAAAGAAGTTCAACGACATTCATTTTCTAAAATCAATATGGTTTTTGCGTCACAAATTTAAATTTGGAATTTTTATTCCTAAATCTATATTTAATTATGGGTGCATAATTTCTAATGATTGCTTAATATCGAAATTGTTATAATTAAACTGTTCTCTATTACATAGATATTATAAGCCCAGCAGGAGTTTCACTTTCAGTTTAGCATAAATCAGTTTAATTTAAATTATGTTTACATTCGATGCTCAGTTTTCCATTAGGGAAATTTTGGTTCCCAAGACATAATATTACATATATTTCACAAAAATTGTAATAACTTTCAAATTGTCATAACCAATCTAATATATTATGTTCATAAAATTTATTAATTATAATCAAATAGATCGTAATTTGTATTGTACTACATTGGACTCAATAACTTGATGAGTGCCATACGAATTTTAATAATAATGAATTATTGTCAATAATGTAAATGTCTATAGGTAATAATAATAAAAACAATAAAATAAGATACATGAATAAATTAAATTATCGATTTTTATACTCGACGTCTATAAACATAATAAAAAAAAGTGTATTGTTTTAGCTATAAATTAATTATATTATGCATGATTTATGAGTATATTTCTGTTACACTTTCATAATACTACATTTTTCATTGTAATTGGTACGACAATGTGACATATGGAAAGAAAATTAAACTTTTACTATTGTAAAAATATTAATTACATCAAGTAAATACATCTAAATGCAATAATTTATAAATCGAGTGTTTATGGAAAGGTGATTTCCTAACAAAATCCATATTTCCATTAAATGGACTGATTGAAATGAAATCAGTTCAGCAAATTTGAATTTAAATAAAATTACAGTCAACATCACAGGCAGAACTTATTTCTTGAAGTATTTTTCCAAACCCTTCTTCCTTCTTCTTCTTAATGTAGGAAAAGTTCTGTGAAAATACAATTTTATCCTGTAGTGTCCTGTGATGCTGATGTCCAACTTTCGTACCACATTTTTGGTGGTCATCCTGGTAATCTTTTAGAATCAAGTTTGTTTAGAATTGCTATTTTTGATGGTCTGTCATGGTCCATTCTCTCCATATGGTCCCTTCATAGCCTTCGTATTGTTCTTATCCATCTCACGATGTCGGATAATAGCACTTCTCACGCTATCTTTGAGAATAACCCCTGAAATTATTCTCAATATGCTCATTTTTGTGCTACGGAGGATTTGCTTCATTTTGGAGGTTTCAGTTCGTGTTTCGGCGGCGTCACCTTGCTATTTACTTCTTGTTTAGGGTGGTTAGTTCTGGGGTTGGCTTTTTAGATTTTTTAGGTTAGATTTTCTATTTTTCAATTCTTTTTTTGGACATGTGACGTTGTCTTCCTTAATTTATACTGTTTGTCCGGTGAGCGAATGGCTGAAATGCTAGCATGTCCGCTTTCAAGCCAATATTCACGGGTTCAAATCCTGTGAGGTGCTATCTATAGAAGAAATTTTCGCTCTCCAAATGTCTATCTGCTGGCCCCAGATAACATTATTTATGGCTAAAAAACTTCCCTGATGGAGTAGGCGGTGTAAAAATCGTCTATTCCCGTGGTTCGGAATCCACGTTAAGCTGTAGGTCCTCTGTGCTCGTCACACATTTTCAACACGCAACGAGCAGAGACAGGGAGGTATCGGGAAAATGTCGCAAGACGTTCATAACCGAATATACATACATACTGGCCATTCTCTTCAATATATCCATTGTGAGTATCTTCCGCCGCATTCGTGGATTGCGCTCTGTACAGAGCCTTAAAGTGCCTTAACCTGTAATGAAACGCTCATTTTTGTCAAATTATCTTAGAGATTTTAATTTAGACAAAATGTTAAATAATTTTAAATGAGTAAATTTTACCTATAATACAATTTTATTTATATAATTGTTTTCAAAATTTAATAGATTTGATGTTATGTTTAAAAATCACAATTTTGAATGTTGTTTGAATGACGACGGTCATGGCCTGATAGTTGGCGCGATCAACTGCTTACGTAGGGCTCCCCGGTTCGACTCCGGGTACAGTCTAAACGTTTCTTGACCATCTTCCGTGCTTTCGGAGGGCACGTAAAGCCGTCGGTCCCCCTGTCTTAATGATTTGCCACCATAACAATAAAAACCAGGGTGCAGGAACATGGAAAGGCAAGCCTAGCAAGCTACCTGAGATGTAAAATCCAAAAATGCTAATAGAATTAATTACAAAATTTAGTAAAAGAACAGGTCTTAGACCTATATTAAGAGGGAGACTTCTTAATAAAAGTGGAAGAAGAAGAAGAAGAATTTTGAATGTTCTACCCATAATTTAAAGTAAAGGGGAAATTTTTCTGTGCAAAGTGGAAGCTGAGTTGATTTTCATCTCCGAGAACTTATGTCTTTGGTTCGGAAGACGTATTTTCCCTCATCGTAGATGATCTTCATTTAATTCCTGATAAAAGTCCACTCTTCTTTGATTAACCTCCGTTTCTCCCCCGTTCACCATTCATTCTTCCGTATAAGATTGACATCGCCACTCCCCCACATTTTTGGTTAGAATTTAGATAGCTGGTTTATCATCAGTTTCGGCGTACATTTATAAGTTCAGAAACCAATAACTACTTGTTTAGAAAAATCAAAGTAAACTTGCGAATCTTTAAAATAAACTATCGACCGGGAATGGACCGCACTCAGCAATTGTGATAAAATTTAAATTCAATTCAATTTTGTTTACTGATTATCGAAATTTAATGGCAAATGTTAGAGTAAGTAGTTGGTATGTTATGAAACTATAAACATGATTTAATCCTAACACTTACAACCTTCTACAGTTGATTATTTGAATTTAAATAAGTACTAGTTTAACTCTCCTCCAACCCCATAAGTCCGTAAGTGGTACCCACGCATTTAAGCACCTTCGTCGCAAAGGGTAAGAGAACTTTTTTTTCGGCCAAATAGGTCCCCCCGGATCCAGCTTCCGTAGCTATCCGTAGTAGCATTCAAATGACCTCGAGATGTACCTGAGGCAATTTGGATTATTGTAAACCATTTTTGGGGCATGGTTTATGTTCGGATGTATTCGTTACTCGGCTTTCTTCTGCTCTCAACATGTACCATACTTTTTTTTATCGTCTATGCAGATCGTGTTCCGTACTTTTTAAAAACTTCCCAGAATTCCTCTTTTATTTCTCGTATGCTGGCATTTATGAAATATCTTTACCGAGCATATTTTCGGTAATTCTCTTGGTTTGTTGGTTCTGAATGTTAAGTAGACTTGTTTTAAATCTGTTGCCAACACTTTTACTTCTACAGTAAATCATCATCTAATAATCCTGATCCAGATGGGGACCCTTAAAATATCTTCACTGACTTATGCAACCCTTCGAGTGAATCCATCAATCCGATTTAGTCTAGATCAAAGTATTCCAATCAGATTGGCATAGTCTGAAATGAAACAATTGGAATGACCACTGAGTATCCGAAACCAATTCCATTAAGTACGATTCTGAGGCTGAGGTCCCAGATAACAAAGAATGGATAATAGAGGTAGCCACTTTCTTTTGTTCAGTTAGTTTCCCATCATCAAGATTAAAACATTGTCTGTGAATAATAAATACTGTACACATACTGATGTTTCCTAAAACATCGTTTATTTGGATTTGTCAGAATGGAAAATTCTTATTTAGCTGTATTTTCATGGCATATACATGCGGCTCAAATTCAGCAAACAATTTCGTAACGAATTAAAGAAATTCGTTTCGTCATAATTTCTAATTTTTTATTTTTATTAAAAGATATTTCTTCTTTATTAACAAAACCATAAAAAATAAAATAATATAAGTACCTTATATTTTATCCAATTGAAACATGTAATGCAGAATATTAGAATTAATAGGGGTTAATTTAGATAGGGAAGTTAATTTTCCACATTTTTAAGCTATTGGGGAAGTTTTCAAATTATGAAATGGTTTTTTCATTTTTGGTGCATTTTAAGTTTCTGACCTTGACCATAACCCTGACCTTGAATTTTAAGTTAGAAAAAGAAGGTTAAGCATAAAAAATTGTAATTGGGCATGCATTCAATTATCGAATAGCTTCTGTGGAGGTGGAAATAACTCTTCCTGTGTCGTATTGGAATTTTATTCATTTTCGTTACACTTCATAAACTATTGAAGCACACTGTTTACTTCGATATGCAAAATTAAAAAAGTTCAGATTTAACTGCTTGTTTTTAACATCTGTATGAAAATGAAGTTAATTATCTAAATCATAATTCAATTGATTTCTAATACATAATGTAATAGAAATACCGGGATGATTGTAACATTAGAGGATGGTTTAATACATTCTAGAGGGAAGGGATGTGGTAAAGATGTTATAAATGATGGTTAAAGATTCATCCAGCTAACAGTGAGTTGGTGAAAGCAGTGCGAAGTGTATTGATAGGTTTTAAAATGCAAGTTTGCAAGGTAGGATTTATTCGTGACTTTCCTTATTCAGATCATCTCGGCGGGTCTACACCACTAATTTGAAGTGGTTAAGTTTCAAGTTCAACATTGGCAATAGTTTTGCCTATTTTTCCCAACATTTTGGTGTTGGTGTTAAATCTAATTTCTTTTTCAGGATTTTACAATAGTTTTACTACTAGCTCTGACGGTATCAGGAAAAAGTCAACCAGTAACATACCACGATTTGAGCAATTATGCGCCAGCTCACGACTACGTAAGTTAATTTGTCAATATATTACTTACTCAAATATCAAGATAATTTACGTTATTACATAATTCCATGTAAGGAATTATGTAATAATCTTAAAGTACTTACCTAAAAAAATCGCCACGCTCTATATACATATTTGCTCCAGTATTTTTAACATTTCAACACTTAAACTTGTGTCTTGTGGGGCCATTTCTTTGATAAATTGCCGCTTTACAAAGTGAAATTATTTTTAAACTTCAACTATCAAAGTAATAAATTTTAGTTCATACATTTGTGTTAAGCAATTAAAATAATATTAATTTGTGAAATTGTAGTTTTCATTTAACTCCGTGGAAATTCAAAATTTGAAACCGGAAGTTTAACACTGCAACTGAACGAAGAGTCGCACCAGACCAGTGACAGTGCTAAATTTGAGTTTATTAAAAAAATCAGTTTATTGCTTCGAACTCGTTAGTTCTCATCAGGACTGTAACTTTGCTGTATTAAAATTTATTTGGTAAAACTCAGCTTTCAAATTGTCATTTTTTATTCATCTCGTATATTTTAATTGAATTAATATTTGATAAAAAAAAACTTTTACATAATTTGTAGATATATTTAGAGAAAAGCGAAATTTTTGATCTCGAGTGTTACTTAATATATTCAAATCAAGGAGAATTTGAAAATCTATTTGTATCTATCTCGCCTACCAGCTGATACTTTCACTACATATTATTATTATTATTATAACAAATATTTAATCCTATGCATACCTGTTTATTGTATACATTATTATTACAATATTAGAATAATTGAAATGCTAAATTAAATTTCTTTAATTTGCATAAAAATTTAATTAATTTACACTTAATTAAAGAAGTAATATAATTAAACAGTAAGAATAGTTATTAAAATTTTAGTTAATATAGTATGAGATTAGCAAGGTAATAGAAGAAAAAATATTGCATCGAAATTAATAAATCAAGATGATTGGATGAAATATTCCGAAAGTCGCTTATTTCTCTATAAAAAACCTAGTGAAATTATTGTAATATCGCATTAATTTTTATAACTGCTATCCGATTGGGCTCAATTAGGCTCAAAACCCAAATTTTAATAAATCAACAGTAGTAACTTTGAGGAAAACCTAATTTTCATTTCCTTCCAACAGATCTGAGTGTTTGATAGCATTTTGTCTCATCATAATAAATTATATCGGCTAATAAACAGTGTGGAATTATCATAATATCACATTAGAATTACTTTTATAAGTACTATCCAATTGGGCTCACATAGGAACTAAATTGAATGTAAAATAAGCTCATTGCAGCCAATACAACCCAAATTTAATGCATCAACAGTTTAACCTTTGAGGAAACCCGAATTTTCGTTTCCTTCCAACAGATCTCAGTATTTGGTAGCGTTTAGTCCTATCATAATTTTACATTGGCTACATGCATGAAATATTTAAATTTTTGAATATTTTAACTTCAGAACGAAACAAACCGTAAAATTAACTACCTGAACGTTTAAAATTTATACCATCTTAATTTAACGTTCTTTCAGAATATTTCATAAAACAAAACAATTTATTAAATTACATTGCATTTTATATCAACTTTAATTAAATCGGGTCAACAGATCAACTTTCGCAATCGGTAGAAATCGATGCCTTTCAATGCATTTATTGATTTGTATCACGTGCAATTCTTTAACCATAACAACTTTTATAAAATATCTGCTTTGGAAAATCGAACACATTTTTTGCTAATTGTTACGTTGAATGTAATTTTTTTCACAAAATTTAAAATATCACTCGAAACTGAGATTCACACAAAAGGTGCTTAAACTTTTAACAATGCACAATTTTTCAGTTTTTTCAATTTTTTGGAAGAAATAGACTTTATTAATTTTTTATATGTCTATAAAAATAGTTAATTAAAACAATTATGAGTAAATTTTATGAAGCATTGTTCCAAATTGCATATTAAAACAATATTTTTTTAGAAACCGCAAGACTACAGCTTCAGTTACGGAGTAAAAGATATCCATACTGGTGATGTAAAAAACCAATGGGAAAAAAAGGAAGGTGATGTTGTGAGTGGAAGCTATTCAGTGGTTGAAGCTGACGGATCCATAAGAACAGTCGAGTACACAGCCGATAAAGAACATGGTTTCAATGCAGTGGTAAAACACAGTGGTCCTGCACACCATCCAGTACAGTACGATTCAGCAGGTCACTCCAAAGTTCAATTAAGTCATGTCGATGTTCATCCAATAAACGCAGAATACGCATCAAGTAGTCAACCAGTAAATGCACATTACGCATTACAAGATCATCCGATAAAAACCGATTACACCATTTTTAAAGATCAATATGAAGATAAATACGAATTCAGCGAATCGAGTCCAATTGTGAACACATACTCGTTCAAAACAATTCACAAACAAGAACATCCAAAAGAACATCAAAATCAAAAGGTTTACAATTCTGGATCATACATTTCAACTGCAGCATCAAATGAAGAAAGTGAAATAAAATACCCTAGTGGTTCTGCAAAACAATACAAAATTAAGAGCAAAAAGCCAATTCTTCCAATAGATTTAAGTCTATTTGAAAAAAATCAACAAATAATTCCGCTTGAATTGAGTAAACTAAATCCAGTAGAAGTTAACTTAAACTCCCACCAACAGGAACACTTTTATCCTTCGTACAAGTATGGAGAAACTCGAGAAGCTTTAGAGAATGATTTTCAACCCATTAAATCTACAGGAAATAATGCTCCAACTCAACTATCGGGAACGACATACAAATCTTCAAAAAATCCCGTAATAACTCCAGGTTTAAGACATTATGGTACAAGTGCTAAACCGAAATATACAATTAATAAAACTAATTATGGACGGGATGAATACCCCAACAAATTACTATCTTTAATTATTAACAAACAATTGGCCAATCAACAAGTGAATGTACATAAAGCTGAAGTTACGAGGTTGCATCCGAAATCTAACAATCGTGGATATGTGAAATATGCTAAAACCATTAAGTACGTGGAAGATTAATTGGATGAAGAGATTAAGTATTAGAATATTTATTTATTGTTAATTGTTAATTTGTTATAGTTCAGTTTTTGTTTTCAAAAATGATTGTTGTCTTTTATAATTTAATTTGTACCTGAAAGTATTGTTTTCCATTCAATGTTGTGGAAAACACAGTAATTAAAGTATTTTAATATTTTTAAAGTAAAAGAATCACTGTAAAAATGATACATTTTTACACGATTATGGTCGACCTTATTCCATCAATAGAGTCGAAAAAGGGAATTGTTGAAAAATTATGTGCAATATTTTTGTGATGTTATATTTACTGCAATACTGATTTATTGATTGTTATTTACTGTTATTGTCATTTAGAAATAAATTATTATGTGCAATAGAATAGACAATACTTACTAATTTTTTATACCAAAATAGGATTTGTGGGTTTCTCACGCGCGACTAATATTTTCGGAAATAGTAACAGTAAAATATAGGAAAAATATAGCTCGATCTTTTCCATAATAACCATTTATTTTGAGATAAAAAAAGTAACCCATTTTAACTAATAAATAATAACAATAAAATATTCAGTTTTATCACAAAGTTTATCCATGTCCAAATGGAAACATTGAGTTCACTCGGTTTTTTTCTTCATAGTAACATTCCAATAATAAAATATTTGCATTACAATTAAACTGTTGCCCAAACTTGCGGCAATAAAAGTAATTATCGTTATTAAATCGCCAGTTTCTTGAATGGAAGTAAAAATTCTTGATAACGTTCCAGCAAATAATAACAATGTTGTCACCACAGACAACTGCCCAGTATGTCCATTTTTATAATTTTCAACAGCTTGTATTAATTTTCCCGTTAATAAAATTGGAATATTGAGACCTTGTAAGGTCCACAGCATTTTAATTGGAACAACACCAGAAGTTAAAATTGCAGTGATAATAACATACCCTGCAAGATACCCTAATGCCAAAGCAGTATTACCATTGTAATGCAAAACTTGACAGGCAATAACCACGTTTTGTAGAGCCAAAAATACTTTATCACCCCATGCAGTAAACGGAAATCCTTTCATAAAACTGTACGACACATAAACGTTAATAGCAGATAAATCTAAAGTAACACTTGGTACACTAATACCTTCACCACTTTTGTTTTTGTACAATTTTAAAATTTGTGGCATCTTTACTAAGGCTGACCCAAAAATAATTCCATATCCTAAACATCTACTGAAAGTTGCTTTGAAACATCGAACTAAAACAAACACAAATTAAAAAAAAACATGTGGATGGGCTTCCGGAAACTTACCATCCAAAATATTATTTTTTCCAAAATACTCTTCATAACACTCAGGGCTTAACACCAACAAAGAAGTCTGTTTTAAATACTCCATAATGATCGTAGTCAATAAACAGGTTAATATAAAAAAGTTATACTCATAAGAACTGTAATTATTTAATATTACTTACTTTAATAAAAACCTTCCCAGTATCGAATGTTGAACTTTAACCAATGAACATTAAAGTGGTTAGGAATTTTGATAGGTACTCGTCTGTTGTCGTGTTATAATATTATGTTCATTAGATATCGATTTGTTTTTCGCGCCATGCTATTTATTATCTATTTTAGTTGAGGATTTTTAAATTTGATCAGATAAAATTTTTTTTCCATTTATAGATAATTAAATTTTTGTAATTTATGGAAGCAGATCAAAAATTTTATCTTCACGAATTGAAAGATTTTATATTAATAAATATTGTTCATTGTAAAAAACAAATTTGAAATGTTGAAATAATTAAATTTTATCTGTTGATTCAAATGCGCACAAATTTTTAAGCTAAAATCAAAAATGTATTAGTTAAAATGCAAAAAATGAAAGGGAAGTTATGAATTTCAAGCAGCAGGAAAATTAAATAACAATTAGAAAATACGATAGCTTGCGTCTTGGATGTTGCGGTTCCGTTATACCATCGTCAGTCAAGCTTAAGAAATAAACAATAATTAATTAGAACTAAAAGTTAAACCAATTTTATTAGAAATTTTAAATTAAAAATTAATTAAATAAGACAACAAAAAGTTCCTCTATATTTCCTTGGTGGAATGTATACCGGGTGTTGAATGAGTTAGCCGTTCATAGGATATTTACATGTAAAAACTTATTTATGCAAATTCCTGCTTCCCTAATTATTCTAGAAAAAAAAAATGAAAGACACAAAAATCATGCAGAAAAATAAATTACAAATGATAAAAGAATTATTTTCATCTAGCTTTTACTTAAAGTGGCTAAAAATGCTTTTGAAATTGTTCAAATTTTCATTTATCAGACTAGCCATGAAATAAATTCAATTTAATTTATTTATTACATAAATTATTAATAATAAACAATTACAAACATTAAGAAATAATTAAATTTACAGCAAATGTTCAAACAGGTTTCCATATTCAGCTAAACAAAAACCAAGTCTATCATAAAAGTTACATCGTACATTCGCAAGTTGTCTTTCGGTAATATTGCCACACTCCTCCACAATTTTATTTTTTAATGAATCAATACTTTGGTATCGTTCACCTTAAATTTTAGATTTTAAATGACCCCACAAAAAAAGTCATTTGGAGCCAAGTCTGGTGACCGAGCTGGCCAGTTTATTGGACCATTGCGTCCTATCCAAGAATTGGGATAACATTCATTTAAATAATTGGTTACATCTCTAGTATAATGTGCCGGACATCCGTCTTGTTGATAGTAGATTACGTTATTTTCTCCTGCCACAATATCAATTGCCGGTCCAATTTCGTTTTGTAACATTTCTAGGTATTTTAGTCCATTCAAATTTCCATCAATAAAAAATGGTCCGATGATGTTTGCTCCTAATATCCCTGCCCAAACATTTACAGTTTGGCGATACTGTGAACGATTGTTGATCATTAAATGAGGATTTTCGGTGGACCAAAACCGATAATTTTGAACATTTGGTTCCCCGTTAATACTAAACGTTGTCTCATCGGTAAAACAAATATTTTTAATAAAATTTCTATCCAAATTGGCCTTTTCGATAATGCTTTCACAGAAAATCATTCTTTTGTACATATCCTCTTCAAAAATTTCTTGATGGTTTTGGAACTTATAAGATATAAATTTATGTTTTTTTATAATTTTGAACGCCGTAGTGTGATGAATATTTAACTCCGCACCAATTGTTCTTGTACTGATACAAGGATTATTCACTACGGCAGCAATTACATTTGTTTCGATATCGGTACCTGGAGCTTCACCAATATTGATTTCTTCTAAATTTATTCTTTTATTTCTGCAGGTCTTGCATGACGGCTTAAATACACATCCATATTGATTTTGATTATCAATTACATTTTTAATTGTCGAATAAGTAGGGATTGGTCTTTCTGGGTATAAACCAGCAAAGAGATCTCGTACCATACGTATACTAGTTTTAAAAATTGATTTTTTCACTAATTGTGTACTTTGCTTCCATTTTATGAAATTAAAATTTAATAAAGTGCAAAACTGTAAACAAAGTGCAATTGTTTTTTAATACTTATCAAAAATAATTACCTTGGAAACTTTCATGGCTAGTCTGATAAATGAAAATTTGAACAATTTCAAAAGCATTTTTTGCCACTTTAAGTAAAAGCTAGATGAAAATAATTCTTTTATCATTTGTAGTTTATTTTTCTGCATGGTTTTTGTGTCTTTCATTTATTTTCTAAAATAATTAGGGAAGCAGGAATTTGCATAAATAAGTTTTTACATGTAAATATCCTATGAACGGCTAACTCATTCAACACCCTGTATATTGTTTTACAAAGTTAGTGGAAAATTCTGAAGAAAAAAAATTGAATGTCATCTAGATAAATCATAGATTATTGTGAATCTGTGTTTTTACATATACTGAAAACTATACAAAAGATAATGCTATCTAAGATATAATTTCAGATATAAGGGTGAGAAGGCCAAAATGAAAATCGCGGGAAAACCGGAAAAAGTTCTGTTTTCATAATGAAAATGAAGGTATCGATCTACATCAATTGTGCATTTTTTTATATTCATTGTGATTTCCAAAAATTACAACATATGGCAGGACAGCCATCTCACAGCAGTTGGTCATTAGTTTACCTCTAGTGAGTTTTATTCTATTTTTTTTATTTGTAATATATTTTTTATTCAATGTTTGTTTAATAAATAAAAGTTATTATATTTTTTTCATTAAATAATAAGTAAAAAAGAAATATTAGATTTGCTAAATGATTTTTCTTGTAAATGGTTTTATAGAAAAGTGAAAGAATAGACAAAGAACCCCGAAATTAGAGCAATAATAATGAAAGATGAAAATGGAAATCCTGAAAACGACAAAGAAAAAATCAAAGCAATATGGAAGAAGTACTTTAAATAGTTATTGAACAAAAATGATACCGACTACGAAGAATAAAAAAAAAAAGCTGGAGCCAACATGGATCGAAGTTGTGACGGTATGCTAAAAAATGAGGGAGAATAATTGAAACGAATAACGCAAGAGTTGATTGAAAAAATTCGGAATAGGGAAGAACTACCAGAAAAGTGGATACTTAATTGGGAAAAAAATACCAGTATGTAAAAAAGTGATGTAGAAAACTGCCGGAATTACTGGGAAATCACATTGCTCTCCACGATATACAAAATACTATCCACAATAATAAATAGAAGATTGAAGAATAATAAATAATCCACACGAGAGGAGATAATCGGCGACTATCAGCACAGATGTCATGAAGCAAATAATCGAAAAATTCCATAAATAACTTAACATACTGCAACGTTGGTCTAGTGAAGTTTTTTGAAAAATTGAGAAACTGTATTTCCCTCATATACTTATTGTACAAAATAAAGTTGTTCGCATGGAAACATTACATTATGAAGTAAATTTTATTCTACCAAATCTTTCAGGAGGTTTTATGAAGTCTAAAATAATTATAAATGAATATATTCCATAATTAATTACTTATTTAATGTGGTGGTTCCTGAAGGTGCCTTTATCTTTTCTTTGAACGTTAAAAATCTGTTTATCAATGTTCATATGAACGAAGTGCTCGAGTTGGTGAGGGATAATTTAATCCGTTCAAATTTGTTAGACGTGGATGTTCTTCAGTATTTCAACTTCCTGAAGATATGCGTCGGTCATAAAACTTCTTCTCCTTTAAGGATAACTCATTTATTATGAACGATGGTTTGCCAATGGAGTTGATTGTCTCTGCAGACGATACAACTGTTTCCTTATGGGAAGGACGTTAAAATCATTCCAAGGTAGACTGAAAGAACATTTAACAACAAGAAACAGTCAATTTTTGCTAAGCCTCTCCTCGATGCAGTACACGATTATGTGATAGAGACTGAGTTTTGTGCCTTAAAACAGCTAAAAGTACAATAATTAAAGGCGCTCAATAATTTGGAAGAAGTTTTGATTCAGAAGGCAAAAAGTTGTTCCCCTCAGAGTGTTTAAAAGTCCACGCCAGTTTTAATGAATATTTTGTATTGCCTGTTGTGTTGCAGTGGTGCGGGGAAACGGTTAATGACGAGCTTACAAACGTTTTAATTTTTTTCAACCGTTGATGAGAATGATATAAATTCTCGAAATGAGTATTGAATGATTAAAAAAAAAGGACCTGGAGTAAAAGACTTGATTTTATTATTTTATTATTGAAATTAACTATAAACATTGAGACATTTATTTTTGATAATTACTTACTATTTCTTTATTTAACAACATTGTTATTTATAGGTATATACTGTTGTGTTTTGATCATAATAAGGGATGATTTGACGTAGTAAGCCAAGGTTTGCGGTGGTCCAAAGTAGGTTCGATTCAGAGAGAGAACACCTTTGCAATTGATTTCATTTAGACACTATGATTTGTACAGTTTTGCTATACCATAACTTCAAAACTTAGAATTTGTTATAATGCTGTTGCCTCAGATTTGTTTTGCTACTCAAGTTAAGTCCTTTCAATGAACGCCGTCTCTGTAACAATAAAATTTAAAATGTAAGATGTTACGAAATTTTGTCACTTTCGCAACAGCGTTGAATTTATTTAAATTCAACTATTCCATTTTGCAACATCTTTCGTGACGCCCTGTATATCGAACGTAATTGACAGGGAAATAAAACTCGCGCAATGCTATGATAAGGACTTCTTGGGTTAGCTTTCGAAGCGAGCGGTCGGTTTTGTGTTTTACTGTGAAGTGAATATAATTTTGGTTCCAATTTTGATAAAATATTGGTGGCGATTTTGTGAGGGGTCCCTTTCCGCATCATGAATTGTTTTTGGATGGTTTGCGCTCCAACCCAGTACTATGGGGATTTTTCACATTGATGTTTGCGGAATTGTGGATGTATTCCAGGTCGTTATCTTTTTGTCGGACCACCTTGTCCATATTTTCTGGAAGGATATTTTTTTACTCAGTTCGGTAAGTTCTTTAATTTGAACTGATTGCTTCACAGAGAAATGCATTACACGACTTGGCCAATTTTCCGCCGTACATCTGGTGTCCGATTACGTTTTAATTAACCCTTGGCTGTTTTTATATTTTTTTATGTGATATTTTATTCTATAGGTTTTCATTGTCTTGCATTTGTATTTGAATGTTTGACCGAGATAAATGATACGCCGCAGGTTTAGCATTTCTGCTCGATGAGATATTATATCTTATCACACGTTCGAATACGTGAATTTTAATGCCAATGCTAAACTTTACTTTTTGATAATTATTTTAATTAACAGTAATAATTAATTATGTATTATTAATTGAGTCTTATTTGTGCATTTAAACTTTACTAGGTAACATCAACCGGCGTTGGTCAACTGCAATGACTTTGAAATTCCTAAGCGTTTGACATGGGTTCGAATTTCATATTTGAAATTCTATGTTAAACATTTTTTTTGTGTTTATTTTGCTTTATGTTTATTTTTTTATGAAAGGCTGCGATGTTCGACCCATATACAGGGTGCGGCATTTCATCGAGATTGCTGTCGTTTGTTTTATCATTGGGAATTCGATATGGTTCCACTTTATCGTGGGATTTTTATTTAACCATTCGAACGTGCCCTTGGTTTATGTTTGGGAGTGATTTTCGGTGGCAATGTCGTTGCTACTGTGCCTGTTTTGGTCGGCTAACACCTTTTACATCCGACATCGCTTATATCTTTGCCTTCTGACAATGAACTTCTTATTGTTAATTTTAATTGTGTTGTGTTAGCAAAGCTGTTTCCTTGATCTCTCCGGGGTGTTTCTTTCACACGATCCACGACTCTCGCTGCCGCAATAAACGAGCTAGTTTAAATCGACCACCAGGGCCCCACGCAAATTTAAAGTAGATGGATTATCCTTCTGCGTGGACTTTATCTTTTCCAAACTGCTTCTCATTAGAGCAGTAAGGAAAGATTTAGTATCAAAGAGACAAAACATAAAAAAATTAAATGTTAGCAATTTAAGGAAGTAAGGAAACAAATTGGGTAAAATTGTAATATTTGTTAAAGTTAGGCAAAGCGTAATTAAGTAGTAATTGAAGTGTTAAGTGAATTGAAAAAGGACGGGTTTATTTGGCGGACGGTTTGGAGATTGGTAAAACGCGCCTGCTCGGAGAATTTTGAAAAAGATAAGTTTTGGAAAATTGGGGAGTCCTCTCACGTCTAGCAACGACGACGAACGTGTTCATTTTTGGTTTCTTTTGGTACTCTTTTCGTAGCGATCAGCGAGTATAGAAGTGTTGGGAGAGGATATTTTTAAGATTGGAAAATAAACGTTTGAGAAGGAAAGACGTACCAAGATTTGAGTTTTATAAAGTGAAATTTATCGATTTATTTATCAAGTTAATTGAAAGTAGAATAGTAAAGTCCATTAATTCCTTTGGAGTAAGAAGCCATAGCAGATTTGTACTTTCAAGAAGTTCTGAAGTTTCGATTGAAGACGATAGTGAAAATTTTGGATACCACTGGTTGTTATAAGTTTTTATGGTTATGGTATGGAATGGAAAAACATTAATTAACAAATTGAAATACTTACACGAGATTCAACTGGTTACAACTGTGTTCGCAAGGATTCATGGTGTGTCGTCATATTCTTTCTTCACTACACTCACACAAAATCAGCAGGCCGATTTTACGAAACTCGGCTCCTGAAAGCCGAGTCGTTGTCTTCGAACGTAATTGGTAAGACTGTTTTTTTTGAGCGCTTTTTTGTTCGGTGGAAAGCGTCGCTAACGCGAATAAAAATTTAAAGTGCGGGATTTTTAGAAAGGGGTTATTATTTTAGTTTTTAAGAAATTAAATTTGTATGCTTAATTTGTTTCTCTCTTGTAAAAATTCTATGGTTTGTTTCGATTTCAAAATTAATAAACACAGGTATTTTGTTGAATTGATTTATTTTGAGTATTTTTGGTTTACATTATTTTTACAGCATAAGAATTGAACAAGTTTTGGTATAGTTTAAGTTTTGAATGCATTGAAATTTCAATGCATAATAGCATTTTGTTTGCAAAGTGTCTTTTCTCTATATCCGGACCATTTACCCACCTTTGACCCTGAGAGTTCTCATTGCTGGCCGAGGCAATTTAAAAAAGTGCCGTTTATGTACCCTCGCTATAGAAATAAAATTCAGTAGCTAAACACGGCAATACCAATTACTGAAAGTGAGTATTTTTAAATTAAATGAACTTTCCAAGGACGAGCCGCTAGGCAAGTAATCATTAAGGGGTAATAACACTCTAGAAGACACAAAAATAGCATAATTTTAACAATTTTTTATGGCGCTATAGTAAATGCAATAGAAAATCTGTTTAAAGCGGTTTATTGTACATATTTTATAGAATAGTTTATAATTTTTTTTTTAATTTTTTTACAAAATGGCAGCGTCACATCCCAGCGAAGGAAACCTCTCTTTACAAATAGCGTTCCGCGGCCGGCAAGATTTCTCCGCTAATTTTTGACCTAGAACAAAAACCAAAAAAATTTTCAGTTCTATATAAGATTATCTAGAGAAGTACCTACGGAAATTAAAAAATATTGATTTTTGTAAGAATAGCGCACGATTGATTTCAAATTTCTATTTTTGATCAAAAATTACGTGAAAAATTGTTTATAACAAGAAAAGTTTACAATTTAGCGCCAAATCCGTACGTACTTCCCTAGATAATGTAATTTTATAGCTACAGTTAAAATATCAAGCAAATCGATTAAGATCTGTCAAAGTTATGTTGCCGGCCAATTGAGAAATTGTCATTTTGAGATAGAGCGTTTTAAAGTTTTACATAGCAATATTGAATGAAAATTTTTTATTTACCTCTAATCTGCAATACCTGCACCATACAATTGGTCTTCTATGTTAATATACTGCTGTTCTTCTTCATTTCTGGCTGATTTTAACCAAAACCGAGCCTCTTCAGTAGCGTCAGACAGCGATCGCTCCGAGAACTTAATGCGGGGCGTGCATCAGCTTTCGCACAGAAATTCAAGCAATTGGGCCCAGGATAGTTTTAGGGTTAATTTCATATGCTTTATCAATAAATGGGCAATTTGGAATGACAGTTTCGTTACAGTTCTCGCAAGAAATAACAGTTTTAAATCCTAAACCACGTCGTCCACTTTCGCCAAATTTCATATTTGATTTACAGGTTATAAAATATAATATTACAGGATAAAAATAAAATTTTTTTAAATTTTCGTACCTAATATTTAGAATTTTTAAAAGTAATAAAGGATGCACTTTGGTTTATTATGGTTTGCCGACAGTTGTAATGCTCAGTACCATAAACTTGGGTAATTTATTGCCTACTTCTTATGCGCTTTAAATGCCTATAGTTCCGAAAATATTCGGAATATCGATATGAAATTTTAACACATAAATTTTAAGATATAGAACTATTAATTAATGTAAAAAAAAATTTTGCTTTTTTTAAAAATCCTAGAGTGTCATTACCTCTTAAGTATTGCAACTTAATGGGGTATCCTAGTATAAAAAAAATATGATTTTTATACATTTTCTAAATATTTATAGTCTATTGAGCATCTACGCTCAAAGAGATTTCATGAAATTCATTAAATTGCGGAAGTTACAAAGAATTAAAGGACTAAGCATCGCAAGAAACTCGAAGAATCACTAAACTAGTAGTTAGATGTAATTTACTAGTTACTAATTAATTGAATTAAAATTGTATACATTTTTTAAATCAAATGTAGTATTAACCCCGTATTTGGTAAAACTAAAAACGTGTATCTTTGCGCCTAAACATTTCCAATACTGGAAAAAGAACGGTTGATAATGTAACATATTTAGGGGTATTGGTATTTAACGAAGGATTTTATTCTACTTATATTAAAAATTATGCAATCGAGGGGATAAATATTGTAATAAATCCAAAATCGTTTGCCAACTACAGATCTTGCTACAGATACAATGAGCACATTGACCACTCTGAGCTCCAATAGTCTGAAGTTGGTAAAGCCACAAGAATCGCCCACAAAGATTAAACTCAAGGTGTTCGATGAAGAAGAATATCCTTTTCTAGCTCTATATTAACTATTTATTTTGATCATTGATATAATAATTTATAACAAGTAAAAAACATAACTTCAATTAAAAAATAATAACAATATAATAATCACTTCTATCACAAAGTTAACCATGTCCAAAAACAGCCATTGAAGTTACTCAGTTTTATTTTTCTTAACACTAACATTCCAATAATAAAATAATTGCATCACAATTACACTGTTACCCAAACTTGCTGCAACATAAGTAACAATCGACATTAAGTCACCAGTTTCTTGAATGGAAGTAAAAATTCTTGATAAATTTCCAGCAAATAATAACAATGCTGTCACTGCAGACAGCTGGCCAGTGCGTTCATTTTTATAATTTTCATAAGCTTGTATTAATTTTCCCCCTAATAAAACTGGAATATTAAGACATTGTAGGGTCCACAGTAAGTTCACTGGAATAACACCACAAGTTAAAATTAAAGTGATAATAACATACCCTACTAGATATGCTATTGCAAAAACAGTATCACCACTATAATGCAAAACTTGAAATGCAATAATGGCATTTTGTATAGATAAAAATGCTTTATCACCCCATGCAGTAAATACAAATCCTTTTGTAAAATTATACGAAATGCAAATGGTAATAGCCGATAAATCTAAGGTAATACTTGATACACTAATACCTTCGCCACTCTTATTTTTGTACAATTTTAGAATTTGTGGCACTTTTACTACGAATGAGCCAAAAATGATTCCAATACCCAAACATCTACTTAAAGTTGCTTTGAAACACAGAACTGAAATAAAAACAAGTTAAAAGAAAAGAATACAATAAATTAATGTAAATGGCAAAAACTTACCATCAAAGATATTATATTTTGTAAAATATTTTTCATAACACTTTGGGCTTAATACCAACAAAGACGCCTGTTTCAAATACTCCATAATGAAGACTGGGTACTCAATAAATAAAATAACATAAGAAAATTATTATTATTATTATAACTATAAGTAGTACCTGTATTCATTATGAAATAATTAAATAGGATTACTTACGTTAGTAAAAACCTTCAAAGTACCCAGTGTTGAACTTGAAACAATGGACATCAAAGTTGTTGGGAGTTCTGATACGCGTTTCTTGTCGAGTTATATTAATTCTATACCTGTTTAATTTTTGCGCCATACTATTGTCTATCTTGTCGGAGTTTAAAATTTCAATTGTATTAAATTTTTTCTGAAATTAATTTATTGAAGCAAAAAACCAGCACAGTGACTTCTACTACACTCGGTATTAAGTCGATTAAAAGGTTGCCTACTTCGAAGCTTCGAAGTCTTAAAAAACTCTTGCTTCCAAAACTTGTTGAGTGGTATTGAAAACCATAACTAGGAACCTATATTTTGTGATATGTCCAGCTATTGGTTCTTGTAAATAATTATTACAATATCAAACCCGCAATAGTGTTTTTTAATACAGTCGACTCTCGATAAATTGAAACTCAAGGGACCAGAGAAAAATTTCAAATTACCAAGAATTCAAAATAACAAGAGTTACAGGTCGACTCTCGATAAATTGAAACTCAAGGGACCAGAGAAAAATTTCTCTGATAAAATTTCTAATTTCATTTAGAAATTCTAAAAAAATTTAATATTGATTTTATTCAATTTATCGAGTATTTTTCAAGAGACCGGGAAAAAATTCAAGTTATCGAGGGATTCAAATTAACGAGTGTTCAAATTATCGAGAGTCGACATGGTTTTTATTTTCAGACCTTTAGAGCTAGCAGAAGAAATTTAATAAAATGGTGCTAAAACCAAGAATTTCAGAAATTCAAAGCTTCCAAAAACCTAAACTCATTATTCTATATTTGTAATTTTTGAATAATTATTGAAACAATTAACGGTTTTTCATTTTTCCTTTTTTTAGTCTATCTATTTATTTGACTTTTTACAACACAAGTATACATACTATGGTATTAGATATTTTATTAAAAAATTATCAATCCACCTTGCTCTCATTTCAATCTGTTCCACTTTGAAGATTTATTATTTCCATAATTGTTGCTCAATTTATCGCTGTCGTCTGCTTTTTCTTCCATTTTTTCTTCTTGGTCTTTTTCTTCTGAGTTCATTACAATCTGTGGCACATTTTTGCAAATTTGCTGATTGCAGACATGGAAGAATGGAACACTTCAGTTGCGATTTTCTACAACCACAAGCTGTACTGCATCTTATTTTGTATTTACAAGAGATAAATTGGAGCAAAGCATAAGGAGCCAGATCCTTTGGGTTTATGACTGGAGTAAGTCCATTTTTGTTCCTTTTCCAGCGGAATTTTGTGTATGTCACACTAAGTCTGAACTTGTTGGTACATCTTCTCACATATAGGACTGTGTAAAAAGATTGAATTTATGGTTTGCAACAAATTTATGTTAACCTATTAATAAAGCTAAAAGATCTGTCTTCACCTACGTTAACAACATCATTATATGCTGAAGACATCTTGATGGATGTATTGATTACCAAAATGTCGGTATATTCTGCAATTTCTTTAGGAATTGCTTGGGTTCTAGCAATTTCTTACGCGTCGTAAAATTGCAAGAGAAATTTCTGGCTAACAAAAATAACAAAATTTCCTTGATCTCAGTGCTGAAGAAATAATTCGAGCTATCTAATTTTTCAGATTTATGCTTATGATCCACCTCTTCTATGCATGTGGTATACGTTCGAAGTATTTTCGCATTCATAGAGGACCTTTTCTCTTGTTTTACCTTGAACAGGGAAGAGGAAATCTCGATAGAGATACCGCCTCAATCTAGGGCGATAGTGTGAAACTTTCGCTCACTAAAACCTCTCGTTCCCCATCCCCTGAGAACAGAGATTCGCCCCTCGGCATTACTTACGTTCCTTGGGGGGGGGATCCTTGTTTTCAGCTTTGCTCAGTCATTGCTTTTTCTGAGCGGATTTATTATCTTATCCTTTGTTCTCTTCGTCCATTTTAAGCATTATGCGGCAGGTTCCGCCTTCTTTTTGGCTTTTATAATGGTTGTGACCATCATGGTGATAGTTCTCCATTCGTCTATGCTTCCGATCACAATGGTGGTCAGGTTCTCCGTGTGTGAAAGACACTGAAAAACAATAAAAGACGGTGGGTTCTGCAGTATCTTCGTCTTCACAGTTGTCGCAATTTGAAGCCTCCAGCATTTATTTTTCTGCCAGCGTTTTGCAAAATTTGTTATGAAATATATATTTAATTTTTCTACACTGTGCCTTATACGGAAATCCAAACATTAGCACTCATTTAGGACGTACCATAACGTCCAGACTTATTTAGTGTAGCATTCACAAAATTTCACAGGAATGGGACTGGAAAAGGAACAAGAATGAACTTAGTTAGTTTAGTCATAAATACCGAGAATCCTGTTCCCGAGACTTGCTCCAATTTATCTCATGTAAATGCAAGATAAAATGCGATGCGACTTGTGATTGTAGGAAAACGGACGGATAAAAGTGATTAATTGTTTACTTGTATTGTAAAAAGTTTTTAAAAAAAGAAATAAATCTTTCAAAAAAAATTTGATCATCTTCAGGATGTTGTTTACTTTGGAAACTATTCGACCAACCAAAAAATATTTCAGACAAAATTTGTAAGAAACTTTCTTGATTATAGTATTGATGTTTTATCTGTTTTAATAAAATCTGTTTTATCTGTTTAAATTTATGTTTTATCTACTGTTTTATCGTAGGACCTACCGCAAAAGAGATATAACGAAAAAACCAATTTTGGCTGTCATTTTTATAAAACGGCGCAAGCGCCGAAAAATCAGGAAATCATGAAGGACCCTAAAAATGAAAACTCTTTCATTTAATGCAAACTAATCAACCTCTTTTGATTGTATTGAAGGCGATTTTCGTCTTCTAAATAACGCGAAAATCGCTTACGAACCTCAGGCGATTATCGCCGTAATAGCCCTTTATCATAAGATAACAATACAAGAAAAACTGATTTCAGTAATATTAATTACCCGGATATTACCGTTAACCATAGGTCTGTGGTTATAATATAGAAGATTGGTAAATCGATAAGTTTACCGTAACTAAAAGGTTTATGTACTTTTTTGTTTGATTTCCACATCTAAATTTGACCTTGATTTTATAATAAATTATAGTATAGTACACACATTACCGTTACAATTCTCTAAGTGCCTGATAGTAATTATTAATTTAATTTATGCATAAATTACTATGATTTAAGTGCTCCTAAAACGCCAAGTTAAAAAAAACGCTTAAGGATATGAAACGTTTTATATAACAATCACACAATTAATAAAAAATAAAAGTATCGATAATTGCATTTAAGATATGTTTTTAAGAACGACCTTGCATGAAATGCGGGGACAGTGAGTCAGTGAACTGTTTATAGACTATCATTTCTTTTTCTGTAGTATTGTAATGAGGCCACGCCAAAAGGAAAGACGAGATAAATTAGATAAAGTTCAAAAGTGAAGGAAGGAGTTAATTAACTTACAATTAATTGCATAGGTAACAAATTCTTTTGTGTGTTGTAAAATGCATGTAATAGGTACCTACTTCCTTTTATGAAATGTTATTCTTATAATAGATGAAAGAAAAAAGTTAAAATTAATCACAAGAATATCCTGGATTTCCTTAAGCCCTCGGATGGACGTGGAAACTGCAATAGACTTCTAATTAAATATACAAAAAAATTATTATACTTTCTCAGTATATTTCTGGGCCAGTTGTAGCAATGACAATAATAAATTATAATTGAGGGGCTCCAATTACCTTCTCTCCATTATGGAAGTCTAATATATGGAATAAGATTATGCAGAAATTCTGAAAAAATATGATTAATGTTTCTTAATTCTCTCTTCCATTTCCATGTTCAGCTTCTTTTGAAATCTCTTCAAATTAAAACTACAAATTTTGCAATAAGTTAATTATAGATAACAGAATAGCAAAATTATGAATTATACAAGGTGCGGCAAAGAAACCTGCAATTTGTTCCAAATCCATATTATTAAAATTTGACCGGATGAATCTGGAGACAGCCTTCTAGGTTTAGTTTTCGAAAATAATATATAACCACAGAGATTTGTTATTATATGTACATAATTATGATGATAGGTATCTAGTAGGTTCTATGTTTTTATGTAATTACTTCAATTTTGTAATGTCTCGTAGTGGCACAAAGACTCTTAAATGTTTCTAAAATAATAAAAATGCATCATGTAAATTGAAATTCTAGAGCAAAAACATTCACTTTCTGTGGTCTATGTAGTTCAGGTCTTTCGTCGCATATCTTACAACAGTGGTAGTAAAAATGTAGGGCGTGTCAGTTTCCACAATACAATTTAATATAAAAATGCTATTTATGGCAAAACCCACATAATTCGATTGCAAAACTTCTGTCAGTATTTCTTTAAGATTATTGAACCCAAACTAATACTAATTTTGATTAATTATAACTGTGTAATATTAAACAGCAATTTTTATAAAACACAATTTTTTAGGGACCCAAATATGAATGAACTTTTACTCGATTTTAAATTTTAGTGCCCAGACTGGTAACGCTTCCGTAATAGCTCTACATATTTCTAAGATAACACCCATGGTGAAAAACTGGAATTTGGATTATAATAGAGAAATTAATAATAACTTGTTGCAATGAATGTAACGACTCCATTTAGTGCACGAAATTTGATTAGTAGAATTGCACATTATAAAAGTTGTTTATTACCGAGAAGTTCACTTATCCAATGGTAATAAATTTTGATTGAAAGTTGTTTATTCAATTTAATACGTATTTACATAATTTTAATGTTTATAACGATGGCGATGAAAAGAAATTACAAATTTTACGTTTTAAATTGCCCATGAAATAATGTTAGATGGCAAAATTATATTCAGAAAATTGATACCTAGTTTCCTTATGCACCGCGCTTGCATCATAGCCCGTGATTCGATGCTAGTTTAATTTTTTTGATATTTTTATCGGTTTAAATTTTGCAATAAAACTAACACGATACATTTTCAAATAAAATTACGAGTTTATATAATAAATGTTTCAATAAAGTGTGTTTAGATAGGTACATTACTCTTATTGTATGCAGGAATTGTCAATAAGTCGAGCATTCTGAAACGGGCGTGGTAATGTGCATAACGATTATACAATACAGTTCAAATTGCTTCACTTTCACCATTTTATTTTAAATGCATTATTCCCTTTATTGTATTTCTTATATATTTTTTATATATTTTTTAATCTTTACGAAAGATCATTCTTTTCGGGACAAATAAAGTGATGCCAGGATTTAAAAACAAAGAACTTCAGGCTGCTGTATTCAATTGAAATGCTTAACCATTGATCTTCAGGACCCTCCTCTTCTGAAGATGACTTGATTTATGTTGTCACTGCGTTCTGGCTTCCAGAATACTTCATTTTTTAATATTGATGAAGATACCTGGTAGGCAACAAGTTCATAATTTTCCAAAAAGTATTGCTTGAAGATCGTATCTGAATTTTTGAATCAATAATTTGATTCTCTATATCATCTACTACATCTACAGATCTACAGGTTCGATCCTCTATATTACGTAGCAAGGCAAACTATATTAAGCAATCGGAAGAAAATATTATTATTAACCCTAAGAGTTTTTGGAAGTATATTAAATCTATGAGGAAAGATCATAATATTCTGAATAATATGAAATTGAATGAAACAGAATTCGAGGGCGTGGAGGCTATCTGTGCTGGTTTTGCGGGATTCTTTAGGGGATTTTATTGTTGTCAGAATGATGATATTGTGATCAATTCTGATATTGATGATTATACAAGTGAAAATCTGAGTTTCGCGGAATTCTTGGCCGACTCGGTGATCGGTGCTATCTCGAAATTGAAGAAAGACAACTATTGTGGCCTCGATGGTATACCTTCTATTTTTGTTATGAATTGCTCTACAACGTTAGCAGATCCATTATCTATTATATTTAACAGATGTATTAATGAGGGTCACTTCCCCGAGAGATGGAAGCACTCCTACGCCCTACCGATATTTAAAGCTGGTATCAGATCTGACATAAGTAATTATAGACCAATATGTATAAATTCAAATTTTCCCAAAATATTTGATTCTATCTTTTCTCAGCTTATTACTGATCATGTTAAAAAATATATCATAGAAGAGCAGCATGGATTTGTTACCGGAAGATCAACCGAGACAAACTTATTTCTCTTCACTGAATATGTCACCAAGAATATGGAGTATGGGTTTCCAGTGGAGTGTATTTATACTGATTTGGCTAAGGCATTTGATAGAGTACCTATTGAACTATTGTTATACAAACTGAAAGTATTTTATGGAATTCATGATCCTCTACTATCATGCTTGGCTCAGTATTTGAAGAATCGTTCTCAGTGTGTAAATGTGGGTAATTCTTTGTCAGATTCGTTTGGGATAGCATCTGGGGTCGGCCAGGGTACCCATTCGGGACCGGTATTATTTTCACTTTTTATTAATGATGTCAAACTTGTATTTAGGCATTGTAAATTTTTATTGTTTGCCGATAACTGTGAGATATATAGTGCGATTAGAGAGAGTGGGGATCGATATAGAGTTCAGTCTGATCTCAATAGTTTCACTTGCTGGTGTAAAGAGATTGACTTAAATGTCAACATTAAGAAGTGTAAGAGAATGCTATTTTCCAGGCAGAGGGATCCATCTATAAACTTTAATTATTATATTGACGGTATCCTAATAATTGATAGTGTAACCCTTATGAAAGATCTCGGTGTCATTCTCCATGCCAAATTGTCGTACGTTGCCCATATTGATAACGTTGTGTCGAGATCAAGCAAATTACTTGGATTTGTTAAGCGATCTACTGAGCAGTTCTCTAATCTAAGAAGTATTAACTTATTATTTGTAAGTCTGATAAGGCCAATTCTAGATTACTGTTCGATTATATGGTCACCCTCGTATGACTGTCATATTAAGCGAATTGAAAAAGTACAGAGGAAGTTTATCAAGTACCTGTGTTATAAGGCTGGTATGGATTACGATTCAGATAATTACTCTTTCCTAAATAATTATTTTTCACCACCTGAATTG
Organism: Podabrus alpinus; assembly: GCA_932274525.1. Lineage (NCBI taxonomy): Eukaryota > Metazoa > Arthropoda > Insecta > Coleoptera > Cantharidae > Podabrus > Podabrus alpinus. The sequence continues at coordinate 17,549,898 of OW026451.1, forward strand.
GAAAAGCGTAGAGATTATTTTAGTGCTATATTTGCATTCAAAGTCTTGAATAATTTGATTAAATGTCCGCAGATACTTGATTGCTTTTCATTGAACACCCCCACTCACTTGTTGAGGTCGCATGATTTATTGAATGTTGCATATCATCGCACAAACTATGGTCAGAGGTCATCTTTGAATAGGGTAGTTTTGGCAACAAATAGGATTGTAGACTGCGATATTTTCTGTGATTCTTTGATTAGTTTCAAAAACAGACTGAGATCTGGAATGTAATTATGATGCCATGAATTTATGAATTATGTATTTAATTTTCTCTCCTGTTTTTAATGTAATTACAAGATATATTAGTCGTTAATAAATGTTATTATTGTTATTATTATTATTATTAATAATTTTGGATTAATAATACATGATAAAAATTTAAGATGTAACGAGACTTCCACTCCTCCCCAAAACTTCTCCTGTGGATGATGACTACCTTGCTATCGGCTGGATCTGTAGCATGGATTAAAAATTGCCAAACCAAACTTATTAAATGTGGAGCTGATAATTATAATCAAATTTAATATCTGTAAAATTTAAAACACAGCAGTGGCTTGGTGTGGTCGCTGGTTGAGTTACAGCGCGGAAATGTGGATTCGAATCGCGGACTTAACAGAATTTCTTCCGTGAACATCAACACTGTGGATAAATTAAGTTGAAAGGAAAAGAAAAAGAAGAGCATCGAGCCATCTCAAAAAATGGATTGTGAAGGCTTTGCAGAGAAGCAGAGTAGCAATATTCTGATTGGAATAGAAAAACTTGATCAAAATTTAAAAACAATAATGATAAAAATTGTCAGCATTAAAAGAGTCCTGCTAAATTAATGGTCAAATAAATGTTGCTCATTGATGGTGGCAAAAGGATAAACAAACCAGATCTACGTGACGGGTTAGATGATGGAATGGTATACAAAAATATTTTTCATAACCTTATTAAAAGTTTTATACTTGTTCAAAGTATAAGAAACGTTATAAAAAATGTGAATGTCAAAATGGGTGATATCTCAACTGATAGCATCATAGAGAAAAAAACCATTTAGGTAACAGAAATGATAGAGGCGAGCAACTAATTGGATTCTGTCAGGAACGAAGTCTGGAGGTTCTGAACACCTGGTTCCAGCTTCCTAAATGAAAACTTTATACGTGGACTTCGCCTCAGGATGAACATCGGAGAGTCATCATCCGGATTCAAATCGATTTTATGTTATTAAATCAATGCTTTAGAAACTGCATTAGATCAATTAGAACTTGCCCTGGGACTGATTCCCCTCAGGCGCTTCACTGTTGTTTGCTTCCATGAGAAATAGGCTGAAGAAAATAGAGAAGCCCACTCAAACCGGAGCAGTAAGTGTACAACTTCTTCAACAACCGCAAGTGGCAAGAGGTCTATAAAGAACTTCAAACAATAGACCGCACGACAATTAATGACTGTAATATAGAAAAGACTTGGCGACAAATGAAACAGCGTTACTCATTAAGTCTAAAAATATGCTTTAAAGTAGAGACTGAACAAGGAAGAACGATTGGATGACGGAAGAAATACTTAACTTGATGGAATCAACGAAGACAATTTAAAAACAAAGATGAGGGCAGATATCTTGAAACACATCGAACAGTACTCACAAAAATTACAAAAGCTAAATAGCTGTGACTGAAGAAAGGATGTCGACAAACATGGCGGCTTCCATTATCGCAAAGAACTTAAAAAATCAGTAGGAATGTAAAAAAAAGCATATGGGCATATTAAAAAATTCAAAAGAAGAATTTATCACAAACATCGAAGACCACAGCGCCGAATGAGAATACCTTGTTGTGTCCATCAATATTTGGCTGTTACGGTATTAAATTGTTTGTCGTGCAGTCAGAGAAAATATGGCATGAGAAAAGTTTGTAAAAGATAATTTATAAAAAGATGTTTTAAATGTTAGATTAAGTTTGTTAGATTAAGTTTTTGTGATTAAAGAAAAATCAAACGCCTGATGATAAATTGGATAGGCAACACAAAAGACTGGAAAATGTGAGATAAAAATCAAATAGGAATAAAAAAAGGAAGATTGGTTGCCAGGGAGATATAAACAGGGGTTGAATGAAATAAAGCGACAAAAGTGGTCGCATATAAGAGAGTTCCGTTTATAGAAGCGACCGATAGTCGCATATAAAGAGCCACAGCCAGCTTTCTACAACCAAATGAAGAAGATAAGGGGCGTAGCCCCGGTGCTCTGTGATAGCTAGGAAGTTCCTCGTTCCCTTTTAATTTTGAAAAGTGTTTTGTGCATTTTTAGGCTATTTTAAAATACAAATAATGTATTTTTTGAAAGGCTGTATCTCAAAAACTACTTCTTAGGGTTAAAGCATTTTAATTTTTTATTTTTATGTAGAATGCTATTCTCTATATTATTTTAATTTATGTTCACTTTGGTACACAGATGCAAAATTATAAAGTGGCACAAGAGGTCGATGATCAACTTTGAAAGCTGACAGCTAGGACCCTAGTGGTACTAGGAGGTTTCTCTATACGAGGACTTATAGTAGATTGAGGATCATTTCACTCATCTGTAGACCACTTTTGAATCAGATTAATAAGAAAGGTCTACATTGAAATAGAAAAACTACGTTTTTCTAGGCAAAATTCGAAAATATAACCGGAGTTGTTAGAGGACCGTACTTCGGAAACTACAAGAACTAGGAGATTATATTGTACTTAATTTTTTAATTAAGGTAATAACTATTTTAGGCATAAAATGCACTAGAAATAGCCAACCACGACTTTGTGATTTTTGAGAACTTCTCCGACAAAATTGTCCTTGTACCGGACCGAAAATTTACGGGCTTATTTAAAATGCAAAACTGAAGGATTTAACTAAAACTGATTTATCGATGTTTATTCATTAAGTGAATAAAGAAAAATTTACGCTCTTCAGTTACCAAGAAATAATTATAAAGCTGTTATGGTGGGCCGGTCTCTCCACACTTTCAAGAACTGAATTTAGTTTCCAATCCACCCTGGAGTCCTTAACAATTTTCAACGGGTGTTTGCCCAATTTAAGAAATTTGGGTAATGTTGTTATTTTGGTTTGGATCTCACGTAGGTTTGTGATAATTTGTAATTTGAAGAAAACACTTTGAATAATTGAAATAAACAAATGTATATTCTTTAATGTTAAATTAAGTTGAAGCACATGTACAATGAAATGTTTGTTATTTTACACGTCAAACTTGAGTTTTTTTTTACTAACTTGATCATGCCTAATCATATGTTTTTGTATGCACTTAAAAATTGACAAAACAAATAAAAGTAATAATTGGACTAAACATATCGCCTCCCTTGAAAGCCGGAAGGGTTTAAAAACAAAATTAATAGGAACTAGTCACTTTGATTAGGTAGCACGCACACTTTAACCACTGGTCGTTTAAAGCTGCCCGTGGTTGTCTTGATTGTGACAGCTCGGATGATGCCATCTCGTCCTGGATGTGTTTCCAAAATTCTTCCTAAACGCCACTTCATTGGAGGTAGACCATCTTCTTTGATTACCACCATGACACCTGGTTTCACCAACTGTTGTGTGTTCTTCTTCCATTTGGTACGGACTTGTAAATTGGAGATGTATTCTTTTGTCCAACGGGACCAAAAGCTTTGGAAAATTTGTTGAAGGTGTTGAAAACGCGACAACGTATTTTGTGCTGTATTTAGCCAATTGGGCTCCGGTATGCCCGTTAGTGTCGTTCCTATCAGGAAGTGTGCAGGTGTTAATGGGTTAGGATCATTAGGATCGTTCGATAAAGGATTTAGATTAAGTAATCTACTGTTCGAAGCTAATTTGCGTAATTTTTGTAAATTTTTATAATCATTAGGAAAGTGTTTTTGTTGTATGGCTCGAATTAAGATGTTAAGAGATTCTTCTAATTCGGTAGGTTCAAAAATACCGAGTTTTCTTAATGCTACAGGTTTCCTAATGTTGTTTGTAAATCTGAGTAAGTAAGCGAAAATTCTTTTTAATTTATTGAGCGAAGAAAATTTGCCGATGAATTCGGGGAATTCGTGGTTGACGACGAGAAGTGAAGTCACTACACGATGTTCTGTATTATTACTTAAATCCTCGAAATTCACTGTATTGTGAGAGGGCCATCGATCTTCGGCTATGGAAAGCCATGTTAGACCGTGAAACCAGATCCTTGAATTGAAGAGGTCGTAAGGTGATATTCCCCTCGTGAGTAAGTCAGCTGGATTCTCAGCCGTACCAATGTAGTGCCAAGAGTCGGGTTTTGACAGAGTTTGGATTTGTGATATTATATTAGCTGTGAAGACTTTCAGTTTGCTGGGGCAAGTATTTATCCACGCCAATACTATTGTGGAGTCGCTCCAGTAAAATGTTTTATTAAAATTGATGTTAATGGCTGTTTTTACCTTTTCTACTAGCTCGCACATCAATAGAGCTGCACAAAGCTCTAAACGAGGAATAGTGGTGTGTTTCAGAGGCGCAACTCTGGTTTTTGCACACAATAGATTGGAAGAAAATCTACCGCACGATTCTTCACATCGTACGTAGATACAAGCTCCGTAGGCGCTTTCTGATGCGTCTGCGTGACCGTGTAGTTCTATCGTGATTGGATTGGAATTTAAGATTTTTCGAGGTATCTCCAGTTCGTTTATTTTAATAAGTTGGCTCGTATAATTTTCCCATCGAGTATGAAGGTCTTGTGGGATCGATTCGTCCCAAGACAGATTAAGTTTCCATAGCCTTTGTAGTGTGATTTTTGCCGTTACAGTAACAGGTGCAAGAAGACCCAAGGGATCAAATATTTGCGCTATAGTCGACAGAATTTGTCTTTTCGTAATCTTGTTTTTGTGAGAATAATTTTTTATTTTGTATCTCAATGTGTCGTTGTTGGAATGCCATAAGAGACCTAAAGTTTTATTTTGTTCGCCGATTTCTATAAAAGTATTTTCTTCGTCTTCACAATTAATTGCATTTTCGTTAGAGATAAATTTTCGTAATTGGAATCCATATTTGCCCAGTATTTTAGTGATTTCATGTTTGAGTTTCAATACTTCGTTGATTGTGTCTCCTCCAGTTAGAAGATCATCAACGTAGAAGTCTCGTAAAGTAGTAGAGCTGGCATTTGGAAATTCCTTGGCTTGTCGTATTGCTGCTTCTCGTAAAGATCGTATTGCCATAAAGGCGCTTGCGGTCAATCCGTAAGTTACGGTGTTGAGCTCGTATACTTTTATCTCTTCCTCCTGATTGTAACGCCATAAGATCTTTTGTAAATTGCGTTGGTTTTCAGGTATTAATACTTGGCGGTACATCTTGGCAACGTCTCCGCCGAGCACAATGTTATGCTTTCTAAATCGAAGAATAATAGAAAAAAGATCGTCTTGAATTGTAGGCCCTACCATCATCAAGTCGTTTATAGAAACCCCAGTTGTCGTTTTGGCAGATCCATCGAAAACGACGCGTAAATTAGTTGTAGTGCTACTATTTTTAATAACGCTGTGATGAGGTAAAAAGTAACCTGTTGTGTCATCTTGATCCTTTGCCAAAGTCATGTGTCTTAACATGATGTACTCCTTTATAAAATTATCATATTGCAATTTGAGTTCAGGAAAACGGGAAAGTTTTCTTTCCAAAGTCGTAAAACGGTTCATCGCTATTTGTTTCGATTCACCAAGCCTTGTAATGGGCTGCTTTAGTGGGATTGCCACTATAAAGCGACCATCTGGGCTGATTGTAGTGTTGTCCTGAAAGTGATTTTCGCACTCGATATCTTCTGGTGATATAAATTTGTTTTTCGGGAATTCTTCAATTTCCCAAAATTTGGATAATTGCTGGTCGATGTCTTGTGTGACGCTGAAATGACATTTCGTTTCGGTGTGAAGTTGTTGTTTTGTAAAAATTGGACCGGACACGAGCCATCCCAGTTTAGTCTTTTGTAAGATAGGATAACCTTTACCTAGCTTAATTTGGCCAACGCTCATTATATCCCAGAAGGTATCTGCGCCAACAAGCATGTCTACTGGCGCTGCGCTGTTGAAGTTTGGATCGGCAAGAATTATATTTGACGGTATATTAATGGTGTTTATTGGAAATGAAATAGAAGGTATGTCACCTGTTATGTTTGGTAAAATAAGACAAGAAAGTGTGCAAGAAAATTCGTTGATTGTGGATTTAATTGAAACAGTCGTTTGAAAGTTAATCTTGGAATTCACTTGGTTTATGCCAGATACAGAAAAATTGATTTTGCTGGTAGGTAATTGTAAAATCTGGCATAATCGTTGAGAAATAAAATTAGATTGACTACCATTGTCTAGAAGTATTCTACAGTCGTGTGGAATACCTGTGTGGTCATAAACTTTAACAATGGCTGTTGAAAGTAGACAAAGTGATTTGTGATTGAAAGTGTTGTTGATTGTTAATGCAACCGATTGTTGTATCTCATCTTCCGAAGTCGAGTGATTTGAATTAAAAGTTTGTTGTTCGGATGAGGTGTTTGTGTTTTCAGCCGTGTGAGAATTTGCGGCTCTGCGGCCGGAAGTGCCATTAAAATGTAGAAGTGTGTGATGTACTAGACCGCATTTTCTGCAGCCACCAGATTTACATTCTCTTGTACGGTGTCCAGAGGAAAGGCAGTTTACACATAACCATAAACGTTTGGCTTCATTTAACCTTTCTGAAGGTTGAAGTTTCTTGAAGTCGGGACATATGTATATGTTGTGATCTTTTTTGCAGCATGGGCAAGTTGTGTTTGAGGTTGTAATAAAAGATCTTGACTTGTTTGGCTGTGTGGCTAATGGTTTGTTGTATATGCGCTTTGGTTCCTCAGACGTATCTAATGTTTCTAATATGCAACATTTATTTTTTAAGAAACTTGTCAAATCAGATTTTGTTGGTAAGTCGTCTGATTTGTGTACAATCGTTTCCCATTCTCTTCTGGAAATGTTATCGAGCTTTGAAGTAATTAAATATATAATAATAATGTCCCAGTGCTCTATTGGCAATTGTAATGCTTCTAGGGCACGTAGGTGTTTTTCCAGACTGTCCAATATAAGTCTTAAGCCTTGGTGTGATTCTTTTTGAATCGTGGGAATGTTAAACAGACCTTTGATGTGATTGTTTATTAACAGACCTTTGTTTTCGAATCTTTCAATTAATAGATTCCATGCTACTTCATAATTTGCGTCAGAGATTTCTAAAGCTTTCAAAGTGTTAGCAGCATTTGAGCGTAAGGATGAGCGTAAGTAATGAAATTTCTGTATGTCAGCAAGCGAATTATTGTTGTGGATTAAAGAGGTGAATGTATCTCTAAAGTATGACCATTGTTCATAGGAACCATCGAATGTTGGTAAATTTAATGTAGGCAGTTTAATTTTTGGCATGGCAACTAAATTGCAATTGTATTTACTGCTATGTACGGATGTATTGCTACGTACTGATGGCGTTGGTGAACTAGGTGCAGATTTTCTAGTTTTATCCGTAATGAATTTCCTGGTTATTGAAACTATTTCAAAATATTTATTTTCAAAATCTTCTCTAGCAGCAAAGTGAATATTTTTGTTATTTTCGTATTCGGGATCAATCTCTTCCAATTTTAATTGCACGTTATTAAAGATTTCAAGTAAACTTTCGGCATTATTTAAGCGTAGCTGTAATTGTTCCAAATTGATTTCGTTGTCAGCTGCATTTTTAATAGTTTCAAAGTACGTAATAAAACGTGTAAGTGCGCTTTTAGCATTTTTGCGCTGTATTTTATAATTTTCAGTTGTCATAATTATAATATTAATTTATTACACAAATCGCAATAATTGTTTGGATAATATAACTAACCTCTGATAGGAAACGACTCGAGCTTCTGGCTTTTCTGGTTGTGTTCACGTATCTCGATTCGAAGGACCAATTTTATGTTTGCCCAATTTAAGAAATTTGGGTAATGTTGTTATTTTGGTTTGGATCTCACGTAGGTTTGTGATAATTTGTAATTTGAAGAAAACACTTTGAATAATTGAAATAAACAAATGTATATTCTTTAATGTTAAATTAAGTTGAAGCACATGTACAATGAAATGTTTGTTATTTTACACGTCAAACTTGAGTTTTTTTTTACTAACTTGATCATGCCTAATCATATGTTTTTGTATGCACTTAAAAATTGACAAAACAAATAAAAGTAATAATTGGACTAAACAACGGGTAATATCAAGATATAGCCAAACGGTAATTAAAATCGCCACGAAGTTGATGTTAGCACTGGCTGATTTGGCTCAACATATTGATTTAAACCGCTATGGATGCTAGGGCACAATTGCATAGAAGAAAATGACGGAATGACTTTGGCAATTCCAAGATATGAGCCAAGCTTAAGAATAGATAATGACTGGGATTCCGGGCTGGCGCCTGTATGACATTACATCCGGAAATGCGATAGACTAAACTCTCCATTGAGGCATATTAACTAAATTGTTCAAAATATTTATTTAAGCTAAGTAAAAAACAACTCGTGGTGATCCTTGGCTACTTCTTCTTCTTTCGGTTCCTACTCATTGAACGAGGTTGGTAATAATTACGAAAAGCTCTTCTATATCCTCTGGTGTTCTTATCAGATCTTCAACATTCAATCCCATTCATTTCCTAATGCTTTTCATCCAATATATCTGTCTTCTGCTCGGTCGAGATTGGGTTGAAATTGGGTAGAGATTGGATCGAGATTGTGTGTGATCTAACTACCCAGATGTAGAACCTGTTTGTATGCGTTATCCGTTTATACTTATATTTGTCTGAATGTTGGCCAGTTTTATGATCCCTCCCTCAATTCTCAACTGCAGATTCTCCTCACTGTCCGAAATTATCACTGTGTCGTCTGCATATCTTATGTTGCTAATTCAGTCTCCATTTTACAATCCCCCAAAGTTATTTAGGAAATATTTATTCTGAATATAGATTGAATGGAAGTGAGGAGAGCATGCACCCTTATCTCACTCCTCACTACAGCTTCCTGATTTCAATACAGTTTCCTTATAATGGCACTGTCGTTTTTATTTACTCTCATTAGGCATTCTAACGAATTGATGTGCTTAATTTTATCGAAAGCCCTTTGATACTCCATGAAACACGTTCTTGCGCTAACCCGATGAAATGAAATAGTGTTTCCGGATACCTGTGCTTCTTATGCTTCTCTAAACCTTCTTAGCTTCTTAATAGAACACAATCAGTTCAATAATAGATAGTGGTAGACCCCTCGTGCAAATTCTGCTGAAGTGAAGTGCAAAACTTCCTGTCCCGAATAGGTTTGCTCGCTCATCAGAACATATGGAGATTAACTCTCAACCGACTACTTGTAGCAGCCAGTTTGCATGAGGCATATCGGAAACATAACCGGAACCAGCAGGAGACTGTAAGTAAGGGCCTTCCTAATGTTCAATAGTGATAATTCTGGCTAATGCCCTGAATGTATATAAAAGAAAATTGTAGAAACAAAGATACAAAAATTTTGGGGTAAAATGTAGCGTTTATAGAAAATATCTCGGCTGGTGAGGAACAGATTATGGGGAAATAGACGCATAAAGTTCGAAAATATCTAATAAAATTTAAAAAGCCTATTAGAGTAATGAAAATAACCAGTAAAACAAGGAAAGTCCAATTTTCCTCTTTCATAAATATTTAAAAATGAAAACTGTTACCTCTAATAAGGTCAATCCAAAACAAAGCTGCAGGATATGACCTAGTAATGGACAAGGTTTTGCAAGATCACTACAACAGTGTTTAAATTGTATGGATTAATTTTGAAAGCAATTATTAGAAAATTGAAAGTTGCAAAGGCAATTCCAGTAAAATCATGAAAATATCCAAACCTTGTTCTTTAAACTCATTAATCTCCTGCCTATCATTTCCAAAGCTTTAATAACCATTCTTAGAAAAGTTAAAACCACACCTCGTAGATAAAAATTTAGTTCCAGATCACTAATTTAGCTTTCATCGAACAGGGATATCGTGTCGTAAAGGAAATCACAGCTGACCTAAAATATATGGGACTCTTAATCTCCACTGTCGAGTTCTGGAATATCATCTAAATCTAACCATCATAAATTTTATGAAAAAATATGGCGAAGTTCATAAAGTTTAGTACCTATCTTGTAAAATATAAAATCGGCCACTATTGCAAATGCAAATGATGTAACTGTGCTGAAGTCACCGGTTGAACTTCTCTTACTTTATAGGGGAAGTTAGCAAGGTTTGGTTGATGGTTTGGGGCTTCGTATGCGTGCTTCTTGAAATGTTTCCAATGTAATTCATTGGATACAGTTATTCAGATTAATCAATACTGTAAAAAATTTAAATCATATTTCAATAACAGTCTCAATTAATTTTCCCTCGCGGGATTGGAAATTCAACCGCCCAGGAAGTCTAAATGATAGATGCACGACTAGCCTGGCGGTCTGCAGGATATTTTTCTTTCTTACCCAAATTAAATTCCAAGAAATCTTAATAATTGTCAGCCACATTCAAACCATTTTTTCTTTCATTTTCGACAGTTTTATTCTCGGAAAATAATTCTCAAAACTAATTAAAGCTTGTCATCTATAACGGAAAATTGGGTAACAATTTCTTGTTTTTTAATTTCACGGTCAAGTAGACCTACTAGCAAGGGTCAGTTGTTGCTTACAGCCTTAAATTGCATATAATTCAAAATTCTAAATTACAGTGTTAAATCGTTGCCTTTCTAAGGCTTAATTTAATTATTGCGTGATCAGGTCATTATGAGAGCTACGCACAGTAGAAAATTTTTTTTGTGTAACTAGCAAAAGTGGTCAATTATTGCATCAGATTAGAAAATTTAGTGTAATTTTTGTCACTTTTTTTGAAAAATGGATGACACTGTCATTGGTCTACTGAGGTCGTTCTTTAAATATTATGTACGTCTTTTTGTTTGAACGAGCTTTCATTCATTTTCTTGTGTTATTGAGCACACCCATTGGGTAATAATGTTAAGTCAATAGTTACATTTAGTTACCTCATGCATCCTATTGCATTTACAATTACTCCTGCATCCAGCAGTAGTACAATTAACCTTGATTTTATTGTACAAAGTGGTAGGTACTTTCTTGATCGATTTTTTCTTTCTATCCAGTGTAGTATAGCATTTTATCATTTTTTTAATCAAATGGGGAATGGACGACGGTTTTATGACTCAAGTATTACTATAAAAGATCACTTACTCCGTTTTGTCATTCAGTTTAATTCAATACCTCAGTTAAGTGTATAACACAATGTTCGCTAAGGTAACAGCTTAGGATTATCGAAATACAGTTTTTTAATAAATTTACATTTATTTTCAGATAATTACTTTAGTCACTTTAGTGGCAGCAGCAAATGCTGGTTTAATTGGAGCACCAGCTTACTCATCTGTTAGTATTGCTGCACCAGCCATTTCCCATGGACCTTCTTTGATAAGTGCACCCGCTTTAAGTTATGCTCCAATTGCCGCTCCAGCCTATATTAAAGCTCCAATTGCTGCTCCAGCTTATGTAAAAGCCGCTCCTGCTATCGATTACGTTGTAAGTAAAAATTTTAACCCTTTACCACTTCTTGCCGATCTAAATTGGTTAACAAGCAAAGTGGAGCAGTCGAGATGAGAACTAGAGTTCTTCACTCCATCATGCTCGGTTTACACACCAGACCACATTGCGGTGGTGTCCCAATCTCTAATACCACAAATTTGTATTATTATGTTTGGAATACTGCGTGAAATTTTCAAACTGTTTCACTATGCCAAAGGTTTATTCTTTACGTCACACATAATAAAATATGGTCCTAGTTAACATAAATGACATAAACCGATTATGATTTACATATTTTCTAACGCAAAGTCAAGCTCTGTCCTTGTACTTACACTTGACATCCAAGAGTGTTACTTATTAGTCTACAAAAGCGAATAACATCATCAACTTTCTTTTTAACTATTCAAGAGCATCTGGTAGATGAGTTTGCAAATTAGTTTCACTCTTGCGAATGTTTCGAAATCGTGTAATAATAACTTTTAATTTCTGTGAAGATTTAATTAAACCTTCAAATTTATTTTACATAATAATTTCGATATATTGAATTATTTTCCAAAATAAATTTATTATTTCAGGCCTATCCAAAATACGAATTTAACTATGGAGTAGCCGACCCTCACACGGGAGATCAAAAAACTCAACAAGAAGTACGCGATGGTGATGTTGTAAAAGGATCCTACTCCGTCAACGAACCCGATGGTACCATCCGCACAGTCCACTACACTGCTGATGATCACAACGGTTTCAATGCAGTTGTTACCAAAACTGGACATGCAGTACACCCACAAACCGTTGTTAAAACAGTTGTCGCCGCTCCAGTTGCTTATGCCGCTCCTGCAAAAACTATCATCTCAGCTCCAATAGCTTATGCAGCGCCCGCAAAAACCATCATCTCAGCTCCAGCGTACGCAAGTTACGCAGCTCCAGCATACGCTGCACCAGCATACGCAGCTCCAGCCTACGCTGCACCAGCATACGCTGCACCAGCATATGCAGCCCCAGCATATGCAGCCCCAGCATACGCTGCACCAGCTTATGCCGCTCCAGCTCTCGCCTTAGGGCACGGTTTGGGTGGATATGCATACAAAGGATAACTCGTTCATTAAATAATTTAGTAATACATTGTTGATTATATTCCAAAAAATTACAAAATATGGTTTTCAAATCAAAACTGAAAACTCTTCGTGCTATATTAATTAGAATTGTTTTATGAAACGGTACGTTACGTTGGTACTTGTAAATACTCATAAAATTATTTTGACGTGTATTACTAATATCGATCATTCGCAGTTCAAGTTTCCAACTTAATGTAAACTTTTTGTAAACAATTATTTATTTTATTCCATGGTTTACAATGTGGTTTCATAAGATATGGAAGCTGGACTCTCATACCAAATCATGACTCGTGACTCTTGTGTTCTCAGATCTTTTTCTACCGCTTAAGTACTTATGTATTGTAAATATTACGTAATTTTATATAATGTATGTCAAGCTCGAACTATTTTCATACTTCATAAAATCATAAAAATATATCGTATTATCATTTTTAAATATTTGCATTTTCTTTTCACGAAAAGTTCAATGTGTGACCCTCGATTAAAGTTATATGGGTTGTTTGAGAGTTAAAATGAAAGTGAAGAAACTGTATGTGATATCAATCCCCCTACCGAACAAGAAGTGGGATTAAGCGTTTGATATGTCATCCACCACATATTTAAGAACCAATGGTTGTTAGAAATATCAACAGTAAGCCACAGTTATAGGATCAATCCATATTAAATTAACCACGAGTTTTACCATGATGATTCAACAACCGAATAAAATTTCAGTTTGAGTTTTTCAATTTAAATTTCCCAAGGAAATTCGGTACTAAAATTTAACCCCTTTTGTAATTGGTTCATTTTATAAAAGAGCCTGATAAACTTTTCATAAATTTACACGGACTTAATAATTTGTGAAGATGACAGCTTGTAATTTATTGATAGATAATTGCTATTTTTATACCAAATTATTTAAGTTCTGTGTGTAAATGTTAATTTAGTAACTGTAATTGACTTAAAGAAATGGTATCGCTACAGTGAAGGAATCCGAGAAGAGCCTCTTGTGGCACTCTGCAACGAGTTAAAAAAAAGAATCTCCGTTTACACCATTACAAGAACTGAAGCCTGCAGACCATACACAGTGCCGTACAATTGCCAATTGAGTGTACAAAACTGTAGATTTTGATTTTTGCAATAAAATCACCTTTTTCAGTCTTCGTGACCTAAATGCAGAGCCGCTTCGAGGACCTTCCCGTCGTACAACTAGGTACGGATTATCTCTGTTAAGGTATAGGCAACTCTGTCCCAAACATCCTTTGACGATAGCATTTTTTGTTACGAGGGTGTCGAGGCTCAAGTCTTCGATGCTGTATTTGTTTTCTACTTCAGACAAGTTCGAGCAGTCGAAGATGGTGTGGTATGCATCGTCTTTCTCCTCGTTGCAGTAAAAGCACTTCGGAATTCTCGTCGTTTGAAGCGATGGAGTAGGAGTTGAAGCACCCGTGTCCCGTCAGGGCTTGGGTAACTTCGTAGCTCACTTCACCGTGGCTTCTCTCGGCCCATGGTTTGACGTCTGGAATAAAGAGTCTTGTCCAGGCTCCTTTCTCCTCACGGTTAATGGTTCTCGTTATCGTGATATGTTAACAATTTTTTTGAAGCCAACATTAGTTGATAACACATCTCTAACAAACTCTCGACGTGCTAACATTAATTGGCTGTCTAGATCTTGCGATTTGACGCTATTAGATTTTTTCTACATAGAAAAAGCTTATGTAGAAAAACCTCAAACAATTCCAGACCTCAAGAATAATATTGACTTAAAATTGCAAGGCTCATTTATGCCAAACGTAATGGAAAATTTCGCCGAAAAAATTATGTCCTTGCCAACAGGACCGTAGAGGACATTGGAATGATATTGTGTTCCACGTATAATTGCAATGTTTGTTCTTTATGTTAAGACAAAATTTTTCCAATCTGTAATGGGTTTTCTTAATAAATTAAAAGAATCGCTATTTAATTAATGTTATTTTCGTTTATTAATTATTAATTATTACTATAGGTAATAATTAATTATGCAATTTTTTGTATAATAACAAGTGTGTTCTTATGTTACAAAAAAATATAATTACTACAAATATAAATTGTAGGTATATTATAAATTTTTTTTATCAATAAACCCGTTTTATTATTAATAATTAAAAAAATATTTAAAAAAAATAGTAGCTACATTTTTTTAGTTATTAAATTTAAACATTTTAAAATCTAAATTATATTTTTGCAAAATCTTTTGAGAAATGTTTATTGCCAAATGAGATTTTTATCCAATTAATTTTTCAAGGTTATTTTAATTTAAATAGATAAAAAATTATACATTTTATATAAATATTGTATGATATAATAAATTATGACATGTTTTTGTGAAATTTTTCACTTGAAAAATTTTAGTCACTTCACAACTACAAAATTTAAATTAATTTTCATTTACCTTTAGATCCTATAGAAATTTTTTATAGATCTGGAAAAGTACTTGATTCTATCAAGATTATTTTGAGCTTATCTTACAACTAGTAAGAAGTAATATATTTACTACAAATAAATTTAGTTTAAAAGAGCGTACCTTTAAATTTGTTAGTTCCAAACTGTTTATTTTTGAATATCGAAAAAAACCTCATTAGTTTGGTGCTAGCAACTACACAGCACGAACAGCTGCAGATGCTGTATAATTATTGCAATCAATACGAAATTGTAATCAGGTTTAAGGGGCCGTCCATTAATTACGTAAGGATGATTTTTGTAATTTTGGACCCCCTCCCCCCGCCACGTAAGGGTACGTAAGATTGTGGCAACCCCCCCCCCCCACATCTTACGTAAGGATTATTTAAAAGAAAATTAATTTTGACCCCCCTCTCCACCCCTTATATTTATAAAATATGAATAATAATATCGTCGGCTTACTGCCAAAACAAGATAACTCCATTTTTGGACAAAATGAGTTATATACATGATTGCATTCAAATAAGAGCAAACTACATTTTGACAAAACCTGATAACTGTAAGTCAAATATTAAAGGAGTATTAAGAAGTTCATTTTTAACTTTTGTTAACTTGTTTATGGTGAATCAAACTTTAAAATCAGTTTTACTCAAAACGATCATTTTGGAGTTAGCTTGTTTTAGCAGTAAGCCGACGATATATTATACTAGCTGGCACAGTCGGCCTACCAGCCGCCTTTAGCCGTCTAGACCGTGTGGGATGTGGTTGTTCGGCCTTCGGCCTCACTCAAGAGTATCGCAGGCATACGTGTAGACAGTGGTTTTTCGGCCTTCGGCCTCACTCCAAGGTACTAAAGTAGCCTATGTTTTTCGTAGCATTGTAAATAACTTCTACACCAAATTTGGTTAAGATTGGTCAAATAGAAACGTAAAGCACGTGCACGCGTATTTGCATTGTCGATCGGTTGACAGCTTGACAGCTTTCATTATTGTTTTTTAAGTTGATTTCCTCTCCTTTGCGAAGTTTTGCACTATTTCAATACAAAACATGCGCAGGGACCTACATAATAACTGTACCAAATTTGGTTCCGATCGGTCAAACGGTTTAGGAGTCTATAGGGAACATAAATCATACACACATACATCCATTTTTATATATTTAGATAGATAATAATAAATACAAAAATTTAAATTAAACTTTTATTTACATAGATGAAAAACCGTTCGTAAAGATCACCAAAGTTTGATGCCATTTTCTATAATTCACACTATTATGCCACTATGTTTAATGATTTTTAAGTACTATATATTTCAATATAAAATATGATATTTCCATTATACCTGGATATAATTACCAACATAAAAAGAAAAAATTATATTAGATTGTTAAATTTAATTTAAAAAAATATTTTAAGAAACTTACGTAAGGAATACGTCGGACCCCTCCCCCTACGTAAGGGTCCGTAAGATATCCAATACCCCCTCCCCCCCAAAAAAACCCTTACGTAATTAATGGATGACCCCTATAACTAAGGAAGTAAAACCACTAATTACCTTATAGAGTATTAAATTAAAATAAGAATTAATCTTTTTCTCCAAATTTTTTTAATTAACTTCAAAACAAAAGTAGTTTTGACGAGCAGTGCTCTAAATCCAACACGCAAATTCCAATCAAATTTCAACGTTCATGGTTTAGATTAGATTTTTAGTGTCTTATTGAAACTTGCCCCAGTTCTGTTCGTGTTTTTCGAACACTACATAAAATTATTATTTTTATAATTATTTTTGGATAGTTGTTATTTCCGAGTTTTCCAGCTGCTACTGGTAATGAGTTATCTAAGTTTAAGAGGAAGGTGAAGGGGGGGGGGGGTTGTCTACATACATACAGATAATATATTTCTACATCACATTATAAAACTTTTATTAATTTTCCTAATAAATTCTTAAGAGTTCCTTCGATTTCCACAGACTTCCTTAAAAAAAACCTTCCTTAAAAATAAAGGAATCAGTTTTTCATGAGCAAAAAAATTGGGTTGAAATATTATAAACTTATCATAAATTGTAAAATTTTTATCAACTTTCCTCAAGAATTCCTAATGATTCTTCATACTTCCTAAAGAATTCCCAAGGAATGCTAAGGTGTTCCTAAGAATTTTAGAAGATTCCTAAGAATTCATGACCGATTAAACCTTTGGTATAGAAAATGTGTATATAATAATTGATCTTTTCTGACCCACAATAATAAATGCGGTTTCTGATTTCCAAATAATAAGTAAAATATCTGATTTCATTGTTAATCTCCTTTTCTGTTTTAATAATATTGACTAATCTGAATAGACACTATTTAAAATACAGTTGACTAAACTGAATTACATTTGACATTTTTTGAAATATGTACATCTAACCAATTCTAATTTACAACAAAATAAATTCAATGGAACCAAATTTGTGGCAGATCTAAAGATATTTATGGGATATTAAAGTGCGCCACAATATTTAATAGTTTTTGCAATAACTCTTTTATATTCCAATAAAACTAGCAACTATCCTAACTAAAAAATTTTAATTATTAGTGTGATCTAAATATAATCTGAATTAATAGCTGAAATAGCAGGATTTAATTAAAATTAATTAAAATCGAATTAATTTAATGTACATATTAAATATTTGGGCTTCGTACTCACTGAGGGGATTATGGCGATACGAATGGGCTGTATTTGTTCTAACTTTGACCTTAGTTGGAGGGATTGCAAATATACACGTAGGACATAAAAAGTTGGCCTTAATCAGGGAAATTGTGGAAACTCCTGGATGATAGCAGTTTCTTTTCCCCTAATGGGATTTTTATATTGGCAATGCTTTACTACCTTACTTACGAGATAGCCATCAATTAAAACTTGTTGATTTGTACTTCATGAACCTATCCTGATACATTAATGACTAGTGAATGGGCGAGGACTTAGCTTTTAATGTTTTGAAATTGATCAAATTAATGTAAACCAAGTTATGATTTTTTGATGAGTGCTTTATCGATTGATTTGAAAAATACGTTTAAATTTTAGGACTAATTACATACTATGTACATAATATGTCATAGTACAGGGGTGGGCAACCTTTTGTATAACAGGGGCCAGAATAATATTTACGTTTCGTTCGCGGGCCTTAGTATAGTTAATGGACACATTTTTGTTACTTGTATTTTTTTCTGAAAATATGTTCCCTATAGACTCCTAAACCGTTTGACCGATCGGAACCAAATTTGGCACAGTTATTATGTAGGTCCCTGCGCATGTTTTTGTATTGAAATAGTGCAAAAATTCGCAAAGGAAAGGAAAGTTGATTTTGAGTAGCCTGCCTTCCTTTAAGGAATCTCGATAATCCATTCATGCGCGTCCCTATGGGACGCGCATGAATGGATTATCGAGATTCCTTAAAGGAAGGCAGGCTACTCAAAATCAACTTAAAAAACAATAATGAATGCTGTCAAGCTGTCAACCGATCGACGACAATGCAAATACGCGTGCACGTGCTTTACGTTTCTATTTGACCAATCTTAACCAAATTTGATGTAGAAGTTACGATATTTACAACGCTACGAAAAACATAGGCTACTTTAGAACCTTGTAGTGAGGCCGAAGGCCGAACGACCACATCCGACACGGTCTAGATGGCTAAAGGCGGCCGGTAGGCCGACTGTGCCACCTAGTTATTTTAATAATACGCGAAAACTTAATTCGCGTTAAAGGGAATTTTGCTTCGCGTATAAAAAATTCAGGTATCAAAATCTAATTCGCGTTATTCTGAATTCGCGTACATCGAACTCGCGTACATGGAGGGTCTAGTGTACTTTTCAATTTACTTTTTACAATACTTTTTAATTTAATTTAAATAAGACGAATTATATCGAAAATTAAACTGTAGATCTCTCCTTTTTCCTTATGTTAGGTACTAACCTAATCCTTTTCTTTAAAATTTTTGTTTTTGAAAATATTTATTTATTATTTCTTCTGAAGATCTCGCGGGCCGGATTAGAACTTTACACAGGCCGGAGTTGGCCCGCGGGCCGGAGGTTGCCCACCGTTGTTACAGTAGCTAGATAATGAAATACCGCGATTCGATTCTTACCCAAATCGTCGCCAAAATAAATTTTTGGGTAATGAGGAAGGCAACGCAAAACTTTATTAATTACATTTCTGTGGTAAAATCATTTTGCCTTCGGCCTTTGTAAAGGTAATGTTCGCCGTTAATCAAAAAAGCAAATCGTTCCGCATAAAGACTTTCTTTGCCGCATTGCTAACATACAAATTAAGTGGAGACCTCCAGTACTGACCACTGAGGAATTCCCACTTGAAATTTATTACGAAAATTAATGTTCAATATCCTTAATTAATAAATTCTGATTCTTATATTCAAAGTAGGTACTTAACGCATTTTTAGGTAGTGACTACTTAATTTAAATGGTCTAATTAATTTTAATTGATTATTACCGATGACAAGATATGGAATAGTAGAAATATTATTTATAGCTCATTTGCATATTTGGTACCTACTTAGCAAAAAAATTTTCAAATTAATAATAATGTAAATGACTACGTAAGTAATTGGAAGTTCGTTAAGCTAACTTTTCAACTTAATCTTCAAGTAGCGATCAAGGCTAATAAACGTTCAAATTAAAACACTTGACCGTGAACGTCTATAGGTAAAATAAGAATCGCTGCAATGTCAAAACCATAAAAACTTTCGTTAACTCTTCAAGCGGAAACATCGGATTGGTAAAACTGAATTTTTAATAAAAATTATTAAAATTTCATGTGGTTACATGATTTTATTAAAATTCCTTCGAAGGACCAAGGACCAAAAAAATTATGTTAATAGTAATGCATTCACTGCACTATTTTGGAATAATCCTGCATGCTAATTTTAAATTAAATAAAAGTCGTTTCCCACACACTTTCTATGTAGAACGTTTTTAATCTCCATAATTATCAATTTTAATTAAATCAGTTACGTATTTAGCAATGACTTCGAGATTTCATTAACGTTATACTCTACTTTAACACTCGCAATAATGACACCATTAACGTTCCAAATAAAACTACTATCAAAAATTGCAATACAAAATTTAATACAAGGCTATCATAATCCTTAATGAACCGTAATATTGCAATAAAACTTTTTAATTTTCCAAATATTCGTAATCTTGCAGATCTTTAAGTGGGTATTTAAAAGGTCAATGCAAAGGGATTATAATTATCTATGAAATAGAAAGTCCACTGTAATTTTTATTCAAAAGGGTTGTACACTAGACAATTTTCAATTAGCATAACCGTAATACTCGTATGATCGATTAGCATGAGTTCATATTAGATAATGACATGAGGTATACGTTTCTTAGTTGGCAACTGACACCCATAAGCCCTTCCTTCAAACCACATACATTTTTACACTAACCACGAATATTGTAACATTTGCCTACTCTATATGTGCCGATTGATTTTTTTTATACAAGTTACATAATCATGTCTTTACAGCCTTCATGTTGTGTTGAAATAAGTTTAATTTTTTCCCAATTATTTCTCAACAAATAAATGAAATTAAAAATACCAGGTTCGATTCTTGGTAAAACTACGTTGCAAAAATTAAAAACTATTACTATAAACCGATGTAGACAGCCGTAGGGTTTAAATACCAAAATATTTATCTGATAGTTGAACAGTAGCTCCCCATACTCGATGTGATGGCAAAGAAAGATGCCAAATGTTCAGAAGTGGACGGTCATAAGGCTGAAAAACGAATGCAATAATTTACCAAGGATCCTAAATCTAAGCTAAAAAAAAAGAATTAATTTTAATAACTCCAGCTTATTTTCAGATGTGAAAAATCAGCCAAAAATGTATTTAATTTTTTATTTTCTCGTTACGTATAAAAAACATTAGTTTTAGTTCTCATCGCACTAAAATTATTTCAATTCTGTAAATGGAGTTCAAACATTTAGATTTAAAATAAAATCTGAAGAAACAAAAATTACAAAAGCGAAACAAATTTTAAATTTAATGTGGGAATATAAAACAAAATTGTATTTATAACTTTTTTATTATTTATTCGTTTATTCACCTTACCGAATAATTCTCATAATTTCATGCAATTCTCACTAGCTAAATAAGAGCTTACTGCTGCAAAACAAAAAGACTGAATCTAATTCTTTGGACATGATTGAATGTTGAAACAAAATTTTTTTATCTGCAATAAAGTCCAACTTTCAAATTTGAAGGCTTTTGTTAAATACATCACGACTTAATTCATTCTTTGAGTATAATCTAGCAAATCAAAAAAAATTATTTGGTATTACACTCATATTTCCTGAAAACGTGTAGCAGAAAAATTAATCACTTTATTTTTTAAAAAAACATATAATTAGGTATTAAAATTTAATTATTACTGAAGTTAACTACGATGTATTGTTAAAATGAGAAACAATTCCGTTTTATAGATTTAGCAACTGCAAGGAAATAAAAAAAACACGACTTATTAACCAATTATTTTAGAACACGATTGCAAACTATGGCATTCAGATAAATTTGAAGATCACTTTTCATTTTCAAGGAGAGATAATTTGCATTAAGTATACATGCACGTATTGTAAAGGTTGTAACAGCATTGTGAAAATTTTTAAACGCCGGTTTAGGGTGACTTTGCCACAAGTTTTGCGTAGATAATCAAAACTTTTGAATATACCTACATAATATGCTTAAACTAAACGTTAAAAATTGTTATTAAATTAATATTTGGACGCCCATCTATTATTAATAGCGCGCTTGATGTGCCGGTTGCGGTGCCGAAAGTCCGGGACTTTCTTATCTCACTTATCACAGATTAAAATTTACTTTGTTTACGTTACGAAAGTTGCTTAAGTTACGAAACAGAAACTTATCTTTCTCTTTGATATGCTCCACAATTCTCGTTTTAAGCTTACGGCCTGTTTCTCCAATCTACGTGGCATTTCAGTCTTTAGAATAGAATCGGTATACACCACTTGTTTCCATGATGTCGTTTTTAGATATTATGGAGATCAGATCTATATTGCTCTGCATTGGATATTATCAACTACACCTCCTCCTTCAAGCTTGAAGTATGGGTGTTCGTTCCTCCTGGCTACTCCATGTATGAGCTGGTCCCCTATTCTTACGTTGTAACCGTTTTCCACTGCTATTTGTTTTATTATGTATCCTAAAAGCTCGTTGTACATAAAATAGTAAAGCTGACATCTTCTGTTTGTAGCTGTGGTTCGACACACTCCACATTATGCTATCACAGGACGTGGATTTGTGATATATTCTATTTTGTTTCCGAATTAGTGTTAAATCTAGAAAATTAATAGCTCCATTCTGTTCTTTTTCCATAGTTATATGAATGTTGCTAGAGATATTATTTATATGCTATAGAAATTCATCCAGATTTTCCTCCGTATCGTTCCATACACACAGGATGTAGCCTCATCAAATCACAATCCCTGAGGCCGAAATTCCTCCCTTCGATATCATCGAAGTCCACCAGGCCCTGGCCCGACCAAGTTCCACAATAATCCTACAGAAGCTGTTCGAAATAGACGATACGATATTATTGCCGGACGATTTTCCATTTTAGAAGGTGTAACGATTTTTTGAATCGATACTTTTTCTACTTTGCTTTTGACAACTTTAGCAACGCCCTGTATGGTGGATTCATGCATGAATTCTAAGATTGGGGGTATTGCTGTGTTTTGGATAACGGGGTCGCGATAGCGACTCGAAAAGGGAGAATAGTTTTGTGAAGTGCCGAGGAAGGTTGAGTTTTGGGGGAGCTAGTCGGATTCCTGTTTGTGATGGAGCGATAGCCATGGATGTGGTTCAAGTGGCTGTGGCGAGGATTCGTTTTTGGCTTACGCAATTCTCGTTGGAGGATTTTTTAGTTCGCGTAGGTGAGTGCGATATTTTTACTATTTCCATTGAATTCCGTTCTGGTTTGTCGTCTCTTGACCAAATTTGGGCATATGGCTTTGTCTTTCTTGTATTGCTTCCGCAATTACGCAATTTGTGCGTAATTGTTATTTTTTTACTCCTTGGTACCCGAAATTATTTTTCCTTGTGTGCGTAAATACAAGTTTGTTCTGTGTAGTAATTGTTGCCTCATACTGAATGTTTTTTTGATCTAAACGGTTTGTTTAGAGCCATTTTGTTGTGTAGTTTTAATACTGCAATTTTGATTTAGGCGAATTTATTTGAATGGGAACGCTGATAGCACAAGATACGACCGCTTGGCCTACCAGATAGCAACGTTGTCGCTCGCTATTGACAATTCTATTACTTTTCCATGTTAAATATTTTAAGTACTAATTTTAAATATTTTAGCATTGTATTTTCTTATTGTATTTAAATACGATTACCATCTAGGGGTTGGCATGGGTGTGATGATTGTGAATTTATATTTGCTTTTAGCAAATCACGTTTGATGTCGCATTACATGCTCGCTTCTAACAGGAGTTCTAGTCGATTGTTGGTGGTTGGTTTCTTTGTGTTTTCTGGTAGCGGTCGATCTTGCTATTTTAATACAGATGAGGTGATGTCGTTCGACGAGTCGTTATATATTTTTCCGGTCACGCATCCTCCAACCTTTGGTTATCAATTGTCGGAAGCACAAATTGTAATTTTTGTGTTTCTAAGTTCTCTCTTTATACGGGGTGAATATAATTACATGGCGCCCAGACTAACACCTTTTTTTTCGCTACGTTTGTGTATTCTTAGCGTCATCCCGTATAATTGTGTAACATCAACCGAGGGTAGGGGGTTCCGTTTTCTTCATGGTCCGTGCTTGAGCTAGCACTTCGTGGCATTTTCTATCTTTGTCCGGCGATCCCCTGAGTTATCAACAAAGATCGTCGGGGCAGTTTTTGTCGTTCCTTGAAGTGGCAAAAATTGTTACAAAGGGAAGAGTACCCGGAGAACTGGAAAAAAGCGAGGCTTATCCTGCTCAGAAAAGCAAACAAGCTTCCGAAAGATCCCACAAGATGGGCGGCTATAGATCAAATGGCCAAAGATATAATCGGAGTCAAAGAAAAAGAAGAACAAGAAAGGCAAAAAGCTGAAGATACCAGAAGAGCAAGCAGTCTTTAGAAACGAAGACGACATAGACCAGCGCAACACCAGCGGCAATAGGTACGCAGTGATACCAAGTGTTGACAGGAAGGAGGTTATAGTGGGAAAAACCCCACACTACCACTCAGTTCTAGCTAAGCGGTGTCTTACTTAAAATTTCCTCCTCCCTTCGCAAAACCAAAAAAAAAGGATGTCGTCGACATATATTAGCCATTCTTCACATCCTGCCGCCAATTGTAATTTGTGAACCTCAATCCAATCCATGAAAATGTCAGCCAATAGTGGTGAAATTGGGGATCACATTTTATCGTTGAAACCAAATGTGTTCTGTGATGTTAAGAGCTCAAAGAGGTTCATGACACCGTCTATTTCTGTTTTATTATTTATCTTTGAGCCAATATGCTTCTTGGTTATTAACAACGTATCCAATATGGGAACATTGGTATAAAAATTGGTCACGTCAAATGATACAAGTTTGCTGTTACCATTGATACAAAATTCCTATGCCATTATGTCGATCATCTCCAGATGGTCAAGAAAAGATATAACAATATAACTTCCTTATAACAGACTGCTCCGAATGAGGTGTTGTAACGAATTTTTTGCCCTTTAAATTCGTTCCCAATAATTATTTATTGGCACTTCTCGCTCCATCTAACGGTCGAACTGGGAAGAGAGATTGGGATAAGAAAAAGCATTTGAATCGGCGCAAAAGACGGACTCTGGTCAGGGCTGTCGAGCCGAAAGGTTGTGTTTTTCGAGTGCATCGATGAAGTGATAGTGGAACCAAGTTTGATTTGGAAGATCAATCACCCACGGTAGTTTGGGAATCCAGTTGGTTTTCGCTGCAATCGATTCTCGAGCACCGAGGCTCCTTCCGTTTTTGGAGTTTTAACGCGGATTTCGGGGGTGCAGACCTGATCAGGAGTCGCAGGTATTTCGTATCATTTCTCTTTTGTGTTATGGTATTAATTATTATTTTTTTAATTGTTTTAACATTTTGGTTTCTCGTTTGCTTTACATTTTTGATCATCAAATGGTTGCCAAGATTACGATTAGTTTGCAGGTTTTGCATTTCTGCGTCGATATGATAAACGGAAATCTTATCTTTCACGCCCGCCTGCGTTTAAATTTTATGTTTGTAAAATTATTAATTATAATGTTTTATTTATTGAATTTAGACGACGTATTATTTTAACCAGGTACCATCGAGTAGAGTTGGTTTGTTAGGAAGGCAAGGAGATTCCGAAGTGGTCGACATAAGTTCAAATCTCGTATTTGAAATTTTATGTTCGATATTTTTTTATGTTTATTTTTGGTTTTATGATTTTTTAGAAGGCAGCGATGTGCGACCAATGTACAGGGTGTTGCATTTCATCGAGGTCGCTACCATTTGATTTTATTGTTGGAAGTTCGATTGTGGTTCCACCGTTTGTGGGATTTTTATATTATGACCACTCGTACGTTCCGTTGATTAATTTTGGGGAGTGGTTCTTGGTGGTAATGTCTTTGCCACTGTACTGGTTCAGGTCGGCTAATGCACTTTACATCCGACATCGCTTATGTCATTGCCTTCCGACAACGAACATCTTATTGTTGATTTTATTTTTTGTGTGTTAGCAAAGCTGTTTCCTTGATTTTCTCCGGGGCGTTCATTTGACACGACCCACGGCCTTGCCGCCGCTATTAACGAGCTGGTTTATACCTAACATCAGGGCCCCACGCAAATAAAAGTAGAATTTATTTTCTGCGTGGACATTATCTGTTCCGAGCTATCTTCTCATAAGAGATAGTGAGGACAGATTTTGTTTCAGTGTAAAATACGAAACCGGTCAATAATAAAGTAAATTTTAATCCGTGATAAGTGTTTGATTGGACCAATTATATTATCATATTCACAATTTTACCTCTATACAAATACTGTACTATAATGTGCAGTCAAAGTTATTTAAAAATTCCACGTAGCATGCAGTAACGGAATAAAACGTGCCAAGAAAGTATTTTTGTAGGAAACGTTTTCTTCGAACAGATCCTTCAATTTATTCCTTTGTAACAAAAATAGTTATTTATATAGTCGGAGCAGAAAGTCTATTACTAGTAGTTTCTGCCTGTAAAGTTTAAAACACTATACAGAAGGGTGGCTGAAGTAAAATTCGAAATATGTACGAATTCCAGTCTATAAATTTTGAACATCCCTTTTACCCTTCAGTCGGCTTTTTACATATTTTTTAATGTATCCTTTCTAATAAGACTTTAAACATGAAGTGAGCAAAGAATCCTTAGCCTTCAGCACCGCAACCCACACAGCTAATGATTTAGACACGATATGATATCATAAAAATGTTTAAAAAAATTACATCTAAAAGGCCGACAATAAGCGATCCGGAATTCGTAAATTAATCTATTCAATATTTTGAATCACGCTAATTGTTTAACCAACAAGAAGCGAAAGAAAAACATTTTTCATGAGTTGACCTTTTCGCTGAGCTTATAAACTTAAAGTGAGCGTGGTTAAGTAGCGCTATAGTTTTATTGCATGCAAACTTGGTTGATTTATGTAACATTGACTCTCTAGAAATGAGAAAACCTTGCAATGATTTACAATAATTTCTATTGGAAACTTACATACTTCAATTTTCATAATCAAAACAAAACAAAGAATTTGTAAAATTTTCTTCCAGTTTCAATTTTTTGCCCTAAAAAAATTTGGGTTTTACCCGTTTTCAGTAATGTGATTTATGCCTATATTTTGATGAGTAAATCTCATACTTTCAAGATCAGGGAAAAGATTCAGTTCTGAGCCTTTTTTTTAAATTATCTCCTCCATGAATATTAAATTATAAAAAGTTAAAAATATAGCAGTAAAGTAATTAATGATTCATGATCAACATCTAACAAAAAATTATGTTTAATTGAATTGAACTTCTTGTATCCTATTAACGTTTACGTCAATCCGACATTTCCACATCCAAAGTACCTTAAGTAGGTACCATTTATAGCGCTCAATAAAAATTCTTTGGTAATTTAAACCAAACAATAAAAAAATTTGTCCAAAGCAAAAAAAAAGAAGAGATTAAATTAAAAAATTCAAACGAAATTAACACGGAATGTTTGCTCGTTATTCAATCAAAATGTTTTTGTTTTGTTAACATTACAAGGCGGTGTATGTAACTCACAGACACACAAGTTATTAATTTGCTACTTCAAATAAGAAATAACAAGTAACTAAAGTCCTAGTCCGTTAACCTATATAACAATTGCAAAAGAATAAATCATTATTAAATAATTATAATAATATTTTGTAACATGTAACATTACTCTCATGCTAAAAAATTACTGAACCATAAAAACTGCTTCGTGTATTATTCCATACCTCTCTAATACTAAACTACAATATATTTTTTATATTTTAATTGTGTTTGCATTAGAAGGTGATATTGTAATTTACTTGCAGGATAATTAGGTCAGTAGTTAAAAGGCGCCAAAAATCCAATAGTAGGTGGTTGTGATCATTTTTGTATTGGAGGAAGCAAAATAGCTTGTACGTACTTGCTTCACGTTAACTCACGTTTGTCGTAATATACTTTCAAATTACGCTTTGTATACATAATAGCAGTGGAGTAAGGTTATTTTTTTTAAATAATTATGGTGAACGTTTTGTGGCTAAGATCAGTATAAAAGCTTCCATTTTCAGTTCCAAAATCAGTATCGTTCTGTAACTTACAGTGTAAATACATCAATATGTTCTCAAAGGTGTGTTCTCGTGTTATTAAGTGGTTGTTAATTCATAATTTTATTTTAATACTAAAGTGGTGCAAATAAATTAGTTTACTACCCCTTTTAACATTTTGAATAATTTTTACTTATTTTCATTTTTCAAAAACAGTAAATTAATAATTTTTTATTCTTTAGATTGTAGCCCTCTGCGCTTTAGTAGCATACGCCAGCGCTGGTTTAATCTCAGCTGGTCATGGTTATGCTGGTCATGGTTATGCCGCTCCAGTAGCTTATGCCGCAGCTCCCGCCCATCAAGCTGTTGATTATTACGTAAGTGTTAACAAAATTTTAAAAGTCAAAGTGTTCATTCAATATTATCATTATAGGCACATCCCAAATACGAATTCAATTACGGAGTTGCTGATGGTCACACCGGTGATCAAAAAAGCCAACACGAAGTCCGCGATGGTGATGTAGTCAAAGGATCTTACTCTCTTCATGAAGCCGATGGTACCATCCGTACCGTTCATTACACCGCTGATGACCACAACGGTTTCAACGCAGTTGTTGAACGATCTGGTCACGCTGCCCATCCCCAAACCATTGCAGTAGCTCCCGCTAAAGTTTACGCTGCAGCTCCCGCTATTGCTGTAGGACATGCCGGTCTTGGAGCTGTAGGATACGGACATGCTGGACTTGGAGCTGTAGGTTACGGACATGCTGGACTTGGAGCTGTATCTTATGGTCATGCCGGTCTTGGACACTTAGGTGGACATTATTAAAACTAGTGATATATCAACTTTTCCTACTTCAATCTTCAAACCTACAACATTATTGTATATATTTCTTCATGCTTCCTTCGACCCGAAACGTTTTCTCCTATAAAAAGTATATAATATGTGCAATTGATGTATTTATTTTTATAAAATAAATGTATTTTCTTAATATTTGAATGTTTGAATTACTAATTCGTTTTATGCCCAACTCTCGACTATGCTATCAAGGGAAAAATTTTATTTCAAATCAAGAATTTAATGTTTGATATTTATTCCTGAATATCAACTGTAATTATATAAGGCTGGAATGTTGATAAAATAATTCTGCATGAATAGCAACAAAACCTTTTAAACTTTTCTTCAATCTTTGAACTTCAATCCACAAGGTTAGTAGTAAATGGGTGTTGAATGAAAGCGGTTCGTTTGAACGTGACTTCAATAGAAAAGTATGAATGATTGATTATAGATTGAGTGACGGAGCAAATATTTAATAGAAAAGCGTGCCGATCAAAAGGAAAGGGTAGAACAAATAACACATAATTAAATGTAATCGACCTATGTGTGAAAAACAGAACGACTATAACTTTTAAGAACAAAATACAAAATATGATTCAGTGCATGGAAATACGGAAGGGCAGGACCGGTTAGGATAATGGAAATTTCGAATTTTTTTTGACTGTTTATTTTACAATCTGTATATTTGGGTACAATAAGTAAATGTTTTGATTCTTAATGGCATGGTTGGTGACCTGTCCAATGACAGTCTCAAACAGATCTTCGTGGTAGGTCTTGAAAATGGAACCTTTTGAGCCTTCTCGCTGGGTTGGTATTGATTGCTAATCTTTGGGCAAGATTGTTTGGATATTTTGATAATCTGAGGTAGTACTTAGTGCTGTTAGCTTGAATTACTTCTTTGACCGTTTTTGTTTGGAATTCTCGGCGAATGGCCTCGTTTGTTATGTAGCAAGTTACCGGAACTGGTGAGTAATCAGATGAAAGTGCAGTGCTAGTTTTAATTATGGATGGAGACTTAGTGAGGATGGTTTCATTTAATGAATTGAATCAAAGTCAGTTTGAACAATAATTAAGTCTTTTTTGCATTAAGACGACATAATATGCCTTAATAATGAAATTTTGAAAATTCCAAAATATTGCTAAATACACAATAAACTCTTATATTAAAACTTCATTCAATTCCAATCGTTTTTGATACACAAATCCTATTGGATCATATTAAGAAATAGTGAAATAGTGGAGTTCTAATAAAAAATTGTGCTAATCGAATTGTGACGAAAACTGCGAATTCGGGTAATATAGGAAACCTCCACAATTAAAGACCTCATTTTGGCATACTACAAATCCACTTTAACAAGTGACTAAATTTTGGAAACACTTAATTTATGTCATTAGTGTTCGGACTGTAAAATAGTAGGTTTTGCATCCCTAATTCTGATTGAGGTTGTGGTGACTATCACTATGGCAAAAATAACGATTAATCCGTTAATTTGATAATCATTAGCTAATTAACCAATTCCCATCAGGTTAAATTTTTAAGTGTTTCATTAAATAGCAATTGAGATAAACCTGAGATGCAGATGTTTTGGCAATTAATAAATTTATATAATTAAATAAAATCGACCATAATTAAGATATTATATTTTCTTCTAAAATAACAATATTTGAACAGGATTTAAATTTTTTTGCCAAGAATAAATATTCAAATGAGAAACTTAGCATCTAATCTGGGAAAAATTATTGACTATCAGCATGAGTTGACCTTAAGCTGCAGCACCCAAATCCAGCGTGTCCGCAACATACAGCTCTAAGACTTTCAGGTTCTACAGCGATAGGGGGAGTAGCAGAGATAGCTTGAGCTGAATTGAAAGTCTAAGGTTATCTTAATTATTTAAATATAGTGCAAAAATATAGTTCAAGAGCAGCGACGCAACGCAATGCAAATGTCCGTGGTCGTTAGATTACGAACCGTCAACCAAGGTTGCTAACGGTATGCCCTTGGATGGGTTACCAATTTAAAAATTACACCAATGGTTGCTGCTCTTCTGCCAAGCCGCACTTGACCTGTATGGTAGGGTATGACGACATCCTCCCCCTTGATGGGATGAGGTCTACATCCAGCAGTGGATAAATAACGGTTGAAGATGTCCAGAAATTTTAGATGAAATTTCGCTAAAACTTTCAAAATTATCAAATATCTCTAAGACACTGTTGAGCACCATACTAAAAAATTCCCAAGACCTCAAACTCCGACTTCATTGATTTCTGCCTTTGTAAAGCCCGTCTTACATCAGGTCAATTCTGGCGTCATTTCTTGCGCCATTTCCTGAGACATTTCTGGAGTCATTTCTGACGCCATTTCTTGCTCCAAAAATAAAGCCTGTATTATATCAGGCCATTTCATGCGCCATTTCTGGCGCAAATTTTGCGCAGTAGGTAATTTTAGCAAATTACGTGAAACATTTTGTAGGCCAAATATATAGAACCTGTTTTATTTTGAGGCAATTTGCCTGCAAGCGTGCGCAGTAAAATTAAACGAACGTTAAATTGTGAAAAATTGTGCTACACATAAAAATTGAAATGGATAAAGAAAGCGATTTAATTGCATAAAATGTGATTGCAGCAAACATAATAGTATTATTTTTTTTATCAACACAAAAAAATTTTTTAAAAAATTCAAATTTTCAATGGTTATTAAATTTTCAAATTTGATTTTTTAATTTCAGTGAAAAACAAAAACATTTGCGATTATTTAAAAAAAAATAACTTTAAGTAATAAAAGTAACTCATTCCTAGCCCTGCATTTGACAATTACTACCTGCCACAGAATCTACCTGCGCATTCAATCTGTACTGCGGCTGCTCACAGGCAAATTGTTCAAGAATAGAGCACGTGTTAAATATATTGCCTACAATCCGAGCCAAGACATTTTCCAGGACATTTGCTGTTTTAAACTAAGCAATTTATATTGCTCAAGAAATGACGCCAGAAATGACCTGATGTAAGACGGGCTTAAGTCTTCCGACCAAAACATTTAGGTTTTTACCGTGAAAAAATTCAAAAAACCTACCTATATGTGATTATATTAAATAAACTTATTCTCATAATACGGTTTTATCAACTTCGTTCGTTATAATTTCCTTTTTGAAGACTTCGAAAGACAGCAATTAGAAAAATCGAAGTTTGAGGTCAAGGGAGTTTTTCTACATAGTTTTGGGACATTTCAATCAATTTTTATCTTAACAATTTTTTTTCTGCGCCAAACCCTAAAAGTCCTAAGCTAACTTTACATTAGCACCATGATTATTTTAAATTTTACACTTACAAGGACAGAAATCAATGACTGAATGACATTTGAGTCAACTTTAAGATGTACAACAATTTTTCTAGGTCAAAACCTAAAAGTCTTGGGATAAGATATATTTTTGGCTTAGTACCGTTTAGTGACTTCAAGTTTTCTATTCCTGTGTCCTTTCTATATTGAAAATGTAAGACAAGCATGGGGACCTACAGCATAACTTATACTTTGAACCACTTTTTAAGGAACGAATTTTACACCATTCATTTCGGACTAGAGATTAGTATTGAAACTATTTATATTGTTATATGAGAACATCTGGTCGAGATTCGAACCCGTGAATTTTGGCATAATATTTTTTCTCATTCTTTTGGATGTTGAATGGATAGAAAATCGGAATTATTCATTAATTGCCAATTAACAGTTGAGCGAATTTAACCATGTTTAACAAATTCAAACAATCAAATGTAATGAAAATATGTTTATTTTATAAAAATAAATACATCGATTGCACATAGGTAATATATACTTTTTATAATGGAAAACGTATTCGATTAACTGAATCATGAAGAAATATATATACAATAGTGTCGTATGTTTGTAGATTGAAGTAGGAAGAGTTGAAATATCACTAGATTTTAATAATGTCCGCCTAAATGTCCAAGACCGGAATTACCATAAGATACAGCTCCTCCAAGTCCAGCATGTCCATAACCTACAGCTCCAAGTCCAGCATGTCCGTAACTTACAGCTCCAAGTCCAGCTTGTCCGTATCCTACAGCTCCAAGACCGGCATGGCCTACAGCGATTGAGGGAGCTGCAGCGTAAACTTTAGCGGGAGCTACTGCAATGGTTTGGGGATGGGCAGCGTGACCAGATCGTTCAACGACTGCGTTGAAACCGTTGTGGTCATCAGCGGTGTAATGAACGGTACGGATGGTACCATCGGCTTCATGAAGAGAATAAGATCCTTTGACTACATCACCATCGCGGACTTCGTGTTGGCTTTTTTGATCACCGGTGTGAGCATCAGCAACTCCATAATTGAATTCGTATTTGGGATGTGCCTTTAATGATAATATTGAATGAACGCTTTGGTTCTTATAATTTTGTTAACACTTACGTAATAATCAACAGCTTGATGGGCGGGAGCTGCGGCATAAGCTAGTGGAGCGGCATAACCATGACCAGCTGAGATCAAACCAGCGCTGGCGTATGCGACTAAAGCGCAGAGGGTTACAATCTAAAGAATACAAAAATTATTAATTTACTGTTTTTGAATTATAAAAATGAGTCACATTATTCAAAATGTTAAAAGGAGTGTTAAATTAATTTATTTGCACCACTTTAGTATTGAAATAAAATTATGAATTAACAACCACTTAATAACACGAGAACACACCTTTGAGAACATATTGATGTATTTACGCTGTAAGTTACAGAAGGATACTAATTTTGAAACTGAAAATAAAAGCTTTTATACTTACCTTAGCCACAAAACGTTCACTATAATGATTATTAAAAAAAAATTAACCTTACCCCACTGCTATTATGTATACAAAGATAATTTGAAAGTAAGTATATTACGACAAACGAGAGTTAACGTGAAGCAAGTACGTACAAGTTATTTTGCTTCCTCCAATACAAGAATGTTCACAACCACCTACTATTGGGCCATATGTGCTTCGTCCATGTAAGTATTCGGTCAAGGAGCATCCCCGAGATATTCAGTGTGTTCTGCCTGAAGGAGAGCGTTACCATTTAGGGTTACATGTGGGCATGTCTCTCTGCGCGTTTGAATGTGACGTGAGCCGATTTTTCGTTTGCTCTGATCCTCCAGATTTTCATCTATTTTTCGATATTGTTGAAGTTTGACTTGCTTTATATCAGAAGCAATGGATATGTGTGTATGTGTACCCATCACAGTTGTGTCGTTGGCGAAGTTTGCCACCATAATGTTAGAAAGGTAGAAAAGTCTGCGGTAAATAATAAATACATGACTGGGCCTAATACGCTTCCTTGTGAAGTTTCGGAATTGATTGGTGCAAGTGCAAAATATTCGTTTTGGAACTTGACCTGAAAAAATCTTTCAGTAAGATGTGATTATTTATGAGACGATAGTAGGAGGACGTCGATCAAGACGGCCGAGCAATACTTTTTTTCTTCCAAAAAAGCCTCCGACTCGATGAATTTGTTGAATGGTAACGTGTTCATGTCAAAAACCATACTGATGGTCCGGGATAAGATGTCTTTCTAATAGAATGGACTGAAGTCATTTAAGCAGAAATATTTCGAACAAATTAAAGAGTACGGGTAGTCGGCTTATTGGTCTATGAGGTGCAGCTTCTTCAGGTGGTTTACCCGGTTTAGGAATAAGTATTATTTGAGCTACTCTTGATAGTGACGGAAAATATTGAAGCCGCAGCGTTGCGTTGTAGATGTATGTGATAAATTTTATTGATTTCGGTGACAGTTGTTCAAGAACTGTTCCAGTTATTGGATCGTATCTGCGTAATTTTTTAGGCTAGGCGAATTGCTGGATGACCAAGAAGACTTCGTTGGCTATAACTGGTTTAATCGGAGTGGTCATTAGGGGTGGCGTATTGAGAAAATTATTTATTTTAACCTCTTCTGCAGTGGTTATTTCGATCGTAACGGTTGAAAGAAGTTAGCAAAATGTTCTGCAAATACTTTAGCCTTTTCTTCGCAATTTCTTGCCAATGCGGATTGAATACTATCAAATCAATAATAAATAGATGGGACCCCAATTCCCATAAAGTCAAAGTTTTAAGTGTTTTATGAAATAGCAATTGAGATAAACCTAAGATGCAGAGTTTTTGGCAATTAATAAATGTATATAATCAAATAAAATCGACCATATAAGATATATTTTCTTCTAAAATAGCAATATTTTAAACAGGATTTAAAAATGTTTGGCGAGAATAAAATTCAAATGGGAAGCTTAGCATCTAATCTGGGAAAAATAATTGAGGATCAGCATGAGTTGACCTTAAGCTACAGCAGCCAAATCCGGTGTGTCCATAACCTACAGCTCTGAGACTATCAGGTTTTACTGCGATAGGAGGAGTAGCAGAGATAGCTTGAGCTGAATTGAAAGTCTAAGGTTATCTTAAATTGTGTAAATATAATGCAGGAATATAGTGCAGGAATATAGTTCAAGAGCAGCGACGTAGCCCAATGCAAATGTCTGTGGTCGTTAAAATACGGGACGTCAATAAGGTTGCTAGCGGTGTGCCCTTGGATAGGTGACCAATTTAAAAATAACACCGCTAGTCGCTGCTTCCCTGCCAACCCGCACTTGGTCAACGTGGTAGGGTATAGCTATATCCTCCTCCTTGACGGGGAGAGCCCTATATCCAGCAGGATAAGTAACGTTTTTAAAGAAAAACTCTAGGAATTTTCTCAAGCCAAATGCTCAAGCCATTGTTGAGAACCATACTAAAATTTCCAGGAGCTCAAACTCCGACTTCATTAATTTCTGCTTTTGTAAGTCTTCCGCCCATTCCATCTTCATCCCATCTATCAAATATGTTCACCCGCATTTTCATATTGTTAAATATTTAAATAATTTATTGTTATTAATCTGTATAAATTAGCAGAATATACACTTCTTCCCGGGTGGTTTATCCTGAGAAGAAAAAGGAAAAAAAAAAGTCTTCCGCCCAAAACTTTTAGGTTTTTACCGTGAAAAAATTCAGAAAACCTACCTATATGTGATTACATTAAAATAAACTTACTTTTATAATACAGTTTCATCAACTTCGTTCATTATAATTTCCTTTCTGAAGACTTTCAAAGCAGAAATCAGAAAAGCCGAAGTTTTAGGTCAGAGAAGTTTCGTACATTGTTTTGGGATATTTCAATCAATTTTGAGATGTACAATATTTTTTCTGGGTCAAACTCTAAAAGTCTGGGCACCATTATTATTTTTAACTTGACAAATTTTTACGAAAATTGTGTGTAATGGCAGAGTTTTCGATTGATTACCCGAGGATTACCATTCTTAGACCTCCCAGTCCCTGAAGCCGCCAATTTTTTAGGACATCTGAGTAACAATCTAAAAGTTTTGAACGTAAAACTTACAAAAACAGAAATCAATTCCTTAAGGACATTTGAGTCCTTAATTCCGGCTTAGTACTGTTTAGTCTCTTGAGGTTTTCCGTTCCTGTGTGCATTCTATGCATTCCATGCATTCCATGTTGAAAATCTAAGACAAGCATGGGGTCCTACAGTTTAACTTAGATTTGGAAGAATTTTTTCACCGTTCATTTCGGACTAGAGATGTACATGTACAGATCTACTATTGAAACCATTTATAATGTTATATGGGGACATCTGGTCGAGATTCGAACCCGTGAATATTTTTTCTCGTTTTTTGAATGTCGCATGAATATAAAATCGGAATTATTCATTAATTGCCAATTACCAGTTGAGCGAATTTTAACCATGTTCAACAAATTCAAACAATAAAATGTAATGAAAATATGTTTATTTTATAAAAATAAATATATCAATTGCACATAGGTAATATATACTTTTTATAATGGAAAACGTATTCGATTAACTGAATCATGAAGAAATATATATACAATAGTGTCGTATGTTTGAAGATTGAAGTAGGAAGAGTTGAAATATCACTAGATTTTAATAATGTCCGCCTAAATGTCCAAGACCGGAATTACCATAAGATACAGCTCCTCCAAGTCCAGCATGTCCATAACCTACAGCTCCAAGTCCAGCATGTCCGTAACTTACAGCTCCAAGTCCAGCATGTCCGTATCCTACAGCTCCAAGACCGGCATGGCCTACGGCGATTGCGGGAGCTGCAGCGTAAACTTTAGCGGGGGCTACTGCAATGGTTTGGGGATGGGCAGCGTGACCAGATCGTTCAACGACTGCGTTGAAACCGTTGTGGTCATCAGCGGTGTAATGAACGGTACGGATGGTACCATCGGCTTCATGAAGAGAATAAGATCCTTTGACTACATCACCATCGCGGACTTCGTGTTGGCTTTTTTGATCACCGGTGTGAGCATCAGCAACTCCATAATTGAATTCGTATTTGGGATGTGCCTTTAATGATAATATTGAATGAACACTTTGACTTTTAAAATTTTGTTAACACTTACATAATAATCAACAGCTTGATGGGCGGGAGCTGCGGCATAAGCTACTGGAGCGGCATAACCATGACCAGCTGAGATCAAACCAGCGCTGGCGTATGCGACTAAAGCGCAGAGGGTTACAATCTAAAGAATAAAAAAATTAATAATTTACTTTTTTTGAATTATAAAAATGTATCACATTATTCAAAATGTTAAAAGGAATGTTAAATTAATTTATTAGCATCACTTTAGTATTGAAATAAAATTATGAATTAACAACCACTTAATAACACGAGAACACACCTTTGAGAACATATTGATGTATTTACACTGTAAGTTACAGAACGATACTGATTTTGAAACTGAAAATAAAAGCTTTTATACTTATCTTACCCACAAAACGTTCACCATAATGATTATTAAAAAAAAATTAACCTTACCCCACTGCTATTATGTATACAAAGATAATTTGAAAGTAAGTATATTACGACAAACGAGAGTTAACGTGAAGCAAGTACGTACAAGTTATTTTGCTTCCTCCAATACAAGAATTTTCATTACCACCTACTATTGGACCATATGTGCTTTGTCCATGTTAGTTTTCGGTCAAAGAGCATCCCGAGATATTTAGTGTATTCTGACTAAAGGAGAACGTTACCATTTAGGGTTACAGGTGGGCATGTCTCTCTGCGCGTTGTGAATGTGACATGGCCCAAATTTTTGTTTGCTCTAATCCTCCAGATTTTCATCTATTGTTGAAGTTTGACTTGCAGCATATCGAAGCAATGGATGTGCTTGTATGTGAAACAATCACAGTTGTGTCGTTGGCGAAGTAGAAAAGTCTGCGATAAATAGTAAATACATGACTGGGCGTAGTACGCTTCCTTGTGAAATTTCGGAATTGATTGGGGCAAGTGCAAAATATTCGTTTTGGAACTTGACCTGCAAAAATATTTCAGTTAGATGAGATTATTTCGTAGATGATAGTAGGTGGACGACAGTAGTTGTTTGATTTTGCACAGGAGGCCAGAATGCCAAACTTTGTCGAAAGCTTCAGTCACGTCGATAAAGGCGGCCGAGCAATACTTTATTTCATCCAAAAAAAAACCTCCGACTCGATGAATTTGTTGGATGGTGGCGTATTCATGTCAAAAACCAAACTGATGGTCCGGGATAAGATGTCTTTCTAATAGAATGGACTGAAGTCGTTTAAGCAGAAATCTTTCGAACAGATTAAAGAGTACGGGTAGTAGGCTTATTGGTCTACGAGATGCAGCTTCTTCAGGTGGTTTACCCCGTTTATGGATTAGTATTATTTGAGCCACCCTCCATAGTGACGGAAAATATTGTAGCCGCAGCGTTGCGTTGTATATGTACGTGATAAATTTTATTACTTTCGGTGACAGTTGTTTAAGAACTGTTCCAGTTATTAGATCATATCTGGGTGATGTTTTAGGCTTGGAGAATTGCTGGATGACAAAGGAGACTTCGTTGGCTTTAACTGGTTTAATAGGAGTGGTCATTAGGGGTGGCGTATTGAGAATGTAATTTAACCTCTTCTGCAGTGGTTATTTCGATCGGATACGGTTTAAAGAAGTTAGCAAGATATTCTGCAAATACTTTAGCCTTTTCTTTACAACTTTTTACATATGTGGATTGAATACTATCAAATCAATAATAAATAGATGGGACCCCAATTCCCATGAGGTCAAAGTTTTAAGTGTTTTATGAAATAGCAATTGAGATAAACCTAAGATGCAGATTTTTTGACAATTAATAAATGTGTATATTCAAATAAAATCGATCACATAAGATG
This sequence comes from Podabrus alpinus, assembly GCA_932274525.1. Lineage (NCBI taxonomy): Eukaryota > Metazoa > Arthropoda > Insecta > Coleoptera > Cantharidae > Podabrus > Podabrus alpinus. Next base: position 17,588,901 of record OW026451.1, read on the forward strand.
TATTTCCTTCTAAAATAACAATATTTTAAACAGAATTTAAAATTTTTTGGCAAGAATAAAATTCAAATGAGAAGCTTAGCATCTAATCTGGGAAAAATAATTGAGGATCAACATGAGTTGACCTTAAGCTACAGCACCCAAATCCGGTGTGTACATAACCTATAGCTCTGGTACTATCAGGTTTTACTGCGATAGGGGGAGTAGCAGATATAGATTGAGCTAAATTGAAAGTCTAAGGTTATCTTAAATTGTGTAAATATAGTGCAGGAATATAGTTCAAGAGCAGCGACGTAGCGCAATGCAAATGTCTGTGGTCATTAGATTACGGAACGTCAAACAAGGTTACTAGCGTTGTGCCCTTGGATAGATGACCAAATTAAAAATAACACCGCAGGTCGCGGCTCTCATGCCAACGCGCACTTGGTCAGCGTGGTAGCGTAGAGCTATATCCTGTCCCTTTATGGGGAGGGCCCTACATCCAGCAGGATAAATAACGTTTGGAAAGAAGAAGTCGAGGAATTTGAGGTAAAATTTTGCAGGAACCCAGAAGAAAATATAATAAATCTGAAAATTGGCTAAAATATCTCTAAGCCATTGTTGAACACCATACTAAAATTTCCAGGACCTGAAACTCCGACTTCATTAATTTCTGCTTTTGTAAGTCTTCCGCCCAAAACTTTTAGGTTTTTACCGTGAAAAAATTCAGAAAACCTACCTTTATTATGATTATATTAAAATAAACTTATTTTTATAATACGGTTTCATCAACTTCGTTCAATATAATTTCCTTTTTGAAGACTTCCAAAGACAGAAATGAGAAAAATCGAAGTTTGAAGTCATGGGAGTTTTCTACATTGTTTTGGGACATTTCAATCAATTTTAAGATTAGCATTTTTTTTCTGGGTCAAACTCTAAAAGTCCGGGCACCATTATTATTTTTAACTTGACAAATTTTTACGAAAATTGTGTGTAGTATCAGAGTTTTCGATTGATTATACGAGGATTACCATCTTAGACCTCCCAGTCTCTGAACCCGCCAAGTTTTTACGACTTCTGAGTAAAAATCTAAAAGTTTTGAACGGAAAACTTACAAAGGCAGAAATCAATGCCTTAAGGACATTTGAGTCCTTAATTTCGGCTTAGTACCGTTTAGTCTCTTGAGGTTTTCCGTTCCTGTGTCCATTCCATGTTGAAAATCTAAGACAAGCATGGGTGCCTACAGCGTAACTTAGATTTGAACCACTTTTTAAGGGGAGAATTTTTTCACCGTTCATTTCGGACTAGAGATGTACATGTGCAGATGTACTATTGAAACCATTTATAATGTTATATGGGGACATCCGGTCAAGATTCGAACCCGTGAATATTTTTTCTCGTTTTTTGAATGTCGAGTGAATATAAAATCGGAATTATTCATCAATTGTCAATTAACAGTTGAGCGAATTTAACCATGTTTAACAAATTCAAACAATAAAATGTAATGAAAATATGTTTATTTTATAAAAATAAATAATACATCAATTGCACATAGGTAACATATACTTTTTATAATGGAAAACGTATTCGATTAACTGAATCATGAAGAAATATATATACAATAGTGTCGTATGTTTGAAGATTGAAGTAGGAAGAGTTGAAATATCACTAGATTTTAATAATGTCCGCCTAAATGTCCAAGACCGGAGTTACCATAAGATACAGCGCCTCCATGTCCAGCATGTCCATAACCTACAGCTCCAAGTCCAGCATGTCCGTAACTTACAGCTCCAAGTCCAGCATGTCCGTATCCTACAGCTCCAAGACCGGCATGTCCTACAGCGATTGCGGGAGCTGCAGCGTAAACTTTAGCGGGAGCTACTGCAATGGTTTGGGGATGGGCAGCGTGACCAGATCGTTCGACGACTGCGTTGAAACCGTTGTGGTCATCAGCGGTGTAGTGAACGGTACGGATGGTACCATCGGCTTCATGAAGAGAATAAGATCCTTTGACTACATCACCATCGCGGACTTCGTGTTGGCTTTTTTGATCACCGGTATGAGCATCAGCAACTCCATAATTGAATTCGTATTTGGGATGTGCCTTTAATGATAATATTGAATGAACACTTTGGTTATTATAATTTTTTGAACACTAACGTGATAATCAACTGCGTGATGGGCGGGAGCTGCGGCATAAGCTACTGGAGCGGCATAACCATGACCAGCTGATATCAATCCAGCGCTGGCGTATGCGACTAAAGCGCAAAGGGTTACAATCTAAAGAATAAAAATTTATTAATTTACTGGTTTTGAATTATAAAAATTAGTCACATTATTCAAAATGTTAAAAAGCGTGTTAAATTAATTTATTTGCACCACTTTAGTATTGAAATAAAATTATGTATTAATAACCACTTAATAACACGAGAACACACCTTTGAGAACATATTGATGTATTTACACTGTAAGTTACAGAACGATACTGATTTTGAAACTGAAAATAAAAGCTTTTATACTTATCTTACCCACAAAACGTTCACCATAATGATTATTAAAAAAAAATTAACCTTACTCCACTGCTATTATGTATACAAAGATAATTTGAAAGTATATTACGACAAACGAGAGTTAACGCGGAGCAAGTACGTACAAGATATTTTGCTTCCTCCAATACAAGAATGTTCACAACCACCTACTATTGGATTTTTGGCGCCTTTTAACTGTACTGACCTAATTATATTGAACGTATATTACAATATCACCTTCTAATTCAAGCACAATAAAAATGAAAATATGAAATTTAATGATAAATTGTATATGAATTAAATTAAATTAATAGGGTGAATCGCTTAATCCCTGAAGAAAATATATGAAAATTTGACATTTACTGAAATTTTAATAAACGTGAAGAAAATATCAGTATATTCTTGATTGAAGCTGAAATCTTCGGAATTCGGCTGCACTTCTGAACGACGGCGACGGTAAGTTACGTATAGGTTAACCCTGAACGGTAAACTCAAACAACTGGGAGAATCGTGTAGATATAAAAGTGAATAGAACAACTGCCGTTCATTAGATATACAAAAGCTTTTAGTAAAGCGTTAAGAAAATCCTCAAGTAACGTTGTTGGTGTGTTAGTTGTACTATTGCAAGACAATACGTTCTGCACGGATTTCTAAGCTGGAGGCACTTCGCCATGTAGGGTCCTTACACTTAGATGTGACCAAGAGGGCTAATATGCACAAGCAAGAAATGGGGTCGATAATGAAGCAAACATATTAAAAGTGTCAGAGCAAGTTAATAATAATTATGTAGGTTACACAGTGGACTCATCAAGTTTCGAACAAATTCCATAACATAATTTAGGAGAATTTTCTCAGAAAATCCTTGGACAAGTCAACTTTATTTTTTTAATTGTCACGTTTTTCTGCTATTAACAGTTTTTTATCGTGTTTTCTTTTTGAGTTATGACGTCATCGTAAATTTTTTTAAATTGCTACCCTTATTTTTCTTTTCGGATTTGGATAGAACACAATTTTCTGAGTATGAAAATGTAGAAAAACTATAACCTTTAAAAGGAAAGTTTTCAAGATAATGAGTTATAAAGTTTCAAACTGCAGGATAAAATGATTCGAGTATAGTATACCAATTGTTTATCAAGAAGGAAAAATAACACGGTTTTGACAGTAATTCAAATTTTGTAATCTAGTATTTTGTCTAGTATTTTGTTAATTAATATTTGCCCAAAATTTTATTTAGAATTAATTTTTATTTTTTAAATTTTTTAAAATAGTTCGTCGCTTGTCTGAAAGGCAAAGAATTGAAATTCTAATGATTTTCGGTTACTGGGACTGAACTCGCACTCAATTAGAAGTTTGTAATTTATTCAATAATAATCATCCTAACGAAGAACCAATTATGCGTGCCACAGTTCGCAAAACAGAGCAAACATTTTTGCTAGTGGGTCATACGAGAGATCGTCCTAGATCTGGTCGTCCATCAGTTCAAGAAGATTTTCAGCTAAATATTTTACGCGAACTTCAAGAAAATCCCCATTTATCCATTTGTCAAGTAGCGGCAAACAACGCGATGGTTCAGAGCTCCGTTATAAAATATTTAAAATTGAGGAAGTGGTATCCATATAAAGTGGTTCTGGTTCAAGAACAAAACGAAGATAATCCTGACCGTAGGTTACAGTTTTGTAAATTCCGAAATAATATAATTTTTTCTTATGAAGCTACTTTGCAGTTAACAAGCAAAACTATAGATATTGGTCTCCTGTCAAACCACATCGGAAAATGGAAACTCATAGACTGTTTCCACAAAAACTTAACGTTTGGTCTGGCATTGTAGGAAACCGTATTTTGGGCCCATTTTTCTTTGAAAGCACATTAACAGGTCGCAGGGGAACGATCGAATGGCCACCTAGATCTCCGTCTTACTCCGCTTGATTATTTTTTATGGGACTATTTAAAGAGAAAAGTCTATTTTAGTAGACCAACTACCATTGACCAACTAAAGGATATTAGACTTCACAATGAAATTCGGGCACTTCAATCCGATACGATTAAAAATATTTTTCAAGCGTTTCAGTGTCGGATTAGGATATTCATTTTTATACTCAGAAAAGTGTGCTCTTTCAGAATTCGTAAAGAAACATATGCATTGGCATTTAAAAAAAATTTATTATGACGTCACAGCTCAAAAACAAAACTCAATAAAAATATATCAATGGCAGAAAAAGGTAACATTTAAAACAATAAGGTAGACGTCTCTGAGGTTTTTTTGAAAAAGTCGCTCTAAAAATTTTTATCAGACCATTCCTAGAACAACTAATGCCGCCTTGCCAAAACAACACCTATAATAAATATAATAGTCATACAAGCAAATCTCTCTTTACCCATTTCCTTCTTAATAGAATCCTCCTCAATTTACAAAAGTAACTTATTACCAGGTTACCAAGAGGGACGACCCGTATTCTCAACAAATTTTAATAAAACTCAGTTTTTTACAGCTGAGTATTTCATTCGACTTTGGGCAAAGTAAGCACTTGTTAAAAAGAAAATCATTTTAATATAAAATTTAATAATAATCTGTAAAAGATAATTTTGTAAATTATGTTGAATTTATTTGCCAATAATTCTTATTTGGTTAATTAAATTGTAATATAGTTTTTAAATTAATGGATAAATATCTTAAAAGAAACTTTATTTTCACATTCCTTCGATTCGTTAAGTCATCGAATTACATAAAATTATTATTAATATAGTCCATTCAATTTAAGTCTGCAGAGATGCGGCCTCGAAGGGCAACAGTTATTGGTTCAAATTTAAATAAAGTAATTCTTATAAGCCGTTCGTGTTTCCATATCTGCAGACTTACATCGTATGGACTTGTTTAGAAAAACTAAAATATATTTAAATTAATAGATAGATATAATAATTATAACAATTAAATTGAAGAAAATTACCAACAGGTATTCTAAAGAAGTCATGAAAATGGATTGTGAATGGAAATCTGGAGGAATCATTGGAAGAGAAGCAAGAAAAGGTTTCTAGAGAAAGGTTTCACGGGTTATAACAAAAATTGTCCTGCCAAGAGGGCTTCTTCCTACCTCCAACAACCCCATTACAAAATAACGTGATAATATTGAATACAAAATTTGAGATACCTTTTATCCCATACGTCTGAACCTAATCCTTCTGGCATAAATTTTTCTGCACATAAAAGAGTACCTCGCCTTGCTTTATCTTTATGGAACTGTCGAATAACAAGGCATAGCTTAATAATTCCTTGTGTTTAGTGAAGAAAGAATGGTAGGACGGTCCAGTCCAGTGTGATCTAATATAGAATTTATTGAAGACACTGGTTTCCTATTATGCATTGTCGTCGCGTCCGCGTCTTGTAGAGTTGGTTGGGTTGATCGGTCTTGGTGTAACGGAAGGTTTTAGTTGAAAGCGCAGGAGAAGATCAGGAAGCCTTGTAAGATGGCAACAGTGATACGCCATACATTGGTGTCATACATTGTTAAATGTTGTGGCTCTATTCAGAAAAACTTGCTATGTCCCATTAGACTGTATATTTGTTTCATTTTTCTCAGCAATTTGTCCATGGACGGGAATACGCTGATGGGTAAATTAGTTTTTGAGATTCTATTTAGTTTTGCTAGCAAATTGACGTTAGTCACTTTCCAACAACATGGAAAATGCTCGATTTTCAGGAATTGCGGAATTCGGATCTAGTCCCGTTGATGATGTCGTCGGGGCCGGAGACTTTCCTCTTAAGTTTCCGGACGGTGATGAGGATTACTTGGTGTTTGATGGGATTGACCGGATCGTAGAAGGATCCTACTGGGGCCAGAGTTCGAAAATATCAATGTTTGAGTTACATTGTAACTTTTGGACAAATTGTAAGTTTTGTCCAGGGTGCTGAGCACCAATTCGACCAATGAAGGAGATAGTAAACTTATTCCAGTTCTTATACAGTGAAAAAAAGTACGCTGTGGATTTAAAATTAGGTTCTATATTTAAATAAGTTTTACCAATTAAGTAGACAATCAAGGTCAGATTAGATTAAAAAAATTATAGAATAGATAGCTATCGAAACGTATATAGATTATTTTACCGAAATGTTAGATCGTGACATTCAGTTATTACAATTTAACGTTTGTCATTTAGAAAGTAATCTATTTTTCATTCATTTGTTAGAGAAATTTGCTTTGGTAAATTGGACTGCATCGAATTTTGAGCAAAATCTAACCATCGCATCGCAGAAGATGATCAAAATAGAATTGTCAATTTTATTAATAAAGAATTAATTTTTTTTATTATTATACTTCTGAAGAAGTGTCTCGCTTTGGAAAACCAAGCAAGAAAATTTGTTTTTACTCGCCCATAGCATCACCGAAAATTTAATAAACAAATTTTAATTTAATTGTCAATCTATTATACTGTGACGCAATGTTGTGTTAGAAAAACAGTGCTAGAACGATCACTCAATTTGCACTCGAAAAGTTGTACTGAACAACAGCTACAGATCGTATTATGATTATATTTAATTGGATACACATTACAAGAGAAAAAAAGTGGTCACTGTTAAATTTTGTTGTTATAGCTAAAAAGCATAAAATATCAAGAATTTTTTGGAATCCATTAACTTGTAGAAAAAATTTTCCTACTTAAAATATAACTAAAATAATATAGAATATTAATGTTAAAATAATAATTAAATTTTAACTAACTCCTGAGCCTTAACCAAAAACGAAAGAAAACGAAAAATTCTGAATTTGAAAAAGAAGGGGTAAATTGAATTGAAAAACTAGTAAAAATTATAGCTTATGCATCGATGTTTCAATATTATTAGATCATCATCGGAAAAATTAATAATAAGGCATGGAAAATTTGAAGTGAAAAACTTAAATAATTGCTTGTCATATAATTTAGTTATCAATCCAATAAATCAATCAATATTCATTTTAAGACATTGCGCTTTCATTCCAAAATTAAATTATTTCTTACGTACAAGCCCAATTTGGAAATATTCCGATTTAATGTCCACCATCGACTCTACAATGAGAACTCATTTAGAGAAATTGTTAAATATCAAATTAGAAGACTCCTATTTCAAAAAGCTTCTTTACCAATACGTTTTGGCGGTTTAGGCGTTAGAAAATTGGTAGATGTGGCTCTTCCAGCTTGTATTTCTTCTATTTACAGTATACACATTTACAGAGACACTCATTGGTTCTATCCTTAGTCCATCCTTAGCGGATTTTGAGATCTCTTACTTAAAAGAAGCTGTTGTAGCCTAGAAGACAATTTGACTGTCTGAAGTTGTTCCATTTGTTTCATGCTCTCAGAGAAATTGGGAAATTGTTACTTTGCCCCCCCCTCAAAAGTTCAAAATTATTAAATTCTCGAGAACTACCAAACAAACTATTGATTCTTCTATCTACACATATTAATTTTTGTTCAAACATGTTATTCGTTATGTAAAACCATTTAAAAATTATGTAATTGCTTAAAAGGGCCAGTTTTATTTAGTTCAATATAAATGCAAAAAATAGGGCCAAACCTACAAGTAATTCCCACATAAGCGATTCTTTATTTATTTAAATGGCAATGGGCTCGTCATACAAGATACTCAAAATACAGAATTATAATTTATTATATCATGGGGCACTTTTCCATTATAAATCATCAAGTTTTCAAAATAACTTGCAAATTATCGATTTTACAAATTCTTCAATACAAAAATGTTTTTTACGTAATTCTGAAATACTTTTTTTCCGCAAATAGTATCAAATAAATCTTATTCTCATACTTATGGCTTGCTTTGTCTTATTTTTAATGAATATAAGAATATATTGAATATATACCGCTCCTTTGGCAGTAAATTTGGGACTGTGTCTCTTGTGATGCTAATAATGCAGGTTATACTACATTGGCTACAGACTGGGACCTACAGTTTAACGTGAAATCCTAACCACGGCATCATATCACGAAATAATTGCTTGCTATCTCATCAGTGGTCAAGAATGGCCATTGTATTAGTACACGGGCTTTGTACTTTTCGCGAAGAACAAGGGATGCAGTTTTAGGTCGTACTCAAGATATTTATTCTCGTCCTCTAACAAAGATAAAAACTATAATGAAGACACCCAAATCTTCAGATACATACTTATCATTACTTGTGCTTTGGACTATGATTTACCTATATTAGAGAGTAAAAAATCGAATCAATTTAATTATGATCTAGATTCATTTCAATCAATAAATTTGTTCTAAATAAACATTAAAAGCAAACAAATGCATGGTGATAAAGTTCGATATTTTGAGTACATTGAAGTATTGCCTAAAAACAGGCTTAGGCCTATGGGAGGTACTTCTACCCTAATAGCCTAATATAGTATAAGAAAATTGTGCACATTTTGATAGAATAAAAAGCCAAAAACGAACTTACGTAATTTTTCGACAAATTAAAAATTCTATTTATCACCAAAATACGATATTAATTTATAAAATGATTTCTATATTATCTATATCATTATTTTGATTAATAATACTTGAATTATTTTACCAGCAAGAATAGTAAAATAATAACGCTAAATTTTGCGGTTTCGACGACCGCTCGAAATCGTGGCCATTTTGACCAAAATTACGAGAGAACAAGTTTTTCTGCAATACCTCCTCATTAGTTGAACTTGGAACAAAAATTATTTCCATTAATCTTATATAGAGATCCGAAATATTTTTAAATACATTTTGTTAGAAAATGAAAAATCAAAAAAGGATTGAAAGAAATTGAAAATTTGAAGTGAAAATCTAAATTAGGGATGAAATGAAGGAGAAATAGAATAAAATAATTATAAATAATAAATTCAATTTCAATTTCTGTATTATTTTGTTATTCGTAATTTTTTCAATTTATAGTTTCTTTCATTTTATTTTACCTTCTTCAATTTTTTGTTATCACTGTCACTGCCAATAAACCTGAAACCACTGAAATGTCCACTGTCTTAAATTTTTACGCAAACAATAACATTTTTGTTATTTTTTGCAAAAATCCAATAAACAAGGTCTCGAAAACTTATTTAAATATTGCAAGAATCCCGTTTTTGAATTTATTTTGTAATTTTCTCACACTATAGGTAAATGCTGTCCAGTAGACCAAGTGATTGTACTGTACAAAATAAAATAATATAAACAGTTTTACAAATGTAGATATGAATTCGGTTTTAATTGTTTTGAGACGGGACCATACAATTTTACAGCAAAGGGGTAAACTAACCTGCTTCATCCAAATGTCCTTATTCACTTCCTTATTCTCAGTAATATTTTTTATATTTGTTAATAGTGCGATTTTAAGCACTTACGGATTATTTCAAAACTCATTACTACCGCAAAATTGGCTCCAGATATTGCGATGATTTTTCTTTAATGGAAAGAATATAATTTTTCTAACAAGATAATATAATTTTCAGGACATTTTCTTTGATTTCAATTACCAAAAAATCGCAATATCTTGAGCCAATTTTGTGTTAGTAATAAAGTTTTGAAACAATCCTTAGAACAATTATTATAATAAATATTCAGTCTACACAGAATAATCTTATAAGTAATAGTAATAGTTTTAATAATAATTTAAAAATTCACTAATTCGTTGGAAAATCATTGGTGACCCTGCAAAATACCCTGATGTCCGTCTTAGCACCTACTTAACAGAAATATCAAATATTAATACATAATATAATCAACAAAGGATATAATACTAAACTAATAAGACAACTCTGCCCATTAATCACAAATACATAATCGTCCTTCTAAACTGACTGCACCTTATTTCCGTATACATCGCTAATAGGACCTCTGCTTCTGGTGGCAATTTAAACAAGAAACCTACAAGACAAGGTCTTCGGAATAGCTGTGGACGCTCCATAGTTCATATCCAACGCCCAGTTACAAGAACAAATTAAGAAAAATACTATCAAATTTCACATCATAATTACCTGCACGAGTGCGAAAACGTACCAGCTAAGACGAAAAAATATCCATACTAGATTAAAACGGCAGCTACCACAAGATTTATATCTCCCTACTACCGAAAACGACAGTGAGAGTGAGTAATCTAGTATTTCAAGATCTGGTACAAGCAGTCTAACATCACATCATAGCATATTACTTACCCAGGATAAAAAGATGTTATGTCTATTGATTTAAATGTAATAATTACAACCACATTGTCGTATATGGTATTTGCTGTTGAACTGGTTAATAATTGAATGAAAAAATTAACTTCTTCTTCCTTTCAAGGTATAGGCAGCGTTTGCCTGGGTTTTGCCTAAAAAAATTATAATTATGAGCATTATAATGAAACTAATGAAGGATTTACAGTACTTAAATTATGTCCAGATAGATTTAAAAATTTTAAAGTTTGAGAAATTAATCAGATACGCAAACCTTATAGAAGCTTTGGAAACATCTAGAATAGTTCAACAAATGACGCTACTAAATTGGAAGCCATAATCAATTGTAATTCTTGGTTTGCATTGGTGCTAAAGCAATTTATTATGCCCTCCAATTTATTGGAGCCATCTGTTGATAATCATGATGCTATATAATCAAAAATTTTCGTTTTGTGCTCTGACAGAAAAGTTTTAAAATTTCTCACCTAGGGATAAATTGTATTTCCTTCCAAGTTTTGCATGATAGCCATTAAAAAGGTTTGCAGCAATAAATGCCAGAGATTGGATCTCTTTCTTCACCCAAAAAATACTAATCTTAAATTATCTTGACTTAACTATTTAAAATTTCATGCAGAGATTAAATAATAAAAGTGTTGTAATTGCATTTTATTGTTACCCAATTTAATTATTTAATTACAAGAACCAAATTCTGACAAAATTAATTAAATAATTTTTAAATGCAAATATTAACAAACTATTATTATTGTGGTCGTAAACCATAAAATGTGAGAAATTTTTATATAAAAAGATAAATTAAATTGATTAAACAATTTTTCACTTCTCGTTACAAAAACAGGTCTGCATTGAATTCGAAATTTGGCTACCTTTTGTAATTAAAAAAGTAAGGTTATTAGCAATGAAATATTTTAAATATAAACACGCAATGTTCAAGTGAGACTAAGTTTGATAATGAATGTAATTTCCTTTTATATAATACCAATACTTCGAGTTATCCAAAAAAAAATTATCCGAGTTTCTCCTACATCCTACAAATTGGTTGATGCAAATTACAAAAACTCAATTTTTTAAATTGCTGTAATTAACGCCTTGATTAAGCTCTCGTAGACTACTACCGATTTTGGTGTTAAATAATCTCTTGAAAAAATGTAATAAAATGATTATAAACAACAATTAATTATATTATGATCGTGAACACCTACCTACATGTTCATGTGCATGAAATTTTAACTAATAGAATGTAGATTATCATTGTAAATAGGAAGTTGTTAAGCAATTGAACATTTTAATGTTTAAACACGCAGAAATGGTCTGAAACAGGAATTAATAAAATCTATACCTAATCATATTATTATTCATGTTTGTTAATAAATTAGCATTGTAATTTTCTATTTTTTAATCGATTTTGTGAAACAAGAGTTTGAAAGTTGTATTTCAAAAATTTATCAGAGGAAATTCTATTACCAATACAATGCCAATTTCGTCTCAACAAATTGAAGTCGAGTCAAGGTAAACCAGGAAGTTGTTGCAAAAATGCTTCTATCATCCAGAAAACTTGTTACCTGCAATGCAATCATGATTACTTGCCAAAGATTTATTAAAATTCCAATAATGTCCCAGAAACGTCCAAATTACTACATCGTTTCCAATTTTTCGCAAGCTTATTTCGGTAGACCTCTTTGATGCATGATAAGCTGAACTTTTTATACTAATTGATCTAATTGATTTTTTAATTGCTTAAGCTTTATTGTGGTTCCAATCGAAACCTCTTAATAAATTGGAATGTAAATTCGTTTTTTTGTCGAATTATGTAAACACGATAGGAAATTGCGTGGCAGTAATTGTCGTTGACACTCGTTCCAGTTTTAACATCAAATTTTCATACATGTGCAGCACTTTCAAACAAGTCATATTTATTTTTGTTTAATTAATAACGTAATTAGTCTAATAAAGTTTTCTTATTTTAAGTGAATGTGTTTACTTGCATAATATAAAAGTGCACACGATTTACTTACAAATCAGTATCAAACAATATTTCAATCTATTAAGATCCAATCAATACATACATACATACAAAATGTACAGCCAAGTATGTACAGGTGGTTTTATTGTTTTACATTTTACTTATCGTGTTTTCGTAGGTTCTTGCCGTATTAGTAATTGTAGTTGTTAGTTGCAATGCAATTTTGGAAGACCATGGCGGATCATCATACACAAATCTTAATTTAGGACATGGTGGACTTGAAGGAGGTTACAGTCTTGGGGGTTTACATGGACACCAACATATTCAAGAAAAAGTTATTGATTACCATGTAAGTAACATTTTATTCTTGTAAATCCAATGTAATCCAAATTTCAATTTAGGCACACCCAAAATACGAATTCAAATATGGAGTTGAAGACCCCAAAACCGGTGACCACAAAAGCCAATCTGAAAGTCGTGATGGAGATGTTGTCAAAGGAGAATATTCTTTAGTTGAACCCGATGGTACCATTCGTACCGTAAAATACACTGCTGACCACAAAAATGGTTTCAATGCTCAAGTCATCCGATCTGGACACGCCTCACACCCAGCTGTAAGCGGCAAATATGGAGAATATTAAGTTGATTGTTGTTCATGAAGTTACGCCATATTATTGTTAATGCTTCGCATTCCTCGTCATCGATTCGTTCATTATATCTTTCATCCCATACCTACATCATGTTCATCATATCATACTGTTTCTATTGTACCTCATAATATTATGTAATTATTACTATTTTTATAAAATAAACGTTATAAATTCCAAATAAATTTTTTTGTGTTGCCAAAAGTGCAAAAATCACTAAATATTACTTGTTTAGGCATGGAAGAAATTAAACAATTTTGGGGCAGTATTAATTTAGAAGTGAAATACCTAGTCGTGCCATATGTTCTGTGAAATGTTTACGAGTAAATTTAAACTACTTAAAAATAAAAAAACTATAATTTTAAAAAGCCATTTTATTAAATACATTCCAACGAATCTTTTACATTTTAATTCATTCAAAATGACCACCTTTTGCATTCACAAAGGCTTTTAAACGCCACGGCCAGTCATCTATTGCGGCACGCACCATTTTGATCGGAATTAATGCCCTTGCCTTGACTAAATCTCGCTTAAGAAGCTTGATATTTTTGTGAGGTATACCTTGCAGGCTTGTTCCTCAAGAATTGTCCACAATTTATAATCCAACAGATTTAGATCTGGACTTCCTGAGGGCCAATCTTCCGCAGCAATAAACTCAGGTACATTTGTTTGAAGCCATCGTTGCGTAGTTTTAGCTTTATGTGCTGGTGCAGAATCCTGCTGAATTTTTTTTATCAAATAAACTGGTACTTAGTGGCTTTACCACTTGATCCAGTATTTCTTGGTACACTGGGGCGCACTGGGCCAGATGTTTTTAGACCCTTTTCACAGAAATTAAGCTGTGTTACACTTTCGTACGACACACCCCACCAAACCATCGCCGAAGCTGGAAAATGACCCCTTTCTACCCTAGAAATTTTTTTGGGCGCTTCCTTAGAGCTGTAGGCATACCCACGATAATTTTTTTTGTTGAATTTTTCTTCAACCGTGAAAATTTTTTCATCGGTATACAAGATGTTTCGATGATCGTCATCTGCGTGCCCGTACTAGAAGGCGTTTCGATCTTTCGTGTCTAATTTTCTTTAAAGCTACTTTAAGGCGCTGTACTGTTGCCCTACGATAAGCTCCAAGCTTTAGGTTACTTCTTCATACGCGTGACATAGTTCTTTTGGAAATTTGAAGTTCCCTGGCCGTAATTTTCTGTTTACTCAACGGATTTCTTCGAATTCGTTCACGAACCGCTTTAATTATTTCAAGAGTTCTTACGGTTCGTGGGTGACCACTTTTTTTTCTGTCACTTACACTAGAAGTCTCATTGTAACGTTTGATGGTTTGATAAATAAAAGTTTTATTGATTTTTAATTTTTTTCAACAAATTAAAAATCGCGGTTACACTTTCATCACACACTTATGTAGTGCAATTACTGCAATTCGATTTTCTTTAACCGCCCAATTCATGTCTATACTTCAAAATCTAAAACTCAACTGGTGCCCATTTGTACCCTAACTAATGACCTTTCTAAAAGTACCGTTAAAGGTTTTATACCCTTAAGCCGTAATGGCAAAAATTAACGGTACTTTTCATTCATGTAATCAAGTAATATGGCACGACCAGGTATAATCCTGTACAACCTTACAACAAATGAATTAATTTTTAATAAACCAATGCAATCAGAAAATTGAATTTTCTATCTCAACAAAGACTGTGTTTACTGATGATAAATTTAATAATGATTACAATATCATTGAACATTTCGCTTGATAAAGAAAGTGCAATATTCATATCCAACCAAGGAGAAAAGATTTTGTTCATAACAGAAAAGTTGTTTCATGTACTTCCTAATATTAAGTAACAAAAACAAATGATTTTTCTGTGTGTTGAAGAGACAAGCAAAGTGCAAAGCAAAGCATTACCAAAAACCAATACAATCAAGAAAATGAATTTTTCATCCCACCGAAGTCTGTGTTTACTGATGGTAAATTTAAAATGATTACAACATCATTAAAAATTTCTTTTGATGAAGAAAGTGCAATATTCATATCCAACCAAGGGGAAAAGATTTTGTACATAACAGAAAAGTTGTAACATTAAGTAACAACAGCAAATTATTTTTCTGAGTGTTGAAGAGACGAGCAAAGTGAATTTCACTCGATAGATGGAAGTTAGCTGAACTCAAAAAAAAACAATAATCAGATTAACGATGATGAGATGTAGATACCGCTAAAATAATTATAGCAAGTCAGTAACAATTAAATCGACATAGAAAAACTTTCAAATCAAATATACAATAAGTGAAAATAAAAAATTAGATCAATTGCACTATTTATAGGCCAAAGTTATTAAAAATTCTCGAATGAACAAGAAAAAATAAAAAAGAAGCTATCATTTAGAAAAGTAAAAAGAAAAACAATATGATATAGTAATAATGTAAATATTGTTGTAAACAATGTAATATTTCTGAATGAAATCGACAGTAAATTACGTTAATAATTATGAAATTACATTTTTATCGATAATTAGAAATGAAGCAGAACAGATAAAAAAAAATCTCTCTTCATCACTTGGAGGACTCAGCAATAAATTTTGTTACCAATTTCAACTTAAAAATGCAATTTCAGTGGCAATAGAAAGCTCATTTGAATAAAGAGTGTTCGATTGCCTTACTTTTTATTATGGGTGGGTAGATAATCTAAAATTAGTTTTCAAGATTCTTGCTATAATACAAAAAAACATAGAACTTAGAATTCTAAGTGCAAATGAAAAATTGCAAAACTCTTACTCGCATTTCCAATGTAATTTGTTAACGAAATTTGCATCAAACCACATGAGTTTTATTTGAATTTACTGTAAAACATGAAGAAGGTATAAATAGATTATTTCACAAAAATTTTAATTTTAATAATAACTTTCACTAATATCCATATTAATTAACCGACGCGACGTGATAACGAAAGTCGCCAAGAAAATTCATATCAAACCGTAATATTCATATTGTTCGCAAAAATTAAAGATTATTTAACTAATCTTGCCTAAAAAAGAATAAATAATAATAAAATAACCGTAAACGACAATAAAAATTCAAATTTTTACTTCTCGGTTTCTTTATAAAAGAATTTAAAAATTAGTGACATGTGCGTGCGTCTTTTGCATATTAAAAGAGAAAATTAGTATATAAGAGGATCAGATATCTTCGTTACTCTCAGTTTCTAAATCTTTCGTCTTCACTAATCAAGCTCTTAATGATGTATTTAAAAGTAGGTTTCAGTGGATGTGTTTAAGTGTTTATGCAGTGTGAATAAAAAATTTTGTGTTTTAGGTAACAGTTTTTACTGTTATTTTGGCCTGTGTTAGTGCACAGTACGATCCTTTCGATTTTGGAAATGACCATCAGGATATTGATGGCGGTTCATCATACACTTCATTTTCGTTAGGCAAATCTGTGAAACACTATAGCACATTACCTACCCACAAGAGCAGTCACTACAGTGGACATTCTCATGGACATTATGCTTATGAGGAGCCTCATGTAAGTTGATCTTCCAGTTATGTTGGAAAAAAAATTACTTTATTTATTAAATTCCTTTTAGGCTCATCCGAAGTATGAATTTAAGTATGCGGTAGCTGATGATCACACTGGTGATCACAAAAGCCACCACGAAATTCGAGATGGTGATGTAGTTAGAGGGGTATATTCTCTTCATGACCCTGATGGTACAATCCGTACCGTGAAATATTATGCCGATCACAAGAATGGTTTCAATGCACATGTATCTAAATCAGGTCACGCAGTACATCCTCATGTAGTAAAACCACACAAATTGGTTCGTTTTGTTAAAGGAAAATGGTAAAATATGTGGTTTTAGGTCATTCAAATTTTTTCATAGTACAACTATTTTTGTTTTTGTATAAACCAAATTCTGTTATTTATTTATTAATTATCTTTATTAAAATATATATTTGTTGATTTTTTATTTAATTATTTCGGATATTATTAAAATCCGACAACCTGGAAGAGGCTTACAGATCCAAAAAAACTTGTATTATGGATTGTGGAAAATATTATTTTACCCCCAAATGGTAATTAATGCATTGCTACAAAATATTTAAAAAAATGCTATTCAGGAATCAAAATTCAGTCCTTACTTATTAAAATGTAGAAAAGCTTCTCTATACGAAGATTAATAAAATTATCAGAAGATCCTGAAAGACCCGAAAGTGCTGCTAATAGAGAAGCCAGAACAGGACTTAAGGACTAATCCTGAACGAAAAATGAAGAAAACATTAAAATGTATAAAATTTTAAATTATCAAAATTCATTCTGATACATTCCATAATTGATCTATACCTGATCCACTTTCTCAAGGTAATTAATTACGACGGATGAGTATCCTATGGCCTGTTCCTTTTTCTATAGCAACTTTACATCTGCTTTGAAATCTTGATGATAATTTAACTATTTTGCATACAGAATACCGAAAACGAATGGATCCTGAAAACTATGTATGAAAGTAAAAGAACTGTATATTTCCAAATAGAAAATAGAATAGAAAAATTTTAATAATTCTTACTTCTAAGAAATAAGTTCTCGACATTCGAAATTACATTTGCATATAAGAAATTAATAATATTGTATCAATTAATAATTTTTATTTATGATAAATATGAGGGGGGACAGAATACGTAACGAAAAAATACGAGGGGAACTTAACATAAAGGCCCTCCTGCAATTTATTAATACATCCTGACAAGGATGGTGCGAACATCGGTTTGACGACCGAGGAAGCGTTGGACGCCAGAACAGGCTTTAGCCTAATCCAGGATGATTTGATGATGGTGATGATGTGGAGGAGGAGGGAATCAAAAATTTCCAAAGTGATCCTTACGTTAAGATAGGGGGATTTTAAAATTCTTACGTACCCTTAAATTCCGGAAAGAGGGGTCAAAAATTTCAAAAATTGTCCTTACCTACTTAATGGACGCTCCCTAAAGGTGCGAATCCACAATGAGAATATCTCATGAAATTTCTGTCTCATGAAATAAAAATGTCCTGAAAAATGTAATTTCATTGTGGACTCTCAATGACTCTTGTGAGTCATTGTTTCACGAGAGTATCTCTAGTATATCACGTATCTCAGGTCTGTTTCCACAATGAAATTACATTTTTCATAACATTTTTATTTCATGAGACAGAAATTTCATGAGATATTCTCATTGTGGATTCGCACCTTAAGAAGGTTATAAATAATAACCTCCGTTCTATTATTTATAGAAAACCTTATACTTGAGAGAGTAGGGAGCTGCAGTTATTCGTCCTATTTGCCACTCATTGGAGATTTCTTCCGACTTCCACATCTTCCTTATTAATCTGTATAGTTCACTTCTTTAATTTTTTATCAGTTCTCCACATTTCTCATTTTTACCCGGAACCTTTCCATTTTAGAATTTGGTCAGTGTAGGCTCTTAACTTCTTGATATTTCAGTTCGTCTAAAATGTTTTCTTTTTCTTCTTATTGTATTAAATTATTGATCTAAATGTTCCTCTCATATGTCTTCGCTCTGTAATAAAATTTGATAGTATTTTCTTCATGTTCTTCTAACTGACTCCTTGTTACTTTCTCGGGTTTCCTCTACAACTCCTTTGCTAAAAGAACAAAAAGAATTTAATTGTAACAAAAACCTGGTGATAGACAGCTAAAGGACATAACATCTTCTATATTTTAATTCCAACACAGCAGTCGTTGCTTGGTGTAAACGCTGGTAAGGCTATAGTGCAAAAATTGTGGGTTCGAATTAGTGACCCTCTGGTGAACATCAACACTCTGTGGATAAGCTAAGTTGTAAAGTAAAACAAAAGGAAGAGGATTGATCCACCTCAAAAATTGGATCGTAAGACTTTGCTGAAAAGCAGAATAGCAATATTCCGGTTAGAATAAAAAAGCTTGATATATTTTACTTGTAATTCTCGTCTTCAAATTCAGTTTATCCAGTTTATGACGCCACTGCCCTCTGCGGGATGTTAAACTCCCAAATTTTTTAACGTCAATTTTGGTGATGTTTCTTTAGTTTTTTTTTCTTTGTTTTTCATTCGCCAGATGAAGGCAATAAGTGATCTATTTAGGGGAAAAGGTATTAAAAAAAGAGTTCATCTTTAATCGGCCAAGTTAAATTACACTTTTAACTTGCATAAAATCCGGGAAAGCTGTAATTTTGTTTGACAGAACCATCCAAAATTCCTCTAAGATCCTCTGTTGTCTTCTCACTCAATTGAGGATTTTAGTTTTCCCAACGTAGCTTTTTGCCTATTACATATAATATCATCAGACTAAAATTAATCTGACAATATTATTAGATTTATTAGAAACAATTATTATGAGATTAGAAAATTATTATGGCATGTTAATAAAATTGAACCTAACGAAATACCAAATAAATATTCAAATTTTCGAAAAGGCGTTTTATCAATCAAATAAGATTTTGTTGTTTGGAAACGCATCACATATAAATATTTAAAACTGCGAGATAAGTGCAATTTATTAATTTAGAAATAAATAACTTCAAAAATAATAAAACTCAAAATTTTAAAGCTTTTTTAATGTCAAAAATCATATTCCTAATATTATTTTCATTAATTAATAAATAAATTCAGTCTACTTGCTCTCAAGTCCTTCAATTTAAAAATTCGAGGCGAGTTTCAAGAATCTATAATATTCTCATCGTTGCCATTTTGTAAATTAAAAAGAAATTTTTAAAATTATTTTTATTTAATTTTGTCAAGAATTCCAATTTTGGGAACTTTTAGCACTTCCCCACGTCGCGACGTGTCGCCCTAAATACTCATATAAAATAATTTTGATTTATTGTTTAATTGACTGGTTAATTTTTAATTTAATATAATAAAAAAGTTGGTGCAGCGTATAGAGGCGATTAGTGTTGACCTTTCTACTCGGAGAGAAGTTGACAGGTTTTTCCAGCTACTTGGCGAATGGAGGCAGTTTTGGAAGCAATTTACGATACCCCTTTATATTTAGTTTTACATTTTGAATAAGTTTAAATCTCGATAATCTATCCATGCACATCATTCGTGTACAGATTCGAATTACTCAGAAAAATTTGTTCAAATTTCAATATTTTAAAATGAAATGTAATTCGCTTTTCTGGAATTGATTTTTCTTTCTGGAATAGTGGATAATGTGGGGAAATTTTGAAAATGTCAATTTTGTAGAGAATTTTTGCTCTTCACATTTAGTCTGAACTGAAAATAATTCTCATAAAAGTGAAATTAAGCGAGTTATAGGCGAAAAATCACGTTTGAGTCGACAAGGAATTATGGGAATGCCTGGGGGTTCATTCGAACACTTAAATGCGTATGCAATATTTATGTATTTACAAAATTTCAGCTTGTTCGAATTTCTTATAAGATGCAATCATTTTTTCGGCTGAATTATAATAGATTGTTAACAAAAATTTTGAATGTGGTGCACCAATATGGCTACTTTTATGTTCTTCTTAGTAAATATATCAAAGGATTCAAATTTTAATAGCTTTGGGCTTAAATATTTTAGATTTTAAATAAAGAAAATCTTATATAGGAAATAGATTACAAGCAAACGCGTAGTCTTATACCTTCTCCTTCGTCGGGATTGTTTTCACCTGGAATTCTGACGTTGGTAAGTTTCTAATACAGGAAATGTGTGGATTATAGCAAGAATTGAGCCCGCCACAACCGGTGGATTGTTCCGGTGTCAATTTTTTAGAAGTCAACGTAGAGAAAAATAAGCGTTATCTTCTTTTTAGTTAATTATGGTAATACCGTAATACTAAATATTATACACCTTTCTTTTTCTTCTTTCATGTGCCATATCCGGTCCCCCGGACGTTGGCGAACCTCTCTCCTATGTATGTGTTGTGCGTTTGAAGTATTATCACACACATAGGGGACCTACTGCTTAACGCGGGCTCCGAACCGCGGGAAGTGTATACACTTCATCTCCAGAGAGGCTGTTCTAGGCAGATTACACCTCGGTGGTTTGCCATTGCCTTCCGAGGGGAGACGGTCAGAATAAAGTTTTACTGAGCCCGGAGTCGAACCAGGCATTCAGCATTAGCAGCAACGCACTTAACCGCTTTAGCTAACGACCGTCTCTTATACGCCAATCCCTCGATTTACACGGTACTTTTGTTTACACGTTTTCGCTTTTACACGGTTTAAAAAAAACTTAATTATTGTTTATTTATAATAATTTTAATAATAAATAATTTTTTATGAATCTTTAAGATTTTATTTGTTGTTCTTTTGTACTTTGTATTTAATTAATAAAAGAATTAATATATTATTTTACCTTTCAATATTTTTGTGTGATATTTATGATGTACCTTAAAAAAATTCAGAATTAATAAACAACGAAATTATGCGCTTTTTGCATACTGTTCAATTTACACGGTTTTACATTCAAAAAGTTACAATTTAAATTTACACGTTTTTCTCGAGAACCTATCTACCGTGTAAATCGGGGGATATGTGTATACAAAATAAATGTTCGAAAAAACACAAAAGAAATAGGTAATGTTTCTTCTGTGAAAAATGTTTGAGCTTTTATACGTGACTTTGAATGTCTTCCTTATAAGACATCCTTATAATTCCTTATAAAATGGCCTGTATTTTATATAATAGTTTTTCACCTTCCATTCCAGAATTGTTGACTACATCAACAATTTAAAATTGCTGGTAAATAAATCCCCTCACGGTTTAATGTATTTTTTGTTTTTAATTGAATTCCTCGCAGCCCAAATTGTAAATTAAAATTACATTGCTTTTAAAGTCTGTTTTTCAAACACCTGATGAAGAGAGTCAAGCGAGCTACACTCGGAAAATATACCGCAATTCGCCGCTTAAGCAAGCAACCATAATTGTTTTTCGTATTTGTTACAATGTGAAGTTCGCAGAAATTTGCTATTCAATCAATAATAGTTCGATTTAACTCAAACGACAAACCAATAAATTCCTTTATCAAGTAGAAAAATATTTATATTGTGCAAATTTTTTGAGTTATAATGTTAAGGGTGCGACTAAAGTATTAAAACATACCATTCTAATTTGATCCCCCACTAAGAACCCGGTTTCAGTTGCTGCCGCCCGTTGAGGTTTTAAATTGTCGTGATGTAATACGCTGTTTTTGGCGACTTTGTTAAATTTGAATTTAATTACATGTAGGTAGATGAATTGTGTTAAAAATAATCTGATCATTTCACTTAGCAAAAAGCATTTTAAGAATTAAATTTTAAGAACAAGTAATGCGTAATATATCAAATAATAAGCTTAACACTTCTTCTTCAGACGCAGATCGTCCTTGGTCTGGCGGTGTATACTATTTAACAATGCAATACATGCGAATTTTTTTACAGTCTTTTACATGTAATTCACTCAATTCTTCTGTTTTGTGCCCATTGATATTTATGCTATGAGAAGTAATTTGTTAACTTCGTTACTTTAAAATTATTATAAAATTATGGTTTAGCGTCCCCTGTTTTAAGTTGCTCGGGGGGTGGAAACCACCCTGCCCACTCCTTTGAGGCGGGCCTGAGGGTGTGGGCGAAGGACCCATTACTAGACGAGTCCACCACGTTATTTATATCAATTGTATTATTCATCCCATCAACTTTAGGTAAACGTGAAATTAAAAAGAAAATTTTAAGGATCAAAAATCAACCTTAAGAACCTTAAAAAAATTAATCAAGCGTTTTTATTCAAACGCACAACTACTAATTCATAGTCGTTTACGTTTCCCACTATACCACTATATTTAGCTACCAACGTATTATAACTTTTCTTTAAGAAAACTAATTAAATAAAGCCGTCTGTTGGGTGTAGCCACGAAGCTAACCCAAATTTTTCGCCAAGTTAGATTCTAACTTACTCTCATGAAAATATGAAAAATTGTTTTAAATATCTTCTAAACAAATTGATCTACTTTTCCTAGACATACACGGTACCATCATAGGAATCTCTGCACCTAAACAAGTTTTATAATGTTGTGATCAGCCCAATACCCTCAAGATCACATTGAACTCAATTTAATAGAAGCTAAGTGCCAAGAAACGCATCTTCCGGGTAATTTTTTCTCGATTGAAACCAAACGCACTTTTATAAGATTATAAAATAATAAAACAATAATTTGCACTAATTAATGAGCTCTACTTGTCATTGTAGAATTTTATTATATAAATACGAAGGTAATTAAAATATATACCTACACCTATTTCTTTCAATTACGTAATTTCAATAAATTATAAATTCTTACAAATATGTGAGCTTTAAACTTATTAAAATTAATTATAACGTATTGTTTTTTTGGGCGCCCTAATTAAGCAATTAGCAACACAATATAATACCAATTAAAACAAATTTTTACGTAAAATTGTTTTTCTTAATTAACAGTTTCGTTTGTTCAACGTATATTTTATAGCATTGTGTAAAGCCAATATTTAAGATAACAATAAAACTTGCTATTGAAACCAAAAACTAGGTCATATTGCATTTTTTCATAATTCCTATATTTTGTCTTAATTAGAAAAATGTAAATTCATATTATATGCCTTCCGGGTTCCTATGCGACATAAAACGCGTGCTGCAACTACTGTTACCTAATCAAAGTGATCGTTACAGTTTTAGTATAAAAGAGCTCGCAATTTACCAGACACTCATTACACACTAATACTTCATTCTTACAGTAGTATAACAAATTTGTACAAACAAAAATGTTCGCTAAAGTAAGTTCAATAACGGATTTTGAAATTTTCTGGTTTTTAATTTTCTTTTTTTTTTTAGCTTATCGTTCTTGCCAGTTTGGCCGTCTTTGCAGCCAATGGACAACACTACGGTTACTCCGGCTTGGGACATGGTCATGGAGGACAATCATATTCTTCAGTGTCCTTAGGTCATGGTGGTCACACCTTGCAAGCCGTTCATGCCGCCCCTATCATTCATGCAGCTCCAATTGTTCACCACGCTCCAATCTTAGCTTCTCATGGACATGAACAACACGTCGATTACTATGTAAGTACAACCCTTTAATTAACGTAAACCTTATAATTTGTCGATATAATTTAGGCCCATCCAAAATACGAATTCAACTATGGAGTTTCCGACCATCATACCGGTGACATCAAGAGCCAACATGAAGTCCGTGATGGTGATGTAGTCAAAGGAGAATACTCTCTTCATGAAGCCGATGGAACCATCCGTACTGTAAAATACACCGCCGACCACAAAAATGGATTCAACGCTCAAGTTATCAGAACTGGCCATGCTTCTCATCCCGCTGTAGTTCACAAGGTTGCTGCCATTCCAATCCATCATGGTCATGGTGGTGGTTTAAGTCATTATTAAGTAATGCTCACTTTATACGTCTTCATTCTTGCTCATTTCATCGATACCTCATGTTATGTTAATTGTTATTGTATTATAGTCTGTTTTTAGACAACTTTCCTTATATAATTATATTTATTTTTATAAAATAAATAATATGTAAACGCATAAAAATTTGTCTATTTTTGTTATTTTACCACATTAGTTTTCTGTGTAGCCATTTCATAGTCAGGCGGTTAAGCTTTAGACTGACTTCATGGTTACAACTACAGGTTCCAATTTTAACGAGATATTGCAAATTCATTTTTGTTAATAGCTTCAGAAAACCATATTATAAATTGGTAACCCTGCAAATGAAATATATCCCAAAAAGGATTGCGCGTTTGTTTAAGCAAGCGACCGACATAATTGAAACTAATTTATTTTGAAATAAATTAAATTAGCTCACTTAAGTTAAGCATATTAATTAAAATATTTTAAATGCCTAATTTTATGAGCCGCGACTGCTCACTTTCGGACCTGATGAAATATGACATTGCTGAAATTCTTTAAGACAGCCACGTATTTGTTAATAACGTATTGTGAAGCAACAATATTGCATTATTAAGGGTTGCTTAAATTAGAGAAAAATGTTAAACTTCCCGATTAAATATTTAAAATGTAAATCTGTAGTTTTTTTATTGTTTTATATTCTTTGCTTTAATTTGGCCCTTCAAAGATTTATGAAAAAAATTAGATATCAAAAATATGCCTAATTAATTTCTAAACGAAATGGAAAAAAATTGCTACCCTATTTTAAATTATTTATTACCCTTAGAACCCTTAAGTCTTCTTCATAAACTACAAATCGGGGTTCTATCGTGGAGCCAATTTCCAGTGAAATCTTTATCATAAATTTAAATTAAATATAAAAAAGTACTTTTTAATTAATAATTTTACACGTAATTTACCTTATGCATTATTTAAAAAAAATTAACTTTAATAAGTAAATTATTATATTTTATAAGGTATTAATTAATTATTATAGACTAACACTGCAATTCTTTTCATGGTCATAAAAAGCTTAATTTTTAATTACCACTCTTAGGTAATTTATATATTTTTTACAAGTCGTGTACTTACCCTGTTGGATATCAATTTGGAGTATTAAATACAAAGTAATTCAGTATCCATATACGTCGTTAGAAATTAATAGTTTAAAAAAATTGGTGACATAACTAATGCAAAAATAAAGCGTATAATTTAAAACTTTCTTTATCATTAAAGTTTATGTAGGTACAACTTTTTTACAATTACGTTAATGTTTTTTTTTCAATACGAAGTAATTAATGTAACACTTGTAAGGAATGTTAATTTTGTGTAAATATAGAGATTGTCGCTAAATAAAATTTTAACTCCCAACTGAAAAATTATTAAATTTTCTGTTTTTCGTTTCTAATGCGTTGGTAACACTTTTCTTCACAATTGTGTGTGTTATCAGCTTCTTCATTCATGGATAACTTTGTTTATGTAAAAATAAGATTCGTAGCCGTAATTAATCTGGTAACCTCTTGACGATTCGAAATGAAATGAAATTAGATTGGTTCTCTTTCTTCGCTTCCCTTTTGACAGAAGCATCGTGGCCTTTTTTATGGATTTTCTGGGAAGATTATACCTCGGATATTTTACAATGCCTTCCGTGGACAGACGGTCAGGATTAGCAATCAACCACCGCTATTAACAGTCTTAGGCCCAGTTTTTCAATTAAAAAAAAAGATTGAAAAGCTTGGCATTAAATTGAAATCATAATATGAATATAAATAAAGATTGGATAATATAAATATGATAATGTCTCTTGAACAATATAAATTATTCAATATCAATTATTCGGGGGGCTATCAGCAAAGGAGAACTTGACATTCTTAAACTCTAAGATTGATCTGTGAGCTATGCTATGGGAAAGATAACTGAAAACTACGTCATTAATTACATTTCCATAGTAAGTCAATATTCTGATAGAAAATAATAATTGATAGAAAATTATGAAAAGGGAAATACAACGCTAAGAGTAGAATTTGATAAAGTTTAAATTAAAGTTTTTGATAAAAGGTCTAAAAAAACTCTCAAAGCCAGGTATTGATTATGATGAGAAAAATTGATTTATGTTACATGAAGGCTAATCCAAATTTAGTCAAAATATATACAAAACAAAAAAATTGTGGCCAAAATAGTGCCATTTCCCAAAAAAAAGGACAACAAGAAAAGGCTAGAAAAATAGAAGAATAAGCCTCACTAAACATGTATCAAAATCATCACAAAGGTGAACTTAGATTTGAAAAAATAATTGAGGAGAATTCAATACATGGCCAATTTTGGTCCAATAAAATTCTTCAAAGAAACTATAATGTAAATATGAACAGAGGCAAGACAAATACTAATTCTTGTACCTATATATCTTGGATGTAGTATCCGATAGACTAACCTTATGGGGATTTTAGTAACTTTTATCAAGTGTCCTAAAGAATTTTTAAGGAATCCTGCGATTTTCTCAGATTTCCTGAAAAATTATAAAAGTTATCTAATAATTGACGAATCGGTTATTTTTAATTTAAAAGTATATTTTTCCACATTATGTATCGTAAGGAACATTAAATATTCCTTTTCCCAATTTGAGAAAATCCCTAAGAATTCCCAAAGAATTCCTGAAAACAATAGAGAATTCCAAGTGAATACTCATTTTCTGAATTAAAATTGATTAATTAGAATTACAATTAAAACTTCTTGAAATGCAGTTAACCAATCTGAATTACAATAAATTGATGCTTTCTGATTCTAATTTACCTATTCTAATTTACAACTGGAAAAGGTGTAGAACTTTAAAATAAACTCTATGGAACCAAGTTTTTTGCAGATCTAAGAACATTTTAAGGACAACAAAATATGTAAGGGTTCTTGCAATTTCTCTTTTATATTAATTTCAATAAAACTACCAAAAAATATAAAGATTTGGATTATTCATGTGTTTCATGAGGAACAGCTGAAATACCAAAATTATACAAATTTGAGCTACCAGGATTTAAAATTAATTTAAATATGATTAATTTAAGGTACCTACTTAATGTAATGATACCTATGGGAGTTTTGCAAAAACCTTTCTTAGTTGCCTTTTCAAAACTGGAGTGTGGAAATTTCCAAAACTTCCATGAAGATTGCCAATCTGATACTATATAATTAAAACCTAAAGGAAGCGTAATAACCAAAGATGGAAGAAATACTAAAGAGAATAAATTTAGCAAAGCAAGCTTCTTCTTTTCTTTGTTTTAATTTAAGCATAAAGGCTTCTTACTTCCAGCTTCGGCTTTTAATACATTGAGTTCACTTGGAATATTGACCATCAACTGTTTTGCCACCCTGATCGCGATATTCCAGACGGTCTTTGACCATTTACCTCACCATCTCCCGCAATTGTGGTTGTAGTTCATTCTGTCAACATGAACGTTCCATTCTCTTTGATGTTGCCTGACCCATCTCATAATATTCAGCACTTGGCATATCTTTCTTATTGTGCCGTTACTTAAACGATCTCTGAGTGTCTTGCCGACCATGGTTCTGAGTACCCTCATTTCTACTGTTCTGTTAATTCTTTCCAGTTTTATCCGCATGTGGGTCTATAGCATATGACATAATCGGAAAGACGCATGCTCTTTAAAAATTCGAACTTTACCCTCTATGCCAAGAAATTGATTGGTGCATAGCACATTTCTCAGATTTCCCACTACTGATCCGACTTCGGTAACTTGGCTCTAAACTTTAGTTATTAGGTCTCCATAAGCAGGAACTTCTTACGCACAAAACACTTCAGAAAAATCAAGCATTTTATGATGTGATGTAAATCTAAATGTGACCCAGTGTGACCGGAAGGAGGTTAAGTCAAATAAAGTTTATATATTAATTCTTGTTTGTTTTATTCCAATTTTTATTGCAGCTATAAAAGATTTAAAAAAAATTTTAAAATTAATGAATAGGTTGCTTAGTTTAAAAAGTTAAGTTCGATTTTAGACAAATGAGGGGGAGGTCTTTGATCTGTGACCATAGAACTTTCCTGGGGAGGGGATCCGAATATTGTAACCAACTGAGACAATGGAATCATAAGAAAAACAATGGACCAGCTAGAATTATTAAAGACGATGATAGAAAGGAGGAAACTTCCCTAATCGGAGTGGACGGTTTAAAAAAATAGTCTGTTCCCATGGTTCGGAATCCCCGTTAAGCTGTAGGTCGTCTTTGTTCTTCATACAGTTTTAACACGCAAGGGAAATCGAAAGACGTAGAACGTTGTAAAACCGATGTATACATGGAAAGAAGGATTTTCAGGAAAAGATCCTGTAGGACGACCGCAACTACAGTATGTAAAACAAATAATAACATATAACAACAAATAATGGCAGAAGTCAGTCAGTCAGTCATTTCCGATAAAAAGTCATTTTCAGAAATCAGATAAAGAGCTTAAAATAGCTTCCTCAAAATCTTCAAAAAGAGATGAAATGATGCAATGTTTTCATAAAAATTGAGAAATGACAATGCTATACCATATTTCCTTCTTCCACGTTTTATGCCCGAAATTCGAAGTTCGAGAATAAAATAGTTAAAAAATAAAATAATTTAGAAATTAGAAACAGCAAACTTTTAAGTTTCTGTGCATCCTGCATCGTCGTTAAAGATATTTTTTCGCAAATTTCGTGGTTAAACTAAAACAGTTTCTAAAGAGATAACCAAAAAATCTAAAGAATTACCAAAGTCCTAATACGAAAATGACATACCATATCTGATTTTTCTATTTTTTGACTTCAATTTTCTTAATTCTAGTATATACCTTGTCAAGTAACAGCAAATAAGACTTAATTTTTTTCTTACTTATATTTATTATAATTTATTTATTCCATTAAGAATTTTTTCTT
The DNA here is from genome assembly GCA_932274525.1 of Podabrus alpinus. Classification (NCBI taxonomy): domain Eukaryota; kingdom Metazoa; phylum Arthropoda; class Insecta; order Coleoptera; family Cantharidae; genus Podabrus; species Podabrus alpinus. Next base: position 17,618,495 of record OW026451.1, read on the forward strand.
CTTTTATATCTGACATGAGACTAAAAGCTTCTCTAGTATGGAACACATTAAATGGAAGAATATTTTTGCAAGAAGGGAGCTCCTTAACTAAATCAATAATTTTTTCCAGGATTTTTTATTCATTTAATATTATTATATCATTAATTTTTAGCAAAGTAATAACCAAATCTCCGACAAAATTAATCAAACTTGTTTCATATTGTTATGAAAGATTGGAGGTAACATGGAAGATATATTTTTAATTTTATCATCATTAATCCTTAATGTTATCACTTAAAAATGTTTAAATTGGCTGTCTAACATCGCGATACACATATTATGCAAGATAATCAAAATATGAATCAATATTATTAACTAAATCGAAAGTAATCCGATCAAATTGGTAACCGTATAGCCTAAATTCAGTTGCAAAATATATTATTTTAAAAATGTGTGCTTGTTAGATATGCAAGTACCAATGTGTAGGTATTATGACAAAAATGCTTTCTATAATTGAGTTCAAATTTAAATTAGGTTTCGGCACTCGATACGTTACACCTTACTGAAATATTTCTATTCATGTAGAAAAAACTGCATACCTAAATTATGATTAGTAATTGACAACTAATTACATAATTTATACATAACGTTCAAGAAAGTAATTGTATTAATTTTAATATAAAAGACCCTCCACCATTCCAGTTATCATTACAGTACTTGATCTTAAAGTAACTACTACTACAATTATAAACATGATTTCAAAAGTAATTTTTCAAAATGGTTTGGTGTAATTAGTAATACTAAACAATATTTATTTTAGGGTTGTTTCGTCCTTCTCGCTATTGTACCTTGCCTTATTAAGGGTCAAGGACATGGGCATGGAGCATCATCATATTCTTACTCTTCAAATCACGGAAGTCAATTAGGAGGAGAATCGTCAGGCTTAGGTCAACATTTACAACACGTCCCACTTGTGAGTACTTATCACGCAGCGCCCGTAGCTGTTCACGCTCCAGCTGTTGCAATTTCTTCTGGTCATGAACACGTTGTCGACTACCACGTAAGTTTTCAGAATTACTTCCTTTAAATTAAATAATAACTAAGAAAATCATTATTTTTGATAGGCACATCCAAAATACGAATTCAAATACGGGGTTGCTGACGCTCACACCGGAGATCAAAAAAGCCAACAGGAATCACGTGATGGTGATGTTGTCCATGGAGAATATTCCTTCCACGAAGCTGATGGTACCATTCGTACTGTAAAATACACAGCCGATGACAAAAATGGTTTCAATGCTCAAGTCATCAGATCTGGACACGCCGGACATCCACAAACTGCCCAGAAGACTGTTCATTATGCTGCCGTACCTGTTCATAGTCATTACTAATTTACCTGCTCATTTCATAACTATTAATCATGACGCTTAAATTCCTATACATTTCATTTTTGTATCATCTTTTGTTATTAAGATATTAAAAGTTTGTTGGTTTATTAATTTTTGACTTTTATTACCATAAAAGGATGGTGGCACTTCCAAATTTATATAGAATTGGGAAAAAATGGAACGCATTTAATAAGTTCCAATTGTGAGGTTGCAGGGTTTGGGTGGCAAAAAAGAGGAAAATTTGTAATATTTATAAGCAGAAAATTTGGCCAATAAGCTTGTGTTTTCATGGAGAGTTTCAATTTTCTCAATATAAAAATAAGTATTAGAATATTATCTATTCAAGCAATTTTTAGTACAAAATTAACAATTGACTGAGCATTAACTACAAAATCAATGTACACTTACAAAATCTCATCAGCATCTTTTGACAATAATTTAATAATATTATAATTTGGCCCTTCGTAAGTCTTGATAAATTCTACAGCATCATAACTTCCTGCGCCGAATGCCGCCATCTCTAAAACTGATCTGATGTAATTGCCTTCTGTGTGCATGTTATGATCGCATTGAATGAGGTATTCCATCATGTCGACCTTATTTAATGCTGTAGCCATCAGTAAAGGACTCTGCTTTTTCTCAAAAGTGGTTAAATTAGTGTTAGCGTGATTTTGAATAAGATAGACTAAAATATCTACATCTCCATAAATGACTGCAAAATGAACTGCTGAGTAACCTCGACTATCTTGTGCGTCAATTTTAACACCAATTTGAACCAAATACTTTACAATATCAATTTTATTATAAATTATTGCAATATGAAGAGCAGTTTTATTTTCAACACTAGTAACCATATCTTTATTGGCACCAAAACGAATGAGACATTCCACTGCTTTAAGGTTTCCGTACTTTGCCGCATAATGTAATGGGGCAAAACCATCTTTATCCAAATTATCAATTACTTCGTTGAGAACATCAGTATTTAATAGGGCATAAACTATATCTAAATGGCCTCTCTGAACAGCATAATGCAAGACATTTTTATCGCCCTCCAGTCGGCTCAATTCTAATGGTTTTCTTAAACCTGATAATCGCTCTTTTAAATAATCGAATATCTGTTTATTTCCTGACGAAATAGTATACTCTAATACAGATTTTTCATTAACATCTATTGCTTTTATACCATCGTCATCAAGTTGATCTGCGAGTATTTTAAAAATTTTAACATTACCAAAGCGTCCTGCCAAATGCAATGGAGTAACTTTATCTATATTTTCTTTCTGTGGAACGTTTTGGCTTATGAGAAACTCGACTATTTCTAGATTGTTATATTTTATTGCCGAATGATATAACGTGTCTTTAGTAATATTATTAATAGTGTTGAGGCTGCAACGACTATTAAACTCAATTATTTTGGTAATAATATCTGATGAGCAGTTCGTAGCATAATGCATGACTCCATATCCTTCTTTGCAAAAATGATGGTGAATATTGTCTGCATACAAAAGTAAAATCTCGATGCACTCTGGATTATTATGCATCAATGCCAGTTGAATCGGCGTATTTCCATTTTTGTTTCGACTATCTGGATTCGCTCCATTTAAAAGTAATCCATAAACGTAATACCAATTTCCAAGAATAGCTGCAGTATGAAGTGGTGTATTTTTCGTCTTCCAGCAATAATTATTAATGTTTGTCTCGTTTTTAATAAGAAACTTGAAAATCTCATACGAGTTATTTTTAACAGAAAGATGTAACGGTGTGTACCCAGAATGATTTTGCTGATATAATAGGGATGATTTGGCATTCAAGTATGGAATCAGATCTGATATATTGCCTTTGGCTACATAATGAAATACGGAATTACCTTTCATATCCAGAGCGTTTAAATTTGCGCCGTTTGCGATAAATCTTTCTATTGTTGTTACTGTTGATTCTGCTAGTGCCACGTGTAAGGGTGTTAAGCCCAAACTTGATTTTTCATTAATATCTCTTTTCACTTCTGCGAGTTCGTCGATCATTTTATAACAATCACCCTGAGCGGCAAAATGGTAGCAGGTTTCTTTACATACTCCAACCATATCAAAATTTGGTCCATACTTACACAATTCGTGAGCAGCTTCGCTGCTGCCATTTAAAAGGGCTTCGTGCAGAGGGGTATGGTGAAATAAATTTGTGCAGTCTATATCGGGTGTCTTTGAAATAAAACGTTGTAGTATATCTGTATCGCAGTCTCCGATAACAGCACAATGTAGATAACTATTTCCATTAAAGCCCCGAATATCGTAATTTAAATTTGGAAGTTCGTTTAAAAGAAACCGAACGATGTCATTACTTCCACTCCGTAATGCTACATGAATACAATTATCATTATGTACATTTCTCTCAAATATTTTCTCATCTGGGCATCGCAATTTTATATCTGTAAAAATTTTTAAAAGTTTAGATTGAGCCGCTAAATGGAGTAAATTGTTTCCTTCGCTATCAACTTCTTCTAAATTCGCTGGAGATTCTATTAGTAGCTGTGCAATATCTTCGTGACCAAGTTTTAAAGCAACATGAATAGGTGTATTTCCATTAACATCTTTACCGTTTCTCAACCCACTATCTTGTTTAATCAATACTTGAACTGCAGATTTTAAATTTTCATGCACTGCATACATGAGGGACTCCAGTGAGCAAGACAATCCATTATTGTGGAGGATCACAAATTGCTCGTGACTTTCCACTCGTAAGTTAACGGTTAGTTCCAATTGGGCTTTACTAGCTTTGATTTTCTCAGCATACCTCTTTATAATTACCGACACTCGATCTCTCATTGGATCATTTTCATTTGGCTTTGTCGATCTGCTTAAATCAAAAAGTTTTTTGTGCCAATTTAAATCCATTTTGCAAAAGTACGAACACCTGTAAAAATGTTAAAATTAAATTTGTTTAATTTTTAATTACAGTTTTATCGTTTTGAAAAAATTATATTGGTGTTATGAAAATTATAAAAGCACTAAACTTTTAAGCCGAAAAGCAACATATCAAAATGGAGAATTTTCTGCATGATTTTTAATAAAAAAATTGGGTGCTTGACAATGAAAATTAATAATGGTCCAATGTAATTTTGAAAGACTAAAAGAAAACTTTTACCTAATAAGAAAATAAGGATATTTTCATTTACAAATTAATCAAATCTTTCTTTATAGCGCCGCCAGTAATGATAACAAAGTCTTTATCAAATTACAATTTTCTGCTCAAATAATAAACCATTATAGTTATTACCATAATTTATTTTTTCAAAGGATAAATAAACTACATTTTTATTGCTAACAATACAACCTATATTTTATAGTCTCAAAATTAATTAACCACAAAAATTGAAACCATTATTTTAATAACTCCAAATTTTCCGAATGAAATATTTTTTTTCACTTGAGCATAAAAGAAGTAAATATATTAATTACTTACCCAAAAATTAACTAAAAACTGCTCAAATTTACACGTACTACGTTAAAATTGTAATTTTTACTTTTAAAATTGATAACAGTGTTATCTTTTAGCGAACCCACAATACATCCATTTTTGAAATTATCAAATGAATTTAAAATTTATTTGTAAATAACAATAAATTATTATAATCTTTCCTTGAAACCTTTGAGTTAAAATAAAAATATTTTGGAATGGTTTTTATTAATTCATGTTATTTAATACCAAAGCTTTATATAATAATGTATACCAAAAAATGTTTAAAAGTCTCTGTTGTTATAACAAAATAATTTTAAAAAATTTAAATTATAGAACCCTTACTTTGAAGTAGTCTTATACCGGGTAGTTCAATAGATGACCCCCTTTTTGACTAATTTTATACTTCTAGTGGGGATTGTAATTACGAATATTAAAATTTTAATTTTAAAAATTAACGAACTAAACCAGCACAAATTCTTTCATAACATTTTAACTAATAATATAAAACAATGCTGAAAGCTTCTGAAATAAATTTTTATTGAATTGAAATAGCTTCGTTTTTTAATTTTTTTAAATTTTCATTTAATATTATTTTTCACAAGCTAATAATTTTGTTATATGGAAGGGTTAGTTTAATATCATATCTCAAATTGTTCTCCTTTGATTAGAAATCTGTTATGAATATTCATCTAGTGTCAACCAATATTTTGTAATTATTTTCATAATCCTCTTCGATTTTACTAAAACTTATAACAAAGTTATTTCAAATAAATATACACGTATTTTTTTGTATACAATACAATACAATATATAGTCTTACATTCCCGAAGGAATATGACTGTCCTTCTCGGACTTAACAAATCCGTTTGTTGAGGTGGATTAATCCTCATTATCTTAATATTTCATATAGATATTTACAACTTTAAACTTGTTCTCGCATCCGTTGTCATTGCCCTCCAAAACTTCTTGTCCTTCACTCTCTCTCTCTCCAGTTCACGACTCCCATACTTCGCAGATCCTCCATCACCTGGTCGTACCATCTCAAGTCTGGTCTTCCTCTCCCGCGGTCCTCCATCGGCCTCCACTCCGTAACTCGCCTTATCACATCATTCTCATTCTTCCGCATAATGTGACCAAACCATTGTAATCTCAGCGATTTGATTACCTTGACTATATCCTCGTTTCCAACCTCTCTCATTATCTCATGATTCATCATGGGGTCTTCTTTCCTGCTCACCAATTTTTATTGGTCCCAATATCTTACGCATTATTTTTCGTTCATAGACTCTCATCTGTTCTTCTTCTCTTTTACTATGGCACATCGCTTCCGTCGCGTACGTAGCTACCGGTCTAATCATGGTCTTATATATTTTAATCTTCGTTTTTCTTGATAGCTTTTTGTCGTTTAGCAAATGTTTGTTTACATAGTAGGCCCTATTTGCTTGTTCTTTCTCACGATCTTCTCCAGCATTATATTAAACAGGGTCGCCGACATAGCATCTCCCTGTCTCACTCCACAATTTATCAAGAAATCATCTGTTTCTCCACTTGAGGTTCTAACACAGGCTGTTGTTTTTTTTAGTGTCATGTGTGTCAGTCTTATTAATTTACCGGGTATTTCCATTTCTTGCATTGCTTCCATCAGTTTACCTCTCTTAACTTTATCAAAAGCTTGTTTAAAGTCAATGAAAATCATGTGCATGTCAATATTATACTCCCGACTCTTCTCCATAATCTGTCTCATTACATATATCGCATTTACTGTCGATTTACCTTCCATAAAACCACATTGGTACTCTCCAATTTTATTTTTCATCGCGCTTTTTATTCTTTTGTTTATTATCGTTGACAGTACTTTATATGTTACATTCAACAATGTGATCCCTCTGTAATTTTCGCATCTGTCCGAGTCTCCTTTTTTTTATTGTCACAATTATTCCTTCATTCCACTTTTGTGGAATTACTTCCTCTGTCCATATTTGTTTTATAAGTTCGTAAACCCTTCGATATAGTATTTCTCCACCATATTTCAGTAGTTCCGCTGTAATACTGTCTTTGCCAGGGGATTTTCCGTTTTTCATATTCTTAATTGTCTCAGTAACTTCTTCGTATGTTGGTTCGTTTACTTGTTGTTCTTTGCTTATTATTGTATCTTGGTTTTCTTCTGGTATGTCATTCAATAGTTCTCGAAAGTATGTCATCCATATCTGTTTTATTTTCTCTGTGTCGTCTTCTATTTTATTTTGTTTGTCTCTCATACCTCTCGTCTTAATCCTGTGACCTGCTTTCTGCTTTTTCATAGAATACCTTACTATTATTTCGTCTATTATTTTCCTCTATATCTTCCATTATGTCTTCCACCCATTTATTTTTCTTCTCCTTGTACAATTTGTATGCTTCACCTCTCTTTCTTTTATAATTCTCTCGATCTTGTTCTTCATTTGTGTTGAGATATATCGATCTTGCTTCTCTCTTCTGTCTTTCCATTTTCTCACAATCCTCATCAAACCATCCTTTATCTCTCTTTACCTGTCTGTATCCTATCACTTTCTCTGCTGTTGTTGTTATACATTACGTGATATTATTGAATTCTTCGTCTACATCTTTGCTTTTTTTACTATTTTCCATATACATTTGAATCATATTTTCATATTTGTATTTTATTTCTTCATCTCTTAGTTTTTCTATAGCAAACTGTTTACTTCTGTTCTTCTTTATGTTGTTTATCGCTTTCTTAATTTTTATTTTTGCCATTACCAAGTAATGGTCCGTTTCAGCGTTCGCTCCTCTATATGATCTTACATCAGTGGTTAATGTTTTTCGCTTCCTTGTAATTAAAACGTGGTCTATTTGGTTTCCTTCATCTTGTTCTCCTCCGGGCCAGACCCAGGTTACTTTATGTATCTTTTTGTGTTTATATCTGGTACTGCAAATATCCATATTTAAAGCTGCTGCCATGTTGCAAAGTCTGTTTCCGTTATCACTTGTTTTTCTGTGTATCGTATGTCTTCCTGCTACCTCGCTTACATACTTTTCCTTCCCTATTTTTGCATTCAAGTCCCCCATCAATACCAATTCATCTTTCTTTTCTCTTTTCTCACATAATTCTTCTAGTTCTTCGTAGAATTTTTCCTTTTCTATCTCGCTGGTATCCGTTGGTGCATATGCACAGACTATTGTTATATTTGTGGATTTTTTTCTTATTCTCATGTATGCCATTCTTCCGCTTACTGGTTGAAACTGCATTATGTTGTCTTTTTCCTCATTTTTCACCATAAAACTTATTCCATTTCTTCCCTTTTCTCTTTCTCCCGAGTACAACATAGTATATTCCTTTCCGGTTACCTCACCTTAACCTTTCCATCTGATTTCTTGCAGTGCTGCTATTTTTATCTTATATCTTTTCAACTCATTCTCAACTTCGTTTATTTTTCCTGCTGTTAACAATGTCCTTACATTCCATGTTGCGATTCTAATCATTTCATTTTCTTTACCATTTGACTTTATTTTATTTTTATTTCTTTTTTTCACATGTATTAGCTCGTTATCTTCCGTTTCATGCCTTGTTCGTATATCTTCCCCAGCCTGTGTTCCTGGAGCATCTGTCTGAGGGGGTCCAGACGCTCCATCTTTTGACTGTATTAGTTTTTTGCTCGTTGGGTTCTATTGTTTTCAAGCTTAAGGTCATTGTCTTTTTTATCCCACACATACAATTCATTCCGTTTAAACATCTTCTGGTAACCCACCTTAACTTTTTCTCCCTTTTCTATTTCTTTCGTCGCTATTGCCCATATTTGATTTTGTACTTCTTTTTCTGCATTAGTTAGGTCATTTTCGATGTAAGTTCTTGTACCTTTAAGCTTGTACTTATTCTCCATTACTACTTTTTTCTGGTTATAATCTTTCAGTTTCGCTACGATTACTTGCTTTTCTGCATTCCTTCCTATTTTAAATGCGTCTACGACCTCAATTTGTATTTGCATCTTCTGTTTCAAAAATTCCCCAACTTTTTCACGGGTTACCGCTACAGTTGTTGGTAGGTTCTTAATAATTATGTTTTCTTTCCTTTTCTCTTTTTCCCCCTTCTCCAATTGTTTCTCCAATTCTGCTATTTTCTCCTCCTGTTTATCCGTTCTTTCCTGTAGTTTTTCAATCGTCTGTTCCATTTCTTGGACTTTATTATTCCAGTAAGTTTCCATTGCATTGCATGATTTCCTTACTCTACTTTTTGCTCTCTTTTCAAATTGTTATAAATGCACTTTAGGGGCAAACAAAAATACGTGTATGTTTATTTTATATAACTTAGAATTACGCCAATTTTGAGCAAATTAGAACAGGGTCATAAAAATACATTGGTTGATTTGATATGATTCCATAGACACAAAATATGCAATATTATGAAAATCTTCTAAGGCACTTTCACATTTGTTATTCTTCTTATTTTATTGTTCAGACAGTTTTACCGTCGTGACTGGAATTAAAATATGTGATCAAGTTTTTCCATTCCATTTGGAATATTGCTACTTTGCAAAGTCTTCGCGATCCATTTTTTGAGGCAGATTAACCCTCTTCTTTCTCTTTCTCTTCTAACTCGATCAGCAATCATACCAAGCCACTGCTGTGTTGGAATTAAAATATGGAAGGTGTTATGTCCTTTTGCTGTCTATTATCAAGATTTTGTTATAATGAAATTCTTTTTTTTTCCTTTGGCAAAGGAGTTACAGAGGAAAACCTAGAAAGTAACGAGAAGTAAGTAAGAAAACCAACCAAATTTTACTAAATAGCGAAGACATAAGACAGGAACACTAACTTCAATAATTTATTACACTAAGAAGAAGATATTTTAGAAGAACCGAAATATCAAAAAGTTAAGAGCCTACTGACCAAATTGTAAATTCGAAAGACTCCGGGCAAAAATGAAAAATGTGGAAAACTGCAGGGAAAAAAATGAATTAATAAGGAAGGTGTGGAAGTCGGAAGAAATCCCCGATAAATGGCAAATAGAACGAATAACCCCGGCACATCAGAAAAGACATAAATATTAAATAAAGTTACTCCATGTATTATCACCCTTTAAATGAGCTTTTAGCACTAACTGCTGATTTTATATTGGTTGTTTGAACTAATAACGGTTTTATATTGGTTAGTTAACTAAAGGGCACTTTATAAAAAAGTTTATAAGAGATCAAATTTGCTCTTTCTAATATTGTTTTATTTATTTGTTTCGATATTAGAGGAGATAATAATTTATCAAAAATTTGAATTCAAATAAGAAAATTTTTTATGAAAATAACACGTGGTATTTTTAGTATCCATTTTTGTAAATAAAATAATTTCAAAAATACTGATGTTAGAATAAGTAAATTTTAAATATTGGTACAAATGCATACAGTCTTGAACTAAACGCAAAACTTGAATAAAATTCTTAACGAACGAAAATCTAAGAATTTAAAAAGGGGGGAGGGTTTAAAGTTGAATTTAAAAATTAAGAAAATGGATAGGATATTATTATATTATCTTAAAGCAAGCTCAATCGAAGAAAATAAGAACAAATTTTGTTAGTAAATAAAAAAGTCAAAATTAATAAAAAGAAATGGAAAATTATAAGTGAGAATTTTAAATAAGGAATAAAACTACATAAAATATTAAAATAATCTTAATTTAAAATAATAAAATTACAGTTTTTAAAATATTATAATATTTTTTATTATGAAAGTAATTTCAGCATTCATTGATTATAATAATAACTTAGACAACCTATACTACATCCAAAAATCGAACTTATCTAAACTAAGGTGCTTACTACCTGTACAATTATTGAAAAATTACTGTAAAACATTTCCTATAATTTTTTACGAGGTTAATATTTTTAATTATGATTTCAAAACTTTTCAAACAGTGTGGTTTGAGAAATTGGGCCCCCGGGGACATTAGGAGGTTTGATTGTATGTTTTGCAATCAACTTTATAAATCTGACAGGGGGCTCTACCTAAATACACACTATGCCTCCTATAATATTTTTGAAAATAAGCAACTGATGAGTTCATCACATGGTTATAAATAGATATAGTGCGAAAAAAATGAATTGGGAGATTTCTGCTTTCATAAAAAATCGTAAAATGATTTTTTTGGATATACATACATATTTGCTATATTATTAAATTCAATTCAATCTTTTTTCGTTTGATGCTACATTTTTATATAAATATATTAACTTAATAAGTACACCTCCATTTTAAGCGAGAATTGAGAACAGTTGAAATTAAAAATCGGATTTTATACAGAAGGAACAAATTGAGGTGGTCATAGATCACCCCTTCTTATACTTATTCCTTATTAGTGATATCCCTATTTTCGTTATGCTTACCAGGATTTTTTTACAATTCCTATTCTTATACTATGTATTTACTTTTCTTCATATCACACATTCTAATAGCCCTTTTCTATCTTTTGAGATAATTTTTTTATAGTAGTAAGGTTTTTCAAATGCTACTTCTTATTCACATGTTCTCTTTGAATCTTCTTTTTTACGCATTTTTTTCTTCCTCAAAAAGATTAAGCTTCTTAAATTTTCTGACAATTTTGTTTTCATGCTAATGAAGCATTTAGTTCATTTTTATCGTAATCTTGGTTTTTTATAATTTAATATTTTTATATATTATATATAAAAATTTAAGTTATAATTTAATAACCAAATCGGCAGACAATCCTTCTTTATGTATTTTTTCACCTCACTTTTCGTGTCCCTGACGATTAGAACACAATTTTGTGTCCCTAAATTAGCATACTTTTTTCCTATTTTTATATAATCTTTGGACTTAGCGAAATTTCGTAGCGCGTCCCTCCGGTGAACATCAACACGCTAAAAGTTAAAGAGTACGAAGAAGATTGATCTACCTCAAAAGCTGAATCGTGAAGACTTTGCAGAGTAACAATTTTCCGAATGAAATGGAAAACCTTGATCATCATGCAATCTTACAATAATCTTCTATTCCTTCCACAGACACAATACAGTTAAATATTTACTTAGAAGAATTTCTATTTTGCAGTTCTGCCGTATATTCCAATTGTGAGTCCATCCTCGTATCAATTATTATTTTAGATGATTATAGCTTGGGCTACGAGTGCAAAATTTCTAATTCCAAAAAGGGATAATAAAACACTTCTGTTGTGTTTTATTGTCCCTTTTTTGGAATCCAAAATTATTGTTTTGCAAGTCTTGGGTAACTCATTTTTATATTGAGATTCGCATGACTTGGCCTGATTCTTCTGTTCTATTATAAACGATACAATGGTTTGCACCCTTTTTATATATGAAATTATTAGTTTGAATTCATAGTGTTTGAATTTTTTAGAAACTCCTTTCGACACGAGATGAAGGGGATGCTGGTAACACGTCTTGTAGTTCGTGAAAATCCACATAAAAATGTCCAGTAATGACTTCACACTTGCGTATCCAGCTTTGAAATTTAAAACAATAGAAAACAAATTTTAATGCGAAATTATTGCATAGATCCGTGCTAAGAAATTCCATGAAGCCCGGAATTTACGTTCTATAACTCCTCGGTTTGGGGAAATGTTATATGGGTAGGAAGAGTGTTAATTATTTTCCATACAGCACCACTCTGGTAAAATAATTTTTGAAACTTTCACATTTTAGGCAGCCCCACTCTTAGTCCCACAATAAAATTGTAACTACAAACACAGAAGAACTACGTGTATTTTAAATGGAAAACTTTAGCCACTGTGGTCAAAAGTTAAATATTAAAATAAAAAACTGAAATAATTACAAGGTGTGTGTTAATTTATTTTGAGCCTCTTTAGGGGACGGCAGGATAAAAATTCGTTCAGGCCCCCAATAACAACCATCCCAATATAAATAGACTGTTATTAAGTTGAAATTATGTTCTTTTCCCCTTCATCTCTAATACAGTTTAAGATAATAGCTATTTTAGTTTCTTCTTCTGCAGCACTTTTTGAAGTTTTATATTAATTGAGTTCAATGTTCAATAAAATCGATTTTCTTTGGCTAAATTTGGGAAAAATTAAAAAACACGTCGGTATAGATGGCGAGGGGGAGTTCAATCCCAATACTGTTTGAATTTTAAGTTCAATCCCCTCTACACCAGCTGCCCCTACTTTAAAATTTTAAACAGCACCCCCTACCTTGCGATACATCATTTTAAAGGTGGAAAACTTCTGGTTCAGATTTAGTGGATCCGTTTATGAGTCAGAGTTTAATAGAAAATGAAACACAATTTTCGGAAATTATTAAAATTTTAGAAAATTTGTAACAGTACACTGTTACAGCGAAACAATTTGTTTTTTTATTTTTTATTTTTGATACCTGGATAAGTCGATTCATTCTACCACCTTTGAAGCGACCGAAATTAATTAAGATTTCGTGCATTTCTACGCCTGTCAGTTAGGTGACCAAAATGACGGACGGAATTTTTCAAAATTATATCAAAAAGGTCGGTAAGGCAGTTTCCAAAAGGAAAGGGTCGATAAAATTTTGTAGCACGAACAAGACGTGAAAATTTTTGCTCTGCATGGTTTTGCAATTTTACAAGTGCTTTTGAAATGGTAAAATTTGATTTTAAGTGCGGAAGCACCAGTGCATTTTTCTTTTAGCGCGATTCCAATTTTTTACGCTTCGTGACCGATTCTTTTTTTGGAAGCTGATGTCGATACGAGGAAACGAAATCGCTCCGCCATATTTGGAAAATCTGAATTCTGGCCGCATTTTTACTTTAAACAACCTGACCAGACGTCTCCAGGTATTTTTTGTATCATTTTTCTTATGTTTTTTGTTTTTTTAATTGTTTCAACATCTTGGTTTCTTTTGCCTCGCATTTCGCTTCGAACGTTTTTTTTTGGCCGAAGTTATCGTTGGTTTGCAGGTCTGCATCTTTGTTTCGACGTGATTAGAGGCCGGGTAATCTTTTGCGTTCGCAGGCGTCGATATGAATGCGATATGTTCGAATTTTTGTGTTTTAAAATTGTTAATGAATAATTATTTTTGAATTCGAACAACGCATTATTTTTCATTGAATAGTATCGAACGGCGCTGGCTGAATGCGTTGGCATAGGAAATCCAAACTGGTCGTCGTGCGTTCAAATTTTGAATTTGAAATTTTTATGTTCGACATTTTTTTTGTGTTTATTTTTATTTATGTGTTTTTCTGAAAGTAAGCAGCGATGTAGACCAATGTACAGGGTGTTTGATTTTTGTCGTCGGCGCTCCCGCTTGTTCGACTGTGAAGTTCGTTAGTGGTTCCACTTTGTGGGATCTGTTATGACCACTCAAACGTTCTATTGGTCGATTGTAGGGAGTAGTTCTCGGCGATGGTATCCAAGCTTCTGTACTGGTTTTGGTCGGCAAACATCGCAATTTTCACCACGTTAAGGCAACGACCATTTTGTTGCCACTTTATATTTGTTTTTATTGATTTTGTGGTGTTGTTGATTTTGATTCTTTTTGTGGTTATTCCACAAGCTAAAATACGTTTTTTAGCTTGCCGTGGATCTAAGGGTGGTGGTTGGAGTAATGTTTGTCTACTTCTTCTTCTTCTTAACGTGCCTATCCGTTACCGGATGTTGGCGACCTCTCTCCTATGTATGTGTTGTGCGTTTGTAGTACTATCACACACATAGGGGACCTACTTGTTTAACGCGGGCTCCGAACCGCGGGAAGTGTATACACTTCATCTCCAGAGTTACTGGTTCGATAACATCATGAATCAGGACAATCTGTTAAGGTTCGTTCACTTACTGGTTTTATAACATCGTAAACCATTTTATCATTTTATTTTTCATAAATAAGTATCACAACATCTAGATACTAGTTATTCCCTCTATTACAACGGATAATGGCTCTGCTTTAGCCTTGGTAGTTATTTTTTTCGTTGGTTAATTAGTTTAACTAAGTTTTGGAATTCGTTCTTTCTTTTCTTTCATGAGAAGTATTCCGCTTACCTACCATGAGCTATAGTAAAGTTTATTTAACATCAGTGTGTGCTCAGATATTTTTTTGTACTTTTTATTTTCTTTTTGGTGATGATTTAAGGGACTAAGAGGTATCTGAAATCTTTTACTTTTTCCGCCTGGCGCCCTGGGAACAGATTAAACGAACCCACGAACGCTTTCGAGCGACCCCGCGAGCTCCGACACTGGGTAATTCCTATGAGCTAGGCGGTTTTGTACAGTCCATCTACAAACGCGAAAAGAGGCAATGGAGCGAAAATTTAACGGTTTTCGCTCATATATGTATTGCTTAATAAACATTATCTCTCTCTCTCTCTCTCTCTCTCATATTACAAATTCATTAAATCACATTTTGAAAATGTTTATTTATGGCACGTTTTTGGATAGCAGAAAGTTTTTCAAACCCGTACACATAAATACTTCGTAACAATAATTCGGGTACGGTCCCCTAAGTGTGACCACTCCAAATAAATTGAAAATTTCCTATTGCAAAGAGGAAGGTTTATATAGTTTACTGATATAATTTAAACCTGCGAAAGTATTATCAAAATTTTGAGTAAATCGAATTTGAAGTTTGCAAATTTACATGTAAAATTAACGAGATTCCCGCGCGTCGCTCATTCTGTTGACGGTACGTGCAATATGAATGACCCTAACACTTAGAGTATTTCTCGCATTGCATCCTCAAAGAGGACCTAGAAATCCTCCTTGAAGGCCCCGCCGCGAAGATCATCGCCGGCGATTTCAATGCTAAACACTCCAACTGGTTGTGCAAACACACAAACCATGTAGGACGTGACCTACTTTCACTAGCAAACGAGCTGGACTTCGCGATCATCGCTCCCACCTCCCCTACCCACTTTTCTAACGCAGGTACGCCGTCCATTCTGGACATAGCCATTTTCAAAGACGTACAACTCCAATACGACATCACCACCAGCGAAGAGCTAAACTCAGATCACTACCCGGTCCTTCTGACACTCGGACCGCTGCTGCCCCAAAGGGCCCTCCCACGAGAACAACAACAGACTGGACCTCTTTCAAAGACACTCTGACAAAAAACCTTGGACCAATCCCATTCTTTGAGTCCCCCACTGACCTAGACCAATTCATTGTCAATTTCCAAGACATCATCAAAAAATCCGTTGACGAAACTTCTTTTCAAGTCAACACCACGGACGTCAGAGACTAACTCACTCCCTCCCTCAAAGATCTTATCAGAGCCAAAAACCGAGCGAGGAAACTCGCCCGGCGAATTCGCAACCCTGATGACCAAAGGTCATACAACCGGCTCAAAGAGCAAGTAGACGTTAAAGTCAAAGAATTTCATAATAATGAATGGTTAGACACCATTAACTCCCTATCATTTAAAGACATGTCCGCATGGCGGATGGCCGCCGCCCTCCAGGGGAAAAAGAAAGTCACCATCCCAATCCTATCCCGCCCTGACGGCACTATTGCCCGGAGCGATCTTGAAAAGGCTGAAATCTTCGCTGACAGCCTCCAAGCTCAATGCTCCCCCAACACCACAAGATTAGACCAAGACCATATCAATTCGGTCGAAAATTATGTCACCACCACCCTAAACACCTCCGATGACACACATATCACCCCCGCCTCCCTTCCGGAGGTCACCATTGCCATTAAACGCCTCAAAAAGAGGAAAGCCCCAGGTCCCGATGGCATCACCAATACTGCCCTCAAAGAACTTCCCCAAAAAGCGAAAGTTGCCATCACCGGCGTAATTAACGCATGTTTTCGACTCAACTACTACCCACAAATTTGGAAAACCGCTGACGTAGTGGTAATCCCCAAACCCGGTCAAAATCTCAAACTTCCGAAAAGCTATAGACCAATCAGCCTGCTCCCTTCTATCGGAAAAGTAGTTGAAAAAGTCATTCTCACCCGTCTCCAAGAAGCCATGTTCGATAACAGTATTATTCAAAACGAACAATTCGGCTTCCGTGCTGGACACAGCACGACCCACCAAGCCCTCCGATTAGTTGAGCACGTCACGCAGGCACTCAACAAACAAGAATTCACCGGCCTAGTGCTACTCGACGTATCGAAAGCTTTCGATAAGGTCTGGCACGAAGGCCTCCTGTTCAAAATGCTTCAATCTAAAATTCAAATTCCACTAGTCCGACTTATTGCCTCATACCTTCACGACAGAAAACTCCAAGTCAAACTCATGAACACTAGATCCACAAAGCGCCCCATCACCTCCGGGGTTCCCCAGGGCTCGATCCTTGCAGCTTCACTGTTTAACATCTTCATGAGCGACATTCCAACCCCCCCAGATCCCGCAACAAAAATTTCACTATATGCAGATGACACTGCAATATACACGTCCTCAATCCACCCGGACATAGCCACAACCCGCCTCCAAGAGGCGATCAACGATCTCGGGAGGTGATACGAAACTTGGCGCATCGAGGTTAACTCGAGCAAAAGTTCCGCGATCATGTTTCGAAATCGTTGCAAGCCTCACAACTCCAGTGTCTGGATGTTTGAGGAGCAAATCCCTTGGAAAACCAAGGTCAAGTACCTTGGCGTTACCATGGACCGACGTCTCAAATGGGACGCTCACATTTCCTCCGCAGCCGGTAAAGCCAAATGCCTCTTCAATAAATTGTTCGTCCTCATGAACAGTAAAAGTACCATGTCCCCTGCTAACAAACTAAGACTATACAAAGCCATAATCCGCCCGACAATGATCTATGCCTCCCCTGTCTGGGGTTACGCACGCCCTAGGGCCATAAATAAACTTCAAGTCATTCAAAACAAAAATCTCCGAGCTATTTTCAGCGCCCCCTATTACGTCACTAACAGGCGACTACATGCAGACGCCAAACTAGATCTTATTAACAATCTTAACCGCAAACATGCCATCAATCTTTACAACAAATCCAAATTTTCAGAAAACCCACTAGTAAATCAACTAGGTCAATACAACCCAGCCGACTTCTTCATTCCCCGTCCCAAATCACTCCTGACCACGGACAACTCCTGACCATAACTCACCCCCACACAGACTAATGTATGCACACAGGTTTAACTTACACAAATTCTCTTCGAAAGTGAATTTATTCACTAGATTTGTGTAATTTTTCGATCAATTTCCACAAGCTTCGATAAATCACCCCCCATAGTATCACTACAATCCCACTAGTCGCCAATTCTGACTAGTCCCAAGTAGAAGCCAATCACTTCGAGGTCATCAATAGAAATTAATTTACAATTTCTTTCTTCGAATTAGGGACTCTACTATATCGGCAAACGTAAAAATTTCTTTTTCTTCACATATCCCAAACTCACAGTCAAAGCCCAGGTTTCTAACCAGTCAGTCCGCCAAGCGCCAATTCCCAGAGACCCACCGGTCTCTACAACTTCCAATGTCATTAATGTATTCTTTCAGATGAAGGAGAAGGCCGGCCATGCCGGGATGCTCCATCAAATACATATCAGGTAAAGGTAAAGGTTCGCACCGGCAGATGCAGCTCGTCTCTCGTACATGTAACATCGATTATTTTTTGTTTTTACGCGATTTTTTGGGGGTGAAACGTAATAGTTTACTGCCCCATACCGCAACTATACTTTTTAATGCTATTTCAAGGGTCTCTAAGCTCCCGGTTTCATTTATCCCGGTTTTTTTTATGGAAGGCGCCTTCTCGTATGTTTAGCATAGTAACCAGAGTCAAAACCGCCCTGGAG
The DNA here is from genome assembly GCA_932274525.1 of Podabrus alpinus. Taxonomy (NCBI): domain Eukaryota; kingdom Metazoa; phylum Arthropoda; class Insecta; order Coleoptera; family Cantharidae; genus Podabrus; species Podabrus alpinus. The sequence goes on from OW026451.1 coordinate 17,637,016, forward strand.
GAGCGCAGCGGCGCCCCGAAAGGGTAGGTTTTAACGATGGATAAACCTCCCTATCGAATGCACACCCCAAAAATCGAAGAAAAATTCGCTAAATTTACGTACTTTCAAATTGATTTTTCTCGAAATTTTATGTATCCTTTCGCAAGTGAACTTTTTACAGTATACTCGTACTCTATAAACCTTCCTCTTTGCTATAGGAAATTTTCAATTTATTTGGAGTGGTCACACTTAGGGGACCGTCCCCAATAATTCTTCTTTTAATCCCATATCATCAAAACTTTCCACAATTTCATCCCAAGTCGATTCGATGACTCCATCGGGATGCATATCTTCATGTACATAGTAATTTTCGCACAAAGCACCAAATTTTTCTTCACTGGATTCTTGAGTTTCACGATTTTCACTGTCGGACATTTTATTTTTCACGTTAACATAATTTTACAAGCACAAATTTTATTTTCAATTAATAATATGGCGGATTAAATACCCTTCATTTGCCTTTAATTATATTATTGCATGACGGTCTTTAATTCAAAGACTCAAAAAAATTTACAAAACCTTCGTCTATTTGTATAACAAATCAGAATACTTTTTTTTGTTGGATGTTCTGATTGGTGACTTATTGTTTTGTGAAACCATAATATGTCATATTAGTGAATTTCGAGGGAAATTCCTCCCGGGAACATTACTACAATGTTCCTGTAATCACGCCTTTTTGTAATAAAAATAAAAATAAAAATACAAGTGCACTATTTATTAAATGTATGAGAAAATTAAATACAGACTAGGGGATGGTACAGAAAAACTTGTTATTATAACAGGAAGGCTACAAAGTTTGCAAAGGACGAGGGAAGATCTAACGCATGATTCACACTGACAGGTTGGTAAGAAAATAATTATGATGGATAAACATTGAAATAAGATCATTACATCTATGCTCTATAAGATAATATTAATGACGACTAAATTGTTAGTACCTACTTAAATTTAAAATATCGCAGTTTTCGTGGGCGCAGGCATTTGAAGCGCAGTTTTGGTTTTGGATCACGGTTGTGTAAAATTACGGTATTTAAATTATCAAGTTATTTGTTAAGTTTTATCATAATCGTGTTTCAAATTCATTATTGCCAATTTAAAGTAACATCAATTTTTAATTTTTATTGGCAATTTTGCAAATTTTAAATTGTAATTTCTATTGTTTTAACGTTCACAAACTAATCAGCATATTTATGTGTAAAAAAATAAAAATTCAGTATTTCACAACGTGCCGCAGTATTAAATATCCAATTTTATAATTAAAATTGCATATAATATAGTATTTACACAGTAAAGCAAGATTTAGCCTTAAAATTATATCACATATTAAACCTTAATACATGAGGAAGAAAACGTGATCCCATTACATATACCTACTATGTACATAAGTAAATATTTCAAAAAAATCTTAAAAGCAATTTTAAAGAAAACACCTTATTTTATAGCGAATGTAAGAAAACTTGTACTTCCGAATTTTTATTAGTCACAAATAACAAAATTATTGCTTTTCCAATTAATTAGAAAAACCAGTTTTAATACAGTTTTTAAAAATACATCATTAATTATTATTATTATTAACCTAAATGTTCTACTTAATGGTAGTATGTATAACATTTGTCCATAGAAAAAACGTACATACATTACGATACAATATAAAATTACGCAAATAACATCGCCTACCGGGCCAATTTTGCTGCAATTTGGAATTTTTATGTTTCAATATATTATGTTAAATTAAACCCCCAAGCATATCTTTAATCGAAGGTGTCAATATAATTTAATGACCATTTAACTTCGAAAATCAATACTGGACGATAAAAAATGCAATCACGCGTGTTGCATTCAAGATTATGCAAATTTTTATATCCAACTGGGTATTAAATTTTTTTTTTTATTTATTTAATTATTTTATACTATGTATCTTTTAATAAAATTTAAATATTGTTTCTTTATACAAAGCAAGGACGGTAAGAATTAATGTAAGAATTTCTAAAAAAAAAAAGAATAGTGCCCTAAAAGGGCACTTAGTTTGTGAAGTATTGAATGGGTTGTTCAGTTATTCAGTATCCAGTTGTCTTTAAATTCCATGAATATAATTCTTAAAATGATTATTTCTGTAGAAATCAACCTTTGGTTAAAGATAACCCTAGACTGAACAACTGGGCCTTAGAGAAGCCGGTTAATAATTCATTATTGGCTATTGTATGATGTAAAGCTGGAAAGTTGGACATGGGGATCCTCCATAATTACGTTTTGAGCTTTAAAAGGGTCAAGGACAATCTAGCACTTTTCGACGCGGGGACGTTTCGAAGCAGGGACTTTTCGACGCAGACTCGTTTCATTGCCAATATAGATATAATTATTTAGAGGTCAAATACAAATTTAGATAGAATAATTATAAATTTATTACACCTTTGGTCACGTCAGGTTTTACCGTGGAGAGGCAAACCTATCATGGCAGGGTAAGGATCTAACACAAGTTACGGCATTATTGGAACAACAGAGAATAGCATTTAGTAAAAGTGCATGTTGGTATCCCCCTTCTCCCAATAGAATTTTATATATATTAAATTTAACCGTCCATGTAATAATTATTGTTATCCTCCCCCTTAAATTATTGAAAATATTTTTGCGAACTTGTAATATTCGATAGCGATAGCGATGGCGATAGCGACATCGACATCGACATCGACATCGACATCGACATCGACAGAGAAAGCGACAGCGATAGCGATAGTCAAGAAAAGTCAAGAGAATCCAGATTACCAATGAAGCAGAGAGAATCGATTTTTGCTAGGACATGAAAGAAGAACTAAGCGCGATTAAAATTCATCAAACTATAGAAGAGATGGCGACAAAAGTAAAAGTATATAAAATTAGAAGAGTATTATAAAAAATAGTCGAGGAACTAAAAACTTTGTAAATAAAAAAGAAAAGATCACGAATGGTTTAACTCGGAGTGCAGAGAAGAGATAAGGAAAAGATGAGATATTAAGATGCAAAACTGGCGAGAGTAGACAAAAACATGTGGAACAACGCAAAATATTGCTATGCACCCCCTCGCTAATGGAGTTAAAGGTTCTGTTCGTTAATGTTTTATATGGGTGTACGTAATTGTACCCCGTCAATGGAAAAATATGTGAAATTTTATAAATACAATTTAATGAAATGATGTGCCTCAGCTTAGCTCGTTCGTAGTGCATGTATCTTACCTTGTACAGGGTAGGTTCGTTCCGTTACCAATACTGTAAATAAAATTATGGCGCGGAACAGGTCAAAATAAATATCCTTCGTTACAAAATTATTAATGTTTTTATTTAGCACACAAATGTAAATAAAGATTTTGTTATCAAAAAGTTCTATTATTAAATCTATTATAAAAATTCTGAACGTTGAATTACGAAAAACACGTGTGGTATGGAGTCCGCAAAATTGCACTTAGTTATATTAAAATTGTATTTCAATGTGCACGTTACCTTAATAAATTCAGGAATGTTTTCTTTTATTTGAATGGGAGATGGTACAATTGCGCACCTAAATACACTCAATGGGTTCATTTACCATGAAAAACTTCCAGCTGTAGTTTGTTGACCTCGTTTTGTCGTGATTTTTATTTCTTCAGGAATACTTTCAATCCTTTACGTTTTTCACTTTTTTTCTAGTTTTACGTAGGTAAGTAATTATTTTGATTAATTTTACACTTGTATTTTGTATTTTCACTAATTATTTTCACTATTTTATCAATTTTATTAGGACGATTAAAATTCGCCACCATTCACCTGTGAAAATTAACACCAACCTCCATCGATTGTTTTATTAATCCTCTCTCAAAATTCACCGCAATCTCGATGTTTGCATAGACGTTTTTTTATTGGTTGATCGAAAAATCAATATTATCTGAAGTTTCACAGTACAGGTATGGATTAAGCCAATTGTGGTTCGTTGAAATTTTATAAGTAAAATTTTCTTTTATATTTTTAGATTGGATTGCCTTCTTCCCAAGTGCTTCGTGATTGAATAAATAAAGATGCTGGACATGAGATTTCCATACGCAGTTCATTAAGTTGTGACATGTCGAACTCACGTAATAATTTAACAAACTTATTTTAAATTTAACTATAACATAGATTTTTTTTTTTACATTAATCAATTAAATTAACAAATTTCTAACTTTTGAAATACCTTTCTTATTACTGACAATCTTTCATTTACTATAAATTAACATTTTTAACAAAGACAATTATTAAATGATACATTTCAAATTTATTTTATTCAAACCTGTTTTATGTCCCTTTTTAACGAATCATTTGACTTTGAAGTAAATTTCTTGGTATCGGACGAAGTTTTTCTGATTACTTTGATAAGTCACATGCTTTAATTCATAACAAAATTTTTACCGGAACTTAAATAACGTACTTCCATTGACGTGGTATCTCGATACCGCAATATGTTAAAGAATATGTAGATAAAAGAAATGGAAACACCATATAAAAAAACTGGAAGAAATTGACAGATACGCAAACAAAGAGAAGAAAACAGTAGGATACCATGCAAAAAGTGTATTGTATAAAGATAAAGATGAAGAGGTTCGAAAAAGAGAGTAACTGAGAGATGGGCTGAATATTTTCAACAGGTACTACATAGACAACACAACAAGGTTACAACGGAACTGAAAGAAGAGAAAATAGCAATAGAGATATACCAGAAAAACAAGAAATCCATATAATAAAAAACAATATAAAAAACAATCAATGTGCAGGCGAATATGGAATACAGGTGGAGATGATTAGGTATGTTGGTAAAAAATTACTTAAAGTGGTAATCCACCTAATACAAGAAATTTGGATCAATAAAACTATGCCAAAATCATGGAGCCAGGCTCTCTAATTTGCCCACTATTCAAAAAAGGAGATAAAACTTCGTGTGACAACTATCGGGGTATCGCACTGTTGAACGTCATGTATAAGGCCTTGGCAAAATGCATCAAGAACAGATTAAGAAAGCAATGAGAAACAATCATAGGATAGTACAAGAGTGGCTTCAGAAAAGATAAATCAGCGACAGACCAATTGTTTACGCTGAGAGAGACACAGATGACAAGTCACGAATTTAAACGGAATATACGCACCTACTATTTTTGGATTTCAAGCAAGCATACGGCAGCATAAAGATAGAGGAGCTGTATTCAACTATGTACAAACTCAGAATACCAGCAAAATTGATAAGATTAGTAAAAATAACATTGAGTAAAACTGAAAATAGAGTGAAAGTAAATGGAATGATGTCTAAAAGTTTTGAGGTACGTACTGGTTTGAGGTAGGGAGACCCACTGTCGGCACTTTTGTTTACCTTACCCTTCTTTTTTCTCTATCAGCCTTTACTAATCCAGTGTTGGACATAGGCTTCCCCTTTCTGTCTTCAGGTGTTACAGTCTTCGAGTCATCTGACCATCGCATCTGAAAACGTCCTCTTCCCGTTTTATCATTCCATAGTCTCCATTGTTGCACGTCTCTGCTCCATCGTTGTATTACATTGATTAATTTTGTGTTTTCTCTCAAGTGTTCATTTCATAATCTGTCTTGGAGCTTTATGTTGGCCTTAGAGGCAACTATACGCAAAGCGCACAATTTACAACCAACTACATCAATGCTTAGAATTTGCCGACGATTTGATGATACTTCTTCTTCTTCGTGTGCCATATCCGGTCTCCCGGACGTTGGCGACCTCTCTCCTATGCATGTGTTATGCGTTTGAAGTATTAGCACACACATAAGGGACCTACTGCTTAACGCGGGCTCCGAACCGCGGGAAGTGTATACACTTCATCTCCAGAGAGGCTGTACCAGGCAGATTACACCGCGGTGGTTTGCCATTGCCTTCCGATGGGAGACGGTCAGAATAAAGTTTTTACTGAGCCCGGAGTCGAACCAGGCATTCCACATTAGCAGCAACGCACATAACCGCTTCAGCTAACGACCATCTCTGATGATACTAGCGAGAACAAAAAAAGAAATTCAGGAAATTCTCTAGAAATTCAACTCTAGAGGTGGAGTTAGTGGTCAACGAAGAGAAACCGAAGTACATGGTAGAAAATAACTTTTTGAGTCTTCAATTGACAGAAGATCTACAGTTGAGATTTGAGAAAGTATAAGAATTTACGTATCTCGGAATAATGATAACATAAACTCCAGGAAGTAACAATAAAATAAAAAGAGAAAGAAAAATTTTGCGAACGTTTTTTGAAGGAAAGTTGATTGAGGAGAGATGGGAGAGAAGAACCAATCAAAAGGTGTATGAATTATACGGATAAACAAACATTGTTGGAGTGATAAAAGCACAGGGACTTGGATGGTTGGGACCTATAGGGAGAATAGACGTCAAGAGAACTCCCTACAAGGTATGGAACGGCGAAGTTGAGAGATTGACACGAAGAGGAAGACCAATAAGCCAATGGAAAAACGAAGTAAAAGAATTGAATTGTAAAATGTTGACAATGAATAGGGCACAATGGGCTAGAAGCCAACCAACAATGTGGGCAACCAAGCCACGAGCCCACTAGGGTCGGAGTTCTATTAATATATAATTTGTTTCCAGCAAAAATTTTCTACTACGCAAAGGTCTTTGTCGTCTGTTATGTTCTTCTGAGAAATTTAAACTTGAAATTTTTTGTGCCGAGTCAGGTTTTCACTGTTAAAAAGTCCCCGCGGCAAAATGGCCCATTCCTGGTCAAGGAATAGGAAGGAAAGGATGATATGTGAAGTGATGACTTATGGAAGTAAATCTCTGTTTCGCTATTTTGCTGAAAAGGACAAAAGCTTTTGTAAACAAGTATTGATAAATACTTATTAAATTATCTTTTTATTACCTTATTAGCATACAATCATAACTTGCTCAATTTTGAAAGCTTGGTCGAACTGTATCGCAAAACCTTCATATCTCTCGTAATAATTTTATTTTAATTGATATTATCAAAATCGAAGTGACAACACTGAATTGTTCTCGTTTAAGCGTGAAAATTACGACTGTGCTAAATTAATAAAAGTCTGCACAATTCACTTGCATTATATTTAAGATTGATGACAATTACCTATTATTTACCACGCTCGAGTGCTCCATCAATTTTTTAAATTCGCACGTACATATTTAATTAACAAGCCATTTAAATAAATTCTTTATCAAAAATCTAAAATTGGCAACACCCTACATATTTTATAATTAAAGTATTAAGGATAATTGCGCAAGTATGTGACACTTTCAGTAATGTTCCAAAAATGTATTTGATAAGTAACATAAAAACAAGCGTGCAAGTAAAAGTTAATTAAGTAAGATGTTTTTGCCGTACCTAATACAAAATAATTATAATAATTAAGTAATGATTTAATTAACTTGTTAAGTCTATTGTAATTTTTTGCCCGTAAATTCCTAAATCAAATCTGGAGTAAAATTTAAATCACAAAAAAAATCTCAAACATTTCATAACTTATGGTGTACGTTAGGTGTACAACTTACGCTTAAATTTTTGAAAAAGGTGTTTAACTTAAAATGGTCATTCCAGAAACTTTCTAAGCCAGGTCGACGTTAAACCGCGGTTAAATAACGTGGGCTTTAGAAACTGGTAACTGCAAGTGTAATAAATAGGCTCACTTGGAACGCCGATACCAGATAGATAAATATTTTTTAAATTTTTTTAATTAAACCAAATCTGTTAAACAATCAGCAATTCAAGAAATAAATCATTTCAGCTGTCGAAAGTCAATTATAACAGCGCAGATTAACTTGGAGTGTTAAAATTTTTACAATTCCTCTCCGGTCGAAAAAAAAGGCCACTTAATTATTGTGTAATCTGATTGAAACATGTCTTATGTATGACCTATTTATTATAAAAGTAAATTGAAGGCATTTTTGTTTACTAATGCATAAAATTACAATTTGTTTAATACAAATAACTTTATTTTATCTTAACTTGTATCAACTGCTTGTATTTGTTACATTAATATGATAATAAATCTATTCGAAATGTTATACCTTAGGTACCTATTATTATAAATATTACTGAAGTGAATAACAAGGCAAATATATAAATTTATTACAGAATAAAATAAGTAAATAAATAAAATAAGAAATTGTATGTTGTGCACTGTTGTGGAGTACCTAACCGAAAAGCTGCTCACCTACTGAGGAAATAATATTTTCATATAATATTTCATTTTATTTTTACGATTATTCATAATTTCCATGCGATATAAATCACAACCGGTTAAGCAAAAGCACCAATAGAAAATTTTAATTTATATAATAAAAATATTTGTAAATTTGAATTGCAAATTACTTCATTAATCTGAATGTAGAAAATTTATGATTGAAAAATCATAATATAGAACAAAAATTTCTTGATTTACATTTTACACCATCAAGCAAGTACATTACATAATAAAGTAGTTTAAAAATTTTAATGCATCGCTTCCTATGTAAAATTAAATTTTTTAATTGGTGTGGGTGCGGTTGATCCTTAAAATTGAATTTTTAGTTTTTATGTTGTTTTTTAACAACAAACGGTAATTGTGTTACTAGCAAATTAAATAATTTCTTGGGATACAGGAGAAAGTAAACAGTGAATGAGTCAAGTTAATTAGATTTATTACTGCAAGCATTGATTAAAGATGCAGGTACGCAAATTACAATTACATTCAGTAATTATAGTGCTTCGTAATAAATTGCAAAATTTTGAACGTGCAAGATTATTGTATTAAAGCAATAATAACAAATACGAGTTATGAATTAAATTTGAACTAATTAATATAAATGCTGTCAAATCTTAGAAATAACTTACGTGAACGTGAACAGTTTGAATTGCTTAATTAAATTTCAGCTATTTTTTGTTACCAATAATTAAATAAGTTTTTAAACTTTTTATTTTCTTTGAAAAACTTGAATGTGATGTAAATTTAATTTATTGACGAATTGTTCTCTTTGAACTAAAACAATCTTAACGGAAATAAAATTGAACAAAAAAAATTATTTTTGTTCCAGTAGTTTTGAATTAAATTCAAAAATCATGTCGCATACCTATTAATAGTTATTATTACAACACAATATAAGGTAACTTTATCATGGTCGAAAACAACCTAATTTTGGTCCTCGGTCCCTGGCAGACCTTCGATGGTCAGGAGGTGCTAAGAATCTCCGGGCCGAACACGAATAAGAACAGGGACTTGGAATATCCGAACTATGTATGAGACAGGCCAATTTCAGATGCACAGGAACGAGGAAATACGTACACTAAGGAGAATGAAGAAGTGATGTTTTACTCTGAAAATAGCGGTAAACCCCATCATGGAATAGCAATAACAGTAAACAGAGGAGGCAGTAAATCAGTTAAAAATTTCATCCCCCTGTCAGAAAGCCTGATTCTAATAGCACATCCAGTTGACAAAAATATAATTATTCAAGTATAATAATGCACCTATCGCCGATAAAGAAGATCAACAGGTGGGGATCAACACTTCCTCCGATGCCATTTTTAGAGAAGCACTAGAAGCAGAAGAGAATGGAATTATTTTAAACTGACAGTTAATAAATAATATCAAATACGAGGATGACACTGTCATTTTGGCTGACAACATGATGGGGATACAAGAGTTAATTTGCAAAATAAGCAAGAATCTGGTTTTTTAAATGCGAAACCTGCTCAGTAATAGGCATTTTAATCTAAATCTAAGACCCCATATTATTGATGTTACATATTTCCGGTGTTACTGTACGAAGGAATGGAGGCCTAGACACTAACTCAGAATACCACAACGAGAGTCGAGACCTTTGAGATTATACAAGAATGTTAAACATAGGTAGACAGGATACGAAATAAAGAAGTTCTTGTGCGTATGGAAAAGGAGAAGTAGATGTTGAACACAGTCAAGAGGAGGAAATTGGAATATCTAGGAAATTTTGTATGGGATATTGATACTGATATTGCTACGAAAGATTTGAGGTGGTGTAAGAAGAAGAATCTGCTAGTTGAGAAACTTAAGAGACTTGTTTTATACCAATACAAAGTCCCCTGTTTAGAGCCATCACGGATAAGTGGAATTATGAAGAAGAAAATGAAGAATAACACAACAATAATAAGAAAATTTGCAATAAATATTATTGTTGAAACAGCAAACAGCAGTAATATAGTTATTAATCTTATTAATTTCATATTAATTTCTTAGTTGATATATTATAATATTCCTGGATGCGGTCCTGAACAATTATTCTCTTTTTTAAAGGTCCTTATCAAACTCACGTCTACTTATGTAAACATTTAGATTACATTTTCAATTCAATTCTAAAAAGTTGTAAAACATTTTTAAATTGTTTGTTGAACAATCGCAGTCCAGGCAACGAAAGCAAAAATTTGGGATTCCAAATGACTCCCCTAAAATCTCCTTCAATTGGGGATTTATCCGCCTCCCCGCGCGGTTTTAGGCCTATAATTTTATTTTACAGAAAATTAGCTTTCGACAAAAATTGAAGATAAAAAAATTCTCTACACAATTCAAAAATTCGTAAAGCTCACAAAAAATTCTAGGCAAGCTGAAATTTAGCAGACGTGTATTTCAGTGTCCTAATGGATCTCTCAAAATTTGTCTAAAATCCCCTGTTAGCTTCTCTCCCAATTTAAAATTTTAGCACCCCAGCATGGCTTTCTGCCTGTACCTCGCTTAATTTTATTTTTTCTAAATTCCCATCTATTATTGAAATAAAAAATAAGCCAAGACAGAAAAATTGCATTTTATTGCAAAAATAACTTTTTAATTTTAACCAAGTTTTTGAATAATTCTTATTCAGAATAAAATTTTCTTACATTCCATCTGCATCATCGGAATTAAATTCTACAATATCTATTTTTTGAGAATTTCTACTTAGGTGAAAAATCTCGTTGGAGGAACTAAAATCCCCAACTGAGGGAGAAACCGACAAGAGATTTTAGGGGATTTTTGGAATAAACATATCTTCCACATTTCAGCTAACAAATTTTTTTTGAAAACTGAAAAATTTACGGCTGTTTGGATATGAGAACTTAGTATATCATTTTCACGGTTTTATTTAATTTATTTAATTGATAGATTATTGTTGATAAAAGTATCATCAAACCCAATGTTGTGTTTCAAGGATTTGAAACAAAATTAAGAAAAATTATCTAATTGAAGAAATGGAATTCCGAGCCGTCAGCACTACAACCTACATAGTTAATGATTTATGATACGTCTTAAATTTAATAAATTATTTTTGTTATAGTATAACCGATTTTATTGAATTATATTATTTAACACTTTATTTACATAATATATTAATTTCATCCATATGTATTAAAAATTGTACAATTTTATTGAGGAATAGATCTTTGAAATCTACAAAGTAGATATTATAACGTTTTTGCACACCAATCAACCCAAAGGAAACATCAGCTTCAAAATCTACGTAAAAAATTAAAATTAGCAAGAAAATTATAAAATTCCAATACCTTAACTAATGACATGAAATTGCATCGTAATGGCAAAATTAAAATATGAATTAAACTTGGGCTGTTTGCAAATGATCCAAATACCTAAAAGTTAACTACTATAATAATTGTCAAATACCTTGAGAATGATGTACTATTATATAAAAGTTTCATGATCACCCCTAATATTCGTAATGTTAATGATAGCAACTGCAAGACGACTCTGCACCTGGAAGTCGCCTAAGATACGTCAGACCACGCAGTGAGGAATCAGATAGACTAAGTTTTGATAAACAAAAGATGCAGAAATGGTGCAAGAGCAGTGAATGCGTACCCAGAAGCAAATGTTGAATTAGACCACGGTCTGCTGAAAGCAAGGCTAAGATTGAACTCAAGAAATTGCGAAGAAGAATTAAAATGCTCCTAGACATGACAAGACCTCAATCGACAGGCACAACTTGGCCACATTCTCAACAAAGATTTAGACGAAGTCAGATTAAACGCTGAAATGGGAAGGATACATGAGGCTGCAGCAGAAAAATATGAGGAAATCTGGAAAACATCATCAACACTATACAAAAAAGAGATTTGCGGATGAAATATAGACCTAGTAGTAAGAAATGGATGATAGACCATATCTTGGGTTGATGGATTTAAGATGAACATTTAGGGGCAGACCCCAGGTTCAATATCGAAAGACTAACGTAGAAATAAGAAAAACGATGTTAAAATATTATCAAAAGAGTCTTAAGATAAATTGTTTTTAAAATTTTTCTAGTTATTTCCTATCGTCATTTCTAGTTTTTGTTTTGTAGTGTTTCACGCTTCTTCAATTTTTTCTGTTATTCTATTATTTGTAATTATTTCATTATAATTATTTCTCGTTTATTTGATCCTTTATTTAAGATTTTCACTTCAAATTTTCCTTTTTTCCAGTGAATTTTTGATTTTACCTATTTGTAACAAAATGCATTTCTAATTTTATTTTCATTCATTCTTTTTTATTTCTTTTTTATTAAAATTTTTTGTTTTGACTCAAGAATTTGTACTAATATTTGAAATTTAATTATTTTTTGAAAATATTCTATTTACAAAAAAGCGTATTAAAATTCCACGTTGTATTCATAAAAGTTTTCCTTTTTAGAATTCGAGTTTTTGATAATATGATATTGGTCAATATCGGGAAAAAACGGTCGCATTTTTAGTGAAAGGCTTAGGTCCATGAAGTTCTCGATTCTAATCTGGAATTTTCACCCTGAAACTCAACACCAAGCCACTGGTCAGGATCAATAATTAAAATCTTTCCAATCATCTACATAAGTTTCATAACCGAAGATCAATTATCTATAACCGTAATAATATTGAAGCCGAAAACTTGCTATGGAGTGCAAATTCAAATAAAAAAAACAAAAACTTTAAAAACACCAACAATTGATCAAACAATGGTGAAATTCATGAAAACACTGAAACGAAATTTTCTAATAACGTTAACTCCAAATTTCGAAATATGGTAAAGGTTTACTATTGTAACGGTCGAGTAATTCTCCGATTTAACTTGAAACTCAATTTCAACGATGCAGAACCAATAAATCTTAAAGTTATGCATGTACAAACTTGACCTAGGTAAATTCCCAGACAAGGTCGTTCTTAGAGAAGCCATGCATAACAGCATAAATAAATTAAATGAGGTGTGCATAATTTTTTAACAATTAGGTAGTTAATAAAATGATGCAAGATGGAATTAACATGGTAAATCTTGAACTGCTAACATCATTCATCATTGTATAACATCATTGAATAACCGTAAATACTTGAGCTTCTTTTAATTTCATTGATGAAAGGCTGGCTCTTCTTCAACGTAGTATAATCTGTGGCAATGATCGGTAACTTACAATGACCTGCTGCTCAGACAGTGACAGTGCTCCGCGAACATGACCTGCATTTGATCATTTTAATTAACTTTTTAAAAACTCGTAATATTGCTAAGCTTCAGGTGATGCAAAAAAAAGTTGAATTTAGATTTTTCAGCGATATAATGCTGAAACGTAATATGTTGTTCCTCGATCTGTATTCGAACCCTGGATGATGTACCATATGTAAATATACACTTTATTTGTATAATTGCCCCTAAAAATGAGAGGCAGAATTCCTGGATCCCTTATTCTTGGTCCCATGGTTATGTAAAAAAAAACTTAGCTCTGGGGTTGCGAAAAAATGTGGGCCACAAATTTACAGAGTTAGCATGGCTGTTATGGAGGAAATGGCTTGATAAACTATTTAAATTGCGAATGATTAGAAGAGAAAAGTTAAGTATCCTGGAAAATAATTGTTTTTAACAGAGGGTATTTAATATTCCATCGGGGTCACCAAACGTTTGATATGAGGTGACCACAAGCATGTATCTGCTATACGTGTTGATAAATTGCACGAAGTGAATGAGTTGACATATCAATCAGTTTTGTTTAACGAAGAAATTTATTGTCTAAAAGAAAAATTTGAAAATTTGGAAAAAGCAAATTAAAAAATAATAAATTTGTATACTTTAGGTTTGATAATGTTAAATCTTTATTATCTTCTAATTTTCCAGTGCGCTTTTTACTTTTTTACCATAAAAAGGAAAAACAAGTCCTGGTAAAAAAACATTAATTTGAAAAGTTACTCAAAATTTGTTCAAAATTAAAAAACTACCAAAATTAAAGATATATGTACTTGTTCCTTCAATTAATTGAGGAAACAACCGCGTATATGAAGCAATTTAAAAAGCGCCTTCGGTAAGTTTTATTAGTGAAAAGCTAGGCAGACAGTCGTTTAATATATTTTTCTTCGGTAATACCTAACAGTTAAGCCTAGCATGTAGAAAAACAAATTAAAATATTTTTGATATATCTTTGACATAAACAACAACCTGCTTAATATTTATTAATCAAAATATAAAAGTCACATCCAAGAATTTCAATAAGATATTCAATTTCGATTTTAATACGTAGATCTCCTAGGTGGCGTATTGAAGGAAATCCCTGGAAGTGACCTAATTTGTATAAATACTATACTTAAAGGATTAACAATATAAAGGTTAATTCCTTAATAATTAAATTGAACAGTGTTTATAAAGTTTGAGGCTACAACCTACTTTTTATATATTTCATAATATTTGTACATTAACTAGACAATGCAAGCACTTTTCCAATCAAGTCTTGAAGAAATACTTTCATGAATCGAATAAGTAAAACTTCGTTATTTCCTTATCGTAATAGTGCCTTAATTTACGACTCAGGAAATTGATCGGTTAATAATTGTAAACCTATCCTGATTTTTTGTCGAATTAATGAGTGGATTTAAAACATTAAATTTAAGAGAGGAAAACAATTTTTAAAATATGTGATCTTAACTTATTTATTATGGATTATCCCCTCCCACCCACCCGCAGTACTGCGGTCGTAAACAAATCTAAATTTCTTAAATAATTGCGATTGTCTTAATGGTTATCAATTAAAGCTTCTTCGGAATAAAAGTATCCTAGAAGTAAAGAAGAAAATTTACATTTTTCCGTTTTCTTTCAATTTTGTGTCCACCTATTGAAGAAAGTCATGAGCCACTAATATCAAATCAAATTTTTTGAATTTTCATCATGGCTCATCAGTATACAAGACTGACTGGTCAAAGGGTAGCTAATAATCTTGGATACATTTATTAACTGAAATATTAAAATAAATTAATTATACATTTATGTAAAATTACTTAAAAAGCAATTTCCAGGAGTATGTGGAAATTTAGTAGACTATACACCATCTCTCCTATAACTGCGAAAGCAGACCGAGCCACTGTACAGCTGAAGACTTTTTGAGGGCCACCCCACCGGCTGTCACTTGGATTGAAAGCCTGAACATCGCGATTTGACTGTGCATTATTGACATGTAGTTTCTTTTCTATTTTGTGTACACGCCATACGATAAATAAATAAATAGTAGATATTACTAATAAACTAGTATTTAACCCTTAGAGCAGCGTTTCCCAAACTTTTTTGACCGCGACCCGGTACGAGGTTTTAATATGTTTCGCGACCCACCTTATGAAAAAAAAACATTTATTTACAAAACAAATTTTATTTTTTAATAAAAATCAAGTTATTTGTTTATTTATTTATTTATTATCAAATACGGGCTACAGCCCTTTTACAATTATTATTATCACAATTATTATTATTATTATCGCAGAGTACTCAAACATTTACATTCACAATAAAGCGTACATGTTTAACGAATACACAAAATAAAAATAAAAATGCAAATATATTGGACCCATCCTATTGGCTACCATCCAAACGTAACTTTAAAAGCCTCTTATACCCGCGCAATGATGAACTAAACAGGTCGAC
Source organism: Podabrus alpinus (assembly GCA_932274525.1). Classification (NCBI taxonomy): domain Eukaryota; kingdom Metazoa; phylum Arthropoda; class Insecta; order Coleoptera; family Cantharidae; genus Podabrus; species Podabrus alpinus. The sequence continues at coordinate 17,652,912 of OW026451.1, forward strand.
GTCGACCCCGCTCAAGTGAATATTGCCTAATCTTTGGATTCTATTAATGGGAGCGTTGTAGCTATAGTTGGTCAAAGCCAAGTCGACGTAAAACAAGCCACCAATCCTAACACCACACCGAGGAACCCGAAAATTAATCAGCTGGAGGAGCTCCGAGCAATTATATTTGCTATTCACTATATTAAATAAGCAGGTCAAATCGGCCACTACCCTTCGATCGTGCAGGGTTGACAAACACAATAAATCTCGCACAAACCTTTTTACGCCTACAAGATCGCTCTCCAAATGGAGTCTATATGCAACCAAATATAAAAACTTGCTCTGAATTCTATCAATAAGATCAGAGTCAACAGCATAGAAAGGAGACCAAATCGGAGAAGAGTACTCCAAAAGGGATCTAACCAGGGTCATGTACAAGATCTTAACGGTATTAATACTTTTAAAATTTCTAGTATTTCTATTTATGAAACCCAGCATTCTCATTGCTTTGGAAGATATATGTTCCATATGACACCTAAAGGTCAACCTAGCATCAAAAATTATCCCCAAATCACACACTGTGTCAACCGATCGAAGAGCCTCTCCATCCAACGCGTACCTATAAAGAAAAGGAGACTTGTTCCGACAAAACCTCATGACGCAGCACTTACTAACATTCAGAAAAAGTTGATTATAATTGCACCATACCAAAAGCGCACATAAAGCATTCTGAATCCCAACTGAATCATCGCTTGATCCTACCGCATAAAATATCTTTAGATCGTCCGCAAAAATTAAATAACGAACACCCAATCCCAGAGCATTGCCAATATCGTTAATAAAGAGAGTAAAAAGTAAGGGACCCAAATGGGACCCCTGAGGCACACCAGAAGACACCTCTATTGGCTGGGACAAATGCATCTTGATCTTAACATACTGGATTCTACAAGATACGTAACTGATAAGCCAACACAACAAAGAACCATGTATACCCAGGGCCTCAAGTTTAGAAGACAGGATAGAAAGATTAATCCTGTCAAATGCTTTACTGAAATCCGTATAAATGGAATCAACCTGATAACCGTCCCCAAAGCACTTAAAGATGTAATCTTCATATATCATTAGATTTGTTAACGGGGATCTTCCCCGTAGAAATCCATGCTGCTCAGGAACAACCAGATCCGAAAGATCAGAAGAGATCGCATCAAGTACCAGGCCCTCAAATATTTTCGGTATAACCGACTGAATTGAAATAGGGCGATAATTCGAAACATCGGACCTATCACCTCTCTTAAAAATTGGTACCACAAACGATTGCCTCCAGACCCTCGGCATAACACCAACTGACAGCGACTTGTTTAACAAAATAAACAATGGGAGACTAAGGGAATGCATACATGATCCTATCACAATTGGGTGGACATCATCCGGACCAGGGACGATTGTTTATTTCATACACAAAAATTGCAAAATAATTATATAACAAAAACATAAGTAATTAAAAAAATATTATCTTCATTTAAGACTTTAGTAAATGAAGTAAACTTTGTTTTTGTTAAATTTTAAATTTTTTTTGTGTTTTTACAATTTTTGCCGCGACCCAGCACACTTTGGGAAACGCTGCCTTAGAGTACCAAAAAGTAAGCGAAGCACCAAGTACCAGCCGATATAATTCGTCTTATTTAAATTAAATTAAAAAGTATTGTAAAAAGTAAATTGAAAAGTACACTAGACCCTCCATGTACGCGAGTTCGATGTACGCGAATTCAGAATAACGCGAATTAGATTTTGATACCTGAATTTTTTATACGCGAAGCAAAATTCCCTTTAACGCGAATTAAGTTTTCGCGTATTATTAAAATAACTAGGTGGCACAGTCGGCCTACCGGCCGCCTTTAGCCATCTAGACCGTGTCGAATGTGGTTGTTCGGCCTTCGGCCTCACTACAAGGTTCTAAAGTAGCCTATGTTTTTCGTAGCGTTGTAAATATCGTAACTTCTACACCAAATTTGGTTAAGATTGGTCAAATAGAAACGTAAAGCACGTGCACGCGTATTTGCATTGTCGATCGGTTGACAGCTTGACAGCATTCATTATTGTTTTTTAAGTTGATTTTGAGTAGCCTGCCTTCCTTTAAGGAATCTCGATAATCTATTCATGCGCGTCCCATGGGGACGCGCATGAATGGATTATCAAGATTCCTTAAAGGAAGGCAGGCTACTCAAAATCAACTTTCCTTTCCTTTGCGAATTTTTGCACTATTTCAATACAAAAACATGCGCAGGGACCTACATAATAACTGTGCCAAATTTGGTTCCGATCGGTCAAACGGTTTAGGAGTCTATAGGGAACATATTTTCAGAGAAAAATACAAGTAACAAAAATGTGTCCATTAACTATACTAAGGCCCGCGGACGAAACGTAAATATTATTCTGGCCCCTGTTATACAAAAGGTTGCCCACCCCTGCTCTAATGGGTTGTAATTTATCAGGAGATCTGTGCACACGGCGATAAGATACGTGGTCAAACCGTAAAACTCTTAAAATCTGTTAAAACCTATTTCTCGACATTATATCACGAAACAATTTTCTACCGTTTTCCAAGCTCCATAGAACTTTCACGACTTCGTTTTTGGATTTATAAACTCCAATAAGAATCACAACGCCAATAAACTGCAGAAGTCCCTTTACAGTAATTGGTTCCCAACTTTCCTTGTAAGCTATTATCCCTTCCTTATTTGACCATTTGCATAGTTCTTCCAATAATGCATTTAGAAAAAATAATCTAAAAGCAGATTGTACTGAATCTATTTCTCGATTGACAAATCTTGTAGGTCCTGTTTCAGTCCCCAACATACTTTTTTTGTTAGCACGCTCCTGATTGCACTGCATTGCAATTTTTAACCATTTTGGAGTTTATTTTTCGATAAAAAAATGGTTAGAATTTGGCACTTTATCTATTTCACTTTCGTCACTGCCACTATCACTCCTTGTCACAATTATCTCCGGTTCATTGTCTATTTCCTATTCATCGTCAGACGGTTTATAATCAGAAGCGTAACATGAAACGTCACTCATTTTTTCCATAATTTCCTCTAATTCTACCACATTTTTAGACATTTCTCACACAGCGAAGATATCCCTTTACAATTAATCAAATTCAATCACATTATATTATTATTTTATACTATAATATACTAATTAATACCTTTTTAATACCCACGGGTCCATTGGACCCGGCGGCACTTGATGCTGTTTTATATATTACGCATAGAAAAAACTTTGCTAAATAAAAAATATTAAAATTAGTTGCTCAAAATAAGTATTTAGGAAAAGTCATAAAACGACAACTCATAATTATTAGTAACCATATAGCAGATATATCTAAATAAAAATCAGTTTTAGGTCCAACGGACCCGATGGTACTCCCAGGGTTAAAAACGAAAACTTTATTAATATAACGTGTAAACAAATATATTTTTAAAATTGAAAACGATATAGAAAATTTTAACTATCGCTCGCGGTTAAAATGCATACAATGTTTATCCAAAACCAAAACTTTTAATAAAATCCAAATTAATGAAAAATTAAGAAATTAAAGGGCGGGGGGTAAAATTGAATTAAATAACTATAGAACAAAAACTGATCATCTCATGACAGCAATGTTTCGGAACTATTTTAAATTTTCTTATTTAAATATTTCAATATCGTTTTCATTTTTGAAAATATTTTTGGGTATTGCAAACTTACAGAATGTTAACAAGAATCTTAAGCAAACCCTACAATATTGGTATTTTACCTGTAGGTTTAATATACAATATTACGTAAGTTTGATACACGTTCTGCATGAACTCACCCTTATTCACGAAAATATTTTGTTTTTCTCGCTGAAAGCCTCGAAGAACTGCAGACTCTTCTGAAAAGTCTTCTGCCTTTTTTATTAATAATATACCTTACAATTTATATAATATTTTTTGGAAGGTGTACGGGTGCCTTTCCAGATAACTTCAAAAAGTTATATTATCACTCAATTTCGAAGTATTTTTCAGAGATTTCTTGCATGATTGTGAAAAATAAAAATAATAAAGGTGTTTTTATTATTCGAATTCGTATAAGAAACCCCTTAAAATACAACTTTAAAATTTAGTAGTAATATTTTTGGAGTTATTTGGAACGGCACCTGTTATTTTTTTCAATTTTAAGGTTTAATATTAATTTTATCAAATTTGAGGGAACCCATATACCTACCCTCAAAAACCAATAAATTAGGAGCGTTCTATAAAAATGAATGGAAAAGGGAAAGGGAGTTTTGGTAAATTTGGTAAATTTTTATTACATTCTTTTCTTTTATTTATTTATTTCTATTAGTTTTGAATTATTTTTAATGAATTTTGTAGTACATGAATATATTATTTTAGCTTATCTAGAATTCTTAATCGGAAATGAATCTTACACTGCATTGTATTTCCACCCAAGAGGCAATCATGGCCAAATATTTAGTAAAACTTAAATTTTAAGCGTCTATAATTTTATTTTACTAAAAAAGTCTTAAATACATTTTTAATTCCGAAGGTGAAGTTTATTTTCCCGAGCGTAAGCAGGATGAGGCACTTATGGCCTATATTATACGATATATGTAGATACGTTATTCTACGCACTCCCAGTAAACCAGGCTGCCTCGTAATAGTTAGACAATGCATTGCTCGTAGACGCCCAGACCTCGCCTGCGGCTCGTCCTGAAACCTGTTGACTCTCCCAGTGAAATACTACTTTTCGGTCATTTTACATAAATAACTATTAGCAAATAGAAATCATTAATCAAATGGACCTCGTACAATGTTTACATGATTATCAGTTCATTTGATTTTTTGTATGCTTTTAAATAACCGCCATTGCACCATCAAACGGGCTATTTTTTACCTCATTAGTAGTCATTGACAATAGCAGAAAAAAAGTTGTACGTAACATATCCGGATAGTGTCTTTGGCATTGTTACGTAAAAAAAAATTTTAAATAAGACTTTTTCAATAACTTTTTATTTGCGATATTGTAATTTTTGTTCACCGAAGAGTCTTCTGGAGTAAAATTGTATGTTCTTTAATATATTTATATAGAAATTTTTCAGAATATTCTAAGTAACCTTCTAAAAGTAAATTGGGTCATTCCATATTATGTGGCCCTGAAGAAATTAAATGGTTGCTTAACAATTTCTCAAGTTTTTGATTTTTTTTTACAACCGCCCTAATGTGTTGGAAATTCAAAATGACCATTAATTAAATTTTCATAGTCATATGAAAACTTCGCAGTTATATTAACATTAACTTAAAGAGTCGTATTAATTACAGGGTTTGCTGAAACCAACTGAAACTGAAATATCTCTGCCTCCAGTGGTCCTATCAATATGGGACTAAAAGTAATTTGTTCAGAAAGAAACCAGCTATAAGATTTCACCTAAATATTATTCTAATGTGTGAAATTTCACTCTAAATTTTTAGCTCTTTTTTTGCACATAGTACCATCTCCGCGAGGAAGAATCCAGTCATAGCCGCGATTACGCACCGCTTTTCGTGTGGAAAAGTGGAAATTTCAAGATGTAATTTTTTGTGAAATCACAAACTATCACTTCAAAGAAAAATTAAAATTTGTTAAAGTAATTATGGTAATTATCAAGTTAATTAGCATAGCAGTTAATAAAAGCAAATAAGGCTTTTGTAACACCAATTAACCAATGGTACAGTTTTAATTGGGTCGTATACGAAGGTCACTGTGACAACAATTTTTATAAAAAGTAAGCAAGTATAAGGATTTTGGAAATGTTCAAAATGTTCAATACCTCTAAAAATATTTCTAGATACTAATTAATTTAAATTTTTAGTTTCAAAATCTTTTAACACAAAGTCAACCTTTTTTTAATTTTCAGCCTCACATGATAATTTAAATTCATTCTTTTAGCTAACGCAAGTTTCAAAATTATACAATACTATAAACAACAAAAGAGTTTGTATTTACTTTCTAACAACTTTTTTTATAAGAAGACTTGCACTTTTCATGACTTTTGTTTATCTACCAATGTTATTGAAAAGGGATTAATTAACCTAGTACACACCTTAAAACGCAGTTCAAGTAAGGTGACAGAACCAATCCCAAACAAACTCCGTTTGTTTTTCAAAATCGATAGTATTATAATAGTTTGGACAATTTTTTACTTCAATTTTCTGTTTTCCAATAGGAAACCACTTTTCTGATAAACTTCCTATTTCTTCTTTTAGAGGAAGCCTTTCTCTTTAAGTGAGATCCGATCGCACAGTATAGATTCATAAAAAAGTGTTAAGTAATTATATAAAATTTTGGTATGTAAATGTTTTCGGTGCGACGAATTAAAAATGGTCAGTACACCGAGAAAAAAATTAGGTACGACCGCATTGCACAAAAGATTTGGATGTTTTGGCAACCTTTTTTTGAACAAAAGTTTTTAAATAGCTGTTGCAAAAAACTTAAAATGCTTTCAATATTTCATTGAAAACACCTATCACCAATATGACCTGTTAGAAAACGAATGTATTAATATTTACAATAGATTTTGTTTAATTGCATTGTAAATCGATAATATCGCAAATTGGAACTCCAAATTGCAAAGTCAATTATGGTCATTATTTCAATGTACGTAACATATCTGTCAATTCAGAACCATTTATGCTACTTTTAGTATTTCGCTGCTAGTACATTTACGTAAAAATTAAATTGTCTACTCATTCGACTTTTCAATTAACCTATTTTTTGTGATAATTTAATATATTACTTTGCTTTTTAAGCAATTATTTTCAATAAAAATTACGTCTGACCGCTTAACGTGTAACACAAACTTTGAAAGAAAAGCAATTTGAATAACTCTGCAGTTTAACTCCATATCTGAAATTATTTCATTAACGTAATTATAATCAATAATAAAATAAAATGGGATTTCAAAAGGGTGTCGAGGCGATATCGAGGGTAACGCGTGAAAATTTAAGTAATCTATATGGGGAAATTCCAAGTCACTAAATTGTTCTTCTTACTTTAAGGGATTACCTTATGATAGCATACTGTGGTCCCTTTTTCAAAATTATTTTTAATTTCATTTCTGAAAAAAAAATTCCTGATAGAAGAAAATGCTGTAATTATTTTTCTGAACGTTCATTTCAACGTTACAAACAAAATTAATTTAAATTAGCTACGTACAACATTTTAAAACATAATTAGAGAAAATTTAAAAACGAAAAAATATTTTTTTATTGAAAAATTGAATTTTGAATCTGTAATGTTGATTATTTCGTACTCCTACCCTTACATCCTACCTTTCTCTAGGTATGTTAAAGTTGATATTATGTACATTTAAAGTTGACCAAGTAAATTTTTAACGCGCCAAAGTATAAGTGAAAGTAATTTAAAAAAATAAAATAAAATTGGTCAGATGCACTGGACACGAGCTATCAGATCTGGATCAATGATTTTCCTATATAAACCAACGCCATCCTTAAAGCGCCAGTAGTTTAGTTAACACATTTGCGACTTTTGGTCGCTCTTTCTTTACATAATGACAATAAAATTGGTAAGTTAAGTGCCGATAAATTTCGTGAATAATAAGTGTATAGGGTCAAAAATAAAAAGTGTTTTGTGCATAAATTTTAAAGCAATTAAAATTATGTAATTCGTAATTAAAAAATCACATTAGCAAACCTCTTAAATTTTTGAGGGTATTTTTTAATTTATAAAATCAAAATTGTGTTTCCAATATTTTCAAAAATCGAAAGTGCTTCCAAATGAATTTTTTCAAAAACTTTATTTGCTTATTGTAAATCACTTGGAACTTCATAAAAATTTATTTTATTTCGTGAATTATAGTTTTTTAATCAACAATTTGTTTTGTTACGTTGTAAATTATCCCAGATTACCATATCGAATTACATAATAATAAATTGACGAGTGGCATGAAAGATCTCTTTGAAGTCATATCATTCAAATCAAAGTGTGAAAAAAAAATTTTATTTTAATGCAAAACTATTTACTTTTTTATTTTTTTTTTATAGATAACCTTGTGCTTTGTTGCTAGTTTACTAGCAGTAAATGCATTAGAAGATCCCGATCTCATTCACAACTGTGGAGATGCTAAAGCTCTTGCTTTAGGTTATCAACCATCAGCACGACAAACAATTTTATCCAGTCAAAGTCAAAGTTCACTACCTTCTTATTTAACTTACTCAGGAGGTGTTAAACAGCAAGCTGTTGAATATAATTCCATTTCTCCAGGAGTTGTTTATGCTCCTGAAAAAAATTATGCTGTGAACGAAGCAGTTTCTAAACTTTCGTCTCCTTCATTAGTCTCCACTTACTCGTCCCCTGCTTTGTATTCTTCAGGAGGATATGCCTCTCAAGGATACTCTGCTAAAGAATATTCTTCTGCTGCATATTCAACAGATTATTCTCAAAACAAAGCATATGCTGCCGCTCCTGCTTTAGTTTCCACTTATTCTGCTCCATTAGCATCTCATGGTGTTTCATATTCTGCAGGCCTTGCAGCTTATTCTGCTCCTTTGGTATCTAAGGTAGCCATCGCGCAACCTCTTGTATCCAAAGTGGCCATATCGGCTCCTCTCATCGCAACTAACTATCAAACCTCAAACTTGGGACACTCTTCTTACGCTTCCGATAATTCATACTCATCTTATTCAGCTCCTAGTCTTGCTTATTCCGTTGCCGCAGCACCTGCTATTGCCGTTGCCCCAGTTGTATCCAAAGTTTCGGTAGCTAAAGTAGCTCTTCCTGCACAATACGTCACATCCAATTATGGAGCTTCAAACTTAGGTCACTCTGCATACTCTGGTGGTGCTTCTTATTCTTCCGTATCTAAAGTTGCTGTTCCTACACAATACGTCTCATCAAATTACGGAGCTTCCAACTTGGGTCATTCCGCATACTCTGGTGGTGCTTCCTACTCTTCTTTAGTTTCGGCGCCTGCAGTAACTAAAATTGCTGTTCCTACGCAATACGTCTCATCAAATTACGGAGCTTCCAACTTGGGTCATTCCGCATACTCTGGTGGTGCTTCCTACTCTTCTTTAGTTTCGGCGCCTGCTGTAGCTAAAATTGCTATTCCTACCCAATACGTCTCATCTAACTATGAATCTTCAAACTTAGGCCATTCTGCCTACTCTGGCGGTGCTTCCTATTCTTCCCTAGTTTCGGCGCCTGCTGTAGCTAAAATTGCTGTTCCTACCCAATACGTCTCATCTAACTACGAATCTTCAAACTTAGGCCATTCTGCCTACTCTGGCGGTGCTTCCTATTCTTCCCTAGTTTCGGCCCCCGTAGTTTCCAAAGTTGCAGTACCTACATATTACGCCCAAGCTGCACCAGTAGCATCGGTAAACCTTCAACACTCGTCTCACTTGAACTCGGGAGCTTATTCAAGCGGAAACTCTTACGCGTCCGTCCATTCTCCTGCTCTGGTTTCAGTTGCAGCTCCAGCTTTGAAAGTTGCAGTTGCTCCTGTAGCAACCACAAATTATATTGCTTCTTCCGGCCATGGATCTTACGGTAACGCCGCTTCCTATTCGTCCGGCGGATCCTATTCATCTGGCGCATCTTACGCATCCATTTCTAAACCAGCTATTAACTACGTTCAAGCAGCTCCTGCAATAAAATATTCATCGGCGCCTGCAGTTTCGACAGCAGTGATAAGCGGTCCTGTGTCTCCTGTACATTCTGGTTATGTAAGCACCGGTCATGTTATTAAGACAAATGCAGCTGCCATCGTCAAGCCCATAGCTGTTAAACAAGACGGATACTATGTAAGTATATTCGTAAATTACGTAAAAATTATGACATGCCTTATCGTATATGAAAGACGTTTACACGATTTCGTTTACATAAAATGTTTTTGAAACAATTCAATCAAACGCGTTAATTATAACTAAAAGTTATCTTACGGGGAGGTGTGCTGAGATATCACATCAAGTAAAATTTTAAAGAAAGTATTGAATTTACGTAAATTGTTGAACAAATAAAGAACATTAAAAAACCTGTTCAGTTGATGTTATGCAAAATTAATTGAAAACTTGAACGTTAAGATTTAAAATATCAACAATTACCTGTTCATTACACGTTCCTGTCATATAATATGGGTTTAACATAAATGGATTGCTCGGTAATGAAGAGATTTTAGGATTAGAAGACACAATTAAATTGTAATGTTTCTTGTAAGTGAAGAAAAAGGTTGTGTTATGAAAGTTTGCAGACTGGTTTTATTAATAATAATTACTAGAAAATGTAAGACCGCTTTTTATAAATTGGTACTAGTAAAGATTTATACGGCTTACCAGTGAAGTTGAATGGAATTTACTTACTGATATTACAAACTAAATTAATTGCCAATAATTAAGAACTGTTATTAGATAAGAAATTCCTCAAATTCCACAATTACTTGTTAAATGAATGTAAACCGGAGAAACACATAAAATTATCCATAGTCAATGTCATAAATAGATTCCCTTCCATTTGGGGATACATACATTAAACCAGGCAGTATTTTAATTATTATTTTTGTATTTCAGGACGCCCATCCCAAATACTCTTTCGAATATGGAGTGAACGATCCTCATACAGGCGATGTTAAAGAACAAAAGGAACAACGTGATGGTGATGTGGTACAAGGACATTATTCCCTTGTGGAACCTGACGGAAACGTCCGCACAGTTCAATACACAGCAGATTGGGAAACAGGTTTCCACGCTAAAGTTATCAATTCAAAACAAAGCACTCATGCTTAAAAATTCAATTTTGAAGTTTCATTGATTTAGTTAAGTTACCTAGTACATGATAATCAATCATAAACTCATCATCTACATTAATTTGTCATCTAACTAGATATTTTATAAAAAAAATATTCTTGTAAGTATCGATTCCTTTCCAATCCATTAATCATCAACAAATAATTCTTTAATAGAATAAAAAATATATTTTTGTACATAATTTTAATTTAATTTAATAATAAATTTATTTTAATATTTTTTTTTAAATTTATTCGGCGGTCCTAAACTTTTTGTATTGTGGGATAATAAGAACGTGCACTTGCCTACTACAAAGCTCTCATTTTTACACTTTTCGTCAATTTATATTCAGTTCAGCGAACAAAATAGACCGCATCAAGGACAACAATCAATAAATAAGCAACAAAATGTGACAATATGAATTATGTAATTTATGTATAATAAATTAGTAGTTATGGACCAAAAAGGTGTGCAACCTACTTAGGCAGACTTGAAACTTTTATTTTAAAAAATAATAATCAACGGGTACCTACGTACTGCAGCAGTACGTACAAAACGCAGATGTTTTTCGCTAATAACTTCATGATACAGGGCGGACAAATTTAACGATTGCTCTACATAAGTGAAAGTAAATTATCGCACATACGATTAATGAACACGTAATAGATACTAGAAAGTGATCTAGATAACTTATACTATATATTTTATAAATTTATTTATCACTGCAATCATTTCCTATTTGGCAAATTGATTTTAAACCGTTAACAGGTCAGCCCAGGATGTGTTCCTACTGCAATCTTAATTTAGAAAGAGGAAGTAGGATGGACTGATGTGATAACATCAGCAATAAAAAAATCAGATAATTATATAGTTTTTGTAGTAGGCGTTTACAGGTGAATACTTACATTGTATTTTATGTGAAGGTTTGTGAGTGTCCACCAAATTAGGTTTCAAAATTTTCTGTTTTTAAACCAAAAAACGGTCAAAAGATGGGGAATATAAATTAATATTTATTTTCCTATAATACACCGAAATCTAAACGCAGTCTCTTTTCCTTTATCTTAAATATTACATCAGAATTAATATTAGGGGCTTCCATCCCAAAAATTTTAACAGTAGCTTGCCTACAAGTTACTAAGTAGCTGTGATGCTATGGCAACGGTGGGCAACCTCCGGCCCGCGGGCCAACTCCGGTCCGCGTAAAGTTCTAATCCTGCCCGCGAGCTCTTTAGAAGAAATAATAAATAAATATTTTCAAAAACAAAAATTTTAAAGAAAAGGATTACGTTAGTACCTAACATAAGGAAAAAGGAGAGATCTACAGTTTAATTTTCGATATAAGTCGTCTTATTTAAATTAAATTAAAAAGTATTGTAAAAAGTAAATTGAAAAGTACACTAGACCCTCCATGTACGCGAGTTCGATGTACGCGAATTCAGAATAACGCGAATTAGATTTTGATACCTAAATTTTTTATACGCGAAGCAAAAATCCCTTTAACGCGAATTAAGTTTTCGCCTATATTAAAATAACTATGTGGCACAGTCGGCCTACCGGCCGCCTTTAGCCATCTAGACCGTGTCGGATGTGGTTGTTCGGCCTTCGGCCTCACTACAAGGTTCTAAAGTAGCCTATGTTTTTCGTAGCGTTGTAAATATCGTAACTTCTACACCAAATTTGGTTAAGATTGGTCAAATAGAAACGTAAAGCACGTGCACGCGTATTTGCATTGTCGATCGGTTGACAGCTTGACAGCATTCATTATTGTTTTTTAAGTTGATTTTGAGTAGCCTGCCTTCCTTTAAGGAATCTCGATAATCCATTCATGCGCGTCCCATAGGGACGCGCGTGAATGGATTATCGAGATTCCTTAAAGGAAGGCAGGCTACTCAAAATCAACTTTCCTTTCCTTTGCGAATTTTTTTCTTTGTAATTTGTTAAAAATGATAAGAGAAATAAATATAGTTCTTAATTAACTTTGTTATTTAAAAACCTTGGAAAAACGGGGATTACCTGCCAATCTGCAGGTTGATGATATCTATTAATTTATTTTTTTATCTAAAATTTTGTATATAAATTAAGAAATTTTCATTGGGTTCACACAAATACCTAATAAAACGTCAGCTTTCCCTGCAATCGCAGAAGAAAACCTTGATCAAAGGTACGCATTTACCTATCCAAAATCAGAAACAACAACTATTCATAATTATTTAAAAAAATTTAGGAAAATAAATAAAAATGCAGTAAATTTATCATTTTCCTTTCTCTTTAAGTTTTATGCCTTCCCACTGAAAAAATTCACAAGTACTGTAAACGAAGTTCTTAAAAATTGAAGATTACAATGACCGCGGGGTCTGGGGGTTATAGAACCCCTCAGCATGGCAAATATTAAGATGGTCATGAAAATGAAGAATAATAATATTTTGAAAGTAATGCACAGTAAAGTGGACTGATTTTTTGGGGTTTTCATCATCTATGGTCAACATTTGGAACCCTGCAATTCGTTAAAGCTTGCATTTTTCTAATGGTTATCGATTAAGCTTTTTTGGAATTACAATATTTTGGAATAAAGAAGTAAATTTATATTTTTCCTTTTTATTTACATTTTATGTCCTTCCATTGAAACAAGTCATGAGTCACCACTGGCTCCCAGGTTGCAAATACCATCATGAATAGCTTTGGTTTGAGCTTCTGTAAGTGGGATTCATTTTTCTTCAAAAAATTACGCCCAACTTAAAAGTTATTAACAATTTTGAAAGCTGTTTGTTTTTCCTCATATCTTTTTTTTACATTTTTACATTTGTTTTTGGAGTAGTCTTCCATTTATGCTGTTTTCATGTCTTATAATTAATTTGAGAGGTATCCTATTAAGTTTATAAAGAAAAAGACTCTTGTTTATCCAATATTGCGCGTAGGTTGAATAACATTTTTTTTACACCAAAATAATTTAGATACCTACTACCACTCACCCACCGATGCCGGCACAATTTTACAACTAGGCAAAAATAGCATTTTCCATCTCTTTAGGTACATACAAACCGAATTTAATGAAGGACTACGAGCCAATTTGATCTTAACACTTCAGGACAATCCATCGATATTGGAAGAGAACAACATACTACTAATGTTGGCATTATAATTTATTAAACACAATTTGAATATACCCATGGATGGATGGAAAGCACCAGTTTCTTACAGTAGTTTTCGAGGTATTTGGGAAAAAATAAACAGTTGCTTGTTCCTAAAATTGTTAGTAACTTTTTAGTTTGCACTAATTTTTCCAAGCAAAATTAATCCCACTCGAACTATATTATCTAGCCATGGTATTTGCAACCTGGGAAAACTCTATTGGAAGGTTCTGACTAACTTATTAGCCAAGATCTACCCTGGGTAGGAGGTAGAGCTAATACGATAATGAATGAATAAATAAATTTTGCGCTGTGGTCTTAAATTATTCATCATAATTCATTTAATGTTTATAGAAATTTATTGCTGATAGTAGGTTGCATCACTATAAAGCAATAAATTAGCCAAAAAAAGCAATGAATGTCAAGTTAAACTTGCGTTACATAAAATTTCGTTCGCCAAAATTATACACTTTGTAATTTTATATGTACATAAAATTTTCAAAAATAACTTAACTCAAACGTTGAAATTAAAATTTTATTTTAAATGTATGTAAGTTCCAATTTATACGAGAAGTAATTCTTCAACCAAGCACAAATATTAGAAACATTCCAAAAATTTAAAAAAAAAGTTCAAACAACGGAAACGGTGTCATTAATAAAAATTTAGAAACGGTGGGTTACAAAATGTTTCAGTCTTGTTAAGCCATTCTTAAGCAAGCATAATCGATTAAAGAATTAAAATTTGTTTAATTAGTAAAAAAAATAATGTTTTATCAATACAATCAGCAAATCGGCTTAGTAATGCGTTAATCTGACAAAAATATTATTAAGTTTTGCATAAAAAGCATTTAGGAGCGATTACAATAAAGACAAATTTTCAAATTTGAAAATTAAATAATTAATTTTTTTCATGCTTTTAAACTTAGTTAAAAGGGTTATTTTTGACTATAACATAATTTTCAAAATTATGTTTTGAAAATTTCGAATTATTTTAATTAACTTCATTTAATTTTATTTTAAATTTTATTAATCATTATCCTATCGTTCACCAACTTAATTAAAACAAAATATCGGAATTTTAGACTTTAGGGGCAATAAATAAAACTTTTTAACTATGCGTCAACGTTTCGAGTTATTTATTTCATTTTTCTTCAGGATTAAAACGAGACTATTAAATTTCACATAGATTATATAAAAAATGTATTCGGTTGTTGTCAAAACTTTTTTTTAAGAACACATCAACTACTTATTATATGATATAATTGCTATGATATCTCTCAACAAATGGGGGGGGGGGCGAGAAGAGAAATTGCGAGAAAATATGTGCTTCAAAATTTTATTTTCCAATTGTGAAAATTCTTAATTTTGAGTACCCTGGGTACTCGCTCAATAAATCTGTACGCTCGTTCTTGTATTTATGGTAAAATTTCGTTTTAATTATTTTAATATCCAATTATATTTATTAATTAACCAAATCGCCAATTAACCAGTATCGAAATTATCATTTACCTTCCAAACTTCTTATTATTATAATAATTTTAAAATAATTAAAATAAACCTGATTATACAGGGTGTTGAATGAGTTAGCCGTTCATAGGATATTTACATGTAAAAACTTATTTATGCAAATTCCTGCTTCCCTAATTATTTTAGAAAAAAAATGAAAGACACAAAAATCATGCAGAAAAATAAACTACAAATGATAAAAGAATTATTTTCATCTAGCTTTTACTTAAAGTGGCAAAAAATGCTTTTGAAATTGTTCAAATTTTCATTTATCAGACTAGCCATGAAAGTTTCCAAGGTAATTATTTTTGATAAGTATTAAAAAACAATTGCACTTTGTTTACAGTTTTGCACTTTATTAAATTTTAATTTCATAAAATGGAAGCAAAGTACACAATTAGTGAAAAAAATCAATTTTGAAAACTATATTACTCTGGAAACAGTATACGTATGGTACGAGATCTCTTTGCTGGTTTATACCCAGAAAGACCAATCCCTACTTATTCGACAATTAAAAATGTAATTGATAATCAAAATCAATATGGATCTGTATTTAAGCCGTCATGCAAGACCTGAAGAAATAAAAGAATAAATTTAGAAGAAATCAATATTGGTGAAGCTCCAGGTACCGATATCGAAACAAATGTAATTGCTGCCGTAGTGAATAATCCTTGTATCAGTACAAGAACAATTGGTGCGGAGTTAAATATTCATCACACTACGGCGTTCAAAATTATAAAAAAACATAAATTTATATCTTATAAGTTCCAAAACCATCAAGAAATTTTTGAAGAGAATATGTACAAAAGAATGATTTTCTGTGAAAGCATTATCGAAAAGGCCAATTTGGATAGAAATTTTATTAAAAATATTTGTTTTACCGATGAGACAACGTTTAGTATTAACGGGGAACCAAATGTTCAAAATTATCGGTTTTGGTCCACCGAAAATCCTCATTTAATGATCAACAATCGTTCACAGTATCGCCAAACTGTAAATGTTTGGGCAGGGATATTAGGAGCAAACATCATCGGACCATTTTTTATTGATGGAAATTTGAATGGACTAAAATATCTAGAAATGTTACAAAACGAAATTGGACCGGCAATTGATATTGTGGCAGGAGAAAATAACGTAATCTACTATCAACAAGACGGATGTCCGGCACATTATACTAGAGATGTAACCAATTATTTAAATGAATGTTATCCCAATTCTTGGATAGGACGCAATGGACCAACAAACTGGCCAGCTCGGTCACCAGACTTGGCTCCAAATGACTTTTTTTTGTGGGGTCATTTAAAATCTAAAATTTATGGTGAACGATACCAAAGTATTGATTCATTAAAAAATAAAATTGTGGAGGACTGTGGCAATATTACCGAAAGACAACTTGCGAATGTACGATGTAACTTTTATGATAGAATTGGTTTTTGTTTAGCTGAATATGGAAACCTGTTTGAACATTTGCTGTAAATTTAATTATTTCTTAATGTTTGTAATTGTTTATTATTAATAATTTATGTAATAAATAAATTAAATTGAATTTATTTCATGGCTAGTCTGATAAATGAAAATTTGAACAATTTCAAAAGCATTTTTTGCCACTTTAAGTAAAAGCTAGATGAAAATAATTCTTTTATCATTTGTAATTTATTTTTCTGCATGATTTTTGTGTCTTTCATTTTTTTTCTAAAATAATTAGGGAAGCAGGAATTTGCATAAATAAGTTTTTACATGTAAATATCCTATGAACGGCTAACTCATTCAACACCCGGTATATAAATTATAATCAAAAATTCACTCCCTCATTTAGATTAGGTTTTCTGCTGTTTTCTTTTTATTCCCATAATTTCGCAACCAAATTTTTTTTAAATTATTTTTGTAATTAAAAATTTTTATTTCAAAAATATACTTCTTTGTTCAAATCTCCAACGCGAAGTGATCGTATGCCATCAGTTTTACAAACATTCGTTAAAACCGAGGCGTATCAAAATAATTAAACAATAAAATTTACGAAAAAATACAATTAGGCATTTCCAAATACGTCACAGTGTTTACGGACAAGCTGTCCGCGTACTTATACAAGTTTGTGATAAATCGTGTTTTTATAGGTGAAAATTGAATTTTTTTACATTTTATAAACCGTAGAGAGTGTAGTGTAAAATTATTACTGTAAGTATACCTTCCGTTTATTTTATTTGCCGAATTAATCGTAAACCTAACCTAAGAATTTTACATTCGTGACGTCACATGGAAATGCCCTATTGCATTTAACCCTTTCGAAAATAGTAAAAATCATGAGAAAGAATAGAGTGCTCAACTATTTTTGCCATTTTCCTAAATTCTATACGATAAAATGTCCTAGTAATCGTAAAGACACGTTGTTGTTGTTAATTTGAGAGATATGGATAACAATTTGGCAACCCGAGGACGTGAAGAAAAAAAGGGTTGAAAGTACTCTTTTCTCAAATTCTTCTTCCTCTTGCTCTAGGACTACGTCCTCTACAACTTCCCCACTAGAGTGCCTCTGTCTGAGGCACTGTTGGTTCTGTGAGCAGTTTGGTTTTTACATCTCAGGTAGCTTGCTAGGCTTGCCTTTCGGTGTGCCTCTCTATTAATTCTCAAATTGATAACCTAAAAATTTAAGGAGCTAGCCGGCAAACAAACAAATAAAATGGACAAGCACATAGAAAATTTTGGAAGCTTTATGGATGGTATGTTGAAAATCGTGAGAAAAATACACCAAGACATGATGATAAAAATGAAAAAAGGAAGCGACAATTTTTTAAAGACAAAGGGGAAAACTCGCAAAATGTATTCGTAAACTCAAGTAAAAACATAGGGAAAAATTTAAGTAAAAAAATATTTCATGACACATCATGACAAAAAAAATCAACACAATGAAAATTTTAATTTTGAAGAGAAATGAAAGTTAGGAGATAAACTCAATTGAAGCGAACGGTAAAAAACTAAATAATATTGGAAATTCGATATCGGATTATCTGATGAAATAAAAATGAGGATAAATGATCGAAATTTAAAAGCATTTAATGGATTGAGAGCGATAATTTGCCAAAATAATAAGAACGGTTATGGATCAACGAAGAATAGCAGAAAGTTTAAATTAATTTAACCCCCCCCCTCCCAAAAAGAGAGAAACAAAAAGGGAGAAGTATCTTGTTACTGGGTTATCTTCTTCTTTATTTTTGTTATTGCGGTTCCTACTTTTTTTATTAATTTATTGCTGTATCACATCGGATAATTATTTTCTTGATATCCCCATGCGATTCCTAAAATCCCATTAACTCCCCAACGCAGGATTTTGCCTTTAACTCGCTTATTTTCACCTCCATAAAAAATTATTATTAGACCATATTGGAGAGCATAAAATTCTCTACAAAATATATTTTTTTCAAATGTTTCTATGATCCAAAAAGAATTTTTCAAAATTTGTCTGCAGCGCTACAACAAAATGTTGTAGCGCTACAACACCGGTGCGTGGAACCGTAAGAACGTCGTAGGGGCGATCTTCTTAGACGTCGCGAAAACGTTCGACAAGGTGTGGCACAACGGTCTAATTTTCAAAATGCTACAGGCAGGCGTCCAACCGGGACTTATAAAACTGGTAGCATCCTACCTGAAAAACAGACGGTTCAGGACAATCATCGACGGCACAAGATCTCAAGAAAGAGTAGCCGAGGCTGGAGTGCCCCAAGGCTCCCTACTTTCTCCGACGCTATTTAGCATCTATGTCAGTGACATCCCGAGAACTGCAAGAACGAAGATCGTGCTATATGCAGACGACACCGCGACCATTGCCTTCCCTTAATCCGGTCATGGCAATCAAATACTTGCAGGAATCGATGGACGCCTTGGAAACATGGTTCCGCACTTGGCGTATCGAGGTAAACTCGGACAAAAGTGAGGCAATCATGTTCACCTGGCGTCGACCGAGACTGGACAAGAGAGTTCAAATATTCGATGAAGAGATACCATGGACCAGCTCCGTCAAATACCTTGGTGTGACCCTCGATAGTCGATTAACTTGGGTGAAACACGTCGACCGACGAGTGATTCTGGCAAGGGGTCTAATGTCTTCATTGGCCCCCCTGATAGGTCGCAAAGGGGCGATGTCGAAAGATCTCAAGGTAAGAGCCTACAAGGCGATCATCCTCCCTACCCTTACGTACGCCGCCCCCGCGTGGGCCTTCGCGAGTGAACGTCAGTTAGAGAGGCTACAAACAATTCAGAACACCTGCCTACTGAGGGCACTGGACGCGCCATGGTTTGTCACCAACCGTCAAATCCATCAGGATACAAAGACGGAACAGGTAAGTAAGATGATATACAAACTAACAGAAAAACTGTACGACCGGAGTCACGACTACGAAAACCCTCTAGTAAACCAACTAGGGAAATACGAAATCGTCGATTTCCACAGGTTTAAGAGGCCGAAAAGCATCTTGGCTCCAAGAAATACAGGATAAGCTGGTAGCAAACAATTTCATGCGATAATTATTAGGATAACCACTTTTCTTTCAGCTTCTGGGACAGGTGCATACGTCCCCTCGACGATACTAAGGGTAGGTGTTTTCACCCTGAATTTCTGGGAGCAGGTGCTTTCGCTCTATCCCCCTCGCGATCTTCGATAACAGCGGCATTTTTATTTTGTGAGCCCACACTTCGCATCAAGCATGGATCATGGACAACCGGGCCTTACCCGGCGGTCTGAGGATTTTTATTCTTTCTTTCATTTTATTTTATTAATATCATGCCTCTCGGGGCATAATGCGACTGGCTTCTACGCCTTTTCAGGGTTTTAATCCATATTACATCTTCAACGAGAGTTTTTATTCAATTTTTTGAGCGTTGGAGGAGACAAAGCTGGCCCCCCCCCCAGCACGTGCTCCGCTTCGCGAACCATGCTTGCTTGCATCAAGCGAGTAAAGAAAGAAATGATGATAAAAGGTATTATTTCCTAGTTACAAGCAGGAAAATGTTTTCAGAAAGGCAAAATGCGTGTAAAAATAAATAAATTAATACTGTAACAATGGTTTTGAATAATTTTTTACAAATTAAAATTTGTATTTTTCATTAAAATTTTAAGGGACATTTGAAGAGTTCATTAAAACACTCCACTGTACATCTCTGCCAAATTTCATCTTACCCCGTTTTTTTGCAAGCTAAGGCCAATTTTTCGGCTTCGTTGCGTGGACTATAAGTGCTCAAATAAATTGACACTTGCGCCATTAATAAAAAATAGTTTTATCTGTCAATGTCATAATGTTGGGTTATGTAAAAAAATTGTTTATATGGGACTCTTGAAATTACAATTTACTGATAATTAAATAAAACTGTTTACATAAAATATGTTAACAATAAAGAAGTATTTTAAATAAATGAACTGTTCATTTAAACTCAAAATGCTTCTCTTTTCTTAATCAGAAATTCGTGACGCAGGTGCCAATTTATTTGAACCCAACTTTACATAGGTAGAAATTTGTTAGATTATTGTGATGTACCCTGTATTACAAATGGTATTATATCTTTTCCTAATAACACAAAAGCCAGAGAATTCATCCTAGATTCGTCAATCCGAGTTTCTACCAATCAGATCACTAAAATTTAGTTCGTATTATAGCAACAGTAGATATTTTGGGGAAATCTGATAAGGTTGTAACAAACCTCCCGTTCATTTTATTGATAATTACGATACAAATATTAAATTTGTATAAACAACTTCCGACATGAGTAATTTGTCATAATAAATTAGCATAAAGAATAATATTATAAAAATAATTTAGGTAAAGAAATTTAAACACCCGGTACATTGATCTAACTATTAAAAGTTTTGGCTTTTATTCAAAATGTAGGGTGCAAACACCTGTTTTACAAAAAACTCGGCACGGCACCATGAGGGTGCTTAGTTAAATCAATGCAAACGGTGGGAACAAAGTCATTTTTCTAAGTAAGACCCACACGTGTGAGGAAATGGGGGATTAGCCAGTATACCGCCAAAAAGAACAGTTTTAAGAAATATTCAAAATTCTTCATAAGGCGTGATTCCAATCTAATGCCTCATTTGTTTTAACGAGTTTAGTAATTATGTTTTAAATTAAGAAATACAAAATCTGTGGGAAAATTAAACTATTCCCAACCGGATCAGTCACACACGTGCAAGGAAGTAAGTTTTGAGAATATCCAATTTATAAGCCTACCCTCTTTTAAAGTTAAGGGAAAAAGCACCCACGCAATTGGTCAATAAATTCAATTCGAAGGCGTAATCTTAATATTCAGAAACGGGGAGAAGTTAATAAAATACCCCGAGAGCGAATCAAAAAAAGGAGGTTCAAGCACAGTTCGCGAATTCAATAAAGTTGTTAAGTCTGTCAAAAGTCAAGTTCCGCGTTTTGATGCAGTAAACCAAACGGGTGAATTTTATTTGAGAGTTAACCGAAAACTCGACAAAATCGGTCAAAATCATTTTAAATTAAGTGAAAATAGTCAGATTAAAAATTATTATTATTATATTTTTTTCTTCGGCAGTTCGAGAAACGCGAATAGATAAATTCTTAAAGTGATAAAAGGTCAATATTTTAAAATCAATTTACTTGTCTTTAACTTTTAATCAGTCAACGAAACGATTGTGTTAAAACTATAAGTGTAACCAATTGGGATTACCATAAGGATATTCATCTCAAACCTTACCACCCGTAGAGCACAGGATTTTTTGTAATAAATAGGTATTGTGACTTTTAGTTAAATTAATACTTGTAACCAATTTCTCTTTTGTATTATATGTGTGTGGATCTCTTTCACTTGTAAGATCTTGATATAATTGTAATCCTTTGTATAAATCTTATAAAAGGTTTAATTAGTTGTTCAATATATGAAAATATACCAAGTTAAATCTTTAATTGGTCGTTACTCCAGCGATCGACTTTAATTAGTTTGTGTAAGTTATTTCTCTGGGTTTCCCTACGTCTTCCAAAACAATAGTAGAGGCACGTTACCTACACATCAAACAACAAGGTCCAGTGAAGTTGGAAGGTAGTCAATTTAGAGGTTTTCTTAATTCTATCCTCCGGGCTTTACTCACAAGGTGGTCACACCCGTGAAATCCAAAAGAATTGAGTGGTGGCAGCTATCAACAACAATAATACAATCGTACTAAAGGACCGAATCAAACCCTTTAATTCAAAACGGGGTTCAGTTTTGTTACATGTTGACATTGAAAGGGTTAAACTTCAATTAAAACGCTACTCCCGTTTTGTTACATGGTGTCAGAGGTGGGATTAAATTTACAATAACGCAACGCAGAGTTGTTACAAGGTTTAAAAATAAATAAAAATTAAAAAATATTTTCTAAGAAATAAATTAAGAAAATTTTAAAATATCAACAAAGTAATATTCAAAAAATTTTAACACGTTATGGTTGGTAAATCGGTAAATCTAGCCCCCAATTATAAATAATGTATAATGCAGTACGCCACTGAACCTTTCAAATTAAATTTTTGAGGTTATATTTAAGTTAAATTTACAATTTTTCTTTAAATCGTTGTCTGAGAACTGCACTGAAATGGTAACGCAAGCTTTATTACGAGTTACACAGCTGGACGCAATCCATTTAGATAATGAAATTTACAGATCGCTAGTAAATTCGTTTAAGGAATGTTCAAAGTATCTTCCCGTAAGTTATTACCCACAAACTTTTACTTAACAAACTAATAAGGATATTTTTAGCCTGGATTTACTGCTAAGTACGAACCCGAAATTTTCTTAATAATAAAATTGTTCCTTTTGAAATACTCAATTATAGAAGGTGGTTCGACTTTTGGACAAAAGATGATGGCGATTAAATATACCGAAATGTCAACGACGAAGAAAATTTTGTATGTGCTGTTGTCAAATATAAGTTATCTTAAAGATAGATTGGAAGCCTCGTCTATTTCGCCAAATATGATCAATACTATAAAACAATTGGATAGTTTAGTTGGAATATGTTCCTTTATTAATTTGTCCTTATTTTTAAGAAATGGCAGAATGCCTCTTTTAGTGCAACGTATTTTAGGATTAGAACAAATGTATTCACGTAACGTACAGCGTCGGTCTGGATCGAAGTATATGACTAGAGAACTTTTGTGGAATGGTTTCATCGTAAGTAATTTATTTTGATTCTTAAATTTAATTAAATGATATAATTTTTAGGAAGTTTTGGTGTACGTGTTGCCTTTAGTGAATTATCATAAAATTAAGAGGGTTGCTCACAACCTAAATCCCTTTGGTAAAAAGTTAACGTTTACACCTTGCAGCGAGAGAGTTTTAAATGTACAAACAACTTGTGTTCATTGTAAATTACCTCCAATTATACCACATCATATGGGCTGCTCACATATTTTTTGTTTTACATGTTTAAAGGTACGTTGTTCGTTTATTATTATTTACATTGTTTTCATAAATTTTATTGTTTTCAGAGTAATCAATCAGCAGATTCTAAATACGAGTGCCCAGTTTGTGAATTTAGTACTGAAAAACCTAGGTGTGAAAAGGTGCTTATTCAATTTTAAATTATTTTTTATTTTATTTAGACCGAAAATTGCAAAAATAAAGTATTGTGATGTTGATTACCTGTTAAAATGGTATGATTTTTGTAAATTTTTACAAGATTGTGTGATTAAAAATTGTTTTTGTTACTTATCCACGTTTGTCTTTTGCTATAAAATTGATGAATCCCCCAGGTTTGTTTTTATAGGCTATATTTCGTGGTTATTTCCATTCTTCAGTTGTGTATAATAAAATTATGTCATAAAAATTGAGAAAACTATTTGAAACTCACATTTTCAAAACAATTTCACACATAAGAAAATGATATTCATTTCCTAACTTGTTGCATGAACTGCTAATAATAATTATTGACTTATATTATCAAGTTTTTCCTTTATTCCATAACCGGCCTGCATAGTTATACGATCTAGACCGTGTCGGATGTGGTTATTCCTCCTGAGGTCCAGTGGCATAACTTCAAATTTAGTGCCCCCCTGCAACTATTATTTGGAGCCCCTTCTACATTGCTATATTTTCTCTTGTATTAAACAAATTTAATTACAATATTAAATTTATATTAATCATATCCAGCTGAACTTCACTCGCCAACCCTTTAATTTTAATATTATTTTCGAATTCTTGGTTTTATAATTTGAATTTTTCATATTCATTTATCTACTACTACTGCCTTTAAATTTGATCCACTCACCTCCCTTGCCTCCAATTCCACCTAATCTCATTAGGGGTCGTCCATAAATTACGTCACGCTCCTAGGGGGGGAGGGGTTACGACCCTTGTGCCGATAGGGGGCGGGGGGTTTCAAAAATTGTGACGTCACAAAATATATAGATTAAATATTTTATTACAAGCAATTTAAAAAAAACTATTTTTTGAGTGGCTACGCCACTGAAGCCGGGGGCGGACCGCCCTTCATAGATGTTTCCTCTTGGGTGCTACCCCTACAAAAAAAAAGAAATTTGAAAATTAGGGGGGGTTCAAGAATATGTGACGTAATACTTGGAGGGGGTCTATGTAGATTTGTGTGACGATGGGGGGAGGCGGGGGTTAAAAATTACGTGGCGTAATTTATGGACGACCCCTATGCAAAATTTTCCTTTAAATTCAGTATGACGAATAATTTTCAAGCAACACAGAAAATTTTAATCTATAGCTAAACCTAATTTTCACAAATTTCAACATTTTTCTGAATTTAACTATGGATTTGCTACAACTTTTGTCTGCAAAATATTCCTCTAAATTCAGTATTTCGAATAATTTTCCAGGAACACAGAAAATTTCAATCAATTGTTCAACCTAATTTTCACAAATTTTTAAATTTCAACATTTTTCTGAATTTAAATGTGGATTTGCTACAACTTTTGTCGGCAAAATTTTCCTCTAAATTCAGTACTTCTAATAATTAACCACGAACACAGAATATTTTAATCAATTGTTCAACCTAATTTTCACAAATTTTTAAATTTCAACATTTTTCTGAATTTAAATGTGGATTTGCTACAACTTTTGTCGGCAAAATTTTCCTCTAAATTCAGTACTTCTAATAATTAACCACGAACACAGAATATTTTAATCAATTGTTCAACCTAATTTTCACAAATCATAAAATTTTCCTCTAAATGCAGTATTTCGAATAATTTTCCAGAAACACAGAAAATTTTAATCAATTGTTCAACCTAATTTTCACAAATTATAAAATTTAAACATTTTTTTGAATTCAACTATGGATTTGCTACAAATTTTGTCTGCAAAATTTTCCTCTAAATTCAGTATTGCGAATAATTTTCCAGGAACACAAAATTTTAATCAATTGTTCAACCTAATTTTCACAAATCATAAAATTTAAACATTTTTCTGAATTCAACTATGAATTTGCTACAACTTTTATCTGCAAAATTTTCCTCTAAATTCAGTATTTCGAATAATTTTCCAGGAACAGAGAAAATTTTAATCAATTGTTCAACCTACTTTTCACAAATTTAACATTTTTCTGAATTCAACTATGGATTTGCTACAACATTTGTCTGCAAAATTTTCTTCTAAAAACAGTATTTCGAATAGTTTTCCAGGAACACAGAAAATTTTAATCAATAGTTAAACCTAATTTTCACAAATTTTAAATATTTTTCTGAATTTATTCTACTATGGATTTGCTACAACTTTTATCTGCAAAATTTTCCTCTAAATTCAGTATTTCGAATCATTTTCCAGGAACACAGAAAATTTTAATGAATTGTTCAACCACATTTTCACAAATTTTAAAATTTAAACATTTTTCTGAATTCAACTATGAATTCGCTACAACTTTTGTCTGCAAAATTTTCCTCTAAATTCAGTATTTCGAATAGTTTTCCAGGAACACAGAAAATTTTAATCAAAAGTTAAACCTAATTTAAAAAAATTTAAATTATTTTTCTGAATTCAACTATGGATTTGCTACAACTTTTATCTGCAAAATTTTCTTCTAAATTCAGTATTTCGAATAATTTTCCAGGAACACAGAAAATTTTAATCAATTGTTCAACCTAATTTTCACAAATTATAAAATTCAAACATTTTTCAGAATTCAACTATAGATTTGCTACAAATTTTGTCTGCAAAATTTTTCTCTAAATTCAGTATTTCGAATAATTTTCCAGTAACACAGAAAATTTTAATCAATTGTTCAACCTAATTTTCACAAATTTTTAAATTAAAAATTTTTATGAATTCAACTATGGATTTGCTACAACTTTTGTATGGGGTGGTCTATAAATTACTTCACGCTCCTAGGGGGGGGATTCTGACCCTTGTGACGCTGTCTGACGATGGGGGGGGTTTACAAAAATTGTAACGTCACAAAATATATGAAGCCAGTGTTGTAGCTAGGAGGGGGCGGAGAGCCCTTCATAGATGTTTCCTCTGGGGTGCTACCCCTAAAAAAAAAGAAATTTGAAAAATTGGGGGTGGGGTTCAAGAATATGTGACGTAATACTAGGAGGGGGTCTAGATATGTGTGACGATGGGGGGGTGGTTAAAAATTGCTTAAAATTGCGTGACGTAATTTATGGACGACCCCTTAGCCAGTCTTCTATTATTCATTAAATGTATTTAGTAAAAAGGCAATCTTTAGAATAATTTGAAAAGAGAGGATGTAGAAATGCTAGACCCCTCCTTCCACCTAACTTGAATTTCATTTTGATTGGTTAATTACGAAATAACAATATCAAAATCTTTAATTGAACTACCAAACGTTTGGCATAAAAGAAGTTAAAAACTTGTTTAAATTGATGGTAAACAATTATTGTTGCATCCACGTGGAGTATAGCGCATACTAACAAGCGAAACTTCATTTATTAGAACTATAACTAAACAATAGACTACCAAAACTTTTGATTGGACTACCAAACCTTACTTAACCATTACCAAACGTTTTGCATAGAAAAAAGTTACAAATTTTATAGAAGGGGGGAGCTAACTTGATGGAGGTATCAAACGATCCAAAATTGACAAGGAGAAAAATCTACGGTATAGAATCCAAGTAAAATAATCCACGAAAACCTTCTACACTTGAATGTGACATTTTATAATTTTAAGTGTTTTGGAATAATAAAAATATAATACTGTAACAAACCGCCCGTTCATTTTATTCATAATTACTATACAAATATTAAGTTTGTATAACCTACTTCCGACATCGGTAATTTATATGTTTAAACTAACTGAGGTAAAAAATTAAAATACCGCACTTATTGTAAAAGAAAAATATAAATCTTAGGTAAATAATTTTAAACACCCAGTACATTGATTTAACTAAGAAACGTTTTGCTATAATTAAAAATATCAGGGGTAGGCAGGAATCCCATGTCGGACCACACGGTTTGAAATGACCACCTGCTGAAACAAGCCACCCGACCTCCCGGGTTATTAGTTAAATCAATGCAAACGGTGGGAACGAAGTCATTTCTAAGTAAAATCCACACGTGAAAGGAAATGAGAGATTATCAAGAATACACCGCCAAAAGATTCGTTTTAAGAAATATTCAAATTCTTCATAAGGCGTGATTCCAACTTAATGCCTCATTTGCTTTAACGAGGTTTTTTTTTTTTTTTCCTTTTTTCTTCTCAGGCTAAACCACCCGGGAAGAAGTGTATATTCTGCTAATTTATACAGATTAATAACAATAAATTATTTAAATATTTAACAATATGAAAATGCGGGTGAACATATTTGATAGATGGGATGAAATGTGAATGGATAAATAAAATAAAATTTAACAATATACATATAACAATAATACATGGGCTCGAGTAAAAATGGGTGGCAAATAATAAATTGGATAACTGGAACAGCAATAACAAATTAATAATACTAATAAGGCTCTTTCGAGACGTAATAATAATATTATGTAACTTAAGCTGAAGCACAAATGGCAGCAACCAATAATTGTATAACACGAACAGCAATAAAAAAAAAAAAAAATGTTTAAATATATAAAATGGAACATAAAACGGTAAACGTTTAGAAAGTTAAAAATGGATGGAATTAAAAACAAAAATGAGAACTGATGGTATTAAATTTTTAGTGCCAAGTGTGAGTACAAACAAATTCATATGGAAGTAGATTAAGGGATGGTATTGAACGCTTTTAGTGTATTGATTATTGATTTGCAGAATTTGGTGAATAATTTTGATATGAAACTGTTTTTTGCGATTTGTGTAAGGTCGAAAGGTGAAATATTATAAAAGTGGCAATGGTTAGTATAAGTGTGTCTGGTGTTGGTATATCTTGGGCAGCAAGACAATAAATGTTGCAGAGTCTGCCTACTTTTTGAATCGCAGGGGCACACGTCAGTAGGACTGATCTTAAACCTAAACAAATACTCGCGCGCAAACGAGTGACCCGTCAATATCTGTGTCATTTCAAAAGAGGTATCAAAGGCACCTCGAAACAAACGAACATCTTGTAGTGTAGGTAAATGCCGCCGGGTGGTTGAGCCTTGGACGGCATTTCTGTACTCGGTGTCCCAAGTACATGCCGACTCAAGGCGAATCACCCTTCTTGCGTAACTTAGAGGGAACTGGTTGTATATCATGCGGCTGTGTGAGACAGCCGCGTCTTTGGCACATTGATCTGCAACCTCGTTCCCTTCGATACCACAATGAGCCTTTACCCAGACAAACTTGATGATCGTCTGATTCTTTAGCTTGAGAAGTGAACGATGGATGGAGTTGACCAAGGGTACAGTGCTGCTCCTATTAGCGATGGTAACAAGCGAGGATAGGCTGTCGGAGAATATGCACGCGGAGTGCAATCTCCTGGGGGAGATCCAAGACAGGGCAGCGTCAATCGCATATAGCTCGGTTTGAAACACGCTACAAGCACAATTTAACTTGTACTTGTGGGTTTCTTGTCGAGCTTCATGGTATATAACGATTGCCGCGCCGACCTCCCCACCTTCCTGCTTGCTACCATCGGTAAAGATAGCAGCACTGACATTGTCGCATATTCGATCGACTTCCAGCGAGTCGCTTACTTTTTCAAAACAGATCGTTTGTCTGTAACGGGGATGTAACATTCCCGCTGGCGACGTACGATTTTGTAAGACGACGTCATCTGGAAGTCGATCGAAAGTACCATCCATTTTCACTTGCTCTACCCTTGCTACCTCCTTTATCCTTAGCTCGATTCCTAACCTCCTTTAACGAGGTTAGGAATTATATTTTAAATTAAGCAATACAAAATCTGTGGGAAAACTACACTATTCACATGCGAATCAGTCACACACGTGCAGGGAAGTAAGTTTTGAGTTCCAATTAATAAGACAACCCTCTTCCAAAGTTAAGGGAAAAAGCACACACGCAATTGGTCAAAGAATTCAAATCGAAGGCGTAATATTAATATTCAGAAACGGGGACAAGTTTATAAAATACCCCGGGAGCGAATCGAGAGTTAGTTAGTCAACAGTGGTAGTAACACGTTTCGCGCTTTGATTATTTCATTCAGTAACCCAAACGGGTGAATTTTATTTCAAGAGTTAATCCGAACTCTACCCAAATCGGAATTCACATATTCAAGTGTAAATATTTCTAAGTCAATTGAAAGAGTCAGTTAATCATAATTTTATTCATTGAAACTTCGGTAGTTCGAGAACCGCGAATAAATAATTTCTTTAAAGTGATAAAGGTTCAATATTTTAAAATCAATTTTTGGTGTCATTAAAATTAAATCATTAGTACGAAACGATTGTGTTAAACGAACAAGTGTAACCATTTGGGATTACAATAAGGATATACCATCTCAAAACTTACCACCCTTGGAGCACAGGATTTTTGTAATAAATAAAATAGGTATTGTGACTTTTAGTTAACTTAATGCTTGTAACCAATTTTTCTTTGTATTATATGTGTGTGGAATTTTACTACCCTATTAATTACAATTATCAAATTATAACTGCTTACATTAATTCTGAAATAATTGTGTAATTTGTGTAATTCTTGTAAAATAATTAATTTTTGTTCAATATACGCAATTATACCAAATTTAAATCTTTAATTGTTCGTTACTCCAACGATCAACTAGTAATTAGTAAAGTGTAAGTTATTTCTCTGGGTTTTCCTACGACTTCCAAAACAATAGAAGAGGCACGTTACCTTAATTCAAACACCAAGGTCCAGTGAAGTTGAAAGGTAGTCAACTTATAGGTTTTC
The DNA here is from genome assembly GCA_932274525.1 of Podabrus alpinus. Taxonomy (NCBI): domain Eukaryota; kingdom Metazoa; phylum Arthropoda; class Insecta; order Coleoptera; family Cantharidae; genus Podabrus; species Podabrus alpinus. Next base: position 17,683,585 of record OW026451.1, read on the forward strand.
TTAATTCTATCCTCCGGGCTTAACCCACAAGGTGGTTACACCCGTGAAAGCCAAAAGAATTGAGTGGTGGCAGCTATCAACAACAGTATAAAAATCGTACTCAAGGACCGAATCAAACCCTTTAATTCAAACGGGGTTCAGTTTTGTTACATGTTGACATTGAAAGGATTAAATTACAATAACGCTACCCAGAGTTGTTACAATACATTAACGTTTTTTATACATCGTTACTAATTTTTTGTTCAATAACTTCTTGGGCCCCAAAACCCCTTCGGGTCCTCCAGCGTCGCGGTGCTTACGGAGGCCTAGCTACCAGACAAAAACCTCAAAATAGTTTTTTAGATTGTCACTATTTGACTTGCCTTGCACTTTACCCCATGTAAATATTCCAAAAAAAAGGAGTCCGGAAATAATCTCATGGACGCCCATGACACTGCTCACACCCCCTTGTACTTCCTTCTCCATATATGTTAGGTTATATTATCATAAACATAATTATTTTTAATAAAAATGATTGATTATTATTAAAAATCAAATCCCTTACCGAATTTTGATAATCCAGTCTATTTTGAAACATTTACAGCGCAAAATATTTCAGTGTAATTAATTATTCATGAAAATTTAAAAAACTAACCTAACTATTAGGTAAACGTTTGTTTGACGTTTCAGTTGTATTTTCATGAAATAAACGTAGTTTAATTTTCAACGAAAATGAGTTCGTCTAAAAGAAGACGTGCGAACAGTTCGAGTTCCGAAAGTGTGGATAGTGCCGAGGAAGCCAGGTTAAAAGATTTGAAGGAAAGGGACGAATTTTCCGAACGATTGAAAAAGAGAGATGAGACCAAAATTAGAAATATTGCTCACCCATCCGACAACAAAGCCTTCGCCGAAGCTGCGAAGAGGTTAAAATTGGAGAGCGAGGATAAGGAGCGACTGATACCAAAGTTGCGGGTCGAATCGAGGAGGAAGTATTTAGAAAAACGAAAGGAAGATAAGCTTGCGGAACTTAAAGATGATATCCAAGATGACGAGTATTTGTTCGAGGAAGAAACCTTAACAGCTAAGGAACTTAAGGAACGAGATTATAAGAAGACGTTGCTTAAGTTAGCCGAGGAACATGAAAAAGCTAGGGAGTTGGAAAATGTTCACCGATATCACATGCCTCAAGACTTGGGTAAAGGTGCTAAAGCGGATTACATCGAAGTTGATGAACTGGAAAAGATGCCACATTCCGAACAGAAAAAATGGGAACAAGAACAGATGGCTTCGGCTAAGTTTTCGTTTGGCTCAAAACAAGAGAAGAAAGATGACTATGAACTGCTTATGGAAGATGAAATTGAATTTATTCAAGCTGTACGATTACCAGGTAATTTTAAGCCAAAATCTACTTTAAAAAATATTGCAAAAAACTGTTTTTTAGGTGTTGACAAAGTAAAAAAAGAACCCGAGCTATCAAAAACCCAAAAGAGGAAATTAACGTTGGAAGAAACCAGAAGAAGTCTTCCAATATTTCCGTTTCGTGATGACCTGGTTCAGGCTATCAGGGAGAACCAAGTTTTAATTGTAGAGGGTGAAACTGGGTCTGGAAAAACCACACAAATTCCACAATATTTAAAAGAATCTGGATTTACCGAAAATAACAAAAAGGTTGGTTGTACTCAGCCTCGACGGGTGGCAGCCATGTCGGTAGCAGCCCGAGTTGCTCAAGAAATGGGTGTTAAGTTAGGAAACGAGGTTGGTTATTGCATTCGTTTTGAAGACTGTACTTCGGAACGCACCATAATTAAATACATGACTGACGGTACTTTGCATCGTGAGTTTCTATCAGAACCCGATTTACAGTCCTACAGTGTCATTATTATCGACGAAGCTCACGAGCGAACACTTCACACAGACATTTTATTCGGTTTAGTAAAAGATATTGCTAGGTTTAGGCCCGATTTAAAGTTACTGATATCCAGTGCCACTTTAGATGCCCAGAAGTTTTCAGAATTCTTCGATGATGCTCCCATATTTCGCATTCCAGGCCGCAGGTTTCCAGTCGATATTTTTTATACTAAAGCACCCGAGGAAAATTATGTAGACGCCTGCGTGGTTACAGTATTACAAATTCATACGACACAACCCCTTGGTGACTGTTTGGTATTTTTAACCGGCCAAGACGATATCGAAGAATGTCACGAATTATTGCAGGACCGAATGCGTCGTTTGGGTTCAAAAGTAGGCGAACTTTTAATTTTGCCAATTTACGCCAACTTACCCAGCGACATGCAAGCAAAAATTTTCATGCCGACTCCACCGGGAGCCCGTAAGGTTGTCCTAGCTACAAACATCGCTGAAACTTCGTTAACAATTGACAACATAATTTACGTAATTGATCCCGGTTATGCTAAACAAAACCACTTTAATTCGCGATCGGGAATGGAAACTTTACAGAAGGATCCGATTTCTAAGGCTTCGGCTAATCAGAGAGCCGGAAGGGCTGGACGGGTTGCTCCCGGAAAATGTTTTCGTTTGTACACAGCATGGTCGTACAAACACGAAATGCCTGATAATACCATACCCGAAATTCAACGAATAAATTTGGGAAATGTCGTTTTGATGTTGAAAGCTTTAGGAATTAACGATTTAGTTAATTTCGATTTCTTGGATCCTCCACCACACGAAACCTTGGTTTTGGCTTTGGAACAATTGTATGCGTTGGGGGCGCTTAATCATCACGGAGAGCTTACAAAAATTGGAAGACGAATGGCGGAGTTTCCTGTAGATCCGATGATGGCAAAGATGTTGTTGGCTTCTGAAAAATACAAATGTTCCGAGGAAATTGTAACAATTGCGGCCATGCTCTCTGTAAATAGTGCGATTTTTTATAGACCGAAAGATAAAACTATTCATGCAGATAACGCACGAAAGAACTTCCACCATCAGTACGGAGATCATCTAACGTTACTCAATGTTTATAATCAATGGGGAGATACCGATTACTCGACACAGTGGTGCTATGAAAACTTCATACAATATCGTTCCATGAGAAGAGCGCGAGATGTGAGAGAACAGCTGGTAGGGTTGATGCAGAGGGTTGAAATTGACATGGTTTCCAATATATCTGAAACCGTGCAAATACGAAAAGCAATAACGTCAGGTTACTTTTATCACATTGCACGATTAACGAAAGAAGGTTCTTATAAAACTGCTAAACAAAATCAATCTGTAATCATACATCCGCAGAGTTCCCTTTTTGAAGATGTGCCTCCTCGAAGGTGGCTTCTGTACCACGAACTTGTGTTAACCACCAAGGAATTTATGCGTCAAGTGATTGAAATAGAAAGTAAATGGTTGGTCGAAGTCGCCCCTCATTACTACAAACCTAAAGAAATTGAAGATCCCACTAATAAAAAAATGCCAAAGGTAGTCGGCAGAAGTGCGCCGACAGAATAATTTATTTTGTTTTAATAAAGTTAAGTTTCTGTTAGTTGATAGTTTTTTGTAAGTAGAAATTTTTATTAACCTCTTCAGTCTTTTCCTGGCCTTCTCTAGGCTTTCTATTTAGTTTCACCATATCCATGTATATCCTGCTTATCTACATTATATACCAGCAGGGAAAATACATTGTGTGCAAATATATTTTTTATATTTTAATTTTTTATACGCATTTTTAAATTTTAAGAAAAAACTTGAGATTTTGTGACTATCCTTTTTAACAAGGCAATAACTCCTCACTAATAAAAAAATTAGTGATTAATTTATATTTTACCAATTCATAGGGTTAAATTGCTTAAGTCGTAATTAAGGCATTACCAAAAAAAAACAAAAATATATGAAGTAAAACCTCCTTAACCCTTTCACCGATTTTACCAAAATTTGGGGGTCCAAAATATTTATGCTTAAAGGCATTCAAAATGTTGGGTCAAGGGGTTATTTTATTCTTAAATTTTGGTAAGTTTATGGATTTATTTAGAATCAAGAAAATAAATTTATGATTTCGAAATTTTAATAATAAAAAAAATAATTATTTAAAAATTTTTAAAAGGGAAAATAAATTGATAAATCTTTAATTACGAGGACCATTGTGATATTCTTTGAAGAAAATTATATCTTATATATCAAAATTTATGTGATTGTTATTGACAAATTTTTTGCATTTCTTTCTTCATTTTTTACCCACAAATTTGTGGGGTTCTGAAAATATTTTCTTTATTTTTTACCCACATTTTTGTGGGGTTCTGAAAATATTTTCTTCATTTTTTACCCACAAATTTGTGGGTAAACCGGTGAAAGGGTTAAGTTTGGCACTGGAAAATGCGGAATCTTGCTTACCACTGAAATTTTTTCGTGGTCGTAGGTGCAACTACGCCCAATATTTTGGGGAACTAATACATTGTTATAACTATTTTTTTTCATATTTTGTAGAAATTTAATGAAATAAGTATTTAAATACTAACTTTTGTTGTAAACTTATAAAAATAGGGCTTAAAACCCCCCTAAAGCAGTAATAATAAATAACTCAGGCCCAGTTGTTCATTCTCAGGTTTTCTTTTTAACCCAGGTTAATTTCTATAGAAATATATGTTTCAAGAATTGTATATATGGAAATTAAGCAGGTTTAGAAGATAACCCAGTACTGAACAACTGGGCCTTAATGAAATAGTGAATTTAATCTCGCGTGTGCGAGTTATTCCATGAGCCGTAGGTGAGAAGAAAATTAGATCCATTTCACTACCAACTAAAATTCTATACTTATTTTGCACTTCTGAGAGTGAAACAGCCACCCCTGAAAAATAAAAACCAGTGCAACCTCGATAAGCCAAACCTAGAATCATTCAAACTCCTAGTAATTCGAACTCGATAAGAAGATACTATACTATATACATATCTACGTAATTTTATTCCAAATGTATGATTTATAATTTTATTCAAATCTCTACAATTTCAAAAATGATTGCACATAAGTGATTTCTGCCAGAACAACGACTATTGTAAGAGATTTTGTGCGATTATTACAACCTAAGGGATTTAATTTCGCAATTCAATACTGAAGGTTGTAAAGATCAACTTCACTTTCACAGCATTTTTAGCTGGTAGCATTGAGGATTTGCATAAACCATACACAACATAAAAACGTTTTTAGAATTGTGCTGAAACAAAGAATTTGAACTGTACATACAATGAATTTTTTTTTGTGTCCCAAAAGTTTTGTAACAATATTTCTTGAATTATTAACCTAAACAGTATAAAGTATGGCTTCTTTGTTATTATAATAAATTATGAAAATATCATTGAACGTGTTTACACTTGATCGTATTGGCGATTTACATTACCGTTGGTGGCGCCACCGGCGACAACAACATGGCTGTTTAGACGTATATTTCGAAATTCAAAGTCATAGTCTGGTGAAAATTTGCAAACATTTCAGTATGGTCTTAAATTTATTATAATATATTTTGTTAATTTGTTTATTTTGTTGTTTTTGAGCCTGAAGAACGAATTTTTATTTTCAGTTAATACGTCATTTACTAATTTGAAATTCTCCCGCATGGTGGCGTTTGCTTAATGTAAATTGCGAAAAAAAATCCAGAATCGGTTTTCTGCGATTTTTTGACGGATTTCGTTAGGTAATTGTTCGTTAGAAGGGTTTGGCATTTAAAAGAGTCAGAGAGGAAATGCTTCGGATAATAGAAAAATTTTATACCGAACTATACGAATCAAAAGTAATGCCGACGAATGAAATAAAAACAAAGCTACGGCAGAAAATAATAAATGTAAACTCGGAGGAAATGCCAGAAATGGACGAGCAAGAAATAGCCAGCACTTTAAAACAAATGAAACAAAACAAAGCACCCGGGGAAGACGGAGTCCTGGTAGAAATGATCAGAGAAGGAGGACAACGAACTTTGAAAGAGATTACTAATCTGATGAACAGATGCCTAAATGAAGGAGATATCCCCAAAGACTGGAAGAACGCGATCACAGTACTGTTCTTTAAAAAAGGAGACAAAGCGAGATTGGAAAACTATAGACCTATATCACTCCTATCCCAGCTATATAAACTTCTGTCTAAAGCCATCACCAATCGACTCGGAAATAAACTCGACGGCTACCAGCCGAAAGAACAAGCAGGATTTAGAGCCGGATATGGTACATGCGATCATCTGCATACAATAAGAATTCTAATAGAAAAGGTAACGGAATACAATCTACCACTATACCTAGGATTTGTGGACTACGAAAAAGCGTTTGATAGTATAGAAATCTGGGCAGTGAAACAAGCACTACAGAATAGTAGAATAGACTATCGATATACTCAATTGATTGAAAATGTCTATGCCCAGAGCACAACAGTAATCAGAGTTCACAAAGATACAAATCCAATACCAATTAAAAAAGGAGTGCGACAAGGTGACACAATATCACCAAAACTCTTCACAACAGCTCTTCAAGATATATTTAGAACACTTAATTGGGAAAATAAAGGTATTAATATCAACGGAGAAAAACTGAATAACCTCAGATTTGCAGATGACGTGGTGGTTATCGCAGATAACTACGAAGACCTACAAGACATGCTACAAGAACTATGCACACAATCAAAAAAATTCGGCCTAAAAATTAATAAGAATAAAACAAAGGTGATGACCAACACGGAAGATGAGAGACCGGTGAGAGTAGACGACGAAATAATTGAACGAGTGAACAGCTACATCTACCTAGGTCAAGACATCCGGCCAAATAAAGAAAATCAAACGGCAGAAGTTGGCAGAAGACTAAGAATGGGTTGGGCGGCGTTTGGGAAACTAAGCTATATACTTAAAGACCAAAATATTTCACAACATCTCAGAACTAGAATCTTTGACATGTGTGTGCTACCCGTACTGACGTACGGAGTCCAGACATGGGTATTCACAAACAAAAATGTGGACAAGATCCGTAAAGCACAAAGATCGATGGAAAGAGCTATGCTTGGAATATCTCTTAAAGACCGTATTACCAACGAAACCATAAGAGAAACTACACGAGTAAAAGACGCTGTAACAACCATGGCACAACTGAAATGGAGATGGGCCGGACACAACGCAAGAAATACAGGAAGATGGAACACGTCTATAAATCACTGGAGACCATGGTTGGGAGGTAGAGGTAGGGGTAGACCGCGAATGCGTTGGGGAGATGATATAAAGCGAGTGGCCGGCTTCGGATGGAATAGAGTGGCTGGAAACAGAGAGAGATGGAAAGCGTTAGAAGAGGCCTATGTTCAAAGTTGGACAACAAGTGGCTAGAAAGAAGAATTGTTCGTACTTTAACATACTAAAAAACGTCCTCTCGGAACCCTGAGCTTCTTATTGAATTCCTCGTCTGAAGTTGAAAATTTTTATGAAGGAGTGAAAATTATGTTTTTCGACAAAATATTTTTTAAAAGATTTCTATTTCAGCTATATTATTATCATATAACTCATTAAAAACACTTAAAATATTTTAACAACATCCTCGAAATCATGAAAAGAAGAATTTCCTAAAAATGGTCAGGGGGTTCTGATTTTTGGATATGTTTTAAGGTTTGGGGTCCTAATAAAAACCCTGAGTTGGCGACCTCTGAGACCGCCCGGAAGTGCTGCCATTTAAAAAAAAATGGCGAAAACAAAAAGTTTCTTCGCAATATTTCCTTACCAGTTGACTAGGACGAAAATGACCGCCATAAATCTTATGGAGAACAAAATTTACTACAAGTTTTATCTAAGGTATTTTTCTCTGTCCAATAGTTGCTGAGCGCCAGCTCTGTTAAATAGAGCACATTTTAAAAAATATCAAAAACGCTCGATTTTGCTTCGACTTTATTTACCTATAATTTTTGGTTACTTTCTCTAAAACAGTCTATTATATGATAAAGTCTATTAATATAAAGAGAGTAACCAAAAATTATTAAAAAAATTCAGAGCAAAATCGAGCGTTTTGTAAATTTTCCAAAATGTGCTTTATTTAACAGTGCTGGCGCTCAGCAACTATTAGACTTGGAGTAAAATACCTTAGATAAAAGTTGTAGTAAATTTTATTCTCCATAAGATTTATAGTAGTCATTTTCGTCCTAAAGTCAACTGGTAAGGAAATATTGCGAAAAAACATTTTGTTTTCGCCATTTTTCTTAAAATGGCGGCCCTTCCGGGCGGTCGCCGAGGTCGCCAACTCGGAGTTTTTGTTAGAACTCCAAACCTAAAACATATCCAAAAATCAGAACCCCTGACCATTTTCAGGAAATTCTTCTTTTCATGATTTCGAGGATGTTGTTAAAATATTGTAAGTGTTTTTTTTTAAACTTTTTACACAGTCGCTCGAGGATATGTTCAAAGAACTAGATTGAGAGGGCAAGGGAATAAAGATTGATGGCGAAAATCTAAGCCATCTGCGTTTTGCAGATGATATCGTGGTGATAAGCCAAAGCCGAGACGAACTACAGGAGATACTAAACGAATTAAACCTAAAATCAAAAGTGATGGGACTACAAATGAACATGACCAAGACAAAGTGCATGACCAATGAATTCGACAATAAGGAACATCTAAAAATTGAAGATCAAGAAATAGAAAAGGTAGAATCATACTTATATTTGGGACAAAAAATGGAGATCTCAAAGACAAACTTAAAAGCAGACTTACAGAGAAGAATATCATTGGCATGGGCAGGTTTTGGAAAACTGCACGAAGTTCTTCAATCACAACTACCTAACACGCTTAAAGCTCGGGCATTCTACCAATACGTACTACCGGTGTTTACATACGGCACAGAAACGTGGGCCTTAAATAAGAACATACTAGAACGATTGCAAATAGCTCAGAGAGCAATGGAGAGGCGCATGCTGAATATCACCATTCGAGATCACATAAGAAATGCAGAAATTAGAAGAAGATCTATGGTAACCGACGTAGTAGAAAAAATCTGCCAATTGAGATGGAATTGGGCGGGACATTTAGCCAGAACAAGAGACAATCGATGGACCAGAAAAATAATAGAGTGGAGACCACGAGCCCACAAGCGAAGTATAGGGCGACCACAAACCAGATGGACGGATGACATAAAACGACACGCGGGTTATGAATGGATGAGAACAGCGGAGGATAGAGAAAAATGGCATGAGTTGAGGGAGGCTTACATCCGACGATGGATGAATTAGCTATTTTGATGATGATGATGAATTTTTTTAATGAGTTATATGATAGCAATGTAGCTTAAATAAAAATTTTTTTTTTAATATTTTGCCGAAAAACATCATTTTCACTCCTTTATAAAAATGTCAACTTCAGACGAAGAATTCGGTAAGAAGCTCAGGGTTCCGAGAGGACGTTTTTTAGTATGTTAAAGTATGAACAATTACCTAACGAAATCCGTCGAAAAATCGCAGAAAACCGATTTTGGATTTTTTTGATCAAAATGTGCCCAATTTTCTTACACTAGTAGTAAATAAATATTATTTAATTCATCTACCCCAATTTTAACTGCCTCAAAAAATACGACCGTTTAAAAATTTTAATAAAAGAAAAATCGCATACTTCGAGATGGGACAGGCGGCAGGAGAAGTACACGCAATAAGCGGTAAAACTACATCATAGTACTTTCTTCTACATACAAAAATCAAACGAATTGTAAGCATATAAGCAAATATTCCACATGAAGTACTACTAAACTTGAAACTACCGACTGATTTTTTTAGAACATAAATATCATAGGCACCGTCCCCAACTATCCCTACTGAAAATCTTTTTGTATACTATGCTAGTACCATGTTCCACTTTACCAGCCCAGGTGGTGGAAAATAGCTACTTTTTTTGATAATTTACAATATCAATTTACTATTTTTAGGTACTCAGAATGATATTTAGTTTAACTTCGATAGTTACTATGTATTTTGGGCTTAACAGGATGCATAAGGAAACTGCCAATTTACAGTTTTGTGGTTTTTGGAACCTTCCTCGTCAAATTTGGCCCCAGGCGCAATCTGATCTGGAGGTCCCCTAAAAAAGACCCCCTCATTCGTTTTTTTTTCAAACGAAAATTTCAAACATTACATCTGACGATCCTGAGGCCCCAGGCGCGCGCCTCATTAGCCTGTGCGGTGATCCGCCACTGCATGAAAGTCCGGCTCTATTATTGTAATCATGACTAGCGTAGTACTTTTCAAGTTTTGGTTTATCTTATCCAAATTTGACCTCTTTTGCAATCCACTCGGCAGTGAATAAACTTGTAAATAATTTCAAAAAGTTTTAAATTCTATTTTTTGTAATTATGTCGTCCAACGGCATACCAGGTAACTGCTTTTCCATACTCTACAATCTATTAAAAATAAAATTTTTAGATTTTGATTGGATAGATGCTGTTAGTATTGATATTAAAGATGTTGAGCGTATAAGAGACCAAATTCTAGCAAATTATACATCGCAAAATTCAAAATATTTGAAGGATATAATAAAACACATCGACTTAACATCTTTGGCCGGAAATGATACTCCTGAAACTATCAAAACGTTATGCGAAAAGGTAAAGTTTTCCAGTGGCGTACTGGACAATAGTGCTAATTGGAGTTAAAAATATATTATATAAAATAATTTTTTAGGCAATTTTGCCATTGGAAAATTCACTACGATGTAATGCTCACTGTGCAGCAGTGTGTGTTTACCCTACTCGAGTAAAAGACGCTATTGATGCCTTGGGTGATTATTACCCTTCACAGATCAAGGTTGCCTCAGGTAATGTTACTTTTAGGATGTACAAAAATATTCATCAAAACTTAATAAAAGAAAGTAAATTTGCACAAATACTTTTGATACATTTTATAAATAAAAAAATAATTAAATGTGCGTGCGTGATTGTTCTAATTTATTGTTGTCAGTGTCCTGATTCGGCGCGCGCATGATGTAAAATTAGTTTCATATGTATCAGCCTAAAGTTTATCGTTTAAAAGATAGGCAAACCAGTACACACAGGACTTTTAACGAATCCGTTGGAAACAAACAGAAAAAGCTGATTTCATTCCAATTATAAAAAATTATTTTTAATTTTCCAGTGGCCGGTGGTTTCCCCAGCGGGCAATTGCCGCTCGAGTTAAAGCTAAAAGAAATTGAATATGCAATTAGTCAAGGGGCAAACGAAATTGACGTCGTTATAAACCGTACCTTTGTTTTAACCAAGCAATGGGAGCTGTTGTATGAGGAAATAAAAGCAATGAAGAAATGTTGCGGTGAAAAAATATTGATGAAAACCATTTTGGCAACTGGCGATCTTGGATCTTGGAATAATGTAATAGGTTTTTATGAACTAGTGTTAAATTTTCTACGTTAACCATTTTAGGTATATATTGCATCCAAAATAGCAATTTTAGCAGGATCAGATTTTATAAAAACGTCTACCGGTAAAGAGGTTGAAAATGCTACGTTATTAATGGGAATTATTATGTGCACGGCTATTTCAGAACATCATAAGGAAACTGGCATTCAGGTGACATGTTTTATTTCAAGATATAATTTTTTCTAATAATATGAGTTGCAGGTTGGTTTTAAACCTGCAGGCGGTATAAAAACCAGCAATGATGCTTTACAATGGTACTATTTGATGAGAATAACTTTGGGATTTGAGTTTATTCAATCCCACTTGTTTCGTATAGGTGCCTCCAGTTTACTAAGTGATATTGAAAAAACCATAAAGGATGAAAAATTGTAATGGTTGTAACTTTAAATTTGTTTTCTAATAAAATATGCGATGATTTCTAAATTTGTGTCTAACCTGAGTTCCAGGCCCGTAGCCAGGATTTCATTTGGGGGGGGGGGTACTTGTAAAGGGGTTCCCCTTTGTATTACAATTTTTTTAAAGTTTTATTTATTTATATATTAAACTACTTTATTACAAATATTTTAAAAGTAAAATTTTCGGGGGTTCCCCTTCCGGGAATTTTTATTACAAACAAATTTTTTCAATATTTTATTTTTCTTAATTTATTTTTATTTAAAACAAACGTTATAGTCCAGGCAAAGATGGTTTTTAGTTTGCAAAAAATCCGAGCAAGCTGAATTTTGGCAGAGATGTACATTGGAGTGTTCTAATGAACCCCCCCAAAAGTCTCATAAAATCCCACGCCGGCGTCCCCCACAATCGGAGGTTTTAGCTCCCCATTTGGCACAGTTATTATGTAGGTCCCTGCGCATGTTTTTGTATTGAAATAGTGCAAAAATTCGCAAAGGAAAGGAAAGTTGATTTTGAGTAGCCTGCCTTCCTTTAAGGAATCTCGATAATCCATTCATGCGCGTCCCTATGGGACGCGCATGAATGGATTATCGAGATTCCTTAAAGGAAGGCAGGCTACTCAAAATCAACTTATAAAATAAAACAATAACACCGGCCGACATGATTTTCGTTGTCCAAGATATAATTAATTTTTTCCACTAATTTTGTAGTGCTGATTACGAAATCAGACCTAATTTTATCGTATCACATCAGATTTTTAGTAAAATTAATATATTCGCTATTTTCGATTTTTCAGTAAAAATAATTTAAATTATCGAGTTTTGGCGCTCTTTTCTTGAATTAAGCGACCTCTCGTGAGAAAATATATTAGTTAGAACAACGATATACGCCCTTTCGAAACGCGTTACATGGAAATAAACCGTTATAGTTACTTTGTTTATGTACAAACTTTTTACTGAAATCAGTGTGTTTATTTGAAAAAATTGTTTACGTTTTACTTTTGGTATTTAATATAGTATTTAATTAACGATTTGTGGTTGAAAAACGTCTAAAAAACATAATGTCTTCAAGAAAGTGTCATAGTAGTCCAGATACATTTTGTTACATTTGTGGAAACTTTATGGCTTCAAAGCAAAAACTGAAAATAACTGAGTTTGTGGAAAATACGTATAATGCTTATTTTGGCTTCAAAATACAACTAAAATCGTGGACGCCGCAGTTAGTTTGTACTATTTGTGTTGAACAATTAAGGCAGTGGACATACCGCAAAAAACAATCTCTACCTTTTGGTAGACCTATGTTTTGGAGAGAGCAAGTTAATCATATTGATGATTGTTATTTTTGCTGTACCAATGTGAAAGGTTTTAATGCTAAAAATAAAAATAAGATAGCCTACGCAAATGTAACCTCAGTTACACGTCCCATTCCACACGGTCTAGAAATTCCAGTGCCCCTTCCAAGTTCAATATCTGATCTCAGCTCAACATCGTCAGAACAAAATTCACAGAGTCAAGAGTCAAATGAAGTTTTCGAACCAATTTTAAATCAACCACAGAAATTCACACAAGGTGAATTAAATGATTTAATTAGAGATTTAAATCTTTCTAAAGAATCTGCTCAACTTCTTGGGTCTAGACTTCATGCAAAACACCTGTTAGCTCCTGATACACATTTTGCTTGGTATAGGAAGCGTGAAGAAGAATTTGTACCTTTTTTCAGTCAAGAAGAATCATTAGTTTATTGCCACAATATTCCTGATCTCATTGAAAAGTTAGGAGCGCAATATGATCCTGGAGAATGGAGACTTTTTATAGATTCTTCGAAACGGAGTTTAAAAGGTGTTCTTTTACACAATACTAATCAGTATGCTTCTGTTCCTGTCGCTCACTCTGTTCATTTAAAAGAGACTTATGAAAATTTGGAAACAGTACTAGATAAAATTAAATATGAAGAACACGGTTGGCAGCTTTGTGGAGATCTGAAAATTATAACTATGGTGTTAGGTCAGCAGTCAGGATACACGAAATATCCTTGTTTTTTGTGCGAGTGGGACAGTAGAGCACGAGAAAAGCATTATGTTCAGAAACAATGGAATCCTCGTACAAATCTCAAACCTGGAATCAAAAATGTTATACGAGAAAATTTAATTGATCCTGAAAAAATTTTATTACCTCCGCTTCATATTAAACTCGGTATGATGAAACAGTTCGTTAAGGCATTGGATAAAGAAAATGATAGTTTTAAATACTTGAGTAGAAAATTTCCAAGATTATCAGATGCCAAAATAAAAGAAGGAGTGTTCGATGGACCACAAATTAGATCTTTGATGACCGATAAAAAATTTGATGCAATACTAAATACTATTGAATTAGAAGCTTGGCTGGCGTTCAAAGATGTTGTCAACAATTTTTTGGGAAATCACAAACACCCTGACTATAAAAATATTGTGGAAAACTTATTAAATAAGTATAAAAAATTGGGGTGTAATATGAGTATAAAACTCCATTTTTTAAATTCGCATGTAGATTTTTTCCCTGATAATCTTGGTGATTATAGTGAAGAACAGGGAGAAAGGTTTCACCAAGACATAAAAACTATGGAAACAAGGTACCAAGGTCGATGGAATGTGAATATGATGGCTGATTACTGCTGGTCAATAAAACGTGATATTATTGATGATTCTCACCAAAAAATTACACCCAGACGTAATTTTATCGCTAAACGTAAGAGATGTCACACAAACTAGCCCTGTAGCAATTATTGTACTTGATATTTTCTTTGTTAGTTTTGAAATATATGTATTTATAACATAATAATTAATTTTTTCCTAAAAATTTAAATTAAACGTTTTTTCCTTTTTGTAAAAAAACCTGATGTGATACAGTAATTATGTAGGTATAATTTTGTGTTCAAAATACTATAAATTAGTGATATTTTTCACTCAAATCAAAACAACGTTCAAAAAGTTTTCATTTGTCGGCCGGTGTAATGAATGCTGTCAAGCTGTCAACCGATCGACAATGCAAATACGCGTGCACGTGCTTTACGTTTCTATTTGACCAATCTTAACCAAATTTGGTGTAGAAGTTATTTACAACGCTACGATAAACATAGGCTACTTTAGAACCTTGATGGAGTGAGGCCGAAGGAATGAATTACGCCAAATAAATTTAGAAAAAAACTTTTTCCAAAGTACCTATTTTATTTTCGAAATTCAAATGTTTTACTTTCAAAATTATTGATTCTTTTGAACATTTCGGGGGGGGGGGGGGCACGTGCCCCCTCCTGGCTACGGGCCTGCTGAGTTCCCTATTATTTTTTTATAATTTCTCACTAATTATAGGACTACTACAGTCTTTAAGTATTTAAAAACAAATTATATATTTTTTTATTTAATATAACAACACAACTGTAACACAAAAAATACAAACAATAAACAAAATCACATTATAAAAATTAAAACATTAAAATTACGATGGATATTATTTAGAAAAAATTTTAGGCAAAATCTCTGTTTTGCAATAATTTAAGAATTTTGTTAATTTCTAGTTAAAATTTGTAAAAACTTATTATTAAGATGATTTTAATTGTTATCAATGGTGGCCAAAATTTCCTTCGGCGTGAAAACCTTCATGAGGATGAGCATCATAATGAACCATGCGGAGTTTTCCATGCTTATCATAATATCCATAATGACCTTTTACAATTCCATGCTTATCACGTTCTTCATAACGGAATTGTCTATTGTGTCTAGAAAAATTACAAAAGAATAATTAATTAAAAAACTTTCAGTCCAAATAAATAAATTGATATCATAAAATATCAACATTCAAAATTAATGTTGCATTTCCACATTGATAGTAACCTAAAATGAATATCTTTTAGGTCAATATCCAACAACCCAATTTAGATTGGTTTAAAAATTTTTAAATTTCGGGAAAAAAAATTCAATTCGCGGCCTTAAAATAAATTAGTAACGAGATCAAGAAGGTCGATTAGTGCGTAAAAAGAATTTCGTTAATGTTTTCTTATTTATTCAAGTTATTGCTTATATAGCTAAGAAAATTATATGTTATGTGCATCGTGAGCAAAATTTTAATGTAGAAAATCTACGCTTTACTTTAGCCAACTAAAGCCAAGGTTATATTTTGTGATTTATTTATTCAATTACGATGCAATAAATTACCCGTAATAATTTATTATTAATAATGCATAAAAGTAATTAAGCAAAGATTACCTTTTAAAAGATATGATTACTAGTTTAAGGAAATGAAAAGATTTTATTTGAACATAAAAAGTAGAAAAGTGCATAAAAGTACAGTGAAAGTAGATTTCTCGTGTTAATTTATTATTTTATAGACAAGTTTTGAAATAAGAAAAGTAAGCAATGAAAAGAAGAGATAAAGTTACCCTTTGCCAGTATCGTAACCCCATTTATAGCTATGAGGACCATCAAAACCATGCATTTGAAATTCCTGCCTGTTGTGTGGAGCAGGAGGAGCTAATAAATGTGCGTTAGCAGAAGAAAAATCGTTAGTTCCTTGCGAGTCAAAGCCATTAGAAAAGTCAGAAGTTTGAGGCTCTTGATCATTGATTGAAGGTTTATAATTTTGTACCTTTTCAGACTGAAGCTTTTTTTGGTTTTGTACTTTGGCTAAGTTTAATAAAACTTTCCCGACATTTTTTTCTTTTAATTCAATTTCTTCTTCCGAAATTGGGGTTAACAGAATTTCTTGTTTTGGTTTGCTCGATAAAGGCTTCTGTTTTTCGTACAAGTCCTTGCTGAATTTTTTAGGATAAATATTTGTTGGGGTGTCTTGTTTTGTTAACAGAGCGGGTAATTCGTAATAATATTTAGGGTCGTTGTTAGGATTCCATGCTTCTACGGAAGGAGCTTGGAGTTCTCCCGATGGAACTGGATAAGGTGGGTCTAAATAATCTTGAGAGGGCGCTTTTAAAATTTCCATGTCAGATTCTTCTTTGGAAAGTTCCAAATTTAAAGGTAGATATGATGGGATATCGGAGGGTTGCGACAAAAGAGGTAGTTGTTGGTTTTGAATGTAGTCGGAGTCGAAAATTTTCGTTACCGGCCTTTTAACGTTTTGCGATGTTGTCAGTCCTATGATGGCACATGTTACAACCTGGAAAAGAAATCATTAGAAAATTAATTGCGATGCACATTGTTTAAAACATAATAAAGTGTTAATTCAATTTCCGATTTCAATAGATGCTATCTTTTAAACTTAATAAATTAAAGATAAACAATAATCAATTATAGTTATGGAGAAAGCGTATATAAAACTGGAATACTACAATTCCACGTTATAAATTCATTTTGAAGTATTTTTATAAAAGTGAAAGTGTTGAAAACGAACTTGCTTTTAACAAAATTTCATTTCACCTTGCATTTTTCGAAAATGTAATTGTCGATTTAACAATACTTTTCATAAATTGTATATAATTTGTTTTCTTTCCTATGGGATCTTTCGTGGTTGGTCATTAAATCTTTTAAATGTTAATAATGTAACACTCGTTTGTCAAACAAAGAAAATATGTCTTTATTTTTTTTACATTTTTAAAAGAATTAATACAAACACGCGACAAAAGCAACCAAAAACCATGACCACAAATGACTACGGAAGACTGGATAGCGTTAATAAGCCGAAGGCTATAACAAAAGTTGACTGTTCAACTACCATAAATTTAATATAGAAGATATGAGAGAATCAATCAACTGTTATAAGTAGAGCAATGAATTAAAATATTGCATTTTCATAAAAATTGGAAAACTTAAGTGAAACCTTTCGAAAATAAACTGAAAGCTATACACAGTAATATGATATCTAAATGCAAATTTGTTGGGCAGTTTCAGTTAAATTATGGTAATTATGGTATTTTAAATTTAAGATTTTTGTAGTGCTTACAGATGCCCAAAAAAAATTTTGATGTAACAAATTGACCAAATCTTCAGGAGTAATAATGGGAAATCCACATATTTTCTCTTGATTGTCTACAACAGAAGGAAACAATAAGGTTCCAGAGCCAAATTCGAACACGGGCCAATTTTGTCACTGAACAACTTAAGAAACCGATTGTCACACAGAATGATATGACTTCGGCGCAGTTTTTTTAATAATTTGCCAGGTACGGTACCGTTTTGATCGGTGACCATGCGACTTAATCAACCGAAGAAAGGCACGATTTTCTAATATAGTGGACATTGACCCTGACGAAAAACTCTCAACATGATTGTTGATTATTTATACTGTTGAAATAGTCTTCAGTTGCGGAAAAAAAATTCTACTGAATTTTCTCAACGCTTCTTTTCATGTATTGATAGGTGTTTTAAATTTTTTTTTGCTAAATTAAATTACACAGTATTTTATTCCAGATATTTTTCAGCACAAAATTAATGATGCTAGAATTTGGAATACATTCTGTTCTAAAAATGGAACTTCTGGAAAACCACAATCAACTCCATTCTTCCAATCCTCTTCCTTTCCGTAGCAAATTACACCGCTTTTCGTTGCTCCCTTACCAACCCGCACTGGACCAGCGTGGTAGGGTATGGCCTTAACCCTCCCCTCAACTGGAGAGAGCCTAAAGTTAAGAAGGAATAGACTAGAGTTGCTTTTGTAAAAGCAGCATTCGGGCTAAAGAAGAAGAAGAATATGCCATGACCAGCAGTGACTAGCGAACGGGAAAATCGGGTCTAACATGGATGGATGGTCTGTGGGCCATGAAAAGGCAAGCAAGAACCACCGAGAACTAATTAAATTTTCTGGCATGTCGTCGTGTCTTCGCTGAGCGAATACACGGCACAATGCTTTTCAGATGGATTTTGTAGAGCGAGCGCTGATTGTGTTAACACTTTGCCCAATTTTTATATTTATATCCATTCGTGTGAATCATTATGTTATAATTGATTTTGAATTCACGTATAAACATCACTAATAATTATAATTATCGTTCAGGTATTGCGTGTTGCTGAACATAATGAAGTGGCTCTTGTTATCTGAATAATTCCTGATGAGCAGTCATGCAAGATTTCATCACAAACAAGTAGTTCCGCTGATCCGCCCGCAATTATCCACACAATGCTTATGCACTTAATATAATATTGTTATCGGCTTTGATAGTTTCTCGATGCAATGAATTTATGATTTAAAAATGCACGACTTTAAAAACAAACAAAATTTATTCAATATTATGTGAATATTATTCGGCCCCCGATTGGATTCAGCCCACGGTGGACATTTTAACAAAAAAATAAATAAAGAATAATTTCAACAATGAAATTATGATGCTCCAAACGTCGATTTCAAACGATTAGGTTATAGAATAGAAATCCCTCGGGAGAGGCTGAAACTCCTAGAGGGCGCATCCCCGGGTGGTCGGTCATATCAATAATGCTCAAAGTACTAAGAACGACCTCGGAACTGGGTGGACTAAACGGATGACGACAGCGCGAGGAATATGGCATAAGAACCCCCCCGATAGACCGCCAAAAAGGATGGGCGGAAAGTTGGGTGTCATCGTCGATTGAATCACCACCAAAATGAGGACGCAATTGGAAAGACAGGCAATGGCTAATTAAAGAAGAAGAAGGTTATAAAATGGTATTTTAGGCAATTAAACCCCACAGCTGCCCATATCGGTTTAAGGAATTGTGTGCTCTATTCGCAGCGTTAGATTTCAACTTTGGTACATAGTTTTACCAAGTATCGAGCTTAGTACTTTTCACATCTTTTCACAACTAAGATATCAGCTTTAACCAAAGAGCAACATAGTTAATTTTTTATGTATGGTGTCATTCGTAATATTCTTAACGGAAGTATTTTTTTAAATATTTCGAAAAGTTTTATCTACTTATTATTTTATTATCAAATTCAGATCTTCGTAATTTCGAGTGCATAGTTGCAAGATAAATATTAATTTGGGCTTAATTAATTGGCAAACGTTATGGTCTATAAAAAATGCTTTTTAATTATTTCCTTACAAAAACACTTTCGATGTCCTAATGTGGCTCTCTGCTCTAAAAGTTTGGAGATTCTCAATGTAAATTAGATTAATCATTTTAATTTTTTTAATTGTAATCGCTTAATGTGCTTAAGATATATTATTTTAAACTGCATCATAGAAAAACTATCTATGCAGAATTTTAAAAAAGTTTTTTTATCTGTTACAGCCAACTAGTTGTTAACTAGCTGCTACCTAGATGTCAGAAAAAATGGAGCATCCATAGCTAAATCAGCAATCACAACGAGCTATCAGCTCGTAGTACATCAGCTAAAAGTTTTAATTGGACAGTTAGCATATTAAGTTTGAAGAGACAAAATGGTATGTAATGTGCATTATAACTATTTCTGTTTGGAGGCTCACAATTTATTATAATATGTAGAGATAGTTTCAAAGCTCAAGAACCCTAAAAATCGACGCAGAATGCTCAAATTCGTATAAGGATTGCTATGTAGTTTCTTTCATAAATTGCACAACTCAGGTTCGTGTTTGAAAATGTAAGAAAATACTTTTAAATGGAAAATTGAAATTTTCGAGAGTGCAAATTTATTCAGAAACCCACTACACTTGTCCCTCTTATTTAGCTCAGTCGTGGAGATTCACTCAAGGTATTGTAGATTCAGTTGAACTTTGAGATGCTTATTGAAATTCAATAAATATTTTGTAGATTGAAAATTGTTGATGAAATGATATTCGGAGATAAACTAATTCACTTTTGTAGTTGTGATGATCCTTCAAAGTTGAAATACTTGCTGCGTTTGAATTGAATCGTTGGAATAAAAGATTATATTTGAATCAAAAATAGTTTTATATTAATCAAAATAATTAAGTCGCTTGCGAACACAATTTTCAGATAAATTTTTATCTGAGGAAATGACAATGTTAAATATCAAATAAATCAAAAATGAGTATATCCAAAAAGCTTCTTCTTCTTCTTGTTGGTCTGAATAAATTCAAAACCTCTGCTGTCCAATAGCAGTTTAAAATGTTTTTAAATAAAATGTCGTCGTAGAAAATTAAATAACGTAAAATGTTTATTGAAATTTATTGATGAGGATAGTGCTACGAATTAGTCACGTCCTATTATTAAATGCTTAAGGCCAAGTTTAAATGTAAATAATAAAGTTTTCTTATACCTGATTCAAAAATCCAGCCTGATTAAAAAAGGCATGCGCACAAACACAATTTTGCTGCGCGGTCACTTCACAGTGACTATATATTCTTTGGTTTCACTCAACTAGCGCCGCGTTGAT
This sequence comes from Podabrus alpinus, assembly GCA_932274525.1. Taxonomy (NCBI): domain Eukaryota; kingdom Metazoa; phylum Arthropoda; class Insecta; order Coleoptera; family Cantharidae; genus Podabrus; species Podabrus alpinus. The sequence continues at coordinate 17,704,578 of OW026451.1, forward strand.
GGTTGTTGATAAAAATTTCGCTCCCGTTTTGTGATCGGACGACGTTGATCTACCAGTTGACACTTGTTGATCAATTGCATGAAATTTGTGGAGTACCAGTGAATTGTTGTTGATATTCGTTTCCAAGTTATAAGAAAGGTGAGTCGTATTTTTAACACGTTGTTCGTGGTGATATTCAACTGAAGGTAGCCATTTTAGATTAACTGCTATCTAATTTTGATAAATATTGGACTCGTCGAACATCTGGGTGTTTTGGATTGGATTGTTCACCCTGGAGGTACACACGTCTTGTAGTTTCAAGAGCTAAAAATAGACTGCTCGATTTGGCTGCGCCGTTTTCCAAAATCGGTCGAATTTGATTATCAGTAGGTCAAGTTTAATACTTTTTGAAATTTTACATTAACCAAATGTTTTGATATTTTCAGGATCGTTTCCAAATATGATGACTTGATTTATTTAGTGGTTCCCAGACGTCTTTTGAATACAGGAGCACTTTGTAGGCAAAATTTAGATGGACTTTTGACTTTCTTATCACAAATTTGTCTTATCACATTTTTCAAGCGAAATTGAACTCTATTTACCTTTTTATAGATTTACAGAAGCAAATTATTGTCATTACAAAGAGTGGATTACATAACACATTTTCATATAAACAGTTTTGTACAGTATAAGTTATTCATGGAGTAAATTCCATTTTTGTAACGTAAAATTTTTGGTTATGTTTTCAGTGATAACGATTTACATCAAAATTACCGTTTTTGACTTAAATAATCTTCTTTACAAAATTTTGAAGTGGCAATCTCCTTCATGAATCTATCTTACAGCTTTATATCATGCTTTTCAATCTTTAAAGATCTTTAGATTCTCATAATATAGAAAAATTGTGAAATTAGTTTATCTTTTGTATCAGTAAAGTTTTAATTAGGTCAAATTTAATGTAATGTTTTAAATTAAGTTGGAAATTCAATAATTTGCATTGGCCTGGTAGCTTGAATCACAGCAGTATGTATTTCGCCCTCTTGGTTTCTCCTTGTTCAGATTATTATTCTTGAGCTTTGAATAAAAATCGACGCAGGAGGCTCATATTCGTATATGTACTATGTATTTCGCTCTCATGGCTCCTCCTCGCACAGTGCTCGTAAGGAAACTTTTGACGAACAGGAACAGAGTAACTTTTTAAAAAGGTAACGTGGTTATAACTTATTTTAAACCAATTAAGCCCTTCGAATTAAATTAAATATATGAAACAAATTTATTACTTTCGTATATTAAAAAAATATTTCAAATCACATAACAAGATTCCTATACCAATCTTCTATACTAAATAGGTAAGAGACCTCACTTACTCATCAATTGAGGGATTACCAATATGAAACTTCTAGAATTCCTAATATACTAGGGTATCTATAATCTATCTATCATATATTATAATCTGGATAAATTTGAATCGGGAAAATCTAAAGTACAATTTGTGAAGCCTTTACTATATTTCTAAGTGCCACAATATTTCACATGTTACAAGTTAAAGAACGAAAAACAGCGGCATTCTAGGCCGCACAACCTTAGCAATCACTTGCAAGATGACTAAAAACGGCTGGACGTCTTAGCTGAATCGATCACTATAACCTTAATGTATTATCGCAAATCGTATCAGTCGAGTGAAACCGAAGGATGAAAAACTATATGGTAAATGAGCATAATTCCTTTGAGTGACAAAGAAACTATGGCCTACACTTATGGTTAAAAAAAACTATAGATGTATAATTATTGTAGTTATTATTACTGAACGACTAACAAAAACTACAAAAATGCTTCTTTTTTTAATTATAACCTTAACGTCTAATGTAATGAACCGGAGCGATTCCTGCATATTTTTCACGAACTAAAACACTTCAAGATATTTTTTTACACAATCATTTCGAGCACTTAAATGTGAGACATTTGTAACAATAAAGATAAAGAAATTATACGAAGTAACTTCAGGATTAATTATTTATACTCAAAGGTGTAAAATTTTCCGCATTTGCTCATGTAAATCGTTCTTTTAGCGACGGTGGTGACGCACCATAATTCTAGTGTAATTTGAACGATTGTAGATTATTTCGAAATCTTTAAAAAGCACTTTGAGGCAAAAATAAGCAAAAATTGTGTTAAAAGGACTTCCCCTGAAGGTATTGTTGAGGGTTTTAGTTAAATTTATTTCTTAAGAAAACCTTCCAGCTTTGTGTTGGGCAGTGGAAGATCCTGTATAATATGTTATGAAAAATCCACCCTTCCCGCAGCTTTTATTATACTTAACAAGCTACTGGCCTACCCAATATTTTACCCCGCCAATCGCTGAAGTATCGTCATTGACAGAACCGGCATATCCTATAGTGTTTATGGTTCAAATAAATAGGACTACCGTAGCCCCACTTTTTATTTAAAGTAGAATTTAAAATTCGGAAAAATTTTAATGTTATTTAAAAATAAGGCTTAGTGTAGATAATAAAAAAAATCGCTTTCTTACACTAACTAACAGCTTCCTCACTTACTTTGGAAGACGTAAGAATTAAATCGCAAATGCAAAAGGTTTCTAATCATAATAATTCTATATTATATTATAGAACTTAATTACATATTTTCATCCATTGTTAAATTTATTGCACGAAACAAAGTTGAGGGAATAATCACACCAGAGCCAGAGGTTAATAGCTTTTTAACACCCGTAATATATACGCTATTTTTTGTATTGTCGATTTTGAATTTTAAAATAAAAATAAATTTAGTGGTAATAATTTTTTAAGTTATTTGGAGAGGCCGCTGCTATTTTTTAAATTGCAAGGTATAATGTATAATAATAATAATTATATTTTAATTTAAAAAACTCCTGCCCCCCCCCCCACCCCAGTTGTTTTTAATACATAAATATTTTAGTATGTTCTGTTTTATTATAACTTTTGCGAATAATTCGCGACGATCCTTATTTTAAAATTAGGGACCCCAAAATGCTGTCCCCTCCGTACAGAAGAAGATAAACTCAATTTTTACGTAAATTAGGTAATATTAAAGACATTGATAAACCATATTAATAAATTAATTTTTATTTTAAAAATAAAAAGAAATTTTCTTCTGAAAAGCTATCATAAATATTTATTTTCTTGGTGTTATTGTATATCCTTTTGTATTTTATAAGTGCATGTATGAGTAATTTAATTTTGAAATGTGAAGAGTTATTGAAGACTTGGCTCAATTGTCTGCAATTTTATCTGGCAGGCCAATTTTCTATTGTATTTTCAACATTTACATTTTTATCCTACGAAATTAATATTAATATAAAATTTAAAAATTAACAAATTAGTTAAACAATAAAAATCAAATTATCCGCTTGAGCTTTCAGTTATGGTTTATTGCTCTCATCAGATGTTTTAATTTAATAATTAACATTAATTAAATGTTTTAACTTGTTAACTTTTTAAATTTTAACATTAATATATTGCATCATGTTCCCATACTTGAATCCTGAGTGCCCAAATATGCTTCCCTGTCGAAAATTAAGGTTTTGTTCCGTCACCGTTAATTATTCTTCTTAAAGTGCCGTGCCTGATTTCAGACGTTGGCGACCTCTCTCCTATGTGTGTGTTGTGTGTTTGAAGTATTATCACACACATAGGGGACCTACTGCTTAACGCGGGCTCCGAACCGCAGGAAGTGTATACACTTCATCTCCAGAGAGGCTGTTCCAGGCAGATTACACCTCGGTGGTTTGCCATTGCCTTCCGAGGGGAGACGGTCGGAATAAAGTTTTACTGAGCCCGGAGTAGAACCAGGTATTTAGCATTAGCAGCAACGCACTTAACCGCTAAGCTGGCGACCGTCTCGACCGTCGTTCATTATTATTTTTCTGAATTAATAATAATCCTGCCTATCCAGTAAAATGGCGCAGTGGCTATTTTAAGAGACTAGATATTTTATAGTTATAAAAAAAACAAAAAGTTCTTCTGAAGGTAAACCAATATCCATATAACCACAAAAAACATAAAAAAACTAGTTTATTAAAAACATACTCAAGAACGGTCAGTGGGAAAAACTTGAAAACTAAATTTAATCTATTGAAAAGAATCCAATTATATAACATTAAGCCCGTCTTACATCAGGACATTTCTGGCGTCATTTCTTGGGCCATTTCTGCGCAGAGACGAGTTCATAGTATTTGCGCGTGCGTATACCGTTGTGCGCAGAAATGGCCCAAGAAATGACGCCAGAAATGTCCTGATGTAAGACGGGCTTTAGACCAAAAAAAATAGCAACAAAAACTAACAAGCCAAAATAAAAATTTTAGTCCAAATATTCAAACAAAAAATATTACAAATTTAAAAAAAAAAACATCCGGAAGATTACACAAAAAAGTTTTGAAGGTTTGTCAAATATTTACAAACTTGAAAATATAAATCCTAATTTTTGTTAAATAATTACAACTTCCACATTCAAACCATGTGTATAATGCAAACTTAATGATACGCTTTAGATTTCATATTACAATAATTACATAA